>QGSO01000222.1:1149101-1762839 GCA_011037825.1 Carya cathayensis | reverse complement strand
AAAAAAAAAAAGTGATACTTTTTTAAAAGACCAATATATGATCAATCAAATAGAAGTCGAAAATGACAAAAAATAAATATATATATATATATATATATATATATATATATATAAACACATAAATATTAGAATTTTAAATTATTTATTGAACATAGATGAGATTAAGGAGTCGATTTTTCTTTCAACCTAAGTTTTAGAATTAGGACAAAATTCTTTTAATCATAGTTTTACACATGACACATCATCTTATTGCCAGGATTTGTACGTATGCATATCATGTGTCCAACTTCTTGCAACTAAATTAATCCAATATATATTCATTATTTTTTTTATCGTATTATATATACTAAAATCCAATAAATATTGAATATTCAGCCATGTATTCACATTTATTCATATTATTGTACTATGACTAAATTCCAATAAATATTCTACCATTCACATTCCAATAAATAAATTCCAATAAAATATACCTTTTTATAAAGCTTGATTAACGGTTTATTTGGTTGTTGCTGTTGGATGTTAATACTTTTCATGTTTGCTATAATTTCAGATCTATTGTTTGCTTGAGTTCATGGAATTGCCGACAGATTCTAGTGCGAGCTCCCCTATTGAGGATAGCAATGCCTCTACCCCTATCCCAATTGAGGGTAGCTTTGCCTCTACCCCTACCTGTACCCCTTGCCCCGCCCCTAAGCCTAACAAAAAACCTACTTCCATAGTTTGGTCTCACTTCACCAAACTAGAGGTTGGTGATCCTAATAACCCTCAAGCCAAATGTAACCATTGTGGGAAAATTTATGGATGCCATTATAGGAGACATGGCACCTCGCAATTAAAGGTGCACTTAGAAGAGCAATGTAAAAAAAGTCCAATTCTAAAATTTTTGCTAGAGAAGAGTCAATCTAGGCTAGAAATTGGACTTAAAAAAATGGAGGATGGGAGTAGAGGGGGTATTGAGTTGAAGGGGTACACGAAGTATGATAATCATGGATGAGTTACCTTTTCAGGTGGTGGATGGGTTAGGGTTCCAAGCGCTTTGTCACTACATGGAACCAAGGTTTCAACTTCCTTCTTGTCACACGGTGGCAAAGGATGTAAAAAAACATTATCAATCTGAAAAAGAGAGGTTGAGGGGTTTTTTGGCGGCTCAGTTTGTTTGCCTGACCACTGATTGTTGGACATCGGTCCAAAATGTTAATTATATGTCTATGACTTGTCATTTTGTTGATGAGAAATGGACATTGCATAAGAAAATTCTCAAATTTTGTCAAATCACCGATCACAAGGGTGAGACGATTGGGAGGGCCTTGGAGGCCGCTATAAAGGAGTGGGGGTTGACACGCGTTGTGACATGCACAATTGATAATGCATCATCCAACAATACCGCATTAGGATATCTTAAGACCAGACCTTTCTTAGAGAGGCAAATAAGACAATCTTGGGTGGTCAGTATTTGCATGTGAGGTGTGCAGCACATATTCTTAATCTGATTGTCGGTGACGGTATGAAAAATCTTGATGACTCTATTGCTCGGGTCAGGACTTCTGTGAGAAGGGTGAGATCTTCTCCTGCTAGATTGGAGAAATTCAAGGTTGCTGCGCGGTCTGCGGGAATAACATCAAAGAAGGGGCTTTGTACTGATTTGGCTACGCGATGGAACTCAACATTTTTTATGTTGGAGGCAGCCCAGGAGTATAAGTTGGCATTTGCCTTATTGGGTGAGGAAGACATCCAATATGTAAAATATTTTGAAGATCAACTAGGATTGGGGAAGCCGATGACTGAGGACTGGGATGTTGTATCTACTTTCGTAGATTTTTTAAGGCTTTTCTACGGGGTTACGACGATTTTATCTGGTTCTTTGTATCCTACATCCCATCATTTCTGTCAACAAATATGTAAGGTAAAAGAAAAATTAGATGAGATTATTACAAGCGGTCACACTAGGTTGCGGGAGATGGCATTATTGATGAGGGCGAAGTACAACAAATATTGGGGGGGAAATTTCGATAGGGCTAATATATTGTTATATGTAGCTGTTGCCATTGACCCCCAATTTAAGATGGATGGCATGGTATATGGATTGGGTATTGCCTATGGACAAGTATGGGCGGAGCATATTGCATCAAGGGTTTGGGAAACCCTTGATAGATTATTTGATGAGTATACCATCTTGCGGAGTGGTAATATTACGGCACCTACTGCTATCCCCCCACCAGTTCCAGATGCTAGGGGTGAGGAAAAACGTAGAATGGACTGGGGTGATAGGATGGAAGGGAACCCATTCACGAGGAGTACTATAGAGGCTAAAGTCAGAGATAGACAGATACTTTGGTCTAGATCTTGAACCATATGTACGAGACTTTGATATCCTGACTTGGTGGAAGATACATGCCCCCAAGTATCCCGTCCTTGCACAAATAGCCCGCAGTATTTTGGCCATCCCTATTAGTACCATAGCATCAGAGTCGGCCTTTAGTACTGGAGGGCGCGTATTGGATCCATTCCGGAGCTCATTAGATCCTGACACTGTTGAGTCTTTGATTTGCACCTCAAATTGGATCACAGGGAGTTCAATTCATGTTCCGGATGTTATTGATTATGATCATGTCAACGCCGACGATGAGGGTGATGATGCACTTGGATCTGGTAATTGCCTATGAATTCAATTATATTATTTTTATTTATTTATTTATTTAAAATTAATTTATGTTAATTTCTGCTTTTAATTGTTGTAGTGATGCCTACATTACCTGGTGCTGGGATGACGTCTACAGCTACATCCTCTGCTGCAGTATGAATTCTTTTATATTAGACTCTACACCCACCATTACTCATGGTTTGCAGAATTGATCCCTTACTTTATAAGTTAAAACTTTATATTAATAATTTTAATTCGTTTTATTTTTAATTTATTATTATTGCAGGATTTATGATCTTCAATTTGTCTGCCCATATCTCAACACAATGGAATGTCTCAGTAAACTCACCGCCACCAAAAATTGATCAAATTTCCGAATGTTATGATTATGTTAATTTATAATTAGTTGTAATGTTAATTATTAATGGTACAATTTGTAGTATTTATTATTTTTATGTCTTTGTAATTTTGTAATTGTTTATTAGTTGACATGATTTTGTAATTTCTATCATTGTAATTTTGTAATAGCTTAGTGCATGCCTTAGTTACTTAATAATTAATAGGCTAATAGTATAAGACTATAAGGTTGACCGTTGAAGTTTTTGAACTTGGAATTTAGTAATTAATATTTGTATTTGTATTCTTATTTTTTTTAAAGTTTTTTTTAATATAGAAATATAGTTGTAGTTAAATTTTTCGTCTATAAACAAATTTGGATTGTGTTTCTGGGTTATTTTGAGCCCAAAAAACTTATTTGGGCTCAAAATGGCCCAAAATATTTCAATGGGCAGGGCCCATCACCAAAGCCGGGGGCCGGACGGGGGGAGGGGCTCCCCCGCACCCCCGCTACCGGACGGGGTACCCCGCCCCTCCATGGGCGGGGGTCGGGGAAAAAAAAGACCCCCCCCCCACCCCCCCGCATGGGTGGGGGCGGGGGGCGGGATGGGGTTGGCCCCGCCCCGGGGGTGGGGGGCGGGTAGCACCCCTAATTCACCCGAGGAAAAAGTAGCAAATATTCTACACAATTTTTTAAACACAAGCTTAGGAACATGAAGAACGGACAGCAAATGCATAGGCATACTTGAAATAACATGCCGTAATAGAATTAAAAGACCTCTTGAGAAAACAATCTACTCTTTCATCCCGATAATTTCTTACCAATTTTTTCAAACAAAGGGCCAAAGTGACTAGCTTTTGCTTACCATCTACTATTGGCACTCCCGGATATGTAAAAGGGAAATGTCCTTCCACAAAACCAATCTCTGACAAAAGCTCTCTCTTCCACAAAACATTACAAAGACTTATAAGTCGAAACTTGTCAAAACTTTGCGGATTTTTAATCTTTGGAATAAGGACAATGAACGAAGAAGAGTAAAATCTACGAAATACCTCACCCTTATAAAACTCATTCACATCCTCTTTAATAATATTCCAGCAAGCCAAATAAAATGCAAAACCAAATCTGTCCAGCCACGAGCTGCTGTCCGCCGCTATAGATGACAAAGCCTCATAAACTTCCTTCTCCATAGGCTCCTCCCTGCAGTCTTGAAGCATCACTTTCTGAAATAATAGGATCAAACAATTGATTTAGATTAGGCAATTCAACCGAATCCTCCTGAGCAAGAAACTCTATAAAGTTTCGCCTAGCTTCATCATGCACCATTTCCATCAACTCTAACAACATCCCATCTGGCAATCTCATGGATTTTACACTCGAATTCCTCCTCCTCTGTGCAATAACATTGAGAAAAAAAATTTGAGTTTTGATCCACTTCCACCAACCATGATTTTTTTGCTTGTTTAGAAAGTCTCATATCTTCCCTTTTAATCCAAATGTCCAACTTAGCCTTAGTGACCAAAAGCTCCTCTTCAAGTTCCTCAGAGTAAGACACCTGCAACTCAGAGTCAAGATGTTCAACTCACTCTTCCAACTCCCTTATAACTCCACCAATACGACCAAAGACCTCCTTATTCCATACATGTAGCTTCAATTTTAGCCTTTTTAGCTTACTGACTAATTTCAAAAATCCCAAGCTACAATCAATTGGTTCCTTCCAAGAAACTTCCACTGCTTCCAAAAAAATTTTGTGAGAAATCCACATATTCTAAAATCTGAAAGGAGCTGGACCATACCTCTCAGACCCCGAAGTCAATTGTAACAAAATCGACGAATGATTCGATGTTCTTATACACAACAATCTGGCATTTGCTTCACCAAATTTAGAAATAAATTCGTTATTAACAAACACTCTATCAAGCTTTGTCCAACTTCTAGCCATACGTTGTTGCCATTGCACCATCATAGTTGTCTTCCTTCTAACCCTAAGTCCAATAAACCACACCTATTAATACAGGCATTAAAGTCATCCATAGCCGAAGAGGGCCTCAGCCTACCACCCACCCTTTCCTCATTACTTCTAATAATGTTAAAATCCCCCAACACCACCCATGCCACTCCCACACACGACACTCCACTTAAATGAGACCAAAGATCCTAGCTCTCAATTTGAGTGCATTTAGCATAGACAAACGTTTCTAACAAATTTCCACCATTTGCCTCAAAAAAACTCGTCAATGATTGATTAGTCATACCTACAACATCCATCTCAATTTCATCTTTCCAACATACCCATATTTTTCCACCCATCTCCAAATTAGAAGCAAAATTTGGAAAATGCAAACTAATAGCCACCTCTGCAGCTTCGACACCTCCTAGAAAGGTTCTGAAATCACCAATACTGAAATACCATGCTTACGAACCAGTTTTCTTATCCTTCTTTTCAAGGTACCCAAACCCCTCACATTCCATACTACTATTTTGTCAATCATAAGTTCAATTTTTGAGGTTGGGCTTTCACCCTACGAGGCTTCCTCACCGAAACTTCTTTAGAGGATTGATCCCCCAAAAGAGGACCAAGATCTGAGCCATAACCTTTCGAACATCAAGAGCAACTTCATTCTCACATTCTGACGGAATAGCAAAAGTATTGAAACACTCAACATCCCCACCAGTTCGCCCATTAAGATCACTCTCTTCCTCCACAACCATCACTCCCTCCACTCCTTTCAACACTTCTACTACAGGCACAAGAGTAGGACTACTCTCCTCAACTTCTCTATTATCAACCGAAACCCCCACCTTAATAATTTCCCCCTCCTCAACATGATCCCCTGCATGGACTAGCACATCCATAACCCTATCAGTACCAAGAAATCTTCCAAACCGAGAAGCAAGAATTTGCAAACAGTCCAATCTATAAAGGTGTAATGGCGACCCTGGCAAAAAAATCCATTGAGGAGCAATAGAAGACTCCTCATGAACATCAAAATCCACATACTAGTTAAAAAGGCGAAAATGACAACCTACAATTCTTCTTCCTTCGCGCACCCACTCATGAAGATAATCCTTTTCATTCACCAAATGCAAAAGCACATGAAAGTTGTCCATAAAACTGATCATCGGAACTTACTGGAACCCCAAGTCTTAATGATCTATAACCTCAGAATATCAATAGACGGCCACGTCGAGAGAAATTGCAGCACCAACGTAAACTTTAAATCTTCTGCCACCTTATCCATCTCAACATCCAAGAGCACGAAACCCAAATCGTTGTTAATCAATTCAGGTTTCCTCAAAGGTAACTTGAATTTCGCATATGGCAATGGCCTTTGAAGTGCTTGAGCAAACGAACGCCGATCTCACCCCCTCCCCCCCTCTCCAATCACTATCGGTTCCTTCTCCTCTCCAAAACCCCCAACAAAAAACCTACCCCCTCCTACAGCAACTCCTTCCTAGAACTCGCCCCAATCCCGCCTATAGCAGGGGCAACCAGAGGGCATGACAGAGTAGCCATAGGCTGACACCCTAGCACCCACACGAATACACACTAAACCTAGCATAGCAAAATAAAAATCCCCCATCATCAAAATGTGATCCTTAGGAGGGAAAACTTTAAAGCATGGAAAGTTGAGTAAGAGGAAATGTTGAAGGTATATAAAATTGACAAGATGTCAACTACTTCCAAGAGGCTTAATAAAAACATGGGATTTCTCCACACACGGGCATCATTTTTAGGGGCCTTCTTCATCATCTTTGTCCTCTAAAGTGATATCGACTTCTTCATCATCTGGCTGAAGGGAAGAATGGTGTTCTTTAACCTCCATTGTATTTTAAAATGCGTGAGGTGCCTAACGAAATTCTCTTGCATAGAAAAATCATATCTTTGAAACTAATACTAAATATCTCCAAAATAACATCCTAACATGAAAATAAGAGACTTAGGATCATCATATAAAAATATCAAAGCCTTTAGAGTAAGATCAAACCTCAAAATATTCAAACTTTATCCAAATAAAAACTGTTTTGCCACTTCCAGTTTTCATGTTTCTAGATCTAATAAAATCTATCATCAAAATCTTTATTCATGCAACAAAACCTCAATGAAAACTCTTAAACACATTCTAAGAACACTCCATAAAATTTTCGGACCAAGATATGTCCATTAGCTTGGTCAAAAACTCCAAAACATAACACACTCTCCAGATTCACGCCCAGAATGACCTTTCCATGGTTAAAAATACTTTTGACCGACCAAATGACCATGGAATGATACGAAAAATACATCTACGGAAACTAGACTCAAAGAGGAACAACTTTTATGAAGGAGTCATCGTGTGAAAATACTTACAAAGGGTCGAAAAACTCCACGCAAAAAGACCCAGAAATCTGCCCGAGAGAGCTCTTTTGGGTTTCTCTCTAAGAACGGGGTGAAGAAATGATTAAAGTGAAGTAAGTGTGTCTTGCACGACTCAAGACTTCTGTAGGGAGAATATTTGGACCTTAATGATCATTGAGTGGAGGTGTAGACATGTGACATAATGTAGAGGATAGTGGGGGGCAAAAGACAACTTACAAAGGCTATGAGACATGGGACTTGATGGGGTGGGTTCCTCCATATTAATGAGTGCAACTTGATGCAATGAATGGTCTGCCAAGTGGGGGAGGAAATTTCTCCAAGAAGCTATGCCAAGGTGGCCAAAATTCGTGGGCTTTAGTGGGCCTTAGTGGGCCTCAACCAAGTGGGCTTCAATTTGGGGTTTAAAGGGGGTTTGGTTAGGGTTTGAGATGCTATCAAGCCCAAATCCAATTTTTCTTGGCCCAATCAAATTTCTAAGGTTTAAAATGTTGGATAAAGATGTCATAATAGGAATTTGAGAAATTAATAGCATGTGAAAGTGATTTAATCAAGTGATTAAACACAATACTAGAAATTGGATCAAAAAGGGTTTGAATGCCAACTTTAGGGTTTGGGGAAACCGTTTAGGGTTTCGGTTTCAACCAAGTTTTTGGGGTTTCAAAAGGATTCCAACCATTTAGGGTTTTACTAGGGTTGAAACCCTCTTCATCTAACTCAATTTGGTTGATCAGATGAAAAAAAAACTGTTTTGCTTAGGTGGCATGATCTCACACATTGATTTCCTTCACAAATCCATCTAATGGTTTCTCTTTGTGCCAAGTATCTAATACTATTCATTATGTGTGGTTAAGATCTTGCCAAGTGTCCAAATAAAACTTCTCTAACCTAATTTGGACATTTCACACTGTGATTTTGAAACCACTGCACTTAGTACGCTTATCGAGGTTACTATTCACTCCGAAAAAGTGCATAATAAACTTAGTACTGAAAAATCCTAAATATTCAACTGAGTCTAGTGGCGTAAACTATAACGTAATCTGACACTTCTAACTACCTCAAACAAATAAAATCACATTTCTGGCACCATAGTGAGTGATAAAACTAATTATGTTGACATACTAGAACTTATGCGATTAGCCGATTCGTAAAAACTTATGGGGTTTTCACGAGATTTCTAATGTCTATAGAAATTCCACCATTGAATTTCTAGTGGGCTGTTACAAAAAGCCTAATCTATTGACAACACCTAACGTATTTGTATCCAACAAAAGCTTCTCCGAAAGGAAGATAACATGAGGCTTGAGTGTCTTGATGTTGGCCCTTAGGCTTCTGATTGCACAGGAACAGGCAAGATCCTTGCAATTCCATGATAGAAGTCCGGGGAGTGGCACCATTAATGCTGCGTCTTGGGGTGGTGTCATTAATGCGGTGTGGCTCCCTGACTCACTTTACCTTGCGAATGTTCCTTGTTAATCCCCTCAATGTTTGCTGTCATGAGATCGTGGGTTCCCTGTATCTCTCGCCCACCTATTTGCATAGGTTCCCAACAGGGCCTGCCCCTTACTGTCCCCTTTTCCCAAGTATGGGTTGCTTTGGGGTAGGTTTTGCTCATGGGTTGAGTGTTCTGTAGAGGCCCACTGACTCCGTTTAGAGGAGGGTCATTGGGCTTGATCGGGTCTGACTCACCCCATAGGGATCCCTCGTGGGCTTGCTCTAAGAGGCGAGTGGAGGGGAAAATCTCCCCTTACATCGTGTATTGCATCTTTTTGAATATCAAAATATTGTGTTGATTATTAGATCAATTGCATATCAAAATTATTTCTCTCATGGTTTGTGAGAGAATGTGTGATTAATCACGAGTTCGATGTTCAAAATCCATGCACAATTAGACTGAGCTACACTCGTCCCTTTAATTAAGACTAAAGAGATCCTGAACTCCATGCTTCTCTTATCCCAATGCAGCATTCATCTTTTTGCACTTTAAGCAGGTAGATATAACTATTTAGATTCTGGCAGCTAGTTTACATCACATTTAAACAATAGATATGGGGGGTTTCATTCTATGTTCTAAAGTACACAACTTGTTGCATGGATCGCTGGACAAAAAGGAAAGTAATTAACAAAGTAATTTTCTTTGAAAAAGAAAAACCATAAGAATTTATTCATTAGATTATTGATCAGCTGAACAAATATCTGATCTGGCTTGTCTTAGCTACATGGGTGCAAGGCTCAAATTGACTTGCATAGTTACATGGCACTTGAAAATGGGGTAGGACTAAGCGGGGCTGGTATCTCTACTGTCCCTTCCAACATCAGTACCACTCTTTTCATTGTAGGGCGAAATGATGGTTCGTCCTGGATGCACCAAAGTCCCACCCTAACCATTCTCTCTAGCTTGTTCATTTCCACCTGTTCATCCTTCACTAGCCTATCCAATTCACCAGCTTCAAAACAATCAAAGACCCAATTTGCAAGAACCACTTCCTCCTCTGGAAGTTCAACATCCACATTCCTTCTACCACATACGATCTCCAACAACACAATCCCAAAGCTATAGACATCTGCCTTTAAAGTTATGGGCAAGTTTCTGTGCCATTCGGGTGCAACATATCCCCTTGTTCCACGGATCCCAGTATATGTCCTGGTTTGGTAAGGCATCAGCAGCTTGGCCAAACCAAAATCTGCAATTTTTGTACACTTTTGCTCATCCATGAGTATGTTTTCAGGTTTGATGTCGCAGTGGATGATCTGGTTCTCACACTCATCATGCAGATAGAGAATGCCTCGAGCTACATTCAAAGCTATTCCAGTTTTTTCCTCCCAACTTGGCTTTCTTCTAGATTTGAAGAGGAAATCTGCTAAAGAACCATTGCTCATGTACTCGTAGACTAAGAGTCGATTTGTTCCATCATGACAGTAGCCAAACAACTTGACCAGATTTTTATGATGAGTTCTCCCAATTGCTTTCATCTCATTACGAAATTCTCTTTCACTTTCAGCCACCACTGCCTCTAGTCTCTTCACAGCCACGACTGTCTTGCCATTGTCTATGATACCTTTAAAAACTATTCCAAAAGCTCCTTTACCCACTTCATCTGTGAAGCCATTAGTTGCCTTTTCAAGCTCCCCATACGTATATGACCGTAGAGTGACTTCTTCAATTAACCCATCATTCCCTTGATTTTTGATCTTTTTATATTCCCAAACACGATATTTGTAAATGAGAATACCAGTAATTGCTAGAATTACAAGTGCAAAAGCTAAAATCACAGAACTGCCGATTAAGAAGCCCATTTCCTGTTGTTTCTTTCTTCCCCTACTTACCTGTGTTGTGTTAGAACTCCCAAAACTAACCTTGATTATGGTGATACCGGAATTATCTTGTCGTTCTCTCCCGAATCTTAGCGGAAAAATCTGTTTTCTGCACGTCTGATTTTAATAGCGCAGCTACACATTTGAGTCTTTCAAGCAGTCGTCTCTACATCAGTTTGTTCAGTGACAAATTAGAATAGGGGTTGTCTTCCCATTCAACACTTTCCAATTCCTGAAGAGTATCAATTTTTCTCCATTCTTGCTCGTGCAACCAACTGTGCTGGAATTTCTCTTGCAGCCCAAATTATGTTGTCCTTGGTCTAAGAAATCAAAACCAGGAGGGCATGTGCATACTGCTTTCTGTTCCTGTAGAGACAATAAGCATTTATGCCACAGAGACCAATAGGATCACAATTATTGCTTGTAGGTGACCACTCAACTGACCAATCATCATCAGTTTGATTCAAGCTAAGAGAATATAACCGCAATATTCCGTCAAAATCCAATGTCAAACGATATAAAGAAAAATTATGAGAGGGGTTTCTTTGGCCGGTTAAATTCCTGATATTGAAGCCGGTAGAATTAAGTAGGAAAAGCTGACCATTAGGATCAAGATTTAGAGACACGCTAGTACCAGCTCCGGCTGTTCTTGAATTCCAGTAAGCATTGTCAGGTTTAGGTGGAGTGCCTGACGGGTATTGAACTAGGTTCCCATCCCCCTGCATTATGAGTCGAAACTTTCCCCTTGAATGATTTGTCTCAGAGATGCTGGAGATAAGCTCGTTCCCCATCAAGAGAGGTTGACCAGGTAAAATAGTGTCTGTTGGAGTATCAAAAGTCCGCCATATGATGGTTGAACTTGAATCGTAGAGGACAAAGTTTCCAGTATCGAGCATGGAAGCAGAGGAAGCAGAGGAAACGGACTGCAGAGAATAAGTTAGAGCAGAATAAGTTAGAGCAGTCTTTCGGCCTTGTTCTTGTTCCAAGACAAGCCTGCCATCATTTGTCAGAAGCAATGTGACATTTCTTGGAAGCGGCGGGTTGTCCCGGTTAGCTGTCCATACGACTTTTTTTTGCCGAATCTTTACAAACCAGATGCCTATGGCGAAGCCATCATCTTTCTCATAGAAGCCAAAAGCAAACTGGCCTGAACCCGATAACCAGTATGGATTGGTGTTTGGAGAGAGGGAAGAGCCGAGGCTAATACTGGAATTTCCTTGTTGACCATGAATTGCAGCAGAGAATCCAGTAATCAAAAGAAGAGAAAGATATATGGAAACCATTATTAAATTTCTTTTTTTGAATGAATGGCAATTCTATTAAACCAAAAGAGAGATACAAAGCTGTTTCAGAAGAATAGAATAGTAAGCAGCTTGCTTGGCTGCAGAATGAACATAAGGAAGAGAGTACAGACAGAACAGATCATATAACTAAAACTCATCCTACTTCAAGATCATCAAATAAAGAAACTAGCACCCGAAATAACTGTGATACGCACAAACAAGAGAGAGGCTATCTTGTTGCAGAAGCTTGAGTATCTAGGAAGGTTTTGAAGGTCTGAATTCAAGACGAATTGACAAACATGATTCCAGTCCAAAGAGCTGGTCATAGTTTGCTTCTTGTCTTTCGATTCTGACCATCTGGTTCAAAGAAATAACTTAGTCAACATAAGAAGAGATTGATTTTATTTTCATTCAGACCGACTTTTATTGCAATTAAGACCCAACCCTTTTGGACTAAAAAGAAAAATAAAAGCTTTCCCTTTTGTCTCTGTTAGTGGAGATAAGACTTCGAATTGCGTATACGTAATATCTGGGCTGCAACTGCAAGGAAGTCAATAAAGGCGTAGGGACGATTCATCAACTAAAGAACACAAAGGAATGGACCCCGAGACCACCTGTGCCGGTCAAGCTCTTCTATTAAAAACCAGATTTGCATACACCTATTATCTAGGCTGCAAGGAAGTCAATGAAAGATTCAGAGATAACTAATTTTTGAAGGCATAGGGACCATTCATCTACTAAAAAGTAAAGAACACGAAGGAAATTGGAATGGTCTTTTGCATGACTTTCAACTCCAAACTGGAACCGCAATTTTAGACCTTACAATTCCAAAGACGTCCTCCTCGCATTCATTCTACATCAAAGATTTTTATTAGAACATATATATTTTTTCAGGAAAAATAACTTACCTCTCAAATTATCACTCCATTTGCAATTTTCCTTTTAAACCATCTATTCTAAAAATCACCCCTAAGATTAGCAAAAAATTTCAATGTACCCCATTTTTCTTTAGTTCCAAATTAATTATAAAGACTTTAAAAAAGACAAAATAAAAGTTGCCCAAAAATTATCCGAAAGAAAGAATAATTATTTTTTATTATATATCTATTATCTATATAATTTTTAAAACATTTTATTAACTCGAAGATCAACCACCTTGGTATTCTTGTTGATACATCTTTTGGTATGGCTGGAGCCCAACGATGCAATTAAAAGACCCATGATCGTAGCTTGGACATTGATATGGTGCTCGGACGTTCATTAATGAGAAAAGATAATAAATAAATAGTAGAAGATATAAATGAGAGAGACAAACATATTTACATGGTTCAGCATAGAAACCTAGGTCCACAGGCTGCTTGGTGGCTTGCAAATCTACTATAGTTGGTGATTTTTATAGTTTCTTGTGNTTATAATTGTGCTATTTTAAAAACAAGCTTATCTAATACAACGCTTAGGATAAAACTGTTCATGATTTTACAGTTGTCGGTGAAGAACAAATTACGTGATTTACGGAAAAGATAATCTATACACGTGATTCCAGATGAGGGTAAAGACGAGAGAGATGTGATTGCTGTCGGGAAAGAATCCAAAACGGATTGTCTTGCCGTCTACTATGCGTGAAAATAAAAGGAAGAAAATGGTACAGAGATAAGAATTAGCGGGCTGTTACAGTAGGTGTACCTAAAATCACCATTGGAGGTAGGTGTACCTAAAATCACCATTGATGGCTAAAGATAGGTATAAATTAATGGCTCAAGATTGGTCATACAATACAATTTGAACTTGGTTTTTAAGAACAACTTTTATTTTGTCTTTTTTTAAGTCTTTATAATTAATTTGGATCTAAAGAAAAATGGGGTACATTGAAATTTTTTGCTAATCTTAGGGGTGATTTTCAGAATAGATGGTTTAAAAGGAAAATTGCAAATGGAGTGATAATTTGAGAGGTAAGTTATTTTTCCTGAAAAAATATATATGTTCTAATAAAAATCTTTGATGTAGAATGAATGCGAGGAGGACGTCTTTGGAATTGTAAGGTCTAAAATTGCGGTTCCAGTTTGGAGTTGAAAGTCATGCAAAAGACCATTCCAATTTCCTTCGTGTTCTTTACTTTTTAGTAGATGAATGGTCCCTATGCCTTCAAAAATTAGTTATCTCTGAATCTTTCATTGACTTCCTTGCAGCCTAGATAATAGGTGTATGCAAATCTGGTTTTTAATAGAAGAGCTTGACCGGCACAGGTGGTCTCGGGGTCCATTCCTTTGTGTTCTTTAGTTGATGAATCGTCCCTACGCCTTTATTGACTTCCTTGCAGTTGCAGCCCAGATATTACGTATACGCAATTCGAAGTCTTATCTCCACTAACAGAGACAAAAGGGAAAGCTTTTATTTTTCTTTTTAGTCCAAAAGGGTTGGGTCTTAATTGCAATAAAAGTCGGTCTGAATGAAAATAAAATCAATCTCTTCTTATGTTGACTAAGTTATTTCTTTGAACCAGATGGTCAGAATCGAAAGACAAGAAGCAAACTATGACCAGCTCTTTGGACTGGAATCATGTTTGTCAATTCGTCTTGAATTCAGACCTTCAAAACCTTCCTAGATACTCAAGCTTCTGCAACAAGATAGCCTCTCTCTTGTTTGTGCGTATCACAGTTATTTCGGGTGCTAGTTTCTTTATTTGATGATCTTGAAGTAGGATGAGTTTTAGTTATATGATCTGTTCTGTCTGTACTCTCTTCCTTATGTTCATTCTGCAGCCAAGCAAGCTGCTTACTATTCTATTCTTCTGAAACAGCTTTGTATCTCTCTTTTGGTTTAATAGAATTGCCATTCATTCAAAAAAAGAAATTTAATAATGGTTTCCATATATCTTTCTCTTCTTTTGATTACTGGATTCTCTGCTGCAATTCATGATCAACAAGGAAATTCCAGTATTAGCCTCGGCTCTTCCCTCTCTCCAAACACCAATCCATACTGGTTATCGGGTTCAGGCCAGTTTGCTTTTGGCTTCTATGAGAAAGATGATGGCTTCGCCATAGGCATCTGGTTTGTAAAGATTCGGCAAAAAAAAGTCGTATGGACAGCTAACCGGGACAACCCGCCGCTTCCAAGAAATGTCACATTGCTTCTGACAAATGATGGCAGGCTTGTCTTGGAACAAGAACAAGGCCGAAAGACTGCTCTAACTTATTCTGCTCTAACTTATTCTCTGCAGTCCGTTTCCTCTGCTTCCTCTGCTTCCATGCTCGATACTGGAAACTTTGTCCTCTACGATTCAAGTTCAACCATCATATGGCGGACTTTTGATACTCCAACAGACACTATTTTACCTGGTCAACCTCTCTTGATGGGGAACGAGCTTATCTCCAGCATCTCTGAGACAAATCATTCAAGGGGAAAGTTTCGACTCATAATGCAGGGGGATGGGAACCTAGTTCAATACCCGTCAGGCACTCCACCTAAACCTGACAATGCTTACTGGAATTCAAGAACAGCCGGAGCTGGTACTAGCGTGTCTCTAAATCTTGATCCTAATGGTCAGCTTTTCCTACTTAATTCTACCGGCTTCAATATCAGGAATTTAACCGGCCAAAGAAACCCCTCTCATAATTTTTCTTTATATCGTTTGACATTGAATATTGCGGTTATATTCTCTTAGCTTGAATCAAACTGATGATGATTGGTCAGTTGAGTGGTCAGCTACAAGCAATAATTGTGATCCTACTGGTCTTTGTGGCATAAATGCTTATTGTACTCTACAGGAACAGAAAGCAGTATGCACATGCCCTCCTGGTTTTGATTTCTTAGACCAAGGACAACATAATTTGGGCTGCAAGAGAAATTCCAGCACAGTTGGTTGCACGAGCAAGAATGCAGAAAAAGTTGACACTCTTCAGGAATTGGAAAGTGTTGAATGGGAAGACAACCCCTATTCTAATTTGTCACTGAACAAAGCTGAACGTAGAGACGACTGCTTGAAAGACTGCAAATGTGTAGCTGCGCTATTCAAAGATCAGACGTGCAGAAAACAGATTTTTCCGCTAAGATTCGGGAGAGAACGACAAGATAATTCCGGTATCACCATAATCAAGGTTAGTTTTGGGAGTTCTAACACAACACAGGTAAGTAGGGGAAGAAAGAAACAACAGGAAATGGGCTTCTTAATCGGCAGTTCTGTGATTTTAGCTTTTGCACTTGTAATTCTAGCAATTACTGGTATTCTCATTTACAAATATCGTGTTTGGGAATATAAAAAGATCAAAAATCAAGGGAATGATGGGTTAATTGAAGAAGTCACTCTACGGTCATATACGTATGGGGAGCTTGAAAAGGCAACTAATGGCTTCACAGATGAAGTGGGTAAAGGAGCTTTTGGAATAGTTTTTAAAGGTATCATAGACAATGGCAAGACAGTCGTGGCTGTGAAGAGACTAGAGGCAGTGGTGGCTGAAAGTGAAAGAGAATTTCGTAATGAGATGAAAGCAATTGGGAGAACTCATCATAAAAATCTGGTCAAGTTGTTTGGCTACTGTCATGATGGAACAAATCGACTCTTAGTCTACGAGTACATGAGCAATGGTTCTTTAGCAGATTTCCTCTTCAAATCTAGAAGAAAGCCAAGTTGGGAGGAAAAAACTGGAATAGCTTTGAATGTAGCTCGAGGCATTCTCTATCTGCATGATGAGTGTGAGAACCAGATCATCCACTGCGACATCAAACCTGAAAACATACTCATGGATGAGCAAAAGTGTACAAAAATTGCAGATTTTGGTTTGGCCAAGCTGCTGATGCCTTACCAAACCAGGACATATACTGGGATCCGTGGAACAAGGGGATATGTTGCACCCGAATGGCACAGAAACTTGCCCATAACTTTAAAGGCAGATGTCTATAGCTTTGGGATTGTGTTGTTGGAGATCGTATGTGGTAGAAGGAATGTGGATGTTGAACTTCCAGAGGAGGAAGTGGTTCTTGCAAATTGGGTCTTTGATTGTTTTGAAGCTGGTGAATTGGATAGGCTAGTGAAGGATGAACAGGTGGAAATGAACAAGCTAGAGAGAATGGTTAGGGTGGGACTTTGGTGCATCCAGGACGAACCATCATTTCGCCCTACAATGAAAAGAGTGGTACTGATGTTGGAAGGGACAGTAGAGATACCAGCCCCGCTTAGTCCTACCCCATTTTCAAGTGCCATGTAACTATGCAAGTCAATTTGAGCCTTGCACCCATGTAGCTAAGACAAGCCAGATCAGATATTTGTTCAGCTGATCAATAATCTAATGAATAAATTCTTATGGTTTTTCTTTTTCAAAGAAAATTACTTTGTTAATTACTTTCCTTTTTGTCCAGCGATCCATGCAACAAGTTGTGTACTTTAGAACATAGAATGAAACCCCCCATATCTATTGTTTAAATGTGATGTAAACTAGCTGCCAGAATCTAAATAGTTATATCTACCTGCTTAAAGTGCAAAAAGATGAATGCTGCATTGGGATAAGAGAAGCATGGAGTTCAGGATCTCTTTAGTCTTAATTAAAGGGACGAGTGTAGCTCAGTCTAATTGTGCATGGATTTTGAACATCGAACTCGTGATTAATCACACATTCTCTCACAAACCATGAGAGAAATAATTTTGATATGCAATTGATCTAATAATCAACACAATATTTTGATATTCAAAAAGATGCAATACACGATGTAAGGGGAGATTTTCCCCTCCACTCGCCTCTTAGAGCAAGCCCACGAGGGATCCCTATGGGGTGAGTCAGACCCGATCAAGCCCAATGACCCTCCTCTAAACGGAGTCAGTGGGCCTCTACAGAACACTCAACCCATGAGCAAAACCTACCCCAAAGCAACCCATACTTGGGAAAAGGGGACAGTAAGGGGCAGGCCCTGTTGGGAACCTATGCAAATAGGTGGGCGAGAGATACAGGGAACCCACGATCTCATGACAGCAAACATTGAGGGGATTAACAAGGAACATTCGCAAGGTAAAGTGAGTCAGGGAGCCACACCGCATTAATGACACCACCCCAAGACGCAGCATTAATGGTGCCACTCCCCGGACTTCTATCATGGAATTGCAAGGATCTTGCCTGTTCCTGTGCAATCAGAAGCCTAAGGGCCAACATCAAGACACTCAAGCCTCATGTTATCTTCCTTTCGGAGAAGCTTTTGTTGGATACAAATACGTTAGGTGTTGTCAATAGATTAGGCTTTTTGTAACAGCCCACTAGAAATTCAATGGTGGAATTTCTATAGACATTAGAAATCTCGTGAAAACCCCATAAGTTTTTACGAATCGGCTAATCGCATAAGTTCTAGTATGTCAACATAATTAGTTTTATCACTCACTATGGTGCCAGAAATGTGATTTTATTTGTTTGAGGTAGTTAGAAGTGTCAGATTACGTTATAGTTTACGCCACTAGACTCAGTTGAATATTTAGGATTTTTCAGTACTAAGTTTATTATGCACTTTTTCGGAGTGAATAGTAACCTCGATAAGCGTACTAAGTGCAGTGGTTTCAAAATCACAGTGTGAAATGTCCAAATTAGGTTAGAGAAGTTTTATTTGGACACTTGGCAAGATCTTAACCACACATAATGAATAGTATTAGATACTTGGCACAAAGAGAAACCATTAGATGGATTTGTGAAGGAAATCAATGTGTGAGATCATGCCACCTAAGCAAAACAGTTTTTTTTTCATCTGATCAACCAAATTGAGTTAGATGAAGAGGGTTTCAACCCTAGTAAAACCCTAAATGGTTGGAATCCTTTTGAAACCCCAAAAACTTGGTTGAAACCGAAACCCTAAACGGTTTCCCCAAACCCTAAAGTTGGCATTCAAACCCTTTTTGATCCAATTTCTAGTATTGTGTTTAATCACTTGATTAAATCACTTTCACATGCTATTAATTTCTCAAATTCCTATTATGACATCTTTATCCAACATTTTAAACCTTAGAAATTTGATTGGGCCAAGAAAAATTGGATTTGGGCTTGATAGCATCTCAAACCCTAACCAAACCCCCTTTAAACCCCAAATTGAAGCCCACTTGGTTGAGGCCCACTAAGGCCCACTAAAGCCCACGAATTTTGGCCACCTTGGCATAGCTTCTTGGAGAAATTTCCTCCCCCACTTGGCAGACCATTCATTGCATCAAGTTGCACTCATTAATATGGAGGAACCCACCCCATCAAGTCCCATGTCTCATAGCCTTTGTAAGTTGTCTTTTGCCCCCCACTATCCTCTACATTATGTCACATGTCTACACCTCCACTCAATGATCATTAAGGTCCAAATATTCTCCCTACAGAAGTCTTGAGTCGTGCAAGACACACTTACTTCACTTTAATCATTTCTTCACCCCGTTCTTAGAGAGAAACCCAAAAGAGCTCTCTCGGGCAGATTTCTGGGTCTTTTTGCGTGGAGTTTTTCGACCCTTTGTAAGTATTTTCACACGATGACTCCTTCATAAAAGTTGTTCCTCTTTGAGTCTAGTTTCCGTAGATGTATTTTTCGTATCATTCCATGGTCATTTGGTCGGTCAAAAGTATTTTTAACCATGGAAAGGTCATTCTGGGCGTGAATCTGGAGAGTGTGTTATGTTTTGGAGTTTTTGACCAAGCTAATGGAATATCTTGGTCCGAAAATTTTATGGAGTGTTCTTAGAATGTGTTTAAGAGTTTTCATTGAGGTTTTGTTGCATGAATAAAGATTTTGATGATAGATTTTATTAGATCTAGAAACATGAAAACTGGAAGTGCAAAACAGTTTTTATTTGGATAAAGTTTGAATATTTTGAGGTTTGATCTTACTCTAAAGGCTTTGATATTTTTATATGATGATCCTAAGTCTCTTATTTTCATGTTAGGATGTTATTTTGGAGATATTTAGTATTAGTTTCAAAGATATGATTTTTCTATGCAAGAGAATTTCGGTTAGGCCTAAGATTTGATGTTTTTAGGTTAGATCCATGTTTTATTGGGTTTTAGCCATGTGATTTTAATTTTGATGGTTGGATATTCTTTAGGACACGTTTTTAAACCATGTGATACTTTATTTCAAAGATCTCACCTTCTTAAGCCATTGATCAAGAGATTTATCAAAGCTAGTTAAGAAAAAGTTTCTGTTTTTGGACTAAGTGTAAAATCAAAAACTCCAAGTGTTATTTTTGTGATTTTGGTGACTTTAGTTTGATGATTTAAAGCATGGTTTATCTGAGGATGATGTTATGAATATGTTAGAAGTAAGATTAGATTTTTTGGAATTCTTGGAGATGTTTTGATTTAAGGACAAAGCTTGTGATTCAAGTGTTTTGATCTTTTTACAAAAAAGTTTGGTGTTGATTATTAGTTTTTTCTAAATGGATGTTTCAAGTATGGTTTTAAACTTAGGATTGGAAGATGTTTGTTGTAAAATTTTGGTTTAAGCATGAGTTTTGAAGTTGGAAGGAATTGTAACAAAAATCAAGAGAAATGGCCTATGGATGTTTCGGCCATAGTGTGTTTTCCATAGTGTTGTTTTGTTTTAAATTTTTTTCTGAGTTGATATTTGAGTTTAGAACAAAATTTACATGAGGAATGTAAATTTTGGAAATTTTTGGAGTTAGGATATGAAATCCTTAAGTTATGGGTAAAATGGTCGTTTTCCCACATGTAGAGGGTAAAATGATAATTTTACTCTAAGATAACTTGTTTCCATGTTTCTAATTGTTAGTAATTAAATTTCTAACTTTTAGAATGACCTTTTACAGTTTCTCGTATATCGCACTTTATTCTCGTAGAACGTGACAATCGAGGTAAGTTAGCCTCTAACTTACTATCAGTTTATTGTGTATGTGTGATGGGTAAGAGAACTACAATTTATGTATGTATGTTATCGTATATGCCATGTCATGCTATGTCATTACATGTTTATCTGCTACGTATGATTTAATCTCTCATGAATAATTATCTGTTACATAATCTTTTCTATCATACAATGATGTATGTTATAAGTATGCCATGTTAAGTATGCCATGAAATGTTATGATTAAATCATATTGTGTCATTTACAAGTATACGCCATGTTAGAAAAGTATATGATATTAATTAATATCTCATGCATTAAGAAAGATAAGACATGTTATGTTACGTATAATACGTGGGGCCACAACAACTGTGAGTACGTATTATATTTTATGTTACGTGAATACGTGGGGCCACAACAACTGTGGAGTACGTATTATATTTAATGTTACGTATATACGTGGGGCCACAACAACTGTGGAGTACGTATTATATTTTTATGTTACGTGTATACGTGGGGCCACAACAACTGTGGAGTACGTATTATTTTTTTATGTTACGTGTATACGTGGGGCCACAACAACTGTGGAGTACGTATTATATTTTCTGTTACGTGTATACGTGGGGCCACAACAACTGTGGAGTACGTATTATATTTTATGTTACGTGTATTCATGGGGCCACAACAACTGTGGAGCATACACTACGTGAGACACAGCAATTGTGACACGTAGAATACGTGGGGCCACAACAACTGTGGAGTACGTATTAAGTCAAGTTTCAGATCAAGTGCATGATAAGTCAAGTTTCAGATCAAGTTCATGTTTTGTTATGTACACGTACATGTTATGTTCATGATCAAGTTATGTTCCAAGTTCATGTTCACATCATGTTAAGTTCACGTTTACAGTATGTCTCAAGTTCACGTTTATGTCATGATATGTTCAAGTTTATGTTATTTTCAAGTTCATATTTATGTTATGCATGTTTACGTTCATGCTACATTTCAAGTCCATGTTATGTTTTAAACTCAAGTTCATGTCATGTTAAGTCAAGTTCAGTTCACGTTTAAGTTCTGGTTATGTCATGTTATATGTCAAGTTATGCTATGCTTATGTACGACTTTACTTATGCATTTATGCTTTTACTGCCATGCATGCATCTTTAACCTGTGTGTGAGTTTTATGTTAACTTACTGAGATTTGTAATCAAATCTCACTGTGGTAGTCCCAACTACCATTCCCCCCGAATGGTAGATCTTGTTACAGGACCCAAAGAAGAATTGGAATCTGACCATCTGAATACGGTCATCTAGGCTACGGTGCGATGTTGATGATGGTATAGTATTTAACTTAGGTTAATGCTTGTACTTTTGGAGTTGTATCTCAAGTATTCTTTTGATCACAACCATTTTGGACTAGTGTAGTGATCACGGCTTTTTAGTATGTTTTTATGTATGAAATATGTTTCAAGTATTTGGGATATTTTTAGTTTGGTGCATAGTATTGCTAAAAAAAAAAAAAAAATTATCCGCTGCGAATATTGCATAATGCTAGATGCATGTTAGGAACATTGCATCTTATATGTCATGAACGGGGGCAGGTAACCTTGTGTTGCATGTCTCGACGCTTCAAATGTCCGTTCAATCCCAAGCGGAATTTGGGGGCGTCACACTTTTCCTTGTATGTAAACATCCCCCCAGTTGGAAAATGAGGTCTTTTGTTTATGTGGAGACAGGGACTGGATGTAGAACATGTGTTTATGGATGGTAATGTGATGGCTCTATTAGTGTACTCAGGTCCCTTGCATAACCCCTGATTAATCCATATGTTTTTCTGCCCCACTCAAAATAATAAAAAATGGCAATTCTAGAATAAACTGGACAACCTGTAAAAAATTACAATGGTCCCGCATTAGGTATTTGTGATTTCAACTCCATTTTAAGCCAATCCGAAAATTTGGAGGGAAGCCTTTTTTTCTTCTCCACATCATGGTGGTTTTAAGTCCCTTATGGATGAGAATGGTCTTGATGGTGGACTAAGTCTTAAAGATCACTTGCACATTCCAGATGATTGACAATCACTAGGTCAAGGGCTAAGAAGATCAAGGAGCCATTGTCTAAGGCCTCTGAGGATTTCTGATTTGCCCTCGTCTTAAAGTTTACACGTTCACGCCCTCCCATTGATAATATTCATCTTTCCATTGTTAAATCATGCGGTTTTTTGGAGGTTCCTACGATTAGTTTTATGGATGACTAACATGTTCTGGTGTAGTTGAAGAATGAGTGTGATTTAGTGCATGGCTTGGCACATGAAGGTCGCATGATTGAAGGTTGTGTCTTTCGTTTATTCCATTGGAACAAGGATTTCAATCTCTCTAAGGAATTGCCTCTAGCGCCACAATGGATCTTCCTTCCTCGTCTACCTATGCACATGTATCGAACTGATTGTCTTCAGATTCTGGCAACCCGATTTGGCCCTTTTTCAGGAACTGATAATGCTACATTACATCGCACAAGAGCGATAGGAGCACGTATTTGCGTTGAGGTGGATCTTTCTGAGGAACCTATCCAAAGTTTTCCAATTGTTATTGCTAACAAGAAAATTTGGTAGGAAGCCAAATATGAAAAACAGGGTTATTATTGTATGAAGTGCCATCGACAAGGGCATACGGTTGTGGTCTGTCGGGCAGGGGAGAAACAACAGGCTGGTGGACAAGGAAAAATCACAAGCCGGTTGTGAAACAGATTTGGCAAGGAAAATCGCAACATGCTGTGGTGGCAGAGGAGGATATTGAGGTGATTGAGACGGTAGATAAAGGGAAAGCTTTTGAAAAGATTCAGAGGGTAGCAGGTCAAACATCCATTGCTAAAACAGGGGATGGTGTGAATGTTGGGGGGAAATGGTGATTGTCGACGATAAGCTGAAGGAGAACCATGAGAATGTTTCTTTGGAGTTAGTAGTGCAGGAGACTTCAATTGTTGCCGAGGAAACTGTGGGAGGTGATGGGATTGATGTTTCTCCAATCAAACCAGTCGAGGATATGCTTTTAATTGACACAAGCTCTTATCAAAAGGAGGTGAGTAGAGGTAAGTGGGACACAGTTACGGAACTTTTGAAAATGGAGAGTAGATTGCAGCAACCTCTGTTACTTCATCCAGGGTCACTGGAAGGGTTTGAATATGTCTCGGACAAAGAGGAAGGGTGCAATCTTGCCATTTTAGCCAAGGAAAAAGGGTATGATTCTGAGTCTGATCTTAATCCTACCTTGGCACAATTGAGAGACCCTTTGTATAATAGAGTGCGACAATCCCAGCAAGTGCCTACCCGCCCTATCTGAATTTATGATTGATACCATTTTAGTATGAAACATCAGGGGGCTAGGTAGGTCTCGGAAAAGATTAAAAAGTTTGGTGAGAAAGAAAAATGTGGCAGTTGTGGCAATTTCGGAACCCTTCTTAGAGGCAAGTAACATGCCGAAGTTGGCCAGTTTTTTGGGTTTTTCCCATTTTTGATGTAATGAAGATATGGAGGGAAAGATTTGGCTTTTTTAGAGAGAAGAAATTTTGTTTGATATAGTGAGTATGTCTAACCAACTATTAATGGGTTGGTTAACTATCGATAATAAAAGGTTTTTAGTCTCTTTTGTGTACGCGAAATGTACCCAAGCTGAGTGCATGGATTTATGGATAGATTGGAAGCCTTGTGCATGGATGGGAATCCATGGTTGGTTATGGAGGATTTTAATATTATCCGGGAGGATGGGAACTGCATTGGAGGCAATCCTAGGCCTCTATTGGCTATGGAGGACTTTAATGCATGCATAGGTCACTATCACTTGATGGAGATGGCGTTTCAAGGGAGAAGTATGTCTTGGTATAATGGCCAAGAGGGACGTTCTAGGTGCTGGGTGAGGCTTAATAGAGCAATGTTGCCTTTGCTAACCATTTTGGTTCAACCAGATTAGAGTATCTTGCAAGGAAGACTTCGGATCGTTGTCCTATGATTTTGCAACTGGATAAACCCATGGTATCTTATGGGCCATCCCCATTTAGATTCCATTGTATGTGGTGCTCCCATGAGAAGCTTTTCTCTTGTGTGGAGGAGGTTTGGAAGCAGCCTGAACCTACTACGGGGTTGGTGAAATTAGCGGCGAAACTGAAAAAAAAAAAAACAAACAAACAAACAAACAAAGGTTGCGTTGAGAGCTTGGAATCAGCAAGTCTTTGGTAGAGTGGATCAGAATATCAAAGCACTAGAGGAGAGGCTGGAAATTCTTGAAAATCAGCTTCAATCGGACTACTCGCAGGAGGTGGAAACTGATTTTTTGGTGACTAAAATTGAGTTGGAGGTATGGGAGTCGAGAGAGGAGATTCGGCTGGCCCAAAAAGTGAAGAAGAAATGGTTACAAGAAAGGGATAACAACTCCAAATTTTTTCATGCTATTGTTAATCAAAGCAGATGACACTCTAACATGATCTCTTTTATGTAGCTTGAAGATGGGACTATGTTGGATAATTCACCTGAAGCAATTCACCAAGGCGCTACTAGTTATTTTTAGGAATTCTTAACTTCCTCTCCTATTTTAGAACAAGATGATCTATCTTCCCTCTTAGAGAAAGTGGTCTCAGATGCTGATAATTATATGCTTTGCCAAAAGCCTACGGAGGAAGAAATTAAAGAAATTGTGTTCTCCATACCAAAGCATAGCGCTCAGGGGTCGGACAGGTTTGGCTCTAACTTCTATATGACTTGCTGGGAATTGATTAAGGTGGACGTGGTGGAGGCTGCAAAGGATTTTTTTAATGGTGCTTTGTTACCAAGGTTTTACTCTTCCTCTTTCATTGTGCTAAGAGTTTTGATAAATTTCATCTGATTAGCATGTTCAGTTGCGTACAAAATTTTCTCAAAAATCTTGGTAAAGAGTATGACTAAAATTTTACTGTCTTTGATTTCACCAAAACAAGGTGCCTTTATCCGGAAACGTAGTATTTTTTATAATATTACATTGGCCCAAGAGATGGCTCATTCTTTAAATCTGAGATCATAAGGGGGCAATGTGATTCTAAAAGTTGACATGTCTAAGGTGTATGATTGGATCAATTGGGCTTTTCTTTTAAAGGTGCTAGTGCCCTTTAGTTTTTCAAATAAGTTTTGCAGTTTGGTTGAGGAATGTGTGCATTCTCCCTTGTATTCGATCATGATGAATAGTACCTATAAGGTTTTCCAACCATCTATGGGGCTACGGCAAGGGGACCCTCTCTCTCCATATTTATTTATTGCGATGGAAGAAACATTATCCCGAATGCTTCGAAGGGAGTTCGAAGCAGGAAAGATTGGCAGATTTTACCATCCAATAGGGGCACCATTGGTTTCCCATTTGCTCTATGCAGATAATCTCCTTGTTTTTGCTAATGGAGAGAAAAGATCTATGAGAATGCTTATGAAAACTTTGGACACTTATGAAAAGGGGTCTGGACAGATTATTAGTAGAGAGAAATCGGCGGTCTACTCTTCTGAACACATCAATTTGGCAAGGAAGCGGGGTCCCTTGAGAGTGTCGGGTTTTGTGGAAGGCAATTTTCCTTTGATTTATTTGGGTGTGCCTCTAGTTGATGGTAGACTTACAGGTAGATTTCTTGAGCCATTAGTTGCTAAAGTCTGGAACAAAGTGGCGGGTTGGAAGTATAAGCGGTTATTGCAAGGGGGGAGGCTCACTCTTTTGAAGCATGTGTTATCTTGCATGTCTACACATTTACTTTCTGTTCCAGAAGTCCCAAAGGTGATACTAAAAAAGTTGAATACTATTCTTTCAACTATTTTTTGGGGAGAAAAGAATAGTTTGAATAAAATGAAGTGGTGCGCTTGGGCTAAAATCTGCAAGCCGGTGCGAGAGGGTGGTTTGGCGATACGGGATTTGCCAAGGTTCAAAGATCATTGCACATGAGATTTGCATGGAGATTAATGTCGATTGATAATCTTTGGACAAGGTTTTTTAAGGCAAAGTATTTGAAGAAGGGTCATCTAATGTTAGTTTCCTCAACTCCTACATGTTTTCGGTTTTGGAGGTCAGTTCTCATAGTCTTTCCTGAGGTTTGGGAGAATATGTACCTAAAAGTGAATGAAGGCAAAGCTTTCTTTTGGTATGATCGTTGGTTGCTTGATGGGCCTCTTTGTAATCAAGTAACTAATGTATCAAATCCTCGCCTTTAGATTAGGGATTGCTAGACTGATAATAAGTGGAATTATGCTTTATTAGAGGAGCTAGTTGGTCTTGATGTGGCAAAAAATATTATTTGGAAGGTGGTAGCAGGTCGAGAGGGAACTAATGTGTTCATAATGGAAATGGCCACAAATGGTCTCTTTTCAACTGCAAGTGCGTGGGAAATTATCAGGATTAAATGAGACATTTTTTAGGGGATGGATTGGTTTTGACATCCAGCTTTGACGAACAAGGTTTCAATTTGCACGTGGAATGCAAGATTTAATTGTCTTCCTATGGATACCAGAGTGCAATCTCGTGGTATTAGTTCGGTGTCTAGGTGTGATTGTTGTACTCAACATATTATTGAACATTTAGACCATGTTCTTAGCACAGGTAAATTTGCAAGAGCTGTCGGGACTCAAGCGTCCCTGGCCTTGGGGGCGGGGTTCAATGTGTTGAACCCAAGGTTTTAGGTTTCGTGTAATTATATATCTACACATGGATTTTAATGATAACAAACAAATTCAAAGAAGAAATGAGTCTCAAACTCAAGTTGTCTACGCAATGAAGTCAAGCATATCAAGGAACCAAACATGAGCAAGAATGGAACAAGCTCACATTAAAACTTAGAGAGTAATGTTGTACATCTTTTGGAATCTCTTGGTACTTAACCACCCATGAGTACACATTGAAAAGAGGAAGAGAAGAAAGAAAGCCAAAGAAAAGCTTGATACTTAAAACTGTTCCTCATGAAAGTGAAAGTGATAAAAATGAGGAAAGTGATGACAAAAATGAATAAGTTGCGATTATAACGAGAAGAATTAAGAGGTTCATAAAGAAAAATAATTTTCCTCCGTAGAAATCTTTCAAAAAGTTTTTTAAGAAAGATTCATGAAAAAATGACTCTTCTATTTGTTATAAATGCAATAAGTCTGAACATATCAAGTCAGATTGTCCTCTGCTAAAGAAAGATCGAAACAAAGGCAAGAAAGTAATAAAAATTACATGGGATGATGATTCAAGTAGCTCAGATAGTAAAGCAAGCAATGAAAAATTAGCAAATCTTTGTATTATGGCTAAAAATGACCTTGAGGTAATAAATCTTGATAATATTGAAGATCTTTCATATGAAGAGTTGCAAAATGTTTTGAAAGAGGTATATGAGGAACCTGAAAAATTGGGTATCAAGTGAACTACTTTGAAAATGAAAAATTTTTCTTTAACAAACAAAATTGATGTTTTAAAAAAAGAAAACATCGTTTTGAAATATGAAAGTCTTGAGTTGAAAAAGAAAATAACTGATTTAAAAAATATTGTTGAAAACTTAATGAACGGAAAAAGAAATTTTGAAAAACTTCTTAGTAGTCCAAGATGTGTTTTTTACAAAGCATGCTTGGGATACATGCCAAAACAAAAATATAAACCTTATAAAAACTTCTTTGATAATCATTCTGCATCAAAGTCCAGTATTCAAAATTTTTTTTCATAAAAATAATTTTGTCAAAGAAAAATACTATTACAATTACTCAAGTTATTCAAATATGCCACATGCTATTTGCAATTTTTGTAATAGAAATTGTCATAATTATCATGCTTGTCCTATTAGAAGAAAGCATACAATAGCTATTAGGGTCATATGGGTACCTAAAAATTTTGTTTCTTCTAATACTAATAAATGAAGGACCCAAAGAATTTGGGTATCATGAAAAATCATTTTAATTGTTTTTATAGGTATGCATGACGTCCTTCACGAGCAAAAACAAATGGTTTTTAGATGGTGGATGTTCAAGACACATGACAAGAGATAAGACTAAATTCTTTGATCTTAGATCTAAAGAAGAAGGATACGTGACATTTAAAGACAACTCGGAAAGGAAGATCGTGGGAATAGGTAAAATTGGTAATGAAGTTTCTCTCATAATTGAAAATGTTCTACTTGTTGAATGTCTAAAGCATAACCTTTTGATTATAAGTCAATTATGTGATAAAAGATTTACTGTTACTTTCAAAATGAATAAGAACATTATTTTGAATGATCGTGATTGCAATGTTTATTTTATTTCTTTTAGAAGCAACAATATTTATACAATCGAATTTGAAGAAATTGCCTCAAAATATGCTATTTGTTTTTCAACTCAAAATCAAACTAGTTGGCTATGGCATAGAAGACTAGGTCATGCCAACATGGAACTTATTTCCAAACTTTCAAAAAATGATCTTATGAAAGGTTTACCAAAGGAAAATTTTCTTAAAGATAAAATTTGTGATGCATGCCAATTTGGTAAAAAGACAAAAACTTATTTTAAAACCAAGAAACATATTTTCACTACTAGACCACTGCAATCGATACATATGGATTTTGGACCAAATAGAGTTGCAATTTTAGGAGGAAAATATTATACATTTGTTATTGTTGATGATTTCTTTAGATATACTTGGGTCATCTTTATGAGCAAGAAAGATGACTATACTATTTCAAATATCGGAAGTGATTATACTATTATACTATTATAATAGTATAATAGTATAATAGTATTATACATTTACCAAGTTATGCAAGAGAATTCAAAATAAAAATGATTATACTATTTCAAATATCGGAAGTGATCGATAGGGGAAAAGAGTTTGTTAATAAAAATATTGAAACTTTTTGTAATGAAAATGGTTTTGTGCATAATTTCTCTACTCCTCGAACTCCTCAACAAAATGGAGTAGTAGAGAAGAAAAATAGATCTATTCAAGAGATGGCAAGAACAATACTCAATGAGAACAACTTGCTTGGCTATTTTTGGGCCGAAGCGGTAAGTACTGCATGTTATACTATAAATAGAGTTATGCTAAGGTCTAAACTAGATAAAAATCCATATGAGCTTTGGAATGAGAAAAAGTCCAACATTGATTATTTTCATATATTTAGATGTAAATGTTTTATTTTGAATGACAGGGATAATTTAGGCAATTTTGATACAAAATTTGATGAATGTATCTTTTTCGGATATTCTATTAATAGTAAAACTTATAGAGTATTCCATAAAAAGACTTTGACTGTGCAAGAATCTATATATATAGTATTTGATGAATCTAATTCTCTACTCTCCAAGAAATCCATTGATGAAAAAATATGAGGTATAAATAACACAGAAAGTCTCAATCTCAACAAAGAGAACATAATAGAGGAAGTCCAACATGAAGACATCAGTAAAGATCATCAAAATTTAATACAAATGCAACTAAACAATGGAAATTTGTGAAAGATCATTCAATGGAACAAATTCTAGGAGAACCTTCACGAGGTGTAAGTGCTCGATCATCTCTTAGAAATATTCGCAGTCATACTGCTTTTTTATCTCAGATTGAACCCAAAAATATTGATGAAGCACTTCTTAATGAATCTTGGATTCTAACTATACAAGAAGAGTTGAATCAATTTGAAAGAAATGATGTTTGGACACTTGTTGCTAGACCCAAAAATCATACTATTATTGGAACATTATGATTTTTGGAACAAAATGGATATTTAAAAACAAGAAAGATGAGTCCGGAGTCATTACTAGAAATAAGGCTCGACTTGTAGCCCAAGGTTTCAATCAAGAAAAAGGAATTGATTGTAATGAGACATATGCACCAATAATAAGATTAGAAACTATTCGAATGCTACTTGCATATGCTTGTTATAAAGATTTCGAACTTTTTTAAATAGATGTTAAAAGTGCTTTCTTAAATGGTTTTATAAATGAAGAGATATATGTTGAGCAACCTCCAGGTTTTGAAAATCATATTTCTCCAAATCATGTTTTCAAACTCACAAAAGCACTATATGAACTCAAACAAGCTCTTAAAACTTGGTACGAGAGACTCAGTAGTTTCTTGATTAAAAAAGATTTTTCAAGAGGAAAAATCGACACAACTCTTTTCATTAAACTAGAAAATGATGATATTCTTTTAATTCAGATTTATGTTGATGATATAATATTTTGTACTATTAATGAAAATATGTGTTATGTTTTTGCTAAGAGTATGCAAGAAGAATTTGAAATGAGCATGGGAGAACTGACCTTCTTTCTCGAATTGCAAATCAAGCAAGCAAAACGTGAAACATTTATCAATCAGTTAAAATATATTAAAGAATTACTCAAAAAGTTTGGGATGGAATGTGATAAGGAAATTGGAACACCAATTAGCTTATCTACTAAATTTGATAAGGATGAAACCGGTAAGCCAATTGACTCGAACATATATCGAGGTATGATTGGTAGCTTATTATATTTGACAGCCAGTAAACCAGATATTATGTTTAGTGTGTGCTTATGTGCACGCTTTCAATCGTCTCCAAAAAAATCTCATTTGATTTCAGTTAAGCGAATTCTTAGATATATTAGTGGTATAATTTACCTAGGGTTATGATATCCTAAACACACATCTTTCGATCTAATCAGCTACTAGGGGTGTAAAAAAAAAAATCAGTGAACCGGTAAATCGAACCGGATCGAACCAAACCGGTGGGATCAGTCTGGTCCCGAGTTTGGTTCGGTCCAGTACCGGTTTTATTTTTCTTAAAACCGGTCAAAATCGATCTAGTTTTTATTTTTCTTTTTCTAAAACCGGGCCTGACCGGACCAGACCGGTTCATATATATATATTTAAATTTTTTCTATTGTATATAATTTTTATATATAATATATAATTATATGTAAAATTGTTTTGTATTATATGATAAATTATTGATTAATATAATATTAAATTTTAAAATCTTATATCATTTTGTTTATTGTATTAATAATTATACTAATATTATATAGTGTATATTAATAGTTATACTAATACTTTATCACTATATATTATAATATATTATAATATATCACTATATTATATATTATAATATACTACAATATATTATCATTATAGTATTATATACTATAATATACTATATTATATATAATATATAATATAAAGTATAGTACATTAAAACCGGACCGAACTGGATCGGAAATGGTAAAACCAGAATACCTGTTTAAGTGAGTAATCGGTATGTAATCGGTTTTGAAAAATGTAAAACTGGTGCATACCGATTCGGATCTAAATTTTGTCCAAAGCCGAACCGAACCAGACTGGTTACACTCTTATCAGCTACACAGTTGCAAATTATGTTGGTTGCAAAATTGATCGAAAAAGCACTAGTGGAACATATAATTTCTTAAGTCATGCACTAGTTTCATGGTTTAGTAAAAAGTATAATTATGTTGTGTTATTTATTGCTGAAGCAAAATATGTTGCTGCGAGTAATTGCTATGCTCAAGTTCTTACATGAAGCAACAACTTGAAAATTTTAAACTCATGTATAATCGCATTCCAATAAAATGTCATAATACAAGTGCTATAAATCTTTCAAAGTACCCAACACAACATTCTAGAATTAAGCATATTGAAATTAGATATCATTTTCTTTGAGATCATGTGCAGATGGGTGATATAGTACTAGAGCTCACAAAAGCACAAGATCAATTAGCAGAAATTTTTACAAAACCTTTGCCAGAAGATAGACTATGTATGATTAGAAGATAAATATGTATGATGCATGTTATGAATATCTCTTTAAAGATAGACCATAGTCAATAAAAATAGAGAGAATTTTTTATAAATACTTTTACATAAACTTGAGGTTCTTAGCCTCATGTTTGATACGCTCATTCTCTTTGTACAATATCATGTCATCTCTATTTATGGGAACTGGTAAGCAGAATGAAGAATCTAATAAGGATTTCAACTGTTTATTCTTCTGCCGAAAGATTCCTTTCCTTGTGTGAGACTCTTGAGCAAATCGCTAAAATACAACAATTTGTTCATTAAGCTTTTCAACCTCATGGTTTCTGGCTTGTAGCCACTGAAAAAAAGCAACTATAGAGAATGAGTAGCAAGTCCCGAGACTCACCAAGTCATAGATAGCGTCAGAGTCTAACTTATTAGCCAAATGATTATTTTCTTGCTGCAACATGGCACCAATAGCAGCTACAAAAATGACAGGAGATTAAGGTATAGAATACCTCAAAGGTGGATCTAGAGGAAAGTTAGAAGAAAGAGCTATTGAGAAAATAATTGAAAGCTTAAAGCAAGAATGTTGAAAGAATGCAGATTAATTATAGAGATGAGAAGACTGATTTTATAGAGATAGCATAAAAAACAAGACAAGTTATCATCTTTTCAAATCTTATTTAGTCAAAAAATACAAGATATGCTAGACACATATTGTCAAAAGTTTTCTTGCTTTAACCTTTTATTATCTATATCCTTATTAGCAAGTTTCTGTAGTAACTCAAATATTTGGTTATTAAGATGATCAACCTCACTCCGCCTTGCCATTAACCTCTAAAACATGGTCGTAACAGAGGCAGCATATTAAGCACTAAACATTCTTGATTCTGCAACAATCTCAGAATCAGCTCTACCAGAAAAACGGATCTCTGCTCCTATCATGGTATTGACGGCCTCAGGAGAGAAGATTGGTGGTTAATATATAAAAGGTTCTTGATTCAAGTCTAGAACATTAAATGGAAGAGAATTGCTCGGTCATACTATCGTTATGGAAAAAAGAACCCAGGTCACGGGCGGCACCACTTTTTTCAACTATCTACAGTTTCTACTAACACACCATTTTCTTCCGTCTATTTATTTGCTACACATTCTTTTTAATGATGTCAAAAGGTGGAGAAGTTTTATAATAGAACATTAACATTGTTTGAATGGTTAAACTTGTTATATATGCTTGAAAGTATATTTATACTTTTGCTTGAAAAACTAACGCACGTTCTCAAGGGGAGCTTAAGTATTAATATAGGCTTCAAGTTCTACCAAGTATTTTTCATTACCAAAAAGGGGGAGATTGTTGAACCCAAGATTTCAACTTTTGTGTAATTATATATCTACACATAGGTTTTGATGATAACAAACGAATTCAAAGAATAAATGAGTCTCAAACTCAAATTATCTACACAATAAAGTTAAGCACATCAAGGAACCAAGTATGAGTAAGAAGAGAACAAACTCATATTAAAACTCATAGAATAATGTTGTATATCTCTTGAAAATTTTGAAATTATGATTAAGGTTCAAAATTAATATTTTAAAATAAAGCATTAAATTACATTTTCCACATGTACATGAATATTTTGAAAGATGATTGATTGCCATCCTTCGCATATGCATGACATGATTAAATGTTTAAATTTTCAAAATATTAAAAATGATTGATTGTCATCCTTCACATGTGCATATTTTATTTGACTATTTTTTAAACTGATTGATGCTCTTTTTGACTTATGCAAAAGGTAGATAATTTTGTTTGAAAATTTTGAAAAGTAAATAATATTTTTTTGTCATATGCAAAAAGGAAGAAGATTAGGTTTGAAATTTTTGAAAAGTGAATGATGTTGTCTTTGACAATTGAAAAAGAAGAAACTTTTATTTTAATTTTTTTTAAAAGTGAATGATGTTGTTTTTGACAAATTGAAAAATAAGAAACTTTTATTTGAATTTTTTGAAAAATGAATGATGTTGTCTTTGACATGTAAAATTTGAATATGAAGTTTCTTATGCCTATAAATAGATCATTTAGTTTCAAATTCACAATACCAAGAACATACGCATATCATTGCAAGTTTTGCAACATTTATTCAAAATTTTCAATCTCTCTTCTCTAAGCATTGAGCTTGAATCCTTGTTCATTTTGAAAGAGATATAGTTTGCGATGTATTGTTCTTATTTCACTCATTGAGGAGTATTCTCTGATAACTTATCCACTATTAGCTCTTGTATCTGTAAAATTGTATGTATAACCTTTGTGAGTGTAGAAAGTGTTTTACACAAGGAATAGTTGAATCACTACGTGTAAGGTGATTGCAAGTGTAGAGGATGTTCTACACGGATCCTTTGTAACGGTATTATTCAAAGGTGAAATAAGTTTCTATCTCCACCTGAATGAGATTGAATAGTGAATTTGGGGATTCTCGACGGGTAGCTTAAGACGAGGACGTAGGCAGTGGGGCCGAAACTCATTAACATACTGAATTTGCTTCTCTATTACCCTTACTCTTTATATTTATTTCTGCTTCATATTTTATTTATATTTTATATTGTGTATTTGATTTATAATTGTTAATTTTTAAATACAACCAAATTCACCTCTCTCTTGTGTTAGTCATCTGGGCAACACTGTACATGTGAATGGGGACATGGTGGGCTTAGGTTTTGCATTGGCAAGGTTGTGCCAGGAAGTCATCATTGAGGGGAGTTCTTATTGGCCTCATCCCATGTCTTATCACCTGGAGTTTTTGGAACCGACGGTGTAAAGCTCGCATGGAGGGGCATTAGGAGTCGACAGAAGGTGTTTGGTTGGCTATCAAACATCGACTGAGGAGGATTTCTGAAGTGATTAATAAAACAGAATCGTTGTCCTCGGTGGCTATGGAAATTCTTCAGGAGCTCCAAGTTCAGTTGCGACCTATTCAGCACAGTCGACAACATCTTGTGAAAGGGTGTAAACCAATGGAGGGGTGGATGAAACTTAATGTGGATGGAAGTTGTCAGGGTAATCCGAGGACTTGTGGAGGAAGGGGCGTGATTAGGGACCATACTAGGAGTGTACTTGGAGCTTTCTCATATTTCTTTGGCTATGGTATTAATAATGAGGCTGAATTGAGGGCCCTTAAGGAGGGTGTGGATTTTTGTAAAGAGTTGGGTTACTCACAGGTAATTTTAGAGTGTGATTCCAAAATAGTGGTTGACTAGACTCTCGCTAGTCACTGCACGGTATGGTACCTGTGGGATTATTGGAAGGAACTTCTTCGACCTTTGCAGGGTCTTAACTTTCGGATTGTGCACCAATTTAGAGAAGGGAATCAAGTTGTGGATTATTTGGCAATATTGGGAGAGGAGGGCTCTACGGTTCAATATGGAGGGCTCTACGGTTCAATATGTGGGTGGATCAGATTTACCCAGGTTTTGCGGGGGATTATAAGGCTTGATAGCCTTAGTTTGCCGAATTTAAGAGTTTAAGTTGGAACTTGGGTAGTTGTGTTATGTTTTGTTTTGTATCTGGGTTCCATTACATTTTCGATGATTTGTTGTAATAAGGTTTGCATTCTCCTTGTGGATGAACAAAACGCACCATTGAGGTTTAAAAAAAGATAAACGAAGAAGAAGAAGAAATTACAAATTGTGTGATAATTTGAGGATCATTTACCTATTTCCCCTCAAAATATTCATGTTTTAACAAAATGCTTTGATTTATTATGCATTAAGTCTTTGGTATTTTAAGGTTTAAAATTGTGGTTATAATTTGGGGTTGAAAAGCACTGCAAAATGGGGGGCTTTTTTGGGTTGAGTTTTTTTTTTTTTCTTTTCTAATGAAGCTTCATTCATTAAGCAAAATACATCAAAGTTTAGTAAATTATACGAGACTAGTGGGAGGGTCCTTCCCACTGTAGAAACTTAACAAGCATTGGGGAATGCTAATAAGGGGTATGCTTCCATAAAGTTCTTAGAAGGTTTCCATTGCGAATGTTGTACGGACATCGATTTTGAGATCGATGAATTTTTCTCATTTGCCATTCTTCAAATTGCTTAGCAGATACTTGATGTCTCTAATAATGGATTGCATTGTCCAATCTGTTGGCTATTTTGTATTGGTAATTACCTGCACGACTTGCTTAGAGTAACCTTGGATGTAGATCTTTTTCAGGCTTCTAGTTTGGGCTTCTTGAATAGCTACTAGCGCTGCTGAGGCTTCTCCAATGTTTGGGTTTGTGCTGTGAAGAAATGTTGTGTGGACAAAAATAGAAATTTCATTTTCAAATGTACATACTGCTACTACAATGTTGCCATGGTTTTGGACTGCTACATCAAATGTCAGTGAATGGAAGCCTTTTGGTGGGATTCGACTTGTGGTCTCTTCATGTTGGTGTTTTGCTATCCATGCATTGATGTGTTCATTGAAAGTTTTGGAAAATTTTGAGATAAACAAGTCAAGGGATGGGATTATTGAGTTGTGAATCACCTTGTTTCTCATAAACCAAAGATTGTCCATGGCTAGGGTGGCAAGGAGTTGCTTGGGTGTCTTCTTCAAAAATTGCCAAATCAATTATTGGATTGAGAATGATCTTGATCCAATTTGAAATTGGTTGTAGAGCAAACTGGGCTATATTGATGGGCCATTTTGATTGTCTCAGCAGGATTTTTGAGAAGGAACAGTTCATAAATAAATGAGAAAGACTTTCCTTTTCAGTTTGGCATAAAGGACAAAGGATTTGGTCATCTTCTAGAGCTAAAAATCTTTTTAAAGAGATATAGCAGGCAATACATTATGGTGGATTTTCCAGAGGAGAAGTTTTTGTCTATCTTGCTTTTTTAGTCTCTAAAGTTTCTTCCAAGTCTCAGCAGAGTAAGGAATGGGGATATTCTGTTGGGAGTTTATCATGGTAGCATAAACTGATTTGGCAAAAAGTTCTCAGTTGAGTGATGTACCCATTTGATCTTATTGTCAGTGGCTGAATAGTTGTAATTTGAAAGAGAGATTTTTTGAATTTCATTGACAGTTTCTGTGGAGAAAAGAGCCTGAAGGAGAAAAGTGTTCCCATCTTCTTGGCTCTTCAAGGGTTAATTCAGAAACTTTCAAATTGGACTCCAAGATTGGGTTGTTCTGGTTTGGTTGGGGTTTGAAGTTTTGCGAAGTGGAAATCCAATGATCAAGCCATGCTCTTGTTGTAAGTCCATTATTAATCTGAAAGCAAATGCCTGATTTGATTAAATCTCTTTGTTTTAGGAGACCTTTTCAAAATTAAGAGTCAGTTGGTTTGGGATTTACTTCAAAAAAAGAAGTATTCCTCAGGTATTTGTTGGTTAGGAAATTTTTTTAGAGACTATTGGTGTTGTTGATGAGGTGCCAAGCAAATTTGGAGATTAGAGTTTTGTTGAAGAGAGAGTTGTTTTTTAGACTAGCCCCCTAAGGATTTCAGCTAACAAATGGATTTCCAAGATTTTGGAGTATAGGCTTTGGTGTTCTGGGCTTCAGTTCCCCCACCAAAATCTAGAAAAAGAAGCATCCATTTTGTTTTTGATTGATTTTAGCACCCACATTGTAGACATGACGTAGGATGCAATTGTGCTGGCTACAGTTCTAATCAATGTAGTTCTACCAGCTTGAGAGAGGAATTTTGTTTTCCAACCTTGCAGTCTATTTGGAATCTTTTCTTGAATTTCTTTAAAAAGATTATCCTTAGAAGCACTAATGTAAAGGAGAATGCCTAGGTATCTAAGTTTTGGTGGGGACACTTTAAAATTGAGGATCTCTCTAATCTCTCCTTTGTTTCTTATGTGAGTGTTGTTGCTGAAGTGGATGGAAGATTTTCCAAAGTTTATTTTTTGAACAAACTAGGAGGAATAAGTGTCAAGGCAGCTTGCAAACGCTTGTGTTGTTTAGGCTGTTGCTGTTCCAAAGAGGATGAGATCATCAGCAAATAGAAGATGGGGGGAGAGTGATAGGCCTCTTCTTGAAATACTGATCCCTCCAAGTTCTTGCTAATTTCTTCTCTAAGAATCAGTCTCAAAAGAACCTCACTTTCTAGAAGGCAGGAAGAAAAGGGATCCCCTTGTCTAAGGCCTCTTAAAGGTTGGAAAAATCATGTGGGTGTTTCATTAATAATGATGGAATAGGATATAGTTGAGATGCATTCTTGAATCTAGTTGATCCAAGTTTGGTTAAAACCAAGACATTTAAAAATAGAAAGAATGAAGGGTCATTTCATGAAGTCCAAAGCTTTTTCCACATCAATTTTTACGGCCATATTTCCTTTTTTGCCTCTCTCTTTTTTCAAATGGTGGAAAACTTCTTGTGCCATGATAGCATGTTCATGAATAAGCCTACCTGGCACAAAGGCTATTTGGTTAGGAGAGATGATGCTAGGAAGTAAGATTAAAGTCTGTTAGCCAAAATTTTTTCTATGATCTTGTAGCACACATTTGAGAGACTGATTGAGCGATATTGGTGGACAGTGTTGGGGTTTTTAGTTTTGGGAACAAGGGCAATGTTAATGTGATTTATTTTCTTGAGGATTTTCTATGAATGAATGAACTTTTTATGGTAGCTTGTTAGTCATCTTTGATTAGAATCCAGTAGTGTTTATAGAAGAGACCAGTAAAACCGTTAACGTTAAGGGCTTTTGTTAAAGGGATTTGTCTGATTGTGTTCAAGATTTTTCATCTGAAGGGATTTTACCAAGAAATTCATTATTAGACTCAAAAATTGTGTGGAGTTTGGTTTTATCTGTGTAGCCTAATTTGATGACTGGACTTGACAATGATCCATTGTCATTTTTACATTTTTAGTTAATTTTTAATGATGTTTGGGCCATGAATTGGATGTTTATGCCGATAGGGCCAAGTCAAAGCAATCCGCTAATTAGGATTTGCTATATATTGTATTAAATCCTTATACGGTCACATTCTATCTTTGATTATCATCGAAATAAAATCTTCTGCAATTCCATAGACGTAGGTATATATATTGCCAAAAGTACACCCGGTTTCGAACCGAGTATTCGGGTATACCCGGCCTGGGTATATCTGGTTATGACCCGGTCCGAAACCCGGATTAATCCGGACTTTTACAACCCAAAAATCCGGGTTCCGGGTCAAACCCGGTTTTTTTTTTTTTTAACAAATGTCTATATTATTAAATTTTTTCAAGAAAAACATAATGGTGAAAAGCATTTTTTTTTTAACTAAAAGCCTATATTTTATTACAAATGTTTCAAGAAAAAATTTTTAAAAACATATTTTTTTGTATATATAATAGAATTAATTACCTTGTTAACTAAAAGAAAAAAGAAATTCAACATTTATCATGTAAAATGCATGCAACACATAATGCAATTCACTCCATATTACATTATTTGGTATTTATACATTACATTACAAATACAAAATTACAATATATGAAAAGTACAAATCTAATGGTCCTGTTTTATTGCAGGACCCATGAAAATTAAATATCTATGATCTTTTTGCAAGCTATAGCAATTTCTCATAGCACACTTGCATGTCCATTCAAAAGGAAATAATGTCAATAAATTATACACTAAAAATATTCTATAAGCTGCAAATAATGTCAACAAATCTTTTAACTTTTCCAAAACACAAATAGATGATGGTATGGTCCTTCAGGTCCACTAGCAAGCATTTCTCTCACAAATCCACCTGCAGTTTAGCAATAAACTGAAACTGAACCCAAGTATCCTCTTCCAGATACGACTTCAATGCAATTTACATAGTGACTGTTTCTTGAAGAATTCAACTCTGAGGCATTATAATAGCAATAGAATAGTTAACACTATAATAGTGAATAATAATATGGCCATTGTTAAGCTGTCAATGAACCTACAATTCACACAAAAGAAGCCGTTTCTCTAAAAGTAAATGGTGGTTAATTAGTGTTTCAATATCAAAAGCCAAAAGGGTATGTTTCTTCCAATGCCCTGCCTTATCGTCAAGGACTTGAAGGAAAATAAAGGGTCCAACAATCTTCTGAGTCTATACCACTAATAACTTATTCAGGGGGGAGTTCATGCAATTGGAAGCCACAATCACTATAATTAAACCAAAAATCCTCTACATCTTCACTACTGTTTATCTTTCTTAAAACAAAGTTACACCAAAAAAATAAAACAATGCCTTTTAATTGTTCCCCAGTCTTTCATTTCTTGATCATTCAAACAGCTCAATATTCAAATTCGAGTTTTTCCCTTGCAACAGTATCTCAATAACCAAACATACCCTGATACCCAAACGGAATTTGAGACAACACATAACTCAACAAAGCTCGAATAAAAAGAAGAAGAATAAATAATTAGATCTCAGAAGAATATAACTCATATATTCTTAACTAAAACCATAAATGCGGATAAGGAAAAGAGAAGGCGTGTAAATCTTAGATCACAAACTACACAAACCACCAAGAGAAGATAACTATGCAAAATAAATCTACTTAAATTGTTTTATGTCATTATATTTGCTAGAAGTTTTTGCCTTAGTACGAGTTCATTACAGATTCACGTGGTCACTGGTAATAGGATTTGAAAACCAGCAAACTACAAACCTACAAATCCAAATCTAACCCATAAAAATACTCCTCAAAGATTCTTCTATTCAAACATTATCATCGAAACAGATCCAAATCAACAAAAACAGAACAAAATAGATTCAACAGAGAGAAGAAAACAAACCCAAATTGGCTAGCGGCAGTTTTTGTTAAAGGTGGTGATCCAAACGTCCGATGAGAGAGCAACGATGGTATTCATGACACTACAGTGCTCCGGCGTGAGAAAACCATAGCAAAGGCTTGATGAGTGGCTAGGGTTTCCTCTTAGAGAGAGAGAGAGATTTGGGGGCTTCTAATTTGAAGAGTAAAACTTGCCCAGATCCTCAAAAATACAAAAAAGCCATGGTAGATCTGGCCAACCAAAACACCACTCATGCACTAACAACATGTTGAAGAAGCATATCCGACACACAGACATGACCACGGGAAAGGCGACCAAGTACTGAGCAAAGCCCCAGAGTGAGATCGAGTGACGGGGACGGCATGGAAAAGGAGTCGACAGTGTTGCGGCTGCTGCTCTGGCTAGGACTTAGAAGAGAGAGAGAAGTTAGACAGAAAAGAGAAGGCGGATTATGGGCAAAAGAGAGAGCGAGGCAGGGTTGAAGTTATTATCGGGTTGTTTTTAATATATATAACCCGGGTACCAGGTTTTAAACCTGGAACCCGATTTCATAACCGTACTCAGACCGGATTGGTTTGGGTTTTGTAATGTTGATTCCGGCCCGGAGGAAAATCAGAACCAGAATCCGGTTATCCGAGTTTTGGACTGGGCCGAGAAAATATCCGGCCTGGGTGAACAATCCTACTTGTGATAGACACATCATAAAACAACAAATGCAACTTCTCTTAACAAAGTCAAAAGTTACTGACCAAGGAAGTTAAGATTAAACACGAGTCCATGCACCTGTAATCAATATTTTTCTTTTTAACTAAGAGTTCCTTAGAGATCAAGATCAAACACATGGTCCCTCAAAAGTCTTTTGCCAACAAAAATCTCATCAATACTTTCAACAAAAATCTCCAATTAACACGATTATAGACTTTCGCCCTATCAATTTTAAAGAAAACACTACCCCCCTCGACTTCCGATTAAACCCCTTCACCAACTCTTGAGCAATAGCAATGTATAAAAAATGCTGCTTGTTTGGGAGAAATAATTTTTTCCAAATTAAAGGGTGACAAACAGAACACCGTAATCTTTGCCGTAATTTTATACACCACTGAGCACAAATTAATAGGCCGAAACTGTGGAAAGTCATCTGGCGAATCCACCTTTGGGATCATCACAATATTGTTCACACCAAAAAATATTGTCAACGGTTCACCATTGAAAAAATCTCGAGCCGTAGCCAACAAATCCTGCTTTATAATCCCCCAACCAACCATGAAAAAATTGGCTGAGAAACCGTCCGAGCTTGGACTACTATCCTACAGGATGGACCATAAAGCTCCCTTCACTTCCTCCATCGGAGGACCACACAAATCAATGTTCTCCTGCTCTGAAATAATAGGCGTGAGCAACCCCAAAGCCTCCTAATCAAACTGCACCGAAGAAGTAGTCAACAAATCCTAATAAAACTCTACGGCCCCATCATGAGCTGCTTCTACCGATCTGAGCACTCGCCCATCAGCAAGAGCCATGTGCTCAATAGCCTTAAAATTCTTCTTAACTCGCTACGCTGCTTGGAAAAAAGCTATGTTAGAATCTCCTTCTCTCAACCATTTAATCCAAGATTTTTGACAACCCAAAACTTCTGCTCGATGAGGCCATTAATTTAAATGATCTTGCTTGCATAATAATAATTCAGCCTCTTGCTCTTAGGAATAATTTTCAATAACCCCTTGTTCAAGCTCCAATAAACGTGTCTCAAGCGCTTTAATCTTCACTTCCACTCGTCCGAACACCTCTACATTCAATTTTTGTAAAGCCTTTTTTAATGCTTTAATTAGCTTTGTACTACTCTAGAACATAGTACAACCTTCCACATTTTGAGCCCAACATTCCTTTACAACCTACAAAAAAGACTCATGAGAGAACCACATACGTTGAAAACGGAAAGGTCTAGGCCCGCAACTCCTTTCTAGCAACAAAGATGTAAGCATCGGAAAATGATCCGATGTGGTCCTGGACAAATATTCCATCCAAGCACCCACAAAGAATGCCAAGAATTCGGAATTCACCAATATATGATCAAACCTCGCCCAAATCCTCCTACCTCCCAATCGACCATCACACCACGACAATCTTTGACCCTCCCAAGGAAGCTCCAACAAAGCAAAATCTTGGATAGCAGAATTAAAATCCAGTTTAGCACTAGAAGCCCAAAAAAGACCACCCACTTTCTCATCATCACTACGGATAATGTTAAAATCACCAACAAACCAAGGCCATCTGCCTGCATCTTGCACATTAAGATATCTTAGATATGACCAGAGTTCACACCTTTTCCTTTGAAAACAGCTAGCATACATAAAAGTTGATAAAACCCGCACAACATCTCTATTTAACCAACCCATTAAAGCTTGGTCCGAGGATGAGATCAAATCAAAATTCAAACCACTCTTCCAAAACAACCAAATCTTCCCACCATCCACCGCATTATTAAAAAAATTTGGCAAGTACATCCACCTTGCCCATCGCCTATATTTATTTGGAACGAGAAAAGGTTCTAAAATAGCTACAACTGAGGGACGGCTTTTCTTCAAAATGCGCCAAAACCTTCTTTTCGACAAAAGAATTTTTCTAATATTCCATGTAAAAATGTTAAACATCACTAAAAAATTTTGATAGAGCGAGTAGCCCTCTTAAGGACCACTATAGGTTTCTTCTTTTTGGTACCCTTGAAATGCTTCAACGGAACATTCAATTCCGAATCCGAGCCAAACACTTCATTGCTAACTCATCAAACCTTTCCTCTGCCTCACCATCCGACATCGATCTACGTGAAGAACATTCCACAATATCATCCCAACCCCATCACTCACTCCCCTATCAGCCAAGAAAAATAATTCAACCTCAAGAGCCTCATTAATCGCCTTTAGAGAACTTCTAGGAGAACCATCAACCTCTAAAGCCGAATGTAAACCATCAGAAATTTCATATGGCTCCACACCCTTCAAAGCAACTTCTGTCTCAAACCAAATTCCCACACCCTCTGGCATCCCACCCTTTCTTTCACCATTCAAGTCTGTTGAATAAAACCCCCCAAGTGTGAATTGCCCAAGTGTGAAATGGTTGTGGATTTACAGCCACCCACCCCCATCCACCAACCACTCACCCACCCACTCACCATTAGAGGCTCACTTGGTCAAGAAGTGTGGCTATTTGTCCCCCATGATTTCTCCTATAAAAGGAGGCAATTTGTGAAGATTAAATCATCCTCACTACGGTGAGAGATCAGAAAGAGGCTTGGGGTGAAATTTGGATTCTGGGAAAAGCCAGAACGGAGTGCCATTTGAGAGATAGAGAGATTGGTGATGAGTGTTTGTAATTTTGTACAAACATATTGAAAATATTGAATTTCCGCTTCAGTGGACGTAGGCAAGTTGCCGAACCACTCAAATATTGTCTCTATCTATTGTGGTTGTGATTTCTGGGCAATTTTTCTTCCAATCAAGGAAGATTTTCAGCACTTCATCTTTATTCTTCATCGTATATACCCACACACGACGAGAATAATCATTTACAAAGGTTACAAACCAATGCTTACCTCCCAAAGATGCATTTTGGGTAAGTCCCCAAACATCGGAGTGTACATAGTCAAGGATTCCCTGTGTATTGTGTACAGCGATTTCGAACTTGATCCGCTTCTGCTTCCCTAATACACAGTGCTCACAGAAGGACAGTTTTCCAGTCTTGGCACCTTTGAGTAAACCTTACTTCACCAGTGTTTGCAAAGCTTTTTCTCCAGTGTGTCCCATACGCATATGCCAAAGACTGGTGGTGTCAGCATCAGTATCATCTAGCTTCTCACAGCATGTGGAAGCTCTTCCATCAGCAGTACTTCTTTGCAAGAAGTACAGGTTTCCTCGCCTCAAACCCTTCATTGCCACCTGAACTCCCATTAGTACTTTGAGAGTTCCGTTTTCAATGGTGATTCTGAATCCCTTTGAATCCAGAGATCCCAGTGAGATGAGATTCTTCCGCAAGTCCAGAACGTACCGAACTTCTGTCAGAGTCTTGACACTACGATCGTGCTGGTTTAACCGAATGCTACCTATTCCTTGATTCTTACAGGCACTATCATTGCCCATAAGTACTGCTCCACCATCAATTTTTGTGAAGTCAGTAAACCAGTCCCGATTGGAACACATATGATAGGTATATCTAGAATCCATAATCCATTCATCAGAATGACAAATTAATGATGAACTTGCCAAGGCAAAATTTGACTCATCATCTCTGTCCACAACATTGGATGTGGTGGGTTGATTCTGCTATTGTCCCTTCCGGTTGGGACAATCTTTCCTCCAGTGTCCTTTGTTGTGACAAAAGGAACACTCGTCTCTGGCCAGTTTTCTGCCGAATGATAAACCACGTGATGTGGCCCGGGTTTTCGAATGAAAACATTTCCTCCTTCCGGGATTCCTTGACTGTGGTCTCCCCCTTACTGTTAGCGCTTCACTTAATGTATCTTGTTGTACCTGTTTATCTTTTCTGCGGTACTCATTGCTAATTAAAGAACTGGATATGTGACGCCCCCAAATTCCGCTTGGGATAGAACGGACATTTGAAGCGTCGAGACATGCAACACAAGGTTACCTGCCCCCGTTCATGACATATAAGATGCAATGTTCCTAACATGCATCTAGCATTATGCAATATTCGCAGCGGATAATTTTTTTTTCTTTAGCAATACTATGCACCAAACTAAAAATATCCCAAATACTTGAAACATATTTCATACATAAAGGCATACTAAAAAGCCGTGATCACCACACTAGTCTAAAATGGTTGTGATCAAAAGAATACTTGAGATACAACTCCAAAAGTACAAGTATTAACCTAAGTTAAATACTATACCATCATCAACATCCACCGTGGCCTAGTCGACCGTATTCAGTTGGTCAGATTCCAATTCTCCTTTGGGTCCTGTAACAAGATCTACCATTCGGGGGGAATGGTAGTTGGGACTACCACAGTGAGATTTGATTACAAATCTCAGTAAGTTAACATAAAACTCACACACAGGTTAAAATGCATGCATGGCAGTAAAAGCATAAATGCATAATATAGTCGTACATAAGCATAGATAACTTGACATATAGCATGACATAACCAGAACTTAAACGTGAACTGAACTTGACTTAACATGGCATGAACTTAAGCTTAAAACATAACATGAACAAACAACATAACATGAACGTGAAACATAACATGGACTTGAAATATAGCATGAACGTAAACATGCATAACATAAATAAGAACTTGAAAATAACATAAACTTGAACATAACATGACATGAACATAACATATACGTGAGCATAACATAACATGGACTTGATCTAAAACTTGACTTATCATGTATTTGATCTGAAACGGGACTTAACATAAACTTAGGAATATTATTCAATTGTCTTGATTAATAACGTGCATTAATACGTACTCCACAGTTGTTGTGGCCCCACGTATTCTACGTGTCACAATTGCTGTGTCTCACGTAGTGTATGCTCCACAGTTGTTGTGGCCCCATACTTCATGTAACATAAAATATAATACGTACTCCACAGTTGTTGTGGCCCCACGCATTATAAGTAACATAAATATAATACGTACTCCACAGTTGTTGTGGCCCCACGCATTATAAGTAACATAAATATAATACGTACTCCACAGTTGTTGTGGCCCCACGCATTATAAGTAACATAAAATATAATACGTACTCCACAGTTGTTGTGGCCCCACGCATTATAAGTAGCATAAAATATAATACGTACTCCACAGTTGTTGTGGCCCCACGCATTATAAGTACATAAAATATAATACGTACTCCACAGTTGTTGTGGCCCCACGCATTATAAGTAAGCATAAAATATAATACGTACTCCACAGTTGTTGTGGCCCCACGCATTATAAGTAGCATAAAATATAATACGTACTCCACAGTTGTTGTGGCCCCACGCATTATAAGTACATAAAATATAATACGTACTCCACAGTTGTTGTGGCCCCACGCATTATAAGTAACATAAAATATAATACGTACTCCACAGTTGTTGTGGCCCCACGCATTATAAGTAACATAAAATATAATACGTACTCCACAGTTGTTGTGGCCCCACGCATTATAAGTAACATAAAATATAATACGTACTCCACAGTTGTTGTGGCCCCACGCATTATAAGTAACATAAAATATAATACGTACTCCACAGTTGTTGTGGCCCCACGCATTATACGTAACATAAAATATAATACGTACTCCACAGTTGTTGTGGCCCCACGTATTATACGTAACATAACATGTCTTATCTTTCTTAATGCATGAGATATTATTTAATATCATATACTTTTCTAACATGGCGTATGCTTGTAAATGGCACAATATGATTTAATCATAAACATTTAATGGCATACATGTATCATATGGCATACTTAACATGGCATACTTATAACATACAGCATTGTATGACAGAAAAGATTGTGTAACAGATAAATATTCATGAGAGATTAAATCATACGTAACAGATAAACATGTAATGACATAGCATGACATGGCATATACGATAACATACATACATAAATTTTAGTTCCCTTACCCATCACACATACACAATAAACTGATAGTAAGTTAGAGGCTAACTTACCTCGATCGTCGCGTTCTATGAGAATAGAGCGCGAAACACGAGGAACTGCACAACAGCTGGAAGAGGAACACTCAAGTCCTTAAGATTTTCACTTCTGAACTCAATTGTCATATTATGAGCACTTGCAACACCACGGGCAACTTGAGGTTTCACTATACTCGGAAGAGATAATTTGACTTCAGAAAGCCTTTGCACTAAAACAAGTTCATTAAAATTATCAATAACAACCAAACAAACAACTCATTTCTCAATCCATATACTCTTAGCCATAGTCAACCACAAGATGACACCAGTCACCCCGGACTATAATCCATATCATCACTGCTTCGGGACACTGTCATACAGTTTCCCAACACTACACCATACGCTCCACACTTCTCTGCTACGCCATCCAACCCTTCGTGACACGCCATCCGGTGTATCACGACCTAGTACAGAGTACACTCACGTGAACTCTCTTCCATTCACACTACAAAACCCATCACTGCGCATCACGGTCACGTCATCTACGCGTACTTCCTTCGCTACAACACTCATCAACACGATGCACATCACACGATGCATCGCCATACACACGGAGTACACTACATGCGTACTCCCTTCCTTCTACGACCACATCACTACAGCGCACGTCGCGCGGCGCGTCGCTGCATTACACAGAATACGCTACACGCGTATTCTCTTCACACAACCCGTCGTATCACATCTACGGCATCCATCTCACGCCTATACTTCACAGCACAGTCCACAAAACTACACAATCAAGCCTCAACACTTCACAACCACACTTCGCTTCACAACTACGCAGCGAACTCCACAAATACAACTACACAATCACAAACCAACCAATCTAACTATTTTAAACGTAAAATAACTAGAGATAGAGGGTTATACCATCGACGGGATAACCCGTGCGTCGCTCGCTTGTCGTCACGAACATGCGTCGGAGGAACGTACGTGGCGGTAACACGCGTACGGTGGCTGTCCACCACATAAAGTGGTAGTTTGGGCGAGAAAGGCTAGGCGTGGTCTTGGAAGACTCACGGTCGCCTTGTGATGGTCAAAGGTGGCGGAGCACGGCGGCATCACGCCGTGAACAGTAAATCCGAACGGTGAGCGGAGGAGACGCGAGGTAGCGAAAAGCCATAGAACTTCATGGCAAGCTAGGGAAAGGTAGAGGAACATGTGGTGGAGCTGTGGTGGCGAGGTGGTGGTCGGACGGTGGCTAACGGCGGCGGATCGGCCGTTTGAAACCATTTTTGGCCTTGGAGAGTGCGGGAGAGTGTGAGCTCTACGAAGCTCCGTTGGCCATGAAATTTCTTGGAGAGGTTCATGAGGATGAGAGGAACAAGATGGTGGTGGTGAAACACCACGGGTGGCCGTGTACGGCGGCGCACGGTGGTGCAACCGAACGGGTGTTTTGAGAAACCCATATGAGAAAAAGTGAGAGTTTGGGAAAAAGAAAGACATGGGGAGGAAGCCCTTGATGTGGTGAATCCAATGGTGGTGCTTGGTGGCTGATTTGGCCGTGTATGGTGGTCCAAAAGTGCTTAAGCAGATGGAGGTAGGTGGCTCGGATGGAGGTGAAACTTGGAGGGGATGTTCACCGGTGAGAGGGGAAGAAAGTGCAGTCAAGCGGCGGTTCTGGGCGGAGAAAGAAATCCAGGGAAAACAGAAGGGAGGAAGAAGCCGGGCCGATGGCCCTAGGTATACTCTGTGGGGGGGGAAGAATGGAGTAGAAGAGAGGAGAGAATGAGAAGGTCGGTTAGACACCTACCGGGCGTGGTTGTACTCGCCGGAGGGAGGGTGGTGAGGCCGGGGGGAGGTGGGGTCCGGCGGCCGGAGGTGGCGCCGGCTGGAAGCTGAACCGATCAGCTATGGTGGAAGGGTGTAAGTCGACCATGGAGAGAAGGAGAGGAAAGAGAAGGAAAAAAAAAAGGAAAAAAAAAAATGAAGGAAAAAGGGTAGGAGCCTAGGTAATAAACTTCAATCCTACGTTTTGGGATCCTCAAATAATTCAACGGTGAATTAAAACACTGATTAAAAACGCGTAAATGTTTTATTTTAAATAAAACACTTAATTACAACACTGAGAGAAATTAATATAGAATATTATTTTATAAACTAAGGTTTATAAAATAATATTTTCTTCATCATTGTATAAAATGATAAAGTATCATTAATTAATCAAAGTGCATAAAACACTTGAATTTAAATAAGAATTTTCAACGTAAAATTAAACCTCTTAATATCTTAAAACAAATAAAATATTTAATCTAAATAATTATCCACAATTATAATATTTTCAGAGCTCATTAAATTATTATAATTGTGCTACTTTAAAAACAAGCTTATCTAATACTTTGAAATTCGATGGATAAGATCCGGAAAAATGCCATCGAGGTACAATGCTTAGGATAAAACTGTTCATGATTTTACAGTTGTCGGTGAAGAACAAATTACATGATTTACGGAAAAGATAAACTATACGCGTGATTCCAGATGAGGGTAAAGATGAGAGAGATGTGATTGCTGTCAGGAAAGAATCCAAAATGGATTGTCTTGCTGTCTACTATGCGTGAAAAGAAAAGGAAGAAAATGGTACAGAGATAAGAATTAGCGGGCTGTTACAGGATACATCGTCAAAACTGATCTTTTCCTTCCCATACAATAGAGTAGTAATTAAATGCTCATATGTATTAGGCAAGGAATTTAACAGCAGTAAAGCCTTATCTTCATCTTGGATTTCAACATCCAAGTTTAATAAATCAGCAAGTATTTGGTTGTAACTATTCAGATTCTCAGACATAGATATACCTTCACGAAATTGGAATCTGAAGAGTTTTTTCTTCAAGTGCAGACGGCTCTCAATGCTCTTCTTCATGAACTTATCCTCTAATTTCTGTCAAAGTTCCCTAGCATTTGTCTCTCTCATGACAAAATACTTCTGCTCTTTGGTAAGGCATAACCGGATTGTACTGCAAGCTTGGGTATTAAACTTCCTCCAATCCTTTTCAGTCATTTCATCTGATCTCTCCTCCAATGCGATATCCAACTCTTGTTGGATCAAAACATCCATAACCTCACACTGCCACATGTCGAAGTTGCTAGTTCCATCGAACCTTTCAACTTCAAACTTTGTTCTTCACCGACAACTGTAAAATCATGAACAGTTTTATCCTAAGCGTTGTACCTCGATGGCGTTTTTCCGGATCTTATCCATCGAATTTCAAAGTATTAGATAAGCTTGTTTTTAAAGTAGCACAATTATAATAATTTAATGAGCTCTGAAAATATTATAATTGTGGATAATTATTTAGATTAAATATTTTATTTGTTTTAAGATATTAAGAGGTTTAATTTTACGTTGAAAATTCTTATTTAAATTTAAGTGTTTTATGCACTTTGATTAATTAATGATACTTTATCATTTTATATAATGATGAAGAAAATATTATTTTATAAACCTTAGTTTATAAAATAATATTCTATCTTAATTCTTCTCAGTGTAGTAATTAAGTGTTTTATTAATTTAAATGATTTTATCCTCTTCGATTAATTAACGGTACTTTATCATTTAATATAATGATGAAGAAATATTATTTTATAAATTTTAGTTTATAAAATAATATTCTACCTTAATTCATCGTAGTGTTTTATTTAAAGTGTTTTATTTAAAATAAAACATTTACGCGTTTTTAATCAGTGTTTTAACTCACCGTTGGTTTATTTGAGGATCCCGAAAGTAGATTGAAGGATATACCTAGGCCCTACCTTTTTCCTTCACTTTTTCTCTTTNATTTTACAGTTGTCAGTGAAGAACAAATTACGTGATTTATGAAAAAAATAATCTATGCACGTGATTCCAGATGAGGATAAAGACGAGAAAGATGTGATTGCTGTCGGGAAAGAATCCAAAACGGATTGTCTTGCCGTCTACTATGTGTGAAAAGAAAAGAGAAGAGAATGGTACAGAGATAAGAATTAGCGGGCTGTTACACAAATAGTAGGAAAGCACTATTTAATTGTTGAAATTGGACTCCAAATGGCTTAAATCAAGCCAAAAACTGATTTGAAGTATGAACGGTCCAGATCATTAGTACCGATGGCGAATCTCAACATTCCCACCACACAGATGAGTCTGGAATGATCCAAATAGTTTGTCAGCACTATTTGATCATCACAATTGAACTCCAACCGGCATTGATCTAGCCCAAAATGATCTGCAACTCCTGGACAGTTCAGATCGACAATACCGATAACGAATCTCAACATTCCCACCGTATAGATGAGTCCAGAATGATCCAAATAGTTTGTCAGCACTATTTGATCATCGCAATTGAACTCCAACCGGCATAGATCAAGCGGCTAAGATCTGATAATGGAGGTGAGTACACATCAGACCCCTTCATGGAAGTATGCCAAAGAGAGGGAATAGTAAGACACTTCACGATACGAGGTACACCATAGCAGAACGGTGTGGCAGAACGAATGAATAGTATTTTACTAGAGAAAGTGCGATGTATGTTGTTGGATGCTGGATTCAGTAAACAATTTTGGGCTGAAGCTATGACCTATGCCTGCCACCTCATCAACCGACTACTCGCAGCTGCCAATGATGGGAAGACACCCACTAAAATGTGGAGAGGTACACATGCTACTGATTATGACTTTTTACACGTTTTCGGATGTCCTGCTTACTATCATGCTAAAGAAAGTAAGCTTGATCCTAGAGCTAAGAAAGCAAAATTCTTAGGCATCAGTACTAGTGTAAAAGGGTATAGACTCTGGTGCATAGAGTCTAAAAAGGTAATTATCAGTAGAGATGTTACATTCAACGAATCTGAGATGCTTAAGTCACATAAGCATAAAGATTCCAATGAAGGCAGCAATGATGGCGAAACATCAGATGATTCGCAGACTGTGAAGTTTATTACTTCAAAGAATTTGGGAAAGTATGGACAAGATAAGGTTGATAGTTCAGTCATAGTACCTCCATGTCAACCCGAATCAATAGCAACCAACAGACCGAGAAGAGAGAAACGTGTACCGACACGTTTTGCAGACTATGTGACATATGCATTACCAGCTAAAGGGGGTAAGATCCCTACCACTTACAGAGAAGCCATACAGTCCAGTGAACAAGTTGAATGGACAAAGGCTATGAATGAAGAGATGCAGTCTCTTTACCAGAACCAGACTTGGGAGCTTTTGTCGCTTCCAAAAGGAAAGAAGACAATTGGCTGTAAGTGCATCTTCAATCAGAAAGATGATCAAGGTGCTAAAAATGGAGTGCGATACAAAGCTAGGTTGGTATCCAAGGGCTATGCTCAGACAGAGGGAATTGACTACCGTGAAGTATTCTCTCCTATTATGAAGCATTTATCCATTCAGATATTGCTAGCTTTGGTTGCACAGTATGATCTTGAGTTAGCACAGCTTGATGTAAAGACAGCTTTCTTACATGGTGATCTGGAAGAGGAGATTTATCTGTCTCAACCAGAAGGTTTCAAAGAAGCTGGAAAAGAAAATTGGGTATGCTGTCTGAAGAAGTCTCTCTATGGCTTGAAGCAGTCACCTAGGCAATGGTATAAATGGTTTGACCGTTTTATGATGGATCTGAAATACACTCGTTGCCAATACGATCACTGTGTATATTTCAGAAAACTTGCAAATGGATCTTTCATTTATTTGCTTTTATATGTAGATGATATGTTAATAACATGTAAAAGTAAGGGGGAGATAAATCGTTTAAAAACTTAGTTAAATCATGAGTTTGAAATGAAAGATCTAGGAGAAGCACAGAGAATATTGGGGATGAAGATCAGCAGAGATAGGGTGAAAGGCATAGTTCACCTTACTCAGAAGCAGTATCTGAAGAAAGTACTGCAACGCTTTAACATCGACTCGAAGACGAAGCCGGTGAGTACTCCTATGACCCCATATTTCAAACTCAGTGCATTGCAGTCTCCTAAAGATGATGAAGAGCGGAATTACATGAGGAATGTCCCATATGCAAGTATTGTTGGAAGATTAATGTATACCATGGTGTGTACACGACCTGATAACTCCCAGGTCGTCAGCTTAGTTAGTCGCTATATGCATAATCCTGGAAAGGCTCATTGGCATGCGGCTAAGTGGATTCTANTGAAGTATGGGGCCACAACAACTGTGGAGCATACACTACATGAGACACAGCAATTGTGACATGTAGAATACGTGGGGCCACAACAACTGTGGAGTACGTATTATGTTTTATGTTACTTGAATACGTGGGGCCACAACAACTGTGGAGTACGTATTAACGCACGTTATTAATCAAGACAATTGAATAAGATTCCAAGTTTATGTTAAGTCCAGTTTCAGATCAAATACATGATAAGTCAAGTTTTAGATCAAGTCCATGTTATGTTATACTCACGTACATGTTATGTTCAAGTTTATGTTATTTTCAAGTTCTTATTTATGTTATGCAGGTTTACGTTCATGCTATATTTCAAGTCCATGTTATGTTTCACGTTCATGTTATGTTGTTTGTTCATGTTATGTTTTAAGCTTAAGTTCATGCCATGTTAAGTCAAGTTCAGTTCACGCTTAAGTTCTGGTTAAGTCATGCTATATGTCAAGTTATACTATGTTTATGTATGACTATAATTATGCATTTATGCTTTTACTGCCATGCATGCATTTTTAACCTGTGTGTGAGTTTTATGTTAACTTACTGAGATTTGTAATCAAATCTCACTGTGGTAGTCCCAACTACCATTCCCCCCGAATGGTAGATCTTGTTACAGGACCCAAAGGAGAATTGGAATCTGACCAACTGAATACGGTCGACTAGGCCACGGTGCGATGTTGATGATGGTATAGTATTTAACTTAGGTTAATACTTGTACTTTTGGAGTTGTATCTCAAGTATTCTTTTGATCACAACCATTTTGGACTAGTGTGATGATCACGGCTTTTTAGTATGCCTTTATGTATGAATTATGTTTCAAGTATTTGGGATATATTTAGTTTGGTGCATAGTATTGCTAAAGAAAAAGATTATCCCTGCGAATATTGCATAATGCTAGATGCATGTTAGGAACATTGCATCTTATATGTCATGAACGGGGGCAGGTAACCTTGTGTTGCATGTCTCGACGCTTCAAATGTCCGTTCAATCCCAAGCGGAATTTGGGAGTGTCACACTCCTATGACCCCATATTTCAAACTCAGTGCATTGCAGTCTCCTAAAGATGATGAAGAGTGAAATTACATGAGGAATGTCCCATATGCAAGTATTGTTGGAAGATTAATGTATGCCATGGTGTGTACACGACCTGATATCTCCCAGGTCGTCAGCTTAGTTAGTCGCTATATGCATAATCCTGGAAAGGCTCATTGGCATGCGGCTAAGTGGATTCTACGGTACATTTTAGGGACCGTAGATATTGGTTTAAAGTTCAAGAAGAGTGAAGATAGTCTAGTAACTGGATATGTTGACTCAGACTATGCAAGTGATCTTGACAAACGCCGATCGACAACTGGATATGTGTTCACTATGGGTGAAGGACCAGTTAGTTGGCGATCAACTTTGCAGTCGAAAATTGCACTTTTATCCACTGAAGCTGAATACATGGCTGTAAAAGAAGCCATGAAAGAAGCCATGAAAGAAGCTATTTGGTTACAGGGATTGGTAACAGATTTGGGCTTTAAGCAGCAAGAGGTTACCGTTCACTGTGACAATCAAAGTGCAATTCATTTGGCAAAGAATCAAGTATATCACTCTCGAACAAAACATATAGATGTCCGATTTAACTTTGTACGTGAAATATTAGAAGAAGAGGACATCAAACTTCAGAAGATTGGCACTGGAGATAATCCAGCAGATATGTTGACAAAAGTCGTCACAGGGATCAAGTTCCAACATTGTTTGGACTTTATCAATATTATATACTGCTGAGCACCGTCGGGTGCATTGGAGCGCATTCAACAACGGAAGTCTCTCATGTCAAAGAATGGGGTGCATTCATTTGAAGAATGAATCAGTTTGTAAGCATCCTAGTATGACACACTTGGGTGGAGGGGGTGATTGTTGAATAAACCCCTCAAGTGTGAAATGGGTTTGGGTTTGCAGCCACCCACCCCCATGTTCACCAACCATCCACCCACCCACTCACCTCCAGAGGCTCTTCTGGTCAAGAGGAGTGGGTGTGTGTCCCCCCATGGCTCTCCTATAAAAGGAGAGCTCAGCTAGTGTAATTTGTGTGGGCAACATTAGAGAGAAAGAGGGAGGACGTGAGAAAATTTGTAGAGTTTTGTAAACTTTGTACAAATTCAGTAAAAGAGGCTCCAGTGGACGTAGGCAATTTGCTGAACCACTTAAATATCGTCTTGTATGATTTTGGACAGGCTAGAGGCGCAACAAAACCTACCTGTTCATTATTTTCACCCAGTTCAGTCACCATCACCTCAGGTTGAGGCAAATCACCCTGCAACTGGTTAAGCACATCCCCATTAGAATTTATAAACAGCAGAGAATTTGAATTACTCGCCACATCTTGTTGACGCTTTTGAATTCCAGCCAATATTTCCAGTCTTCTAATCATATTAAATTTCGCATTCCCTTGTTGCAGAGCAGAATTTTTATCTTCCTTTCCTTTGAAACCAACCTCTGTTCAAACCTTTTTAGAAGGTTCTTTCCCTCCTTCCTCCTTCTTTTCCCTTTTAGCACCAACCTTCACAGGTCGTTCCTCACTACCATTGTTTTTCCAAGTGACCTTGATTCCAACAACACAAACAAAATGCCAGAATTGTTTCATAAATCACTCTCTGAAAATGGCTCGTCTCCAATCCCCGGGTGCCCAGCCAAAAAGAATGTCTCAGAGGTTTCGAAATATCCATTTCCACACAAATCCTTTCTGCCTTCGGCCGAGTCACACAAGCCATTGCATTATCTCTCTTTAAAAACCTCCCAAAGCCTCCCCTGATACTCTTCAAAATTGAAGCTTGAAAATAATTTGGGGCAGCCCCGGTACAAAAATCCAAACAGGGACCATCGATGATTCTTCTTCCTCATTAAAATCTGGAGTCCAATTGAAGGCCCTATAAGGAACCCCTGGAACATCGGCATTACCCCGCGCCATAACTTTTAGGTGAGTTCTGCTTGAAACCTGTAAGTTCCAAGGAGTAAGGAAGCAACGGTATTAACATATGAGTTCCAGACGGTGCTTTTAGGCTTTAATAAAAGGGTGCGTGTTGAGCCTTATTTGTTGGAAGCAGATACGACGATATGGGGTGTTTGGTTCTTTAATAAAACAGCGCGTTGAAGGTTCCTCGAGGAAACTAGTAAGGGGGCGAGAGTGACATCGTTTATTCTATTTTCAATAAGAAAGTTGTAGTTAAATATGTTATTATGTTAAGTGTAGAATTGTAGTATAAAAGTGATGCCTCGTTTCCTCATAAGGGTATCTTGATTCTTGAGTGTGTTAAAGAAACTTGTGAGGAGCTTTGGAGATTGCTCGAAAATCTCTTCCACGAATTGAAATACATTCTTGGTTCATCTTCCCGTGTTCTTGTTCATTGTTCATCTTGCATTACCTTGCATTGCATCTGTTATGGGTTTATCTGTTCTTGGAGTATTGTTCATCTGGGAGATAGAGTAAGAGGGTATGTGAGAATTGGTATCAGTAGCAATTATTCCTTACAATGATAAAAGGTACTTGTGGAGCATTGAAAGGTCAACAATAAGGGTCACAAAAGCAGCAAAAAGTGGTGCAGAAACAACTAGAGCGTCATTAGCATGCAATTTCTGGGATAATAGAAAAGTTAGACCAAGTTTTAGATATGTTTAGATTTATGGTTGAAACTGTAAATGTAATCTCGCATCGAGATAAAGAGGTCTCTAGGGGTAAAGATAGTGAGCCTACAAATAATGAAGAAAGGAGTGTGTTTCATAGGACTTTTAGATTGGATTTTTTACATTTTAGTGGGAATAATCCTGTTGTATAGATCTTTAAGGGCAATCAGTACTTTGATTGTTTTCAAGTACATTTTCATTAAAAGTTAATGGTGGCATCACACCATATGGAAGGAGAAACTTTGGTATGGTACCAAAATGCTTTAGACTTTGGAAAATTCAATTCTTAGGAGTCTTAAATGGTGGCTTTGTAAGGAAGATTTGGGCCATCAGCATTTGATGACCCAATGGAGGCTTTAACCAAATTGAAACAAACTACTTCCGTTAGTTTTTATACAACACAAATTGAGATGTTGTCCAATAGGCTGAAAGGTTTGTCTGGAAGGCATAAGATGAGTTGTTTTATCAGTGGATTAAAAGATGAAATTCATATACCTATGAAAATGTTTAATCCACTAAATCTTTGGGCTACTTTTGGCTTGGCAAAGTTGCAAGAAGAATATGTGTTGTCTTCAAAAAAATCTTGGAGGCAAAATGGCCATTATGCTAATAAGTGACCAGTTGACAACATAGGCCTTGTTGATCCTGTTAATAAGGGCCAAAAGAGTTTCTTACCTTTAAAGAAGGTGAACTCTTCTCAAATGGATGAAATGGTAAAAAGGGGTTGTGCTACCATTGTGAGGAGAAGAGGAACCCGAATCATGTCTATAAAATCCCAAAGTCTACCTCATTCAACCTAATTTTGATTTAATGAACCAGCCTGTTGTTGAGGAGTCTATGTTTAACAAAATCCCTTGAGGATTTTTCCATGAATGAAGAAACTTTTTATGGCAACTTGTAAGTCATCTTTTATTAGAATCCAGTAGTATTTATAGAAGAGACCAATAAAACCGTCAAGGTCAGGGGCTTTTATTGAAGGGATTTGTCTGATTGTATTCAAGATTTCCTCATTTGAAGGGATTTTGCTAAGAAATTCATTATCAGACTCAGAAATTGTGTGTAGTTTGGTTTTATCTATGTGCAGCCCAATTTGATGATTGGACTTGACAATGATCAGTTGTCATTTTTTAGTGAATTTTTAATGATGTTTGGGCCATGAATAGGATGTTTATGCCAATAAGGCCAAGTCAGAGCAATCCGCTAAGTAGGATTTATTATATATTGTATTAAATCCTTGGACAGCCGCATTGTATCTTTGATTATCATCTAAATAAAATCTTCTACAATTCTACAAATGTAGGTATATATATTGCTGGATTACGAAAACTTTTTGTCATATGTGACTAATTCTACTTTTTATTTATATTTTATCTTTTGAAAATTATACTTGTCCCCTCAGAATAAGCACGCAAATGTTTTAATTTTTTTCTTGATGATTAAAAAAGTACCTATTAGTAAAATTATTATTTTTCTTAATAATTAAAAATGTTAAAAAAATTCAAAAGAATATGGAAAAAAACAAATGCACTAGGGTTGGGAGGGCCCCGTATTAAGGATACAAAAGACTTCGGAAGCTGGGCGTTTTCAGAAGAAGACTCTTTTGTTTTTTTAAGAGAGAAAGTAGTTGCTCTTTATTCATATAATCTCCTCAAATTAGGAAAAGAATACATGGAAGACAAATTTCTAAATCAACATGTCTTCTGAAATTCCTAAAACATTTTTTAACATTGGAAAGCTTGTCATATCAAAAGAGGTGCTAATGTAGTTGGCAGATGAATTAATCAAAAGAAGACTTTGACCAAAAATTAATGGTCGTATGTAAAGAAGGTCTGGTCTGTAGGCCCATCCATTAATGGTCTGGTTTGGGTTGGGAGCCTTCAACTTTTAAGAACTGAATATTTCATGTGTGAACGTGGAAAAAAATGTGGTAATTGTTTTTCATCTCTTGTGACACATCATAAAACAACAAATGCAAATTCTCTTAACAAATACAAAAGTTACTGACCAAGGAAGCTAAGATTAAACAAGAGTTCCACTAAGAGTTCCGTAGAGGTCAAGATCAAACACATTACTCACACAGTCCCTCAAAAGACTTCCACTAGTCTGGATGAAAACTACACTAAATAGCATTCAAAATCAAAGACGTTACTCACACAGTCCCTCAAAAGACTTCCACTAGTCTGGATGAAAACTACATCGAATAGCCATTCAAGATCAAAGTGGCCCGAATTCTTGAAAAGAATCTTGATGTTGACTAATTTGTTTATTTAACTGAGGAGTTGGGAATCAAAAGCCTATGAGCAAGAATTGCCCTTCATCTAAGCTAGTGAAACAGCTTTGTATCTTCTCTTTTTTGGTTGAATCGAATTGTCATTCATCCCAAAAAAGCAATTTAATAATGGTTTCCATATTTCTTTCTCTTCTTTTGATTACTGGATTCTCTGCTACAATTGCTCAACAAAGATATTCCAGCATTAGCCTCGGCTCGTCCCTCTCTCCAAATGCCAATCCATACTGGTTATCAAGTTATGGCTAGTTCACTTTTGGCTTCTACGAGAGAGATGGTGGCTTTGCCATAGGCATCTGGTTGGAAAAGATTTGGCAAAAAACAGTCATATGGACAGCTAAACGAGACAACCCACCGCTTTCAAGAAATGACACTTTGCTTCTGACAAATGATGGCAGACTTGTCTTGGAGCAAGAACAAGGCCAACAGACTCTTCTAACTAATTCTCTGTTTTCTGCTTCCTCTACTTCCATGCTCGATACCGGAAACTTTGTCCTCTACGATTCAAACTCAGCCGTCATATGGCAGACTTTTGATTCTCCAACAGACACTATTTTACCTGGTCAACCTCTCTTGGCAGGGAACAAGCTAGTCTCCGGCAGCTCTGAGACAAATCGTGCAAGGGGAAAGTTTCAACTTATAATGCAGCTTGATGGGAACCTGGTGCAATACCCTTCAGACATTCCACCAAAAGCTAATGACTATGCTTACTGGGCTACAAATACACTCACAGTTGGAGATAATGTGTCTCTACATCTTGATCATAGTGGTCAGCTTTTCCTACTTAATTCTACCGGCTTCAATATTAAGAATTTAAATGGCCAAGGAAACCCCTCATAATTTTCCTTTATATCGTTAGACATTGGATTTTGACGGAATATTGCGGTTATATTCTCGTGGCTTGAATCAAGATGATGATGACTGGTCAATTGAATGGTCCCCTTCAAGCAGTAATTGTGATCTAATTGGTCTCTGTGGCCTTAACTCTTATTGTACTGAACAGGAATCGAGAGCTGTATGTACATGCCCTCCTGGTTTTGATTTCTTAGACCAAGGACAACATAATTTGGGCTGCAAGAGAAATTCCATCACAGTTGGTTGCATGAGCAAGAATGGAGAAACAATGGATATTCTTCAGGAATTGGAACGTGTTGAATGGGAAGACAACCCCTAATCTATCTTGTCATTGACCAAAATTGAGTGTAGAGAGGACTACTTGAAAGACTACGAATGTGAAGCCACACTATTCAAAGATCAGGAGTGCAGAAAACAGAAGTTTCCGCTGAGATTCAGGAGAGAACGACAAGATAATTCCGGTATCACCATAATCAAGGTTAGTTTTGGGAGTTCTAACACAACACAAGTAAGCAAGGGAAGAAAGAAACAACAGGGAATGGGCATCTTGATTGGCAGTTCTGTGATTTTAGCTTTTGCCCTGGGCATTCTAGCAATTACTGGTATTCTCATTTACATATGTCGTGTTCGGGAATTAGCAGCAGTTCAAGAAATCGATGTCTTTTTAAAAAAGGGACATGTATATTCTGATGGCATACTGATAATTTTCAAAGTTGTAGGATGTGTTAATGTTATCAGATCCACAAATTTGTATGCAAGTATTGGTTTGGCATTGATTAGGGGGGAGTTCGGTCCGGTCCGGGGAGGTTTTCCGGACCGGACCGGACCTATTCTGTAACAGCCCGCTAGAAATTTCAATGGTGGAATTTCTATAGACATTAGAANATAGTAATACAATTAATATATATACAAGTATATTGATACAATTAATATAGTAATAGTTATAGTAATACAATTAATATATATTATGTATATATATTAATATAGTAATATATAAATTACAAGTACTGGTATTAATATATATGTAAGTCAGTATATACAATTACATATATGTATAATTGTATTAGTATAACTATATACTTATACTAATACAATTATATAGATTAGTATAACTATATAATTGTATTAGTATTAGACTATTAGTAATTCAATTTGGCTATATTATATTAGTAATATTAGTTATGTTGAATCAGTTAGTTAGTATAACTATATTCTACATTATTAGTATTAATATAAATATTAGTATTAGTTATAACTATATAGCCTATATTAGAATTGAGAGTCTTAGACTATATAATAGACTAATAGTATTAGTATAACTATATAAGTATACAGTATAGCTATATATTAGTTTTAATTATAGTAATTAGTATAACTATATAATAGTAGATTATAAGTATAACTATATATTAGTATTAGTTATACTGTTATAGTGATTTAGTATATTATAATTTCTATATTATATTTATACTATAACTCTTATAATATATTAATATATACTAGTACTATATATTATAGTTATATATTAAAGAATATAATAATACATTCATACTAAATATATATAGTTATATTTCTAGTGATTTAGTTATTAACTTATTATGATTAGTATAACTATATAAATTATAATAGTATTAGACCATTAATATAGCTATATATTAGTAATATTAGTTATGGTGAATCAGTGCTTTAGTATAATTATATAAGTGTTAACTATAATGATTAGTATAACTATATAAATTATAGTATAGTGATAATTATAATTTATATTAATTAAATATAAGTATAGTGATAATTAAATTATATTAATTATAGTGATAAATATACTATATAGCTATACATAGTATTAATTAGAATGATTAGTATAAGTATATAAATTATATAATAGTATATTAGTATTAATAGTAGACTATTATTATAGGTCACTATAGATATTGTTGAAGTATTAGTTATAATGATTTAGTATAATTATATTAGTATAAGTATAACTACAATCTATATTAGACTATTAATATTTTTTATACCATATATAATTAATTATATACAACTATTATATAAATAATATATATAAATAATTTTTTTTTTAATTTTTATTCGGTCCGGTCCGGGGTAGAAAACCCCTGGACCGGGACCTGACCTAACTTGGTCAGTCCCCCTAAATTTGGACCGAGACCGGACCGGACTCATTCGGTCCGGTCCGGTTCGATCCAAAAATGGCCGGTCCGGTCGATTTGGCCGGTCCGGACAGGCCGATACTCACCCCTAGCATTGATGCAGGGTGTGTGGTGGAAATTCATGTCAATGGCTGATGAACTTCCAAGAAAGCCAAACGTGGAAGTTGCTTTTAAATATTTTAATATAAACATTAATAATCAGATCTTTAATTTTCTATGATCCACAATAATAAAATAATAATAAATAAACATATATATTTTTCTATCAGTTTGATGAAGAATTTGATCTGGCTATGAGAGAAGAATCACCCTAACAACTTTTACCTCCGAGTGTCTCTCGATGGCTAGAGACACAATAATGTTGTATATGAGTACCCTTTAACCCATTCGTGTTATGTATAAACTTCTGGCCATCATGAAATCTAAAGACTTTGTGTTCTATTATGATTAGATATAGATGTATTCTAGTCACACTGTAACTCATTTAAATTAATTGATAAGATTAAGTTAATCTAAACCCATTAAATATGGGTGTGTGGGACATAGATTTTAAATAAAACTCTTACATTCACCCAGTTGACTCATACGCCCATAAAATAACAATTTTCCATTCATGAGTTTATTATAGGAAATTAACCATACTGCGCAAATTCATTTCCAGAAACTTTCATAACTCAAACATACATAACATGAATTCCGTAATATCAATGTCAAATTAGCTACCAATGGGAGTCATGGCAGTCCTCTATTATATAACCAATAAATTATCTTCCATATACCACAACACCAGTAACTTAATTTAACGCTATCTTTAATTGGGACAATTAAGGCTAATACTGTGATGCCTTGGGTTCCAATTCATGTCTATTACAAACATTATCTTGTCGTCATTCATCCACACCATTTAATATACATATAAAGTGGAAAGACAAGAAAACAGAAACGACCGTAGTAAATATCTTTCAATGTCCAGTAACAAAATATTCAGCATATAAATGATCTCTGTATCATGTTCATATTATGGGTATAAGCATAGAACCCATCTTTTCAACATGTTCTTTAAATTATAATCATTAACACACTATTGATATGGACATATCTGTTCATGTATTTTCTCCTTAACACTTAGGTATTTAAAATTTCATTAAATACTTATCATTCGGAGAAAAATACTCAAAAGAATTCTTACCATACATTCTTGGTAGCTTGGCTATAAGTCGACAATTCTAAGTCATAAGATAAATTTCTTCAGTCAAATACCATACACTGTGGTCTCAAAGCATACCACAAACTTAGTCTCTATTGCACATGAAGCAGTAAGAGATTTGCCTCATACTTGTCCATAAAATAACTCTACTAGATAGCAAAATACATAACCATAACTGTATTTTTTATTATTAGAGTACACAAAATAGGGTCTGAATATCCATTTACCTTAAGAGTATCAGTTCTTCTTAAGACAACAATATAGTCTTTAATTTCTTGCAAATAACATTGCACTCTTTTCACAGCTTTTGGGTCAAACATCCTTGGATTATTTTAGCAACAACCAAGGATGCCGACAAAAAAATTGATATTCAACCTTATACAAGTTTGTGTAATTATCAAATTCCTTATAAAACAATCATATATAGAATTTCTTCAACAGTCTAATCAATTTTAGGACACTGTAAAATATTGAGCATGTCACATTTTATTTTTAAAATATCCATTGACCAATAATTCTTCATTTAAAAAAAAAAAGAGTTAGGGCCACCTGTCCAAGAATGACTCCTCCCAAGTTTTATTAATAACCCTCACTTGTGGCAGAGGAAAACCATGATTACAAATCAAGCATTTTGGGTTTACATAACAAAAAGCCAAGCAGGCTAAAAAGACCAAACCAAAACAAATAAAAACGAGAGCAACAAACCTCAAGCAAAAACAGAAAAAAGAATGAAACTAACTAAAACAAATCGAAGGCATTCCGAAGTAGTCCATGCTAGCCCTCACAGCACTCGAGGAGTTTTCCGTCAAGTGGAAAAAAAAAAAAGAATCAACACCAGAAGCCTCATGCTTCGCCAACCAATCTGCAACTTTATTTCCTTCACGAAAAACATGGTGAAGGACTTACAAACCAAAGAGCTAAAGATTTACAAACCTGGAGCCCGTGAAGGAGAGCTAAGAGCTCCGCCTAATTATTAGAACTTGTACCAATGAAAGAAGAAAAAGCATGTATTAAATTACCATAATCATTTCTAATAATCCCACCCACACCTGGAGACATCCGGGTTGACCAAACTACTACCATCTTTGTTCAGTTTAACCCAACCAGCCATTGGACGTTGCCAAGCAATAGCTTTGCATCGTCGTACAGGAGGGAACGTAGGCTAGACATGCAAACTCTCTAGTACTTGCAAATCAAAACAAGATATGTGAAAACTATTATGCATATCATGACATATAATACTAATCCACTGATGAACAGAGTGAATAATATCTGTGGCAAATTCAAAGCGTCCCTCCATACGCACCAAACAATGCCTCTGCTAGATTCTCCAAGTAAGGACAATCGAACATAATCCCCACAATTATGCTAACTTGAGACGATGATTTCGCACAACAAAACCAAGTCTGCACCGTGTCTTTCCAATTGCAGCCAATCGGAATACAAAAGATAGCACCAAAATGACGCCAAACCGTGCTGGCAATTTCACCTGCAAACAAAACATGATTCTAATCTTCATAGTGACCATTAGCACAACAACCACCACGAGAAATAATAGGAATGCCAATACAACGAAGATGATGATCCACACTCAAAGCCATATTCCAAGTTTTCCATATATTAATGGACATTTTAAGAGGAAGACTCTTATGCCACATCCAAGAATGCCCTTCAAGAGTGCCACCCCTGATACGAACACAATCCCAAGCCAACTTGGTGGAAAACAGGCCGTTATCATTTTTGGTCCAGATCAACACATCCAAACCCAGTTTATTCTTACAAATACCCTCTAAGATGCCGTCAAACTTGTCCGGGCCCAATAACTAGAGAATAAGATCCACATCCCAACTATTTGATAATTTACAATCCTTAACCTTAAGAAAATGATGACCCACAATTTGCATATCATTAACTAAAGGACTGCTATCCTGCCATTTGTCATACTAGAATAAAACATTTCCCTCCTTTAGGCATCACTTAGAATTATTCAAAACCAAAGGAAGGGTTTTAGCAATCATTTTCCAAAACCTTGTACCCCTTGTTGTATCAATCAGGGTCCAAGGCTTAGCACCCACATACTTATCCTTAAAAAAATTGGCCCATAAAGAGTTACCTTGAATAAGATTCCAAGCAAGTCACTTTCCTCAATAGGACGGCAAATAGAATTACGTGCATGTGTCTAAATATATATTAGGCAGTGGGTTTATAGAATTTTATCATGAAGGGGACTGTAAAATTGTAACCCTAGTCTATTTGAAAAATATTAAAAAAAAAAACAATCTTCCAAAAACAAATCATGGCTGGACTTCTAAACAAAAATAGGCCTCGATTTTAAACTTAAAAAAAAATAATCTAAACTTATTTAAAAAAAATATCTTGGCCCATAAAATATTTTTAACTTAAATATAAAGCCTAAAAAAAATCATAATCCTCCAAAACAGAAATTTTAATCCCATAATTTCCCAAAAAATATTTGAAAACTCCAATGGGTTTTTCGTACATATAAATCCAAAAATGCTTTAAAATAGCTTGACACTGGACCCGGGTGTTTCAATTTTTTTCACTATACACAATTTTCCCCACACGATAGGTCTTAGGATTGTGCCCCTGCACTTTACATTTTCAGCAATACACAGTCAGAGTCTCATAGAGGACCTCCTACTTCCAACTGGTTGGCAATCCAGGAGCACAAATCTAGAAATATGGGATAGGTTCCTTGGCAGCATCCATCTCCAAACAAAGTCTAGCTCCATCCGTCTGAGTTGCACATCGAGTAGGATTGTCCCCATGAATAAACCGACCAATAGGTGCTGTAAAAATACGTAGGAAAGACTCTTGGTAGAAGTTAGGAGGCAAACTAGGCAGCAAGATCCACATGAGAATGCTAGAAGGTTCTTACTCCTCATTGAAATCTGGAGTCCAGTGAAATGCACAATAAGCAACTCCATTCACTTCACAAGACTCACGGGACAAAGCTTTCACGGAATCAGTTTACGTAGCCAACCTTACGAACACCTTGCGTGGATTTTCATGGATGAAACCACCAGGGTAGAGGACAGACCCCAGTGATTGTGAATAAAGGCACGAATTGCATCCAGAGAGGGTCTCTACCGAAGGAACTTTAGAACAATGAAGAAGCAAAAGGTTTCTGCCGATCAATTTATTTCTTCTTTTGAAAACTAGAAAAAAAAGGTCTTCGTCCATGACCTTAGGCACACAAGGGGCAACTGTGATATCAAAAATGGGTTGCAGAACCGCACCAATTGGATTGGCAAGCGACGTGGCTATCAGCGACTACTATGCAGCCTCACCAGCACGGACGCAACCAAGCGAAGGATCCCTTGCAAACACAAGGGTACCCTAGCAAAGCACGTAAGGAAAGAAACTCAGTAAAGCTACAATTGCGCTACAGTAATGCTACGGTAGTGAGATAATCTTCATGCAAAGTCTTTCAAAACTTTATGCAACTATATTGAGATAATCTTAATAGTCATTGTTTTGGTATTAAAATTCAATCACAATTACGAAAGATGTCTCGTTCATACATTTCATTTTTCAAATTATTTAGATACATAACTTTAATACCATACTACAAATCATAACTCATACTTGCCAAAAGTCGTATACATGCATGATCATAAATGCAAATATACTCCCACTGACTTACGAGTATATACATCAATAATACATACTTTTTATAAATCCAAAACAATATTGGTATTATCAAATTTCAACTAACAATTTTCAAAAAATCTGTTACCTTTTATAGATAATCTTTTTATTTGTCTCTTGTAGACTTTAGACTTTTACTTTACAATTGTTTTCACATCCATTTAATGTAACTTTAGACCATAATGAGCTACTAATGTCATAGTAATTCTTAATGAGTTCTTTCAGGTCAAATAAAAAATCTTTCTCTAATCAATGCTCATTTCTGAGTGAAATCCTTAATTACAAGTCTAACTTTATATAGTTCAACATTGCCCTTAAAGTCACGATTTTGTCTCTAAGACCCATTTCAATTCAACTTTTCAAACATTTTAGACAATTTAGATGAAATTATAGACTTTACATTGATCCATAGACTTCAATTACTCTTTTATGGATAGACCTATTATAGAATCATCTATTTCTATAATTTGTGAAAACATATATAAACTTTTATTTGTTTCTATATCACATTCAAATTTTAAAGATACACCACGTTGCTTAACCAAATAGTAAATCAAAAAAATTACATGAGGTTACCTGTTTTGATGTTTCTATGGCCAATTCTTTAGTGATATTTATCTGATGAGGTGAATGATCATTTGCTTGTTGTTCTAAATTATCATTAAGATAATCATAAAAGGAAACTTTCACTGATTTTGCCATACACATATCTAGTTTCCATACTCCCACTGATTTTGCCAACCGTAAAAAATTTGACATTTCAATTTTCTCAAATTTAAAATAGAAACAATACATTATAAATCATTTGAATCTCCCTTAGTAATCAGTAATGATAATGTATCCAATAACTATTCTAGGATTCAACTTTCTTTCTTTAGGTTATAAAGTATTACATCAATTTGATTACCCATATATGTATATGCCTTAAATCAATTTATAACTCAAAAATAAATTATTGAAGCTACATTACTAAAACTGAATATAAGTTCTAAACCATTATAGCTCAACTCTTAATATTTTTCATGACACTATTTCAATCCAATTCAATAATTTTCACATTTTTATATAACTGCAATTCCTCCCAATGAGAAGTACATCAAGAATTTCTAATGGATTGAAAATTCTCATGTAACAAATAGATACATTCATACCATGAAAATCATCTATAAAAATAATGAAATACTTCTATCTATCAAATATTATAGAGAAAAATGTTTACATGCGTCTATATGCATTATCTCAAAAAAATCTCTATTTCTTGTGGCATCTTTTATTAATATATTTGATTTGCTTTCCTATAATACAAATCAACTCACATTCTGAGATTAGAAAATCTAAATACGGAAAGTATTTTATTTACTAACCTCTACAACTTTTCTTGGAGATATTCTCCAAACTTTTATGCCACAAATTATGTTTTAAATTCTATGACATAAATTGTAAAAGTTCTTTTTTTTTTATAAATCATTTTTTCTTTGGTTCCGGTCCATGTTTCATGAGTGAAAATTTTTTTAACAAAAAACATTATTATAAATACATGACAAATACAACTTTATTGGAAAGAAAAATGAAACCAATATAAATAGCACGTTGAAACAAATTGAAATTTGAACATTTGTTCTCGAGTTCAACAACTAAAATAAGTATCAACATTTATAGAGTTTGATTTGAAACTTATACACACAAAATAAATATGAACATATGTACTCGAGTTTAATCTAAAAAGTATGTACAAACGTATATAAGATTTGATTCGAAACTTAAACAGAAAAAAAGTTTACTCTTCCATTCAAATCATGTCTTATGCTTAGGGCACCTAATCCTTCATGTGTCATTGTTTCTTTCAAATTTCAATTGACACAATTCTGATATTTTCATTACAATCATTTCCTTCATTTCTCTTAAGATACAAATGATTTTTCATATAAATTAACAAAATAAATTTGTATCTAGCTAACAACCATGCTACTAACTTGTTCATATCTAATTACTTAATAAAATAATAATGCCTCTAAAGTAAACTATTATGTGCAAAACTAAGAAATTCCTATAGTTTGATATGTAGTAATTAATTCAATATTCTTAAACATTGTACTTTTGTAACCCTTATCACTATTCTCAATAATAATTGATGTTAGACTTAAAATGGATAGACCAGGGTCTAAAAACTCTTATTGTAAATTTGATATGCTCATATTTTTCTATACTAGATTTCATTCTATACATAAAACTTGCAATGATATTCATATACTTACAGCAAGAAAAGCATTTTTATCACGTTAATGCTTTGAGTTCGACATTAATAAACCATAACAAAATTTTAACCATTATCGAGAACTTAAACTATTATAAATGAACTAATAGTGTCATCAAGGTCCCTTCTTTGGAAATGAACCCCAACACACAAAAGGTTTCTTCCAATTTTTAAATTTTATGGATGAACTAGCTGTATCATCAAAATTCTCCTTTGGGAATAAATCCTGACATACAAAGTGTACCCTCCAATTTTAAATTATGTGAATTAACTAGCTGTATCATTATAATTCTCCTTTGGGAGTAAACCCTGACATACAAAGTGTTCCCTCTAATTTTAAATTATGTGGATAAACTAGCTGTATCATCATAATTCTCCTTTCGGAGTAAATCCTGACATACAAAATGTTCCCTCCAATCCTATTCTAATGAATGAACTAGTAGTGCCCTCAAGACCCTCCTTTGTGAGTAGATCTTGAAACACAAAGTGTTCACTCCAACGTTGATTTGATAGATAAACTAGTAGTGTCATCAAGCATGGTGCTGCAGATGATGTTTTTCCTTTTAGTTGAATCAATATGTTTCTTCTTATGGACTATTTAATCAAACTTTGAAATGGACTGTTTTTCTATTATCAATGTTTTTAACCATTATATAGGACTTTTTGAATGATGTATTTACATTAATTATATTATTTTTTTTTTATTATGTATTTCTTCCCATTTAGAAGTCCGAGTTCCGATAGGAAATCGAAAATCCGACCTCCGATCGGAATTTCGATCCAAAGTTAGAATTGACTTCCGATCGGAGTCGAGCTCCAATTCCATTCAGAGTCGGAATTGGCATGAATTTTGAACTCCAACTCAAGTCGGAAGTTGGAAGGCACTGTTACGACTCCGTCAAAGTCAAAGCACAAGCCTATGATAAAATCATAGATACACGTAAAACATATATTCATTGAATATTTTATCGAGATCATAAAAAATTTATAACTTGTCTCTGATACCACATATTAAATATTTTAACATGAACATTAATAATCAGATCTTTGATTTTCTATGATCTGTAATAATTAAAAAAATGATAAATAAACACGTACATTTCTCCATCAATTCAATGAAGAATTTGATCTGGCTATAAGAGAATGATCACCCTAACAACTTTACCTTCAAATGTCTCCTGATGGCTAGAGGCACAATAATATTATAGGTGAGAATCCTTTAATCTCTTAATACTATTTATAGACTTCTGGCCATTATGAAATTTAGAAACTTTGTGTCCTATTGTGATTAGGTATAGAGGTATTCTAGTCACATTATAACTCATTTAAATTAAGTGATAAGATTGAGTTAATATAAATCCATTAAAAATGAGTGTGTGGAATATAGAGTTTAAATAAAACTCTTATAGTTACATCATAATTTTTAGTAAGGTTATTTTTTACATGGGCCAAAGTGAAATGTTTGGAATTAATTTATTCTGAGTGAACATACTTTTATAGTGGAGCATGATAATGGAAACTATAAAGATCTTCGTTGAGATAGAGTTTGGCTGTGGGACCAACCAAAGTCGCAAGGTGGAGATTGTTGAGTGTTACTCCTTTTTTGGTTAGTCCCATATGGATGGAAAATGAAGAATGATCAAAACCTAAGGCCCATAAAAGAAGGTTTAGCTTTCTTGGTAAAGTTTACCAGTCAAATGCTTAAATAGTAATTTTTTACTTTAGTTAAATTCCTCTGTTGTCCATTTTTGTAAAATGGAAAGAGATGTAAGTCAAAGTTTTACTAATGGAGAAGTTTTTGTGGGTGTATTTGGGGTGAGGAGAGAAATTATGTGATTGTAACAATTTTTCATATAATAGATTTTCTTCTCTCAGTCTAGTGGTTTTTCTCCTGTTTTGAGAGTTTTTGACGTAAAATCTTATGTTGTTATTATTTCTCTATTTTTCTTGATATTCATGCAAATGGTAGATCCTAAGGGGTGAATTTGGGAGGTCCAAATTCCTAACAGGCGTGTGATAAATGGTCAATTATGTGACACTAATACTCTTAAATATCTTGAGTAAAAGTGCTTTATGAGTTAAAATAAGAGTATTAGTTAGATAATGTGAATTAATTTTCTTTGACATGCGAAACAATATATTACCCCTAATTAAACATAGATGCATGCATTTTGATGTGGAGCCGACTAATGCAGGAACTTGGCAAAGTGGGCAGCTCACATAAAGCATCAGAAAATGAATTAGAAACTCACGGTTGGCACATGGAAAGCACATGCAAAAAGTGGAACTCGGCAGGACAGCAAAGCAGCTCAAATGACACTCATGCACATGCATCAAGCTGGTTTTACAGCAACCACTCACCCACGGCAAAGCAGTGCAGCACCTCAATACAGAACAAAAGAGAAAACACTTGCAGAAACCAAACACATGCAAGAAAACTCACGGTTGGAACTCAAGAGGCACATGCAGAAAGTCACACACATGCAAGGCAGCAGCTCATCACTCGGCACATGCAGGACATAAAGCAAAGCAGCTCAAAAACAGCACCACATGCAGAAAGTTAAGAAACACTTGCAACCACTCACTCACGGCTAGAACACATGCAGAAACCGAACATGCAGAAAACAGAAAAAGCACATGCAGAACACAAACAGCACACATGCAGACTTCAATGCAGAAAAGCAGAAAAATAATGCAGAAAAAAGAATGAAGAAGCAGCAGCAGAAACCTGGAAATGAAACTCACGGCATCACTCACACTTGCAGAAAGTTGAAAACATATGCAGCATCACTCGGACAGCAGCAGAAACTCAGGCAGAAAGTTAAAGAAAAGTCATGCACATGCAGGAAATGAACAAACATAAAGCACATGCAGAAAAGCAAGGAAACGCAGCAACTCACTCATGCAGAAAGAAGAAACTCACGCAGCACAACACATGCAGAAAACGAACTAGAAACTCACGACAGAAAATAAAAGAAGCACATGCAGAAAAAGCTCACAAGCACATGCAGAAAACAGAAACTCATGGATGGAAGTGGAACGCAGCTCACACATATGCAGACCTTATATAAACCAGGGAGAGTTTTTTTACGGGTGAAGGAGAGGCTTTCATTTTTTTCCTTCGGATGGAGGGCAGCAGGACTGGTTTTTCTTTTCTTTGGGGAGTTTTAGATATACTGTTTTTTTGCTTGCAGTTTTACGTAGGGAGTTAGTTTTAGTTTTTTTTTTTTCCCTTCCTGTATCATTTCTTTTCAGTCGGCTTAGTTATTTTTATTTCACTAGTTTTCATTCACTTGTTTTCATTCGGGCGCAGCAGAAGGAAGTAGTTCTTAAGTTTTAATTTCTTTCTTTCTTTTCAGTCGGCTTGGTTTTGGCGTTATTTTTTACTTCACTTGTTTTTTTTCTTTTCTTTGGGGTACGTCAGCTTTGATTTTTGTCATGTTAATTTTTTGCTACTTTTTGTTCTCGTTAGTTTAGAGCGAGGCGACTTCGATTTAATTTTCGTAGTTTATTTATTTCTTTAATATAGTTTGTCTTATTTCTTTGAGTTGATATTTTATAGAATTTTTATTTTTTATTTTTTTTTCATTCTAAAGTTTATTTATATTTTCTTAGTTTTTGATATAGCTTCACTTAGATTTATTTTTGTTACTAAAAATATCATGTGTAACTAATTTCTAAAGCTTGGCTTGTGGAATGAGATTTAATTTATTTTAGAATCTAGTTTGATGCAATATTTTATTGTTTAATGTTGATTTCACTAAATTACTAGTCGGATTCAAATGGAAAATAGATTGTGGCTCTTGCTCTTGTTTTGTTGTTGACGTAAGGCACAACAAAAGCTTAAATTTATCAAGGCCTCTTTCGATTGATTATGAATATAAATTTGGCTAGTAAATTAGAGAATTTCTTGAGAAAATATTGCAAAAACTTGAGCTTAATTTTTATCTTCCGAATATCAATACCTTGACTGGATTGTTAATCGAGAAATTATCTAGAATCTGAAATAAAAAGAATCTCAAACCTAACCCAAGTGTTTGTTTTATTGTTTCTTGCAAGTTTAATTCATTTGCTACACACTTTCTCTAAGTCTCTTAGTTTTGGTAATTTTAGAAATATAGATCCACATCAATTTTCATCTTTCATAATCGATACATTTTTTACACAAAGAAAATCTCACAAACGCTTTGATAATCCTTTTGTCCCTGTGAATTCGATCTTGGGACTTACCCTTGTATTACTTTGACAGCTTCTACGCTTGGAAGACAACATTATAAGCTGAGTCAGCGTGGTTAATTGAAGAAGTCAGTCTACAATCATATACATATGGAGAGCTTGAAAAGGCAACTAATGGCTTCACAAATGAAGTGGGTAAAGGAGCTTTTGGGACAGTTTTCAAAGGTGTCATAGACAATGGCAAGACAGACGTGGTTGTGAAGAGACTAGAGACAATAGGGGCTGAAAGTGTGAGAGAATTTTGTAATGAGATGAAAGCAATTGGGAGAACTCATCATAAAAATCAGGTCAAGTTGTTTGGCTATTGTCATGATGGAACAAAACGACTCTTGGTCTACGAGTACATGAGCAATGATTCTTTAGCATATTTCCTCTTCAAATCTAGAAGAAAGCCAAGTTGGGAGGAAAAAAATGAAATAGCTTTGAATGTGGCTCGAGGAATTTTGTATCTGCATGATGAGTGTGAGAACCAGATCATCCACTGCGACATCAAACCTGAAAACATACCCATGGATGAGCAGAAGTATACAAAAATTATAGATTTTGGTTTGGCCAAGCTGCTGATGCGTAACCAAACCAAGACATACACTGGGATCCGTGGAACAAGGGGATATGTTGCACCTGAATGGCACAAAAACTTGCCCATAACTTTAAAAGCAAATGTCTATAACTTTGGGATTTTGTTGTTGGAGATCATATGTGGTAGAAGGAATGTGGATGTTGATCTTCCAGGGAGGAAGTGGTTCTTGCAAATTGGGTCTTTGATTGGAAGCTGGTGAATTGGATAGGCTGGTGAAGGATGAACAAGTGGAAATGAACAAGCTAGAGACAATGGTTAGGGTGGGACTTTGGTGTATCCTGGATGAACCATTGTTTCGCCCTACAATGAAGAGAGTGGGTGGTACTGATGCTGGAAGGAACAGTAGAGATACCAGCCCCTCCTAGTCCTACCCCATTTACAAGTGCCATCAGCCATGTAACCATGCAAGTCAATTTGAGCCTTGCAAGTCAAGTACAATTACAACAATTTAACGTGAACAGTAAGATGAGCAAAAATTAATATATGTGTTAAAGTCCGCTATGTATAAGGTTAATTCGATTTAAACAAGTTTTAATATTTTAAAAAAGTAATAATTTTTAAATATATGTTTGGATACTCAAATTTAAAATATCTCATCTCATTTCATTACATATAATCATTATAATTTTCATAAATTTTTACATAAAATATAAAAATAATTTAATTTTTACAAATTTTAAAATAAAATTAATATTAAAAAATTATATTATAATAATATTTTACTTAACTTTTAATAAAATATTTCATTTCATTTTAACTTAATCTAAATAAGTAATCCGTACTCCGAATTAATCCAACTCAATCATACCGAATTGCAGAGGATCGCAAATCACAGGCGACTGCGCTGAGAAGTGACGCCGACCTCACCAAATCAATCAGCGCGCGTAGTTCGGGTTGCACGGTCGTGATGTGGTGGTACTGAAGTGTACAAGTACCTCCCGAAAAAACAAAGGTCCGAAACGGCATACCCGAGTGGGGGGAGAGAGAGAGAGAGTCTGCAGCAGCTAGGGTTTTCAGCAATCCACCGGAATCCACCCCGAAGGTCTTTTCCCTTTTTTTTTTTTTAAATCTGGGTTTAGAAATAAGATATGGCGGATGGGTACTGGAATCTGCGGCAGCAACAGCAACAGCAACAGCAACAGCAGCAGCAGCAGCACCATCATCTTCTCCCTTCTGCCAACTTACTTAAACGACCTCGTTCTGATTACGGTTCGCCCTCATATTCGTTTCATTTTTGTGCTTTGTTTCTTATTCTGTTAGCCGTAATTAGTTGTTTCCTTCTTATTTCTTGGATTGGCCACGGAACCCTTTTCGATTAAGGGATTATATTTAGGAAGCATGCATAAAATTTCTGCATCTGTGCTGAAACTGTTTAACTACTGCGTTTGGATGGAGTTAGTGTTAAAAATTCTTTGTATTTTGATTCGGTCTAGTCCCCATGTGCCGCAAAAACTTTGGTTGATTTTTTTGATGTGCATTGTGATCTGGTTACAATCTAGCCTTTTTGCATCTGTACATCTTTTGTTGTCATTCATTCGTTTCCCCTGTGAGCCTCCTTAACTTGTGCCGCCAGCTCTAAACTTTTCTTTTTCGTCCTTATTCCCATTATCCATGTAACAGCCTGTGATACTCCGATTGACTAAGAGTTCCTCCATTCTAAGGGCTCTAATTGTAACTTTGATTTGTCCTTTTGGAGTATTAATCCATATTATGGCTTAGGGTTTTCCTTGGGTCATCACAAAAGGTATCAAAGTTAGTTCCTAACCAGAAACATGGGATTTTAGCTGTGCCACTTAGTAACGAATGGCTTGATGAGGGCTTAAAATATTATCGATGGAGATTGTAATGCTCATGATTGAGTAAAAGAAATTGATGGATGAGATCTCATCCTAAGAGGGAGACGGCTTTCAATGGCAAACTTTTTTTTTTTTGTAGCCTTATTTACATTCTCCATGTTTTCTAAATAACCCAAAATAAATAGAATTCCCAGTGGACTCACTCGAAATTTAGACTGAAAATTTGAATACCCATTGCTATTGATCAAGGAAGTTATGTGACCTGTGAATAATTGATTTTTGTTTTTTATAATGTTTTTTCATGTTAATTTAAGTTGCTATATATATATATACACGTACATACATATAATACACATATATATACATATTTTTTTTATAAGTAAATATATATATGTATGTATATGTGAGGTGCTCTATGATCTTTGGATCACCCCATTCATGTTATAGGATATGTTTTTTGATAGATAATCAAGAATTTTATTCATATAAGTAGGCAAAGCCCAAGTACACAGGAAGTATACATGAGAATAACCTAATAGAAAGTAGAAGATCATGGACATTTAGCCAATTACAAACAATACCCCCACCCATAATAACAAAGTTTTAAAAAAGAAAACTTTAAGCTCATCCATCGTTCTCTCATGGTCTTCGAAGCTTCTATCATTTCTCTCCTACCAAATGTACCAGCACATACACAAAGGAACCATTCTCCAGATCACTGCCACTTGGTGTGAGTTGCCTCAGAGGCCTCACCAGCTTGCAAGGAAGTCCACCAATCTAAAAGGCATGACCCATAACAATCCAATTCTTGCAAAAAAGTCAGCCCAAATGGTCCTGGCCACCTCGCAATGTAAAAGCAAATACTATAGGATATGTATAACTCTTCATAATAAATTTTAGATAATTCCTTTGATTTTCAGGATTTTAGATGTAACTAAAGTAATCTATATTTTCTATTAGATAAGGGCTGGTTTTAAGTTCATTCAAAGAGTTCTTTTAACGTGTTAACATTTGTGTCGGGAAAATTAAGTCCCCAGATTTTATCGGTTATGCCTTTGATTGTCTATTTTACATTATCTTCACAATTCCTGGCCAAAGCCCTCTCGAGATAAGATTGGCTTATATGAAGCCCACAATATTGCCCATGTCTAGTTTAATTTTATATACCAAATGTACAGTTTATCTAAAGGGCATAATATTTTTTTCAAATCTCAAACTAATAAGGCTTCTAGATGTTTCTAAATAGTATTTTCCTTTATCATCGAAAAAGAAAAAGATTATGTTCCTTTGACTGTGAGCAACCTCCTACCCAACCATACCCACCTTTTTGTCTTTTGCCAATAGGTTGTGTGCTACGTAAGTTAGCTGCTGTGATCCTGTTTCAAGTTTTAGGCTGGGCATCTCTCATACTACTTCTGTGCCTCTAAGATCCAAAATCAAATAAAAAGGCTCCTATTTCTTTGATCTGGTCTCTTTGTCATGTAACCTCTGGGAAAGTGCTAGTCTCTACACCATAATTCCAAAAAAACTAATCAATTTGAAACATGCTTAGAATCACTTATAAAGCCCACTTTCACCTAGTAAGTAGCCATTGTGAGACAGCACCCATGACTACTTTTATAACCTACCCACTCTATGCGGGTTATTCATATTCCCAATGTGAGACGAGGGTGTTACATGTCATTATGGGTCATCAATATAAAGATGCATGCAAAGGATTGTTTTAAAATTTTGGTTCACAGCATATCTGCATCTTGCTTCAGACAGGCAATTAGATTTAAGAACTTTATTAATCAGCATTTTCGAGTTTTGTAGATCTTGCGCCTTCTGCGCTTCCTTCAGGTCATGAGATGCATAACTATCTAGTACGAGATGATGATCATGGTGGTACACGGGCAGTAAAGGACACAAAAACAATAGGATCAGCTTACGATCGCTATCTCCAGAGTGCAGTAACCTCATAACCCCATAACCTGTCCTTATTTTTCTTTTCATTCATCGATCTATATGTCTGCTAAAATCTCATTACAATTGCTTTTGAAGCAACTTTCTTCTTTTACTCCTGGAGAAGCCAGTACTCTTCATGGAGCAGGGATGGGAAGGGTCTCTGGTGTTGGAATGCCTGGTCTTCCAATAGCTGATCATTCTGTGTTGGGTCGTCCTGGGGCTGTTGGTCCTGATTTAGCACCAAATGGTCGAAATGTTACCGTTAGTGGTCAGCCTTCCCTTGATGCAACTAGGCCTGGACGTGAAACACAGCCTCTGCCTCCAGATGCTTCCAACACTTTATATGTTGAAGGGCTTCCTTCTGACAGCACAAAGAGGGAGGTAGCTCGTATCCTTTGTTGTGACACTGCCCAATAAATTATATCGATCTTTGTTCCTCCTTCAAAGTCATTTAATAATTGACCGTGATTAAGAAAGTTTTTTTGTTCACATTTCCTTTAACTGACCTTTAGATATTTTCCGCCCTTTTGTTGGATATAAAGAAGTGAGACTTGTAAGCAAAGAATCCAAACACGTAAGTGGGGCATGAGTTATAACCTCTTTGTACTGCTTTGTTAGACTTAGTTTGTAGTGTTATTGTGAGTTATGGGAAGTTCATGCAGTGTGACTTCTTCTTCATACTAAACTGATCCATTCATAATGCAGCGTGGGGGAGATCCTCTTATCCTGTGTTTTGTGGATTTTGCAAATGCAGCCTGTGCAGCAACTGCTATGAGTGCCTTGCAAGGTGATTGGTTTTGCCTTTCTTCATTCATGACAGTTATCAATGGTTTTTTTTTTTTTTTTAATGGGGGGGGGATAGAGAAATGATATTTGCAGTCGTGGTTGTGCAAGCAGCGCAGTCTTTTTGAAAAAAGTGAATTAATACAGGACCCACATGAAAAAAAAAACTAATTTTTTAATCATAGACCCCACTCTTTCTCAAAGCAATTGCACGGCGTTTGCACATTTCACAACTGTATGTAGCATTACTCAGGGAGGATAATTATTAAGACAATAAAGCAATACAATGTAGCGCATGCACGACTTTTTCATATATTTCCAAGTTATCACCAGTAAACATGATTGCATAGCTCAATCAGGTTGGAGTTATTCTCCAATTATGCTTTGAGATAGCCATGCATGGAAGGTATAAATAGGGATTATTGTTGTATTCAAAGATGCTAACTTTTACGTGCAGATTGGAGTTAGTCTCCAATTAATGCTGTTGATAAGTAATTGACATCACAATTACAACTATGAATAATGATTTCTAGTTGGAGGGATCGTTGGAAGTTATGATTGTGGATTCTAGATTTTCTATTAAATTGTGATCCAAAGAACTCTAAAGAGACATTGCCCTAAAAGCTGCAATTATAACTAATAATCGGTCTTAGTTAGGATTTTTTTTCTTGCTTGATATGGCAAGCCACTTGGCTGCTTCTCTAAACTGTCAAGGTACTGATCGTATATTTGGATTGCACAGGTTATAAAATGGATGATGATGATCCTGAATCTAATTACTTGCGGCTGCAGTTTTCACGATTTCCGGGTCCAAGGACTGGCTCTGGATCTCGCGGTAAGAGATGAGCAGGCTTCTGGTCCTTTCTAGGTTAAATGCAGCTGACATCGGTGGGATCCCTTCTTTAGGACATGCTTGTCCATGATATAATGTACAGACAAATGCAATTTAAATTGCTTGACCCTAACCGAACTAATTATGAGCTCGTGAGGTGCAGATAGTATTGAGGTGTGAGATGGAGAAGAAATCCATTGTTTATGCAATTGAACGAACAGAAATTTAAATATTATGTCCAGTACATGGTATCTTCAAGATGAAATGTTGTGTGATTATTGCTCGATTACAAGTCATAAACTCTTTGAATTTCTATGCTCAAAATTATATTACCATCTGCATTAATAAGTTTGGATGCGTGAATGAATGGAGTTACATTTAAATATGTTGCTGAAGCATGTTATGATTCATTTGTGTTGCATTTACATGCATATATTCGTAACAGCTGTGTTAAGAGTGGAGTTGTGTTTGTCATATGGTGCTTAGAATTTGTGAACTGTTTATTTCAGCAAATGTAGATCACCTTGGCCTGATTTGAATGGTGGGATGAGATGTGATGATATATAAATAGTAATGAAATGGTTTGTGAATAGTAATAAAATGATTTGAGTTGAGATATTTATTGGGATTATGGAAAATGAGAGAAAAAATTAAATAAAAATATTTTAAAGTTAAAATATTGTTAGAATGTAATTTTTTAATATTATTTTTGTTTTGAAATTTAAAGAAATTGAATTATATTTTGTGTTTTATTTAAAAATTTGAAAAAGTTGTACATTTAAACAAATTTGATTTAATATAAAAATTTTGTTTTGAATTTATTCAAATTGCTCCCGGATGAGTGGGTGCCTGGCTTGGGTTGCCGTGTGCTTGAATCGAGTCTAGTCTAGCAAGATTGGGCCTGGCTTGTATAAAAATCGCTTGGGCTATACCTGACTCCGGTATAGGTGCCTCTGCTATGGAACAAGATGGAACTTTCTTGCCATGTTTGAAACAAAATACTCTATACTGTTAGTTAATTTATGTACCCTCCGAGCTGGTAGGTGGCCTCGAGACGACTCTCTCCCAACTTTCAAGGTCCACAGCTTGGACCCCTTTTGGACTCATACCACCTAGACTTTAATAGCCTGTGCAATGTGTCGGTACTGTTGAGTGTAGGAATTGACATGTGAATCTTAATTCATGCCAATTGGTGGTAATCTACAGAGAGTAATTAATGGTACTTCGCCGTTGATTTCAGGCAAACAATTGGGGTTGCAATCCGTCAGAGTCCTAGTGGGAGACTCCTAATTAATGGACATCATTTATCCAAGGGCCCAGCCCTCGTTGTATTTTCTTATTTCGTATTTGGTAGGATGTCTCTTCAACAAGTACTTGACCTTTTGAAACTTGAAATGAATCTCATTTGGTAATCAAGTTGTCAACTCATGATTTGTGCTTTTCAGAAAATTATTGGAATGAATGCTACGTATCGAAAAAATGAGTTTAGATAAGAGAAAATTTAAAAGTTAAATAAAATATTATTTTTTAATATTATTATTATTTTAAAATTTAAAAAAATTAGATTATTTATTATATTTATATGAAAATTTTTATTATATTACAGATATGAAACTATTAAAGTTACCCAATATTACCACTTTCCTTGCAATATTTTGCACTCTCCTTTATAATTCAACCATTTAAAATTGTGTTACATGATCACTTATTTTCAAATAACGCTCAGCCTTGATTTTAATTTAATGAATTCGATTTCTAGCTTTATTTATTATGGCTCATTTGACAAACAATATTTGTAATTAATTTGCAGTTGCTTTCCAAATTTCCGATTTTAAAGAAGCATAGCATTAAAATCCCCAATACTCCTAATTAATTTTTGTTAAGTTTATACTATATGATAGTGAAAAGGATGTCCATATGTGCATGGTGGGTATCAATCGACCGATCTATCAAAAGTTGAAGATTCCATAGATTTTTGCATTCTCTGCACGTAGTATGTGCTGAGTACAAGTCAATTATACTTTGCTCCTAGTTACTTCAAATCAAATAAACAGCTTCTAAAACAGATCTTGTTTGATTACACAGTTTAAATGAGATAAAATGAAATATTTTGTTGAAAGTTGAATAAAATTTTATTATAATATAATTTTTTTAATATTAATTTTATTTTAAAATTTAAAATAATTGAATTGTTTATTATATTTTACTTGAGAATTTAAAAAAATTATAATAATAATAATATGAGATAATATAGTTTGATTTTATATAACCAAACAAACCTGACTCAATCTAATCTCTCAAATGTATATTTTTTCTTCATTTTTAAAATAGACGTCTCCTTTTCTCTCTCTCTCTTGCCAAACAAATGCTTTCGATGAAGATTAGGCCGAGGGTTATGTAAATATTTCAAAGATGCTAAAAATAAATTAATTTAAGGAAATATTATACTTTACTCTCACTGATGATCTGTTATATATAAGCTCCTACATCTATCGAGTAGGACCTAGAATAGCTAGCCTAGCTACTTACATGTATATGATCTTTAATTTACCGGTTTAAATGAATCCTATCCATGCAGATAAAAAAAGGTCAAAACAAAAATCAAAGAAAATGATATGCATAGATGTATACCTGACCAGTATGCATTGCACGTGCTATATAGTTTGACCGTAAGTATAGCACAACCTTGAGTACTCCCCACAGGTCTGGACCAATACATACATTCAATTAGGGTCCATATATATCGTAAATTCCTCGTCGAGAATCTCATCTTCCCTTTAAACTCCCGACGTCCCTATAAATTAAGAGCACGACTTAATGAAGTTCTACATTCAGTTATAATTGAGATAGTTTTTAATGCCATTTGTAACCCTAAAAGAGAGGCATGCGTGATGATCTGAGAGATTTAGCAAAAGTTAAATGCTTCAATGGAAATTACATGACGTTGAAACCAATGTATAATTTAAGATTCAAATTATACGTCTGAGTTCATGCAGTGATAATTGAAGACCGTACGTACAGCCGAGCTTAATTACTTTTTCTTTTCTTGTATATGTATATATGCATTGCCGTGTTGACCGACCAGCTTCGATAATTGGAGTGCGATGCTGATGCTCACATGGGCCATGCACAAGATTCTGACCCGTATTGACCACGTTACCCTAGCTAGACTCTTCCAATACTGAGAGTGGGGTTCTGGCCCATGATTACCCTATCTTCCCTAATGGCGTGAAGACCTTAGGAGTTAGGTCCTTGGTTTAAAGGTTTGAAAATGTTTTGTTTACGTTTCATTTAATTAATTTGTTGCAAAATTAATCTCCATAACTGATCTCCTTCTTTACATATTGTTGAATAAGATGTCAAACAATTAGATCATTACTCAAATAAAGAATGAATTAAAGCTTGTTGCCAAGAATCAAGAATCAAGATTCAAGAAACAAGACTTGGGTAATTATATTATTTTGAGGTAAAGGGCTGCAGGGTCATTTTCTATGTGTAATCTATACAAGTGTATAAATGTGAGGCTCTGTAATTGTTTTGTACGTTACACTCAGAGAAATACAGAAGTGCAAGATATAAAGAAAGACTCTACAGATAGTTTGTGTGTGAGGTCATCTGTGAGGTTGTGATCTTGTATAAGACTGTATTGTTCATTTTCATGAATAAGAGAAAAAGCTTCTAACTATTCCTGCTGTGGATGTAGATCATTAGGATTGAATCACGTAATTCTTCTGTGTTCTTGTGTTCTGTTTTATCTTGTTTAATTCTAGAGGAATTCTTGGCAAACTTGGAAATAGGCAATTCAGCTCTGGTAGTAAACAAGGTGCCAGAAAATTAACACATATAATCTAGCTAGTAACTGCAGGGAATATCTGAAGCATGGCTCGCTTAAGTGTTGCCCGAACAATATGATTTCCTTACTTCTGATCTTAGGTTAGCATATATGTGTGTGTATATGCTTCTGTATAAAGTACCTGTGCAGTGATCTGCAGAATTTCGGGTTTGAAACAACTTGGATATATAATTCAGTTAAGACATCACATGCAGGAACATAGTTTCGAATCTGGCCGGAAGCATCGGGCTTCCGGCATAACGTCTCAGTTAATGACTTGTTAAAGAAATGTTGGCCATCTTTGAAATGTTGGCCATCTTTCAGGAAGTCTGCCCGTAATAACAGTTAAAACAATTAACATGCAGCTAGCAAGCTGAAAATTAAGGAAAACACAAAAATATGTAGTAAATGGTCTCATAATTCGATCAAAACTATTAGGGAGAAGGGTAAATGCAAAATAACTGGCCTACCCCTGCCCGAGGTACCTACATAGAGCCCTGGTAGTCTAGCTAGGTCTTGTTCCTCTCAATGAAGCTGACAGTGACATCACGGTGCCCCCACCTCTTTTAATTAATTCATGAGTAGCAGTGGGGTGAACAGCTCTCCCTGTGCTTGCTTTAATTGCCTGCTTTGGCATCTTTCTGAATTTTATGTGCATGAACTTCATACTCTCATGCATAAATAATGAAGAATCAAAATAAATTTGGTATTTTCCTAAATAATTAATGAGTATATATATATATATATACACACACATATACATTCATTTTCGCTTTTAATTGTCTGTAGTTTTTCTTTTCTTTTTTTCTACTTTTATATATTATGTACGTTATGGGAAAAAAAAAAAGTACTGACTATAACGAGTAGAATATGCGATGCCCTTCACAATATCAAAATGAAGTTAACAATTAACCTGCATTTTATATATTTATTTGCAATTGGCATAATCTCCAAATCTTCTCATGCATGCATTTGAAAATATTACCACACGCAGTGGCTTCTTTATCTCAAGACTCTTTTATTTTTGGAAAAGCTTAGCTAGAAAAGAAAAAGGTGGCCAACATCTTGATTAATCTGCTGGTCCCCCCATATGCAACAATCTTTGATCAGTCTTTACAACTTGCTATCTTCAAAAGCATATGCCTAACTCTATTATTCTATGTTATCTCAGTCGTTGAGAAAAACTTTTCTACAAAAACAGAACAAAATACAAAATATAGAAGATAAAGTTGATCAATCAAGTAATTAATTTCTCAGACTTTCGTTGGGCTAAAATTGAAAGAGAAGGAGAGAGGCGTTGCTACCTAGTAGGCTAGTGCGTACCGGTAGACACACCCATCATCTTTGAAAATGATATATGAGTCTGTCATGAACAATAATGCCATAAGATAATTAATGTTTGGCAGCTCTGCCGACTCCAAAAGCTTCATGGGAAAAAAAAAAACTAAACTGATCACGCAAAAATACGCACATATCAAAGAGTAGTTCTAATAGTATTAATATTGTAATGTATTTATGGCTTCGATCGCTAGTCATTAGGCATGCATTCAAACGCCAGCTTAATTTCTTGTACGAGTGCGTTATATATTTTCTCAAAATCATAAGAACAACTGAATCGATCTTGCTCATTTTCCACATAGGAAGACCCTAGATCAATCTGTCTCTCCCTTTCTTTCTTTTTCTGGGTATCTGTCTTTCTCTTCGTCGTCATGTTCTTGTACTATTTTTTTTTTACCTGTAAGACGAACAAATCAACTGCAGAAACAACAGATCAACAATAACAACAATTAATGAGCAATAAAGTCTGGAAGCTTGCGGCAGTGTTTTCAATAAAGGTAGATCGATCTATTACAAAACCGAAGCAGGATACAAAGAGATTGTTAAAGTTGTTCTTTATTTTTCTTTTTGTAGAGAAATTAATTGGCCAAGATATATTGTAGAATCCAGGGTTTTGGGTCCTTCGCATGTGTAAAATCCTGGTTTACTGCCGGATTGATCATTGTACTAAAGAATGGCAAAACAATTGATCGTAATGTACGTCATAATTGATCAACATCAGTATCATCGTCACGTTGTCTTTTTGCATGTCCACCAATGATGAATTTTCTTGACCAAAAAGCTGGCAGAAAATATTAATTAATTAAAAGAAAATAGACTTATAAAATTGACTTCAGATTGATAATATATACACTAAAAGACCAATTGAATATATATTTATGTATCTGTAGTATATCATTTCATTGAGTTTTAAATACTCAAGGCAGGCGGGCAGTTTCCAGCCATGCATGTGTTTCTAATTATTTTCTAAGATATATGGCTGCATGCATGCATTCACATTTGATCGATAATTAATTTGTATTATTCAGAACTTTTGTGAGAGGTTTTTAACTTTTTCCTAGACGGTCTAAAACAAACATCATGGCCGGCATAACTGATACATAATTCACCGATATTTTGATGCATAAGACCAAACCCAAAAGACATATGTATCACACGTTCAAAAACTGACATTGATCGTGGTGCAGTAGGGACAGAATAAACAAGGGCATGATGCTTATTAATGGTGACAGTATCGTACGACCTCTGTAAAATGAACTGAGGCCATTTCAATTCATCATGTCCGGCCCCCATCTCCTGTCAAGAACAAACGAAACCCTTCAATGGCGTGGAACCCTCTCTATCGGCTCTCCACCTCTGATCATATCCAAGTTCACATGCTATCTACCCTACCAGAATTTCACATTTCAAGTTTTCAACGTCAACTGATTTTCATTTTCTGGTTCCTTGTCTATTTTTCGCTTCACAAAAACTAGAAACGCAAATAATTCTGGTTGGGACAGTATTCGATTTTTGTGCATGCCAGCATGTTGACATGATGGCAACAAGTGCTGAAATTTGAAAAACAAAAAACAAAAGAAGAAAAAAGACAGTTACTCCTGATAAGGTGAACCTCATCACGAGCTTACTTACCAAAAGCATAAAGTTACTATGCCGCTTAACTATGTCGTTCAAGCGTACCGTTCGATTAAATTTTTTTGTTTCATTTAATGATTAAAAAATAATTTTAAATGTATTAATATATTTTTTTATTAAAAATATTTAAAAAAATTTTTTTAAAAAAATGTAACAGCTGGCGGCACAGTAACCCGACCCCAAAAGCCAAAAAACATCATAATTAGCTTGATCGATCATCATTGTATGACATGAGAATTGAAAGTCTTTTCCAAACCCCCAAATTATAACTTTTTAACTACACCCAAAGACATAAAATGACAATTTAGTACATACAGTGGGTGGTCACCAAAGTGTCACCATGGGGTGGCCCTCATCATTTACTATAGGAAAAGTGATCTACATGAGTGGCTACCTTTGGGATCGACAATTAGTTTTGAGGCTCCTGCTAAGGTGGTCGACGAGTGCCACAATATTTAGGATGGTCCTTTCTTTTGATTTCATTATTAATTGTGACATATGATTATTATATTTTTCTTTTCTAAGTTTTGTTACTTTCCTTAAATTTAGGAAGGGAACTTTAGTTAATGAAGTCTAGATTTTTAGGTTAAATATTATTCGTCATATTTACCAATCAATTGTATAGAGAATGTAAATTAAAAGAAATTGATAGCTAGTTGGAGATAAATTGATTAATTCATTTTAAAAGAAAGAGTCATCATATGTTTGGTACAAGATCACATGACATGCTTAATTCTCCTGTAGATTTCTTGCATGTATTTTTTGTTTGAATAATGTTAGATATCGTTCTGGAATACACAAGTATCGTATAATTGTTTTTAAAAAATGTAGTAGTTATTAATAAAAATTAATTTTTTTCATGTGAATCTTGTATTTATTTACTTTTTTTCAAAATAATTACACAATATTTACGAACTTCACGAGAACAAATATCATTTCTCTTTTCAATTAATTTAAGGTTTGGGTGTTGCATTATCTCAATTAGTACTTCATTTCTCTGCATGATTAATTGCTGCATGATGACGTGAAAGGAAGTTTTTCTTTTAAAAATAAAAAACTACCTTACTTTCTGGCACCCAAGATCGAGTTCATTAATACGTGTACTTTATCAGGTTGAAACAACATGAGCTAGCTGATTTAAGTTTCATCTTGAACATGCATATAAAATAAATAAAGAGTTGCATGTATACATTGCAGCTGGTTGAATCTTTGATGCCCAAGCAAGGCGTTATCATTACACGCAATAATATATATGAGTTTAAAAATAAAAACATAAAAGAAAGTGGAAGAAACAGTAACAAATTAAAGTAGAGAAATCGTAGTCGTGACACTGTGCAACTATTTTTGAAAAAATAAATAAATATAATATCTACGTCATGAAAATTTTAATTTTTTAATAAAATATTATTTTTTTAAAAATAATTTTATAATATTTATACACTCTACTACTGTAATAATATTACTAATTAAAAGCAAGCATGCAAACGGGTACTTTATTTTCATTGATTTAAGATTTGGAATATTATATGTAAGAAGCCATGCAAAACATGAAAATGACAGAGCAGAAGATCACAGGGTCTCTGTGACCAAAAAATCATGGAAACTAGTTAGCTAGCTAGGCAACCACACGTTTGATCTCTCTAGTACGGACTGAAAATGTCCTGCAAACAATTAAATTAGTTTGCTAAATAAATATTATTATTGGTAAATTAATAATCATCAATACTTTATATATATGGATATAAAGGGCTGCTAAAATATTATATAAAGTTATTATATATAATTTTCTACACTGTCATAAATAACTATCAGCAGACAAATTTACACACACATGTATGTATATATATATATATATATTATATCGAAAAATGACATTCTACAATAATGTAGCCCGAAGCATATGGCGACACAGCCTTTCTTTTTCATTTTTTTCTTTTTATTTTCTTATAGTTTACCTACAGAGATGAATGCTATAATATTTTACCAAGATAAGTAAACAGTACTACCTAAAGGTAAAGACAAAAGCTATATAAAGCAAGCAAAGGTGTTGCTTAGGGGCAGAACTAAAACCCCCACCTTGTAGTGAAGATGGGAAAAATGGGGTCTTCCAGGGCCTCCCTCATTCTCGCTGCTTTAATAGCAATAGTCTCTCTTAGCTTGCCATCTGAAACTTCTGCACATAATTATCCATACCCATCCCCACCTCCTATCTATCCACACCATCCACCTCCCCATCCGCCACACCATCCACTTCCGCCGCACCATCCACATCCGCCACACCATCCACTTCCGCCGTACCATCCCCTTCCGCCCCACCATCCACTTCCCCCTCTCTATCCACATCCGCCACACCATCCCCTTCCTCCTCACCATCCACTTCCCCCTCACCATCCACATCCGCCACACCATCCAGTACCACCATACAAGTACAAGTCTCCTCCCCCTCCACCGTACAAGTACAAGTCTCCTCCCCCTCCACCGTACAAGTACAAGTCTCCTCCACCTCCACCTCCCAAGCCCCACCCGTACCATCCACCACCTTACAAGTACAAGTCTCCTCCCCCTCCACCTTACATTTACAAGTCTCCTCCACCTCCACCTCCCAAGCCCCACCACCACCCACCACCTTACAATTACAAGTCTCCTCCACCTCCACCTTACAAGTACAAGTCTCCTCCCCCTCCACCTTACAAGTACAAGTCTCCTCCACCTCCACCTTACATTTACAAGTCTCCTCCACCTCCACCTTATATTTACAAGTCTCCTCCCCCTCCACCTTACAAGTACAAGTCTCCTCCCCCTCCACCTCCCAAGCCCCCACCACCACCCACCACCTTACAAGTACAAGTCTCCTCCACCTCCACCTTACAAGTACAAGTCTCCTCCCCCTCCACCTCCCAAGCCCCCACCACCACCACCACCCCACCACTTACAAGTACAAGTCTCCTCCACCTCCTCCTCCAGCTCCCAAGCCACATCCGCACCCGTACATCTATGCATCACCCCCTCCTCCGCACCACTACTAGAGAATGTCTCTGCAGATAACATCATGGTAAGCTTCTCAATACGTGAAACTTTACATTTCCTAATTTTCCGAAGCATTCAATTACAGCGTTCCATTCTAGCAACAGTTCTAGTCCGTCGTCAATGATCTGCATGCAAATATTGCATTTATTCAACTGGCTGCATTGCATATAAACATTCAAAAATTTTATTTCCGATATGCTTCTAAATTCTCCGAAACAAATCGATCCTGAAGACATAAATTAACATTTTCTTGCAGGAAAGCAAAAGAATTTAATTGCCAAAATAAAGCAAGGTTTGGTATACAAAGAAGGACGTCGTCGAGTTTCTGACTTTGATGTATTAATGCTCATTTTGTGTTGTCGGCCTGGTTCACCTTGTTCATGTTGTTCAGTGTAGTAAGGAGTGATCCATCTAATATCTACGCCTATAATTATGTCTATCTACTTGGGAGTTTCGACCTTTAAGCTAATGCAGAGGTTGACGTTAAGAAATAAAATAAGCACGTTTCTGGAATGATCACCCTTTGAGTAATATTATTTATTTGTTTTCCTTCTTTCCCTCTCTCTAGTTTTTTCTCCTTTCTAACGAAGGATATGGGACACGTTAATAATTGAACCCTTTTTGATAGTTTTGTCCATGAATGCATGGCTTTTTCCATGCAACGGAAACAGAAACCACGTCACAGAAAGAAGTAATGGGTGTCCATAGGGAATCTCTCAATTGTCATGCAGATTGCACTTTAGTTGAACCAATCTTCGTGTTATTCTCTCAAATGGCACTGTAGCGCGCGAAAGTGATAAGAATACCAGCAAATGGCAAGGAACCTCAATATTCAGGCCGAATCAGGAACAAAAAAGACGAAAAAATTATGGTGGAATCATATAAATATATAAATATATATACTATTCCCCTTGCAGTTGTAATATTGGAGGGTTCGGTTTCGCACTTCGATCTTCATTAAATATGTCTCTACCTACGTACAATTCCTGCAGACATGCATATATATATATATATATATATATCAGAAATACTAAACCGACCTAGAGAGAGTCCGATTGTGTGTTCCGAATTTTTTTTTTTTTAGCTAAATAATTAAGGAAGTGTTTTAATTTTTAGTGATGTTGTGAATTTTTTTAAAAAATAACGAATTATTTTTAAGAATATAAAACCAATATATCAAAAAAAAAAAAAATTACCCTTCGCGAGACCGAGCTCTATATCAAAAATATTAAATCCACCGAGAGAGGGTTTAGTATCTAGTATATGGTATATATGCTTATGCTATTACTTAAGTACTTCATTTTACATGTTTATAATATATATATATATATATATATATATATATATATATATATACACTACCTATACCGAGTCTTTAGGGCACGAGTTGCTTTTAAAATCAAATTCATTTACTACAACTTAAATATTGGTTATCGATGTATAGTCATCCATTTATTCATAAATAAATAAATAAGCAAATCAATGCTTTCATAACAGCCATTTGATTTTAAAATGGAAGTATCTGTTATTTTACAAAATCTCGATTCTTTAAAACATAGTTGAGAAAATGGTTGTGTATCTTTATCATTTTCCGATCCATAAAAGTAGAAGAAGAATTTTATTCTAAAGCGGGTTATGTGTAGAAAACATCTTTTAAAGTGTTTACATGATATAATTTGATTTAAAAAAAATTAAAATTAAAATAATATAAATTAAATATTACTATTTAAATAATGTAAATTGTCTACTGATCTACACATCAAATTGAGAATAGAATAACTCAAAATAAGATATAAGAATAGAGAAATTCACAAATTAATAATACCATTTTGTAAATATAATCTATAGACAACATTGAGGCTAGTCATAAAAATGGGAGGAATTGCAATATTAAATATATAGTCCCGAATATCTATCTCTCTAATCTGGATTAAATTTCGGCCATCAAACCGAATACATGCATGTACAAGCTGGTGTGAATATATATATATATATATATATATATATATATATATATATATATATATATATATAAATTCTATTTGAAAACCGGAACTACATATACAGATTATTTTTTAAATGAGAAAAATATCATCTTAAGATGAATATTTTTATAATTTTAAAAAATTTTAAAAATAAAATTGTCTAGAATTATATTGTAGTCCTTATTTAGAAATTGTACGTAACATTGCCCATATATATTGTTGAACCTAAGGTTTCAAGTTTTGTGTAATTATATATTTACACATGGATTTTGATGATAACAAATGAATTCAAAGAATGAAGGAGTCTCAAGCTCAAGTTGTCCACACAATGGAGTCAAGCACATCAAGGAACCAAGCATGAGCAAGAAGGAAACAAGTTCACATTAAAATCATAGAGTAATGTTGTAAATCTCTTAAAATTCGAAATTAGGATTAAGGCTCAAAAATTAATATTTTATCATAAAGCATTAAAATACATTTTCCACATGTGCATGAATATTTTGAAAGATAATTGATTGTCATCTTTCACATGTGCATGCCATGATTAAAGGTTTGAACTTTGAAAATATTAAAGATGATTGATTGTCATCTTTCACATGTGCATGTTTTATTTGAATAATTTCAAAAGTGATTGATGCTTTTCTTGACTTATGCAAAAGGAAGATGTCTTTGTTTGAAAAATTTGAAAAGTAAAGTGTGCTCCTTTTGTCATATGCAAAAAGTAAAAGATTAGGTTTGAAATTTTTGAAAAGCAAAGTGTGCTCCTTTTGTCATATGCAAAAAGTAAAAGATTAGGTTTGATTTTTTTTGAAAAGCAAAGTGTGCTCCTTTTGTCATATGCAAAAAGTAAAAAGATTAGGTTTGAATTTTTGAAAAGTGAATGATGATGTCTTTGACATGTGAATCTTTTTAAATTTGAATATGAAGTCTCATATGCCTATAAATAGATCATTTGAGAGCTTCACATTCACAACACCAAGAGCATACAACTCTCATTCAAAGCTTTCATTCTCTCTTCTCTAAGCATTGAGCCTTAACCCTTGTTCATTTTGAGAGATATAGGTTGTGTTGTATTGTTCTTATTTCACTCATTGAGGAGTGTTTTCTGATATCCTACCCACTATCAATTTTTGTATCAGTAAAAGGGTGTGTACAACCCTTGTGCGTGTAGAAAGTGTTCTACACAGGGAATCGTTGAATCACCACGTGTAAGGTGATTGCAAGTGTAGAGGGTGTTCTACACGGATCCTTTGTAGCGGTGTTGTTCAAAGGTGTAATAGGTTTCTATCTCCACCTGAAGGAGATTGAATAGTGAATTCGGGGATCCTCAAGGGGTAGCTTGAGGCGAGGACGTAGGCAGTGGGGCCGAACCTCGTTAACATACTGAGTTTGCTTCTCTCTTACCCTTACTCTTTATATTTATTGTTATTTCATATTTTGTTTATATTTTATATTGTATATTTGATTTATAATTGTTATTTTTTTAAATACAACTCAATTCACCCCCCCTCTTGTGTTAGTCATCTGGGCAACATATATATATAAAGTACTTAATTAACGTGAGACGTACAACTGTATGTAATGTATTACGTTTCTTAGGACTCTAATTAAGATCCACAAGAGTGTGATAAGAAAAATTCAAGTCATCGTCTTCGTATCACACACCACATTATGATCTGATAGTTCTTTTATTTTTTTATAGGGTATATGAATGATGAATAGAAAAACTAAATTAGTTTAGAAAGAATAAAATCAAAAAGAAATTAAAAATAATAAATGTAATATTGTGTAGTATATATAGTATATAAAGATGATGAACAGAAAAACTACTGTGTAACGATGTGTTTTTCTTTCTTTCAAATCTTCTTTTGGATTGTAATATTAGAAAAATATTTTAATAAGTTTTATAAAAATAAGTTTATAAATTGTAATTAATTGTTGTGATACGATAAATTATAATATTATTTTTATTATAAAATAAATTTAACCTATTGTGTAGAATTACATGTGCAAACAGTATCATTTACGTAAGGTTAATGAATGAGTTTAATGAAGTGGTCAGCACAGAAATCGAGAAAGCTGGAGATATTGGAGCTGAAGATGATCTGCGTGTGTGCATGTGCGCTCACTACAACAGATTGCATTTTTCCCGGCGATGATAAATCGCTGGGAAAAGCATAAAAATCACCGCCATACAACTATCCCGGCGATTTCTAAGTCGCCGGTCAATCGCCGGTACTATTCAGCCAGTTCCTATATACTACGGCGGAAAATAAAAATCGCCGGCAAAAATAGACCCTATGGCAGCGATTTCTAAATCGCTGGGAAATAAATTCAAAAACCCAATCTCATTTGGCAGCGACAAATGAGACGCTGGTATTTTATATTCCAGCGATTTTATAATCGCTGGGAAATATATTTCCTGTTAAAAATTTATTTCCCAGCGATTGCAAAATCGCTGGTATCTAATATGGCAGCGATTTATTTAACGCTGGAAAAAATATTTTCTTTTTATATTTCTTTCCCAGCGATTATAAAATCGCTGGAATATAATATGCCAGCGAGATTTTTGACGCTGGGATATCATTTTCCTTTTTAGATTTATTTCCCAGCGATTTCAAAATCGCTGGAATATAATATGCCAGCGAGATTTTTGACGCTGGGATATGATTTTTCCTTTTTAGATTTCTTTCCCAGCGATTTCAAAATCGCTACCATATCATATTACAACGATTAAAAAAGCGTTGGGAACTAATATGCCAGCGAAATTTTTCTGTCAGACTTTTACCCGCGAAAAAAGGCTTTTTGCGGCGACTTTTAATCGCCGCAAATAGTGTTTTAAAAAATAAAAAAAAATATTAAGCCAGTTGAACATATATGGCTGTCATAGCCTAAAACATACAACATCCTTATCATAAAATGCACAAAAATTTACTATAAACAGCTAAACAACTTTATAGTCAAATGTACACAACTTTTGTGATTAAGAGAACATAAAGGGCTATGATGACTAAAGAGAACTAAAGAAAAACTCAACATATCACATAAGATGGCAGCATAGAATACACATGAAAGGAGCTGCAGAATGGACTTTTCACAAATGGTATTATTGTTTCCCTCAATACATACATGCAACGGTGTGAACTAAATGTATAATTCATACATTCTTCTACTTCTATTAGAAAATTTCTTCTTCCATTTCATACCAAACCAGCATTTAAGATGCCAACACAAAACGCTTAAAAACTTTACTAGTTAGCAGAGAATGTGATCAAGTGTCAAGTATGGAGGACATACAAGTACTTGTACAGATTGTTTGGCCACATAACAAATTGATCCAGACTAGCAGAAGGCTGGTCCATCCAGTCGATAGGAGCATCTGAAGCAACCTAAGCAACGAAAAATAAGATAAAAATGGAAAAAGTTCACATTGTTCCATGAGTCATTTTAAAATGGGACTACAATTGGGCATAACCGCATGTAGCAATTATGCCTGTGACTATGCTATGATGGAAAACAATTTAATTTCAGGCCATTTTCCGAAATTACTTGCAAACTACTTGATCACATAACTAAACATTTAAAGTAAATTGTCACCTCAGCAAGCTTTTTGGCAAAATGCATTGGATGAGAGGAACGCATCGTCTCCAACTTTGCCCAATCTGCAAGTGTGTCATCAGAATCATCCTCACCATCTTCATGTACAGCTTAGTCATGTACAGCAAAGACCAATGACAAAAGCCAAGAAATGATATCTTGTGCTCAAGTAGCAATAAATATTTAAACATATAACCATAAATACCATATGAGTATAGCTAGTTATTTTACCTGGGGGGCATAAATTGTTAATCTTCGAGCATGATGCAGTGATAAAGAAGTACTTGCTTAGATAAACACACCCATTCTTCACCATCCATATTGCTAAATGCAATAAACACACCCATTAGCAACCATCCATATCTGGATGGTTCTACCCAGAAATTGATAATTGCATCCATTCAAAGTATCATGAAAAAACAGAGTGCATTGAGAATTCTTAAGAAGTGGCCGAGACACAGGCAAACTACCAAGTGCTGACTACAAAACTGGCTCACAAACAATGATGCCTAGCTACACAACTTTTAATACCAAATCTGGTCAAGACATCATTTACGTATATGTTTATAATATTGTATTATTATAAACAACTATATATACATGTCATAAAGCCAAACAACATTATACATGAAGAAATGGTTGAATTCTTCATTAGGTTCTTGTCACTCTAAGCTGAATTATAATTGGAAATCACTCACTTTACTAATTGAGAATGTCAGCCACTAATTTATGGTAAAGTAGATCTACTGAATATTATATATATATATACATACAAATATATATATATATATATACAATTCAGTAGATGGCTTGATTTTATGGAAAATATTGAAGTGTTCCATTTTTTACACAAATAGCCTAAAATTGATAAGAGATCAACATCATCTGAAATTATTAATCTCAACTGATTATCATGCTTCCTTTTCAGGTACTCCTACATCATCCTCCTTCACTTATTGCAACCAAAATAATCAGGATCAATTGCTATTATTTTTTAAATGTAGGAATAACTAAGCCAAACTCATGCTCTATAATAATTAAGTAAGCCAATTTTCAGAATATCAACAAGTACCAGAAAAACATGCTCTATAAAACAGTCCTCTCCTATAAAGTTTCAAATGGATCATATTACTTGGTCAATGAATTAAATGTGGAAACTGGAAAGTAAAGACATGAGAAGAAAAGTGGTTGCTTTGTTTACTAAACACAACCATGATTCCACACAGGATTGATGCCACATTGATGATGATGATGAAGATCATGCTTATAGTATTGATGATTTCTCAACCTTTGCCAAAGAAATTAATTGCAGCGGACAAAAGATATGTGTTCTTGGGTTGGAAGCAGCACACCCCCCCTGGGNAAGTTTCAATTGAACCAGTACAGCAGATCCCTTCTTGACTTGTCTCCTCTAGTATACAACAGCTCAACTGATCGTCGTATAACTCGAATAAACTCTGTACAAGTTATTCAGCTCAAAGCTCCTCTAAAAATAACACCTCTCTTTTGTCTGGAAATTCTCAATATCTCAAGACACTATCTTTTTATCACTACACAAAATGAAGAAATGAATTTCTTCTGCTAAATCCTTCGTACTACCCAGCCACCTATTTATAGAGTTTTTAAAAGACTAAAAACTGAACGTGGTGACTTGGTCTTCTAAATGCATATCTGACATGTGCTTCCTAAAAATATTGAAAGCATCCCAACAACCAATGGCTAGAAGATCTTAAGAAATCTGATTCTAGTTTTTATAAAAACTGATAATTGAATAAGAGAGAGACAAAAACGACGGCATCACATAAGTAGCTTCCACGTAGCTGTTAAAAGCAAATAATGCAAGATCTTACTAGATTATATGGTTGTTGACTAGAAAAGAAAAGAAGTCAAAAAACAACCAGATAAACTTTAACGGGAAAAAGCAAGATTTTGTGGAAACCTCCCTCAACAAATTTTGAAGTGATCAACGTCAAGCCAAGTCACACTACAAGTTTGTTCTTGCCATTGAAAACACCATGACAGAGAGCTACGTGACAGAGAAGCTATTTTAAGCACTGGGCTCTGGTGCGGTGCCAATCTACTTCGGTGCACCAAATGTCTGGGACTTTGTCCCTCCACATTCGATAATAGATGGCTCTAAATTCAGCTCCTTGGAGGGATTGGCTTCTTACGTAAAGACCCTTGCCAATGACCCAGTTGCCTATTCAGAGTACCATGCTTGGAGAAGATGTGGTGTGCTGGGTAGCTATGGAAAGACTCGTGCACTGTGCCTGGACACATTGCCATGCCGATTGTGTGAGACTGTGAGCAGAAGAGGTGGGAGAAACGCAATAGGATAAGAATGCCGATTCTTGTGCCATTTACATTCAAGCGGTACTCTTTTGATTTTTGGTCAAGTAAAAGCTTGGGCAATGTGATGAAAATTTTCAATGTTGCAATAGACACAGTCAATTCAAATTGAATTCCCAGAAGAAAATGAATGCTCTAATCCCAGAAGAAAATTTTCAATGTTGCAATAGACTTGTAATAATACAAGTCTCAAATAAACAAGCCACATACAAACATAAAAAAGTGGATCCCACTAATAAAAAATAGTTTTGATATGGTTGGTTTACTCTGAAGGCACAACTTACCATGAGACTATATATATGCTGTAAAAAAAATTTCATCTATGTTATCTGATATGGTTGGTTTTCACATCATCTCAGACTGCCAAGAAATTAGTTATTTCCTTCCTTCTTACCATCTCTAATTTTGCTGATGAAATTGAAAAATGGGCAAGGCTAAGAAAATCCAATGAGGGACTAAAGGAAACGTACTCATCTTCTAAGATCGTCCATTTCTTCTGTAGGCCTTGTTCCTCCTTGTCTGCAAGGCTTTTCTTCTCCTCCCACGAAAGCCATAGGCTCTCTCGCTAGCAAGTAATGCAGAGAATTGAGAAAGGAGAGGGATAGAAGCAGTACAGACGTTGAAGGGAAAACAGAGTATATATGTATTCTTCACCTTAAGATACGGGGCTTCCCATGCAGACGGCTGTGGCTGCATTCATTCACATTAATGAGCCTTGATACGGTGCGTTGAGTCGATGATATGTAATTTGATAAGAGTAATTTTACATGCAGTTGTAGAATGTGCAAACGTCGCGCAATCGCTTTTAAAAAGAGTAGGGTCCACGATTAAAAAGTTAGTTTTTTTTTTTCATGTGGGTCTCATATTAATTCACTTTTTTCAAACCGACTGCACGTCGCTTGCATAACCACGACTGCAAATATCATTTTTCATTTAATAAACAACGGGACGAACTTTTTTTTATCCTTACTTCATGCTATAAATACTTAAATAGCGTGAAGGAACTAATTTTACTCGTGATTCTTTTAACCATTATTATTTAATTATTCTGCATAATTAAAATAATGATATATAAGTGAGATAATCATCATTATTTTCAATTATTTGATATCACAAAACAAATAATATAGAAAATTAATGAATAATATTTTTCATATTATTAAAATTAATGTTTTTAATTAATAACCTGATTATTTTTATCAAACAGATGCTAGTGCTGCTATTCTCTTTCAATTTGTTCACTTGGTTTTCCTAGTATAAATTGCATTTTTTTCAAGTATTTTTAAATATATTTAAATATTTTTACAAATTAAATAAAATACCAATACATTAATAGTCACTTTCCTAATTAGTAAATAATTTTTTTAAAAAAATTAATTCTATAAACTATCAAAATGAGACTAAATACTAGCATTATTATAATCTAAACTCAAATGAAACTACTCGAATAACTATACATATAGAGAAGTGGCATTGGATCATGCATTTACATATGTAAAGTCATATTTAGATAATATGATCTTAAATTCCTCTACATTGAATTATGCATCTCCATATTTTTGTATAGATATGAATAATGTCTATATAAATTTAGAATCCACTACTTACTCTTCAAATATTATTTTACTAATTATTTTTCTTTCCTCACACTCTCTCTCACAACCTTTTCCTCTTCTCCCTCTCTCAACAACACAATAAACTTTCACATGTTAGAAACCAAGTTCAAATTGTATTGTATGACCACATTTAGCCATCAATGGTAATCTTAGGTACACCTACCCCCCAATAGTGATTTTAGGTACACCTAACCTCCTTTGTACTCTTTACCATTGGATTGATGACAAGTGTAACAATCCTAACCATCCTTTGTACCAAGAAATCCCTATAAATAGAGGGAGTCCTCATTTGTGTAAGACCCCAAGAAATAAGAGAAAACAAAGTTCTCTAAACATCTCTCTCTCTTTTGCTCTCTATCTTTTCATTAGTTTCATAACACGTTATCAGCACGAAGTCTCTGACGGTTTTGAAGCTAGTAGTCTTCTACTTCAAGTAAGTTTTTCAATATATTATTTGTAATTCTCAATATGAATATGAAATGTTATATTACTTGATGAAACTCTATGTTTATTCTCATAATTTTGTAAATGTATTTCTTAATATAAACATACTTATGTTCCTGATTTATATATGTAGAAAATGTCAAATCTTACGAAATTGGAATTCGTTGCTCTTGACATTTCTGGGAAAAATTATTTATCTTGGATCCTTGATGCTGAGATCCATCTAGATGCGATGAACCTGGGAGATACAATTAAAGAAGGAAATCAAGGGTCCCGGCAGGACCGTGCTAAGGCAATGATTTTCCTTAGGCACCATCTCCATGAAGAATTAAAAACTGAGTATCTCACGGTGAAAAATCCCCTTATTTTGTGGAATGATTTAAGGGAGAGATATGAGCACCAGAAAACTGTGATCCTCCCAAAAGCTCGTCATGATTGGATGCACCTGAGGTTGCAAGATTTCAAGAGTGTTAGTGAGTATAACTCTGCACTCTTTAAAATTAGCTCAGTATTAAAATTATGTGGTGAAAAAGTCACTGATGATGACTTGTTAGAGAAGACATATACCACTTTTCATGCCTCGAATGTGCTCCTGCAGCAGCAGTATCGAGAGCGAAAGTTCAAAAAATATTCTGAACTTATATCTTGTCTTCTTGTAGCTGAGCAAAATAATGAGCTTTTATTAAGAAATCATCAGTCACGTCCTACTGGTTCTATATCATTCCCTGAAGTGAATGATACTAGATTTACACCATTTCCAGAAGCAAATGGTGCATATTTTCAAAGAAACCGAGGACGAGGACGTGGTAGAAAAGATTACAGAAGTGGAGGTCCTAGAAGAGACCACACTAAAAGGGATAATAGAAGATATACACCGTACCACCAGAAGTGGTTCAACTCAGAGAAGGGCAAAGGTCCTCAAAATAAATCTTTAAAGAAAGATGAAGATGGATGCCATAGATGTGGTATGACTGGACATTGGGCTCGTACCTGTCGTACAGCTAAGCATTTGGTTGACTTATATCAAACTTCTATAAAAGAAAAAACAAAAAAGTTTGAAACAAATTTTGCTGAATCATCAGATGCTTTAGATAGAGAAGATATTACAAATCTTGATGTTTCTGATTTCTTTGAAAATTCTAGTGATAGAATAGATCACTTGATTGGTGATGGAAGTGTTCCTTTTTGATTAATGTATTTTCTTTATTTATATTTTGCAATGTTTTAATGAAAGTTTTATATATTTTGTAGAATCATGAGTATTACTGATGAACTTGAGATGAATAATAGAGATGTATGTCTGGCTGACAGTGCTACAACTCACACAATTCTTAAAGACAAAAAATATTTTCAAAATATAACATTGAGTAGAGCCTACGTTCATACCATATCTGGTTCATCGAATCTAATTGAAGGCTCCGGAAGAGCTTATATTGTGTTGCCTAATGGCACCAAATTTTGCATCGATGATGCTCTATTTTCTTCACGATCAAGAAGAAATTTATTGAGTTTTAAGGATATACGTCGTAATGGTTGTCATATTGAAACCACCGACGAAGACAATAAAGAGCATCTTCTCATTACTAAAATAATTTCGAGCCAGAAGCTCGTATTAGAAAAACTGCCTGCCCTCTCATCTGGATTGTATTATACAGAAATGAAAACAATCGAATCACATGTGGTAATGCACCAGAAGTGCATTGACCCCAAAGTCTTTATGACTTGGCATGATCGCCTTGGACATCCGGGAGCAATAATGATGAGACGAATACTTGATAATTCGTATGGGCATCCCCTAAAGAATCAGAGGATTATCTTACCCAATGAATATCCATGCTCTGCATGTTCTCAGGGTAAATTGATTATCAAACCATCTATCTCAAAAATTGTTTTTGAATCTCCGTCTTTTTTACAAAGAATTCATGGGGATATATGTGGGCCTATTCAACCATCAAGTGGACCGTTCAGATACTTTATGGTTTTAATTGATGCATCAAGTCGATGGTCACATGTTTGTCTTCTTTCCACTAGAAATATTGCATTTGCTAAACTTCTTGCCCAAATAATTAAACTTAGAGCACAATTTCCTGATTATCCAATTAAAACTATTCGATTGGATAATGCAGGTGAATTTACATCTCAAGCTTTTGATAACTATTGCATGTCAATAGGCATAGATGTTGAACATCCAGTTGCCCACACACACACTCAAAATGGTTTAGCTGAATCATTAATTAAAAGGCTTCAGTTAATCGCTAGACCTTTACTTATGAAATCAAAACTTCCTATTTCTGCCTGGGGACATGCTATACTTCATGCAGCATCATTGATTCGTGTTAGGCCATCAGCATATCACAAATATTCTCCATTACAGCTTGCATTTGGTCAACAACCAAATATTACTCATCTTCGTATTTTTGGATGTGCGGTATATGTTCCAATTGCACCTCCACAACGTACAAAGATGGGTCCTCAACGTAGACTTGGAATATATATTGGGTTTGATTCTCCATCTATTATTAGATACCTTGAGCCTCTTACAGGGGATATGTTTAAGGCACGTTTTGAGGATTGTCATTTTGACGAATCCATTTTCCCAACATTGGGTAATGAGAAGTCGGTGCCTGAAGCACGACAGGAAATTACTTGGAAAAATAAAGCTCTTTCCCAATTTGATCCTCGTACAAATGAATGTCAACTAGAGGTTCAAAAGATTATTCATTTGCAAAGTGTTGCAAATCAATTACCGGATGCATTTACTGACACTAAAGGTGTGGTAAAATCATATATTCCTGCTGTTAATATTCCAGCAAGGATTGCAGTCCCTGAAGGACAAATTGCCAAAACAGCAACAGGTGAGTCCAAGATACGCCTGAAGCGTGGACGGCCTATTGGTGCAAAGGATAAAATTCCTCGGAAGAGAAAAATACAAAATGAATTTGGTACTCCTGAAGAGTCCATACCCACAACACAGGCCATAAGAGTAATTGATACTCCTGAAGAGAATAAATCTCCTGAAAAAGAACCTCCTGAAGAGGTATTTAATGAAATGTCTTCCCTTGAAGAGGGACAGGTACCTGAAAATAACGAGATCTCGATACATTTCATGAATACTGGAGAAATTCTGGATAGAAATAAAACCGTTGTGGACAACATATTTTCATATAAAATGGCCCTTGACATTACCAGAAGTAATGAAGAAATTGAGCCAAGAACTGTCGAAGAATGTCGACGTAGAAATGACTGGCCAAAATGGAAATCAGCTATTGAAGCTGAATTAAACTCGCTAGCAAAGCGAGAGGTCTTTGGACCAATTGTACAAACACCAAAGGGTGTAATGCCTGTTGGATATAAATGGGTATTTATGCGTAAGCGTAATGAGAAAAATGAAATTGTGCGATATAAAGCACGACTTGTTGCACAAGGTTTCCTGCAGAAACCAGGGATTAATTATGAGGAAACATACTCTCCTGTTATGGATGCAATCACATTCAGATTTTTGATTGGTTTGGTAGTTACAAAAGGATTAGATATGCAGTTAATGGATGTGGTTACTGCATACTTATATGGATCATTGGATCATGACATATATATGAAAATCCCTGAAGGATATAGAATGCCTGAAGCTTCTAATTTGAGTACATCTAAAAGTATGTACTCTATTAAACTTCAAAGATCCTTATATGGATTAAAACAATCCGGACGCATGTGGTATAAACGCCTTAGCGAATATTTATTGAAAGAAGGATTTGAGAATAATCCAATATGCCCATGTGTTTTCATTAAAAAATCAGACTCTGGATTTGTTATTATTGCGGTTTATGTTGATGATCTAAATCTTGTTGGAACTCCTGAAGAGATAAGAAGAACCGCTACATATTTAAAGAATGAATTTGAAATGAAAGACCTTGGCAAAACGAAATTTTGTCTCGGCCTGCAGCTCGAGCATTTACAAAATGGAATTCTCATTCATCAGTCAACTTATACAGAGAAAGTCTTGAAGCACTTTTACATGGACAATGCTCATCCTCTGAGTACTCCAATGGTTGTTCGATCACTTGATGTGCAAAAAGATCCATTTCGTCCTTGTGAAGATGATGAAGAAATTCTTGGTCCTGAAGTACCTTATCTCAGTGCAATTGGAGCCCTGATGTATCTTGCAAATTGCACTCGGCCTGATATTGCATTTTCAGTTAATTTACTTGCAAGATATAGTTCCGCACCAACTCGAAGACATTGGAATGGCATTAAACATGTCCTTCGATATCTCCGAGGTACAGTTGATATGGGATTATTTTATCAACATGGATCAAGTCCACAATTAGTTGGATATGCGGATGCAGGTTATCTTTCAGATCCACACAGAGGTAGATCTCAAACTGGATATGTATTTACTTATGGAAATTCTGCTATATCATGGAGATCTGTCAAGCAAACACTATCTGCTACCTCTTCAAATCACTCAGAGATCATTGCAATTCATGAGGCAAGTCGAGAATGTATTTGGCTAAGATCAGTGATTCAACATATTCAAGAAAAGTGTGGTCTTCCAGTGATTAATGATAGTCCAACAATTTTATACGAAGATAATACTGCTTGTATTACTCAAATTAGAGGAGGATATATCAAAGGTGATAGAACCAAACATATTTCACCTAAATTCTTTTATACCCATGAACTTCAAGAGAAAGGAGAAATTAATGTCAAGCAGATACGATCAAGTGATAATCTAGCAGATTTATTCACTAAAGCATTACCAACTGCAACATTTAAGAAGCTTGTGCAGAATATTGGAATGCGAAGACTTGAAGACCTATTATCATGCACTTTTCAGGGGGAGTAAAGTCTTGAAGACTTGTGCTGATTGTACTCTTTTTCCTTCACTAAGGTTTTATCCCACTGGGTTTTCCTTTGCAAGGTTTTAATGAGGCAATCTTAAAGCACTTGGCGATATACATGAATATTGTACTCTTTTTCCTTCGTCATTGGTTTTTTTCCCACTGGGTTTTTCCTTGACAAGGTTTTAATGAGGCATATTCTTTATATGTGGTCATCCAAAGGGGTAGTGTTAGAAACCAAATTCAAATTGTATTGTATGACCAATCTTGAGATGTTAGAAACCAAATTCAAATTGTACTGTATGACCAATCTTGAGCCATTAATTTAGACCTATCTTTAGCCATCAATGGTGACTTAAGGTACACCTACCCCCTTTGTACTACTATAAATATGGGTATCATTCCCTTGTATATGCATCAAGTTTTGCATTGAAGAACAATCTTTCTCTTGCAATATTCTCTCTCTCTTTTGCTCTCTCTTTTCATTAGTTTCATAACAAATTTAAAATATTTGAAATGTTTTAAAATGTTTTAAAGTTGTATAGAATTGTTTAGATTCACTTTAAACCATATTCTGCAAGAAATAAAGAACAAAAGTTGCTGCAATATCGTTAGAATATGAATTTAATTATGCCTCCTTACCCTTTCTCAAGTTTATTTTTGTTTTCAAAAGAAACGCATTTCGAGCACTGGATTTGTTACCTAAAACTATAACAATTTTATAAAACTTTTCATCTTATCTTATTTTTATTTCATTTAATTATTATAATTTTTAAAATTTTTACACAAAATAAAATAAATTATTCAACTTTTTCAAATTCCAATATAAAAATAATATCAAAACAATTTATTCTAATAATATTTTATTCAATTTTCAACTTTAATCTTGATTTATCTCATCTAATCTCTAAAAACAAACAAGATCAACTATCTAATCCTATCTCATTTTAAATAATTATTACAAATTTTTCAATTTTTCACACAAAATATAATAAACAATTCAACTTTTTCAAATATCAAAACAAAATTAATATTAAAAAATTATGTTATAATAATATTTTATTCAATTTTTAATAAAATATCTCATTTCATTTCATCTGAACTGTCTAACTAAATAAGGCGTAAATGACTATTGACTTTTGGGTTAAGTGTTAAAATAGTACATGATTCCATGTTGTGAGACTGTGAGTCACTAGATTTTAATTTGGAAGTTTTTGCTCCTCATACTTTCAACTTTGATCAAATTAATCTTTTCATCACTATTTCGTTAGTCAAATGTAAGAAGCGAGTGAACACCAACAAATATGGACATGCGTGCATTATATATTTAAAAAATAAAAAATATATATATATAAATAATAATAATAAGTCATTTAAAATTTTAAAAAAAATTCCAAAAACAATTCAATTTAAACGAATATTTTCCTAGGATTTACTATCAATATAAGCTTCTAAAAACATTTAAATAAATTTTCATGATTTGATTTTATTTTAAAAATGAATCTCAATTTTTTTCTAGAAGCTTTTTTAGTTTTTAAATGACTTTTTTACATTATTTCTTTGTTTCTTTCTTATTTTCTAATTTGTTTTGCTAATTTTGACTAACAATTTTAATAGTTGACAAATAGAATAGTGACCGAAGAATTAGGGCTAGCTTGCACACTTAGGAATTCTTTATAGGAATTCTTTCATTTAATTATAATCAATGAGATAATCGATTATGAGACCTCATGAGAGCAATGCTTTTGTTTTGAAAATTATATAATACTAGTAGTAGACCCCGCGCACAATGCCTTTAATTATATTTTAAAAATAAGTATAAATAATTTTTTTAAAAATAATTATATTTTAAACGAATGCCTTTAAATGTTTTTAAGATGTTATAAAATGTTTTAGATTTATTTTATAAAATATACCACAAAAAATCCATTTCTGTGAACCTATTTCATCTATAATATCGTTAGATAATGAAGTTCTATAATCTTTCTCTGGTATATTTTTCTCATCAAACAAACACGTTTCGAAAAATAAAAGACAGCTAGATTTAAGTATTTTATAGTTATTTTACAACTCTATTTTAAATTAGGACAATACTAGCTTGCCTATCAAATTTATCCACCAAACGTGCACACTAGTATAAATGAGTTTTTTTTTTTTTTAATTTTCTTCAAGTATTTTTTAAACATCCAAAACCATTAAGAAAAGAATAAAAAATATATATAAATTCACTAATAGTCACTTTCTTAACTATTAAGAAAAAATAAAAATAAATAAAAAATAAAAATATATGAGTGAACATTTTTTGTGAGCATATTTGATAATCATATTATCATTTTCCATTTCTAAAACACCAGTCCTAAATTTATATTTTAACCAAAAAATATAAAAATAAGCTATTCTAACTAGGTATAAATCTGTGAGACTGCACCAATCCTAGCCTTTTCTCTCTAGCGCCTTCCCCAACCAAAACCCGCCCAAAGGGGGAAGGGGGTGGCGTTTCGACTCCTCCCTCCCTCCTCCCATCTATCTAGACTAGAACATGTGCATTTTTTTTCCATTTTTTGTGTGTATTTTTTTTTCCATCAAAAGCATGGAGAAATATGTTGATATGATGTTTTCTAGAACTCAGTGACCACCACGAGCCCCACCGCAAGATTCCCAAGCCGTTGATCCTTTAGATAGGTGAAGATTTTTGTCAAACAGAGTGGCGTGTGGGTCAAAGCATGTAACAGCCCGCTAGAAATTCAATGGTGAAATTTCTATAGACTTTAGAAATCGTGTGAAAACTCCGTAAGTTTTCACGAATCGACTAATTGCATAGGTTTTAGTTAGTGAAACCCTCAATGATTGGAATCTATTTGAAACTCCAAAAAACTTGGTTGAAACCGAAACCCTAAACGGTTTCCCCAAACCCTAAAGTTGGCCTTCAAGCCCCTTTGATCCAATTTCTAGCATTGTGTTTAATCACTTGATTTAATCACTTCCACATGCTATTAATTTCTCAAATTCCTATTATGACATCTTTATCCAACATTTTAAACCTTGGAAATTTGATTGGGCCAAAAAAAATTGGATTTGGGCTTGATAGCATCTTAAACCCTAACCAAATCTCATTTAAACCCTAAATTGAAGCCCACTGGGTTGAGGCCCACTAAGGCCCACGAATTTGGCCACCTTGGCAAAGCTCCTTGGAGAAGCTTCCTCCCCCACTTGTCAGACCATTCATTGCATCAAGTTGCACTCAATAATATGGAGGAACCCACCCCATCAAGTCCCATGTCTCATGACTTTTGTAGGTTGTCCTTTGCCCCCCACTATCCTCTACCTTATCACATGTCTACACCTCCACTAAATGATTATTAAGGTCTATATATTTCCCCTGAAGAAGTCTTGAGTCGTGCAAGACTTACTTACTTCACTTTAATCATTTCTTCACCCCATTCTTAGAGAGAAACCCAAAAGAACTCACTCGGGCAGATTTCTGTGTCTTTTTGTGTGGAGATTATCGACCCTTTGTAAGTATTTTCACACGATGACTCCTTCATAAAAGTTGTTCCTCTTTGAGTCTAGTTTCCGTAGATGTATTTTTCGTATCATTCCATGGTCATTTGGTCGGTCAAAAGTATTTTTAACCATGGAAAGGTCATTCTGGGCGTGAATCTGGAGAGTGTGTTATGTTTTGGAGTTTTTGACCAAGCTAATGGATATATCTTGGTCCGAAAATTTTATGGAGTGTTCTTAGAATGTGTTTAAGAGTTTTCATTGAGGTTTTGTTGCATGAATAAAGATTTTGATGATAGATTTTATTAGATCTAGAAACATGAAAACTGGAAGTGACAAAACAGTTTTTATTTGGATAAAGTTTGAATATTTTGAGGTTTGATCTTACTCTAAAGGCTTTGATATTTTTATATGATGATCCTAAGTCTCTTATTTTCATGTTAGGATGTTATTTTGGAGATATTTAGTATTAGTTTCAAAGATATGATTTTTCTATGCAAGAGAATTTCGGTTAGGCCTAAGATTTGATGTTTTTAGGTTAGATCCATGTTTTATTGGGTTTTAGCCATGTGATTTTAATTTTGATGGTTGGATATTCTTTAGGACACGTTTTTAAACCATGTGATACTTTATTTCAAAGATCTCACCTTCTTAAGCCATTGATCAAGAGATTTATCAAAGCTAGTTAAGAAAAAGTTTCTGTTTTTGGACTAAGTGTAAAATCAAAAACTCCAAGTGTTATTTTTGTGATTTTGGTGACTTTAGTTTGATGATTTAAAGCATGGTTTATCTGAGGATGATGTTATGAATATGTTAGAAGTAAGATTAGATTTTTTGGAATTCTTGGAGATGTTTTGATTTAAGGACAAAGCTTGTGATTCAAGTGTTTTGATCTTTTTACAAAAAAGTTTGGTGTTGATTATTAGCTTTTTCTAAATGGATGTTTCAAGTATGGTTTTAAACTTAGGATTGGAAGATGTTTGTTGTAAAATTTTGGTTTAAGCATGAGTTTTGAAGTTGGAAGGAATTGTAACAAAAATCAAGAGAAATGGCCTATGGATGTTTCGGCCATAGTGTGTTTTCCATAGTGTTGTTTTGTTTTAAATTTTTTTCTGAGTTGATATTTGAGTTTAGAACAAAATTTACATGAGGAATGTAAATTTTGGAAATTTTTGGAGTTAGGATATGAAATCCTTAAGTTATGGGTAAAATGGTCGTTTTCCCACATGTAGAGGGTAAAATGATAATTTTACTCTAAGATAACTTGTTTCCATGTTTCTAATTGTTAGTAATTAAATTTCTAACTTTTAGAATGACCTTTTACAGTTTCTCGTATATCGCACTTTATTCTCGTAGAACGTGACAATCGAGGTAAGTTAGCTTCTAACTTACTATCAGTTTATTGTGTATGTATGATGGGTAAGGGAACTACAATTTATGTATGTATGTTATCATATATGTCATGTCATTACATGTTTATCTGTTACGCATGATTTATTCTTTTATGAATATTTATCTGTTACAAAATCTTTTATGTCATGCAATGTTGTATGTTATAAGTATGCCATGTTAAGTATGTCATATGTTACATGTATGTCATGGAATGTTTATGTTTAAATCATATTGTGCCATTTACAAGTATACGCCATGTTAGAAAAGTTCATGATATTAAATAATATCTCATGTATTAAGAAAGATAAGATATTTAAGAGTGACACGGACCTAAGCGTGTTCACCACAAGTTATGTTAAGGATGGCACGGACCTAAGCGTGTTCATCACAAGTTATGTTAAGGGTGACACGGATCTAAGCATGTTCACCACAAGTTATGTTATGCGGTGCCACGGACTCAAGCGTGGTTCACCTTATGTAAAGTTCATATAAGTTTCAGATCATGTTCAAGTTAAGTTATTCATGTCAATCACGACCCTAAATGCTAGGATGGGGTAATATCCTAGTGGAACTCCTTTGTTCACGCTGGAGTGTCTAAATAGGTGTGAAATTCCCTGGGTTGACGAAGTACAGTCAACAGGTTGCGAATGGGGCCTAAGTAACTGGTCACCGGAGCGCGCCAGGCACTAACGCCGATGGTGCCATATTTTATGTTACGTGTATTCATGGGGCCACAACAACTGTGGAGCATGAAGTATGGGGCCACAACAACTGTGGAGCATACACTACGTGAGACACAGCAATTGTGACACGTAGAATACGTGGGGCCACAACAACTGTGGAGTACGTATTAACGCACTCACAGCTGGTCTAGATACCTGTGTTGTGATGCGGTAATCGGCAGGGACACACGGCTCTAGGGGACCCGTGTAGCACCCATATGGTCACGTTATTAATCAAGACAATTAAATAAGATTCCAAGTTCATGTATTTCATGTTCAAGTCATATTTCACGTTACGTTATGTGTACGTTCATGTTAAACTTAAAGTTCAAGTACATGTTATGTTTCAAGTTCACATCCATGCTATGATTTAAGTTCATGTCACGTCAAGCTAAGCTTCTGTTTCAGTTCAATTATGTCAACTCATGCTATGTTATGTCATGTCACATTATGCTTATTATTTTATGCCATGTTATGTCAAGTTATGTTATGTTTACTTTTGATTTTGATGGTGCATTCATACCTTTATTTCTATGCATACATCATTAACCTGTGTGAAAGTTTTCTGTTAACTTGCTGAGATTTGTAATCAAATCTCACCGTGGTAGTCCCAACTACCATTCCCCCCGAATGGTAGGCGATGTGTCAGGTTCAGAACAAGGAGCAAATACTGATAAGCTGGAGGATGTTGACTAGACGCCGCAGATGCGATGCAGAGTTTTCAGATTCTATAGTTAGTTTCTTTTGGGACAGTATTCTAACCTTGTTAATTGAGTTACGCGAGTTACTCGATGAACTGGTTCAATAAGTGTATTTTGGTACTGTAATGTAGAGTCTAGTCACCCATGTTTTGAGATTACAGTCTTTTGAGACCGTACTGTAATCGTGGTTATTTATTTTGTTAAGTATGCATGGATTATGTTTTAATTATTTGGGATGTTATAAGTTTGGTGCATAGTATTGCTAAAGAAATAAAGAAAAAAAAAAATTATCCGCTGCGAATATTGCATAATGCTAGATGCATGTTAGGAACATTGCATCTTATATGTCATGAACGGGGGCAGGTAACCTTGTGTTGCATGTCTCGACGCTTCAGATGTCCGTTCAATCCCAAACGGAATTTGGGGGCGTCACAAAGCACGTGTGAGATCTACACGCCACCGTGTTGGGAAGCTTCTACTACCACTACGCATGGCATTTATGGGACTAGGGACCTCGGTTTCTTCATACTCGATTGTCTGCCACACTCTTAGCATGGCGCATGTCTCCTCACGCACCACCACAATCTCATTGCTTCATGTATCTTATTTTTCCTTCAAGCTAAAAAAGAGGATCTACAATTTTCCAGCACACCGAAGTAGATTTAAGTTGTAATTCGTCATTTTCACATATGTCTTTATATTTATTGTTATTTCATTTTGTTTAGGTAAAATAAAAATGAAATAGTCTCTTGGACATTTTATCCATAGAGTGTAAGTCCTCTCCTCCTATATATGGAGGATGAGGTTTGAAATTTCTGTTTTAGGCAGGATCCTGTCTCTCAAACGGTTTGTCAGTAGAGAGATAAATCAGTTGCTAATACCATGTTAATCACAAACACAGTAGTTAGCTTGTAATCTGGGAATTTTCCTATATGTATCAGGTCAAAGATGTGTGTGGTTTGGATTCACATATGAGATGAGATAAGATGAGATAATTTTAGATGAGTTGAATAAAATATTGTTATTATTGTTTTGAAATTTGAAAAAGTTGAATTATTTATTATATTTTATATAAAAATTTGAAAAAGTTGTAATAATAAGATAGGATAAGTTGAGAAGGTTTCAGAATCACTTCTTTTTCATGAATGAATTAAATATGTTTCCCTCAAAAAAGAAAGTAAAATAAAAAAGAAAAGAAAAACCAAGTATCAATCACAAATGTTAGTTTGGAAACAAAATGAGCATCAAGCGTTATACTTAAACAAGACTATACCTACAATAAATGGAAATTTATAAATATTAATAGCCAGCATATGTAATGCTACAAATTATTCAGATTATTAATAGAGAAGTGCTACAACTACAAAATAATTTCACAAAAAATAGTTCTACAAAGTGGCATAGTTTCATATGATGCGTTATATTTACTTTACAACTATATCAAGTCATGTCAGTTTGTAAATTTATTTTTATAAAGATATTTATGGCTAAAACATTTCTTTTATTAATATGGTAGTTTGAACTAAGGTCTCTCTACAAGAATTTTTTTCCTAACTAAAAATAATCAAATGACCAAATTAAAAAGAGTCTCATACCAAGACAGGCTAGATATTGGGGCTAGCTGTTCAATTGAGCTTAAATGTGAATGTTCAATTGACTCAGTCTGTTTGGATTGAAAAACTATCTAATCTCATCTTATCTCATTATTATAACTTTCTCAAATTTTCATACAAAATATAATAAACAATTTAACTTTTTCAAATTCTAAAACAATAATAATATTAAAAAATAATATTCTAATAATGTTATATTCAACTTTCAACTTTAATATAAAATCATCTCATCTCACTATCCAAACAATCTCCAATATATTGTACATCCACTGTCAAAGCACAAGACAAACCTCTACCTATCGTAAAATTAATTTAAATGAACAAAAAGAAAAGAAAAACAAATAAAAGCAGCATTGTTATGGTTAAGAACTTAAAGATATTATCGTTGACCCATCATTTGTAGACAATCACATGTAGATTTATAATTTGCCAAAATGGGTAGAAGATAATATTTTTACTAAAAGCAAACCAAACCTCGAGGGATGATAATCGCCTTCCATTGAAATGCGTTGTAGATATTATCAGTAGCCTCCTGACTATTAAACCTAATCAAAATATTGTATCGATCCTCCATTCCATTATTTCTAAACCTCAAACAATATAGACAAAAGAATAGAAAAGAAATCCAACGAGCATAAGTGATTAAACAACGAAACATAAGAGTTCAGAATTTGAACCTAACAATCCACATCTTTAAAATATGATGATGAATACAAACTACCAAACTGGAAGAACTCTGCAAATGCAAATTATGTCATGTAATTTGGGACTCCAAGCACACAAATAAGAGCCTTACGGGGAGATTGGAGGAGGCATTGTCGCGGTAGATGTGCATGACGCAGCACTAGGTCTTCTCGAACCTAGTGTTTCCAAAGGAGAAATGATAGAATTGAGTTAGAGCAGAGAGTGAGGAAAAAGAGGAAGAGGAAGAGGAGGAAGATGAAGAGAATGTGGTGATGGAATCACCAGAGATACTTGCTGGCAATGAACGGAATAATTTGTCGCCTGAGGATCAGTCCGGTTGTTACTGTGCTGGAACTTATAGATATTGGTGAATTGGGTTTACATGTAGCAAAAGGCCAAAGGGGGAGCATAGGGAAATGAGAGGAAATTGTGTGGGAAAGAAAAGGAAACTAAAGAAACAGTGTCATTGGGAAATAAATAATAAGAAACAAGTTTTTTTTTTTTTTGAATAACAGATCACATTTCATTCATTAAAGAGGATATACAACTTTGACTTAAAACAACAAGCCAATTACAAACATTAATAGCTTCTCAACACACTACTGTGGTTGACATGGTCTAGTCCGGACGGCCAACCTCTAAAGACCTAAGTCTAAGAAGCAGCACAACTCTATCCATGATAGAGTTACCAAAGCCCCATACCCTACTAAACGGGATATGGAACACCAACCCCACCATAAGCACCCCCAAGCGGAGGGGGGGCCACTCCATTCGGACTAAAGTCCGAAGGTACTATTTTTTGGATTTTTACTTTTTGAAAAGAAAAGACAAGATACAAAATAAACTACAATGGAAACACTGTACACAGAAAACCAGTGTAACCACTAGGTACTATAGCACGTGCATAACACGCCACTCTGGGATGGAAGCGAAGATCGATCTTGGAAGTCTCTGACTCACAGCTCCCAGAAACACCGCTCGTAGCGTCGGCAGAGGGCTTCCCAGTGGGGCATGAGAGCCACGCGCCGGAACTTCGGGAACTTTCAACTCGCATGTGCAGGCTATTCGCTGCTTTGTTTGGCGCCGTATTCGGTGGTCTTGAAGATCGGTGGTTAGGCAACGCCATGGAGGGGTGCATGTTGGTCGGTGGTCTCCGGATTCTTTCAGATCTGCGATTCTCCCTTATTTGGCCTGAAAAACCAAAAAAAAAAAAAAACACAAAAAACCAGAGGAGGGAGGGAGGGGTAGGGAGGCGGGGAGATGGAGGGAGAGGGAAGGGAGCCAAAGCTCCCACCCCCTCTAGCCGAGAACTATGGTGGGTGTTTAGAGAGAAGGGAGAGGTTTAAATCCTAGAGAGAGAGAGGGAGGCGGGCGTTTTTTCAACTCCAATAAGAAACAAGTTGGATGACCTTGCTACAATGCTGGCCAAATATGACCCTCGACCCCTTTTGAAACCTAATCAATTTCCTCTTCCTTTCCAATTTTGTGTCTCTAGTATCAAGCATCTTGTATCCTTGTACAAGTTGATTATTCCTTGTACAGGCTACCGAGTAGTTGCAGTGCATCAAAAGCTCACTCTGAATATATTTTTTTATGATAAAATTTTTAAAGTATAGAAAAAAGAAGAAAGAATCTAATTTCTGTCTCTAATCTTCTGGTTATATGTCTGATTTCATCAACGCGATACCTTACAAACATCTACTAATTATATACAACTTCCTTATGTAACCTAATCATTAAATCCTCAAAGGACCTCCTTGCCACTGACACCTATTTTTGCAAATCTTTATAAGGTCTTCCTCCTGGCCTCTGTCATGGTTTCCACAAGACCAAAATACTCTGATACCAAATTAGTCACACACCAAGCTATGCAATTGTAAAGAAAATAGGAATGAGAAAATGGTTGATGGAAAGAACAAAATGGATGGAAAGCCTCTAGGGTTTTGCTTAGGGTCGATTTGGGGAGGGAAAACAGCGACTCAAGACAGGAATGGGGGCTTTCTACAAAGGGCATGTGTGTTTTGCTTTTTCGCTTCCTACAAAGTTCAAGGACGAGTTTCCCTATAGGGGGAGTTTTGTTTTCTTTTTCAAATCACTTGACACGTGGCATATCTTTGTCAGTCGATAAGAATCAACGATAACATTGAAGGGGCAAATAACAATTTATCTATAAAATTTTAAAAAAAAAAACTGTAGTAAAAATTAAACTTGAGAATAAAATCACCATTACAGCTTTAAAGGTCATTTCATGATTGTAAAGAAAATAGAAACTTTTTTTTTCTTTTTAATGGCACTTAAGGATGTAAAAAAAAAAAAAAAAATCAGTTGAATCGGACCGAATCTGTAGATTCCGTTGGTTTGTAAGTGGTATAGTGGTACTGGTTTTTAAGAATCAAAACTGGTTCTAAACCGGTGTGCTACCAGTTTTCATATTTTGAAAATCGGTTTAAACCGATCCAGACCGGTATATATTTATAATTTTTGATATTGTATATCATTTTTTATATTATATTATATATATTATATGTTAAATTGATAATTAATATAGCATGAAATTCTAATCTTATTATTCAAGTTTATTAATCTTATAAAATAAAATTAATATAATATAACATAAAATTAATCTTATAATTTTTTATTTAACATATAAGTTTTAGTCTAAACATAAATATTAATATTAAGTTATTAATATAAACTCGTTTTTTATATGTGTATATATATATATATCAAGGATAAATACAATTTTGACATAATAAATTATAATATATATATTTTTATAAATACACTTTTACACATTTGATCATATATATTTATAAAATATTTAGAACTTATATAAACTATAGTTAAATCCCATAGAGTTCGGATTGCTCGAACTTTTTTAGGTTTTTAAACTAAAATGGCATCATAGATTCATACCATCGTACCCCAACCCAAGGGCCAAACTTTTTTCACTCATTCCCAATTTCCCCAAGCCACACGGGGCCACGAGAAGTTGAGAACAATTCTCTTTCTCACTTATTCCTTTGGTCTTACGCCGTTCTTCACTTCTTCTTTAATATTCTTCAATTCTTCTTCAAATTAGTGTTGTTGTGTGTTACGGTTTGACAAGGAGCACGACTTCAAGTCCAAGGCCAGGCCTTGCAATGTCTTATTTTTTCTACCATTTCGTTCCCCTCTCTCTCTCTCTCTCTCTCTCTCTCTCCTCTTTAATCCTTACATTTTCTTTTTCTTTTCTTTTTTTTTTTCATTTATAACATGCGATACAATTTCTATTTCTGTTTAGGATTTTTTTGGCATGTTTTTGTTTGATTTTTGAATCTGTAAGTAAAGTATAAACATCAAATCCTATGCATTGCTCCAAGTTGGGCTCCGAGTTCCTACCTTCGATAGGAGTCAGAGCACATTTTGGCCTCTGACCCAAGTCGGAGTTAGAGATCGGAGGTGGGTATTCCGACTCCGACGAAGTTGGGGCCCACCCCTAATACCGGTTCAGTTCTTTAAAATGTACAAAATCGGATCGAACCGAACTAGTTATACCCCTAATAGCACTAGGTGTTTAATAACAAAGTCCTAGCTAATCTCGAAATTCTACATAAATAAAATATGAGTACTGCTAGTGGGCCACCTAGCATTTACTACTGGAAATACCACTAGTGTAAATTTTAATTATTTTTGTTTTTCATTTTCTTTTATACATTTTTTAACATTATTAAACCATTAAGAAAAAATTTAAAAATATATAACTTCACTAATAGTCACTTTTTTAATCACTAAACAAAATTAAAAAAAAAATTTAAAATACTCGAGTGGTAAGTTTAAATGGTAACACTTAGGGGACTAAGTAGCATTTTCCTTAAAACATACCATAATCAATAAGAAATGAAACTATCATCATAAATTTAATATAAGTTATTTATGATAAGTGACATAAATTAATAAGTAAACTACTTATAACACACCATTACAACTTGACAAAACAATTGAATTAAGTGTAAAATCTTCATGATCACAACTACAAAACATTTCAATATTCACGACCTATTTTTTCTTTTCCATACAGATAATAAATGTATTTGTTCGTTTGAATACAATTGACCTCTTGGTATTAATAAACAAAAAATTTTATTTGTAGTTACTTTTGCGTACTCTTCTGCGTATTCTATTGATGTGATTGGTTGTGTATTAAAAAATATTAATGTAGCCAATTATATTAGTAGAGTGCACAGAGAATATGCAAAAGTGACTGTATGTAACATTACTTTTAATAAATAGTACGATCTAAGGGTAAGGCCACTTAAGCAAATATCTAAGGCACCACCCTATATAAGCCTCTCAAAATAAAAGTGGAATATTTTAATTTTTATTCTTTTGAGAAAAATATAAAAACGATTTCATTATATAAAAATTTAAACTGACATGGTTTCATCTGATTTATTGTATCTACTTGACAATAAAAGTAATTTTATAATCTAACGAACTGTATCAAGCCATGTTAGCTTGTAGAATTACTTTTATGTAATTCTTTTATAGGTAGAACATTTCTCATTTTTTAATGTGTGCAATGCCCCATGATACTAAGTTCTATATCTAATACAATGAATGATTTCTATTTTTAAATAAATTTTTCTAAGATTTTGTTAAATTGAGGCTCAAAATTTATAACAAGGCCTAATTTCAAATTGTTGTATTAAATATTAAATAAAAAAATTATTTAAAAATGTCAAATAAAACCTCAATTTATTGAAAATTTAAAAAAAAATATTTAACCTAATGATTTTTATTTTATTGTATTATAATTAAAAATAACTCATTCAAATTTTGTTTTAGGTCTAAGTTTTTTAAGCACTCACGATGGCTTATGAGCTAAAGTTCTTCTATACAGTTAATATGCACTATTCATATACGCAAATATTTTTTTTATTATGTTTTCTTTTTATCATCTTTATTTATATTTCTTGCATTTAAACTTTTATTTATAAAACATGAAAAAGGTATATTATTATTTTAATACTTTATGTTAATAAAAGGAAAAATACTCATGACAAAAACTTGGCAAAATATGAATAAAGCATAAAAAGTTCAAACAAATAGGATGAATGAGTCTTTTCCATTATTAATTTCTTTTTTATTCTTTTTATCAAGCTATTAATGTCATTGTGGCTAGTGAGAGCTATTACAATTTCTAAAAATATTACAAATTTATTAGAGAAAATATATAAAATGAACCAAAAAAGAAGAAATAAAGAATATTTATGTGATATAGAGAAATGATAAATAAGTTGATGTATAATGCATTGTAAAAGTCGTTAGCTAAAATTTAAAAGAAAAAAAAAAGTAAACTTTAATTGAAATTTTTAAATAAATCTTTTGCTTAATTTAATTTAAATGGATTTAACAAGTTATTGTATAAATACATTGTTAATTATGAGAGTATCTTAGCTATTAAAAAGCTTGGAAATAAAAATGTTTTTATACGATTGATGTGATGAATTTCGATGATATGATAATTAAAGGTGTAACCCGGGTGGTCTGGATTAGAAAAACTAACCGGACCAATCCATTTGGATTGGACTAAGCTCTAAATCAATCGATCTCGATCCCAAAAATTGTAGACCGAAACCATTTAATCTGGTCACGAGGTTTATAAATTTTGAATCAACCTAGATTGAACTCCTATATATATATATATATATATATATATATATATATATATATATATATTTAAAATATTTTTAATAATTTAATATATTATTTTTCATATAATAATTATATAAGTTAATGATGTAATTTCATCTAATTTATTATCATTGACATATAAAATATTTTTTAATGAGTTAGTTATATAATCTATATTAATAATTTACTTAATTATAATTTAGTAATTTAAATAATTTTTTTATTAATTTATTTAGAAAAAGAGAAAAAAAATTAGATCGGACTTACTAAATTGATAGGCTACTAGTTCGATCTGATCCCTATAAATAAATAGGACTGGACTGGACTGAACTGATTTACAAAACACTAATAATTAAAATAAAAATATTAGACACTATCTAGTAGATGGACAGGTGCATGAAGGAATAAGATCAGATTATTTTTATTTTATTTTCAGAAAATGAGGGAGGGAAGAGATTATATTCTTTCAGTCATGTACTTCATCAAATTATTAAGTAAGTTTTTTCTTAATTTGGAACAAAATTTTAGTGAAGTAAACGCTAAGTCGCTGACCCTTAGTTTGTTGCCACGTGGCAAGTTCATAAATGTAACAAATATATATAAAAATATGAGAAATTCTATTTACTCACGATGATTTTATCTATTTCTTTCTTCCCCCATCTTTATTTTATTTTCTGACTCTCCCTCTCTCTCTGTGTCTCCGATCGTTGCAATATCATCAGGAATCTCCACGCAGAATTACAGAGAGAGAAGAAGAAGCGCTCAGCAGCACGCGCACAAACACACACGCACTCTCTCTCTCTCTCTCTCTCTGACCAAAGATTCTAACCCTAGTTTCCATGTCTCCCTCGTCGTAGATCTCTCACGGGACCTCGTTAAGAAGCCCTATTCACACGCCACTTCCATCACCAATGGCCGCAGAGCTAGGCCAACAGACGCTGGACTTTTCCGCTTTGGTCACCCGGGCCGCCGAGGACTCCTTCCTCTCCCTCAAGGAGCTCGTGGATAAGGAGAAGTCCAGGTCGTCCTCCACCTCCGCCTCTGCGGCCGGAGACCCACAGTCCGACACCGAGAGGAAGATTAACCTCCTCAAGTACATCAACAAGACCCAGCAGCGCATGCTTCGCCTCAATGTCCTCGCCAAGTGGTGCCAACAGGTCATCATCCCTTTCGACTTTTTTCTTCGGCCTTGGGCTCGGGCGTTTTCTGAGGGTTTTTATTTAGCCTGTTGGAGATACGGTTGTGGCTCAATTTGTGAATTTTAGGCTAGTTCAGGTTTCGGTTCTTTTTCAAAAATAAAGAATTTGATTTTGGTTTGTTTGATTAGATTCTCTATTTCTTTTGGTCTTCATTGTTGATTTGGGTATTTGACCAAGTGGTTCAACAGTTTAAAAAGTTCATGAATTTAGTCTACATTCAGTTCAGTTTATACTCGTAAATGAGCAATTCTGGAGTCGAATTTGCGTTCGAATCATGATGAATTTAATCCGTGTTCTGGGTTTTTGACTTGGGAAGGCTTTGAGGTTTTTAACTGGGTAGAAAAATAGAGTTGTATATTCATGAGTTTAGGCGAAGTCTTGACTTAGCGTGGTTAGTTGTACTAAATAATGCAAGATTGGATGGGTCAGTTGGATTTGCCGTTTCTTTCGTTTCCGAACACGCTGGAGAATCGAGACAACATGGAATTTTGGTTCTCTGTTGAGGCTAGGTGACTCATGGACTTCATTAGGTTAATTTGATCGAACTTACGCCTGTAAATACGTGGATTTTGAGCTCAATTAGTACTGGCTTAGACAGAAGATAAATAAATTAAAGTGTTATACGATTTTTTATGTACGTTTTATTTTTGGTGTAATCCTGCCTTCCATCCTGCAGGTTCCTTTGATACAGTACTGTCAGCAGCTTTCCTCCACTCTATCAAGCCATGATACATGTTTCACACAAGCTGCAGATTCATTATTTTTCATGCATGAGGGGCTACAGCAAGCTCGTGCTCCTGTTTATGATGTACCTTCTGCTGTTGAAGTGCTTCTTACGGGAAGTTATCAGCGTATACCAAAATGTATAGAAAACGTGGGTATTCAGAGCACATTAGATGAGGATCAGCAAAAGCCAGCTTTGAAAAAGTTGGACATGCTTGTACGGACTAAATTACTCGAAGTTTCATTGCCAAGAGAAATATCTGAGGTAAAAGTTTCTGATGGTACTGCACAGCTCCGTGTGGATGGGGAGTTTAAGGTTTTGGTTACTCTTGGTTACCGTGGACACCTATCAATGTGGAGGATATTGCATATGGAGATTCTAGTTGGTGAGAAAAGTGGACTAGTGAAGCTGGAAGAATCACGACGGCATGTTCTTGGAGATGATTTAGAGCGTAGAATGGCTGCTGCAGAAAACCCATTTCTAACATTATACTCAGTCCTCCATGAGTTTTGTGTTGCACTCGTCATGGACACTGTCATAAGACAAGTACAAGCACTTCGACAGGGAAGATGGAAAGATGCAATCCGATTTGAGCTCATATCTGATGGTAGTACAGGTCATGGAGGGAGTGCTGGTTCTACACAATTGAATCCAGATGGAGAAGCTGATTCATCTGGACTACGTACACCTGGATTAAAAATTCTATACTGGTTAGATTTTGATAAGAACGTTGGAACACCTGATTCAACATCATGCCCATTTATTAAAATTGAACCAGGACCAGATCTGCACATAAAATGTCTTCATAGCACATTTATCATAGACCCAATAACTGGGAAGGAGGCAGAACTTTTTCTTGACCAAAGTTGCATCGATGTTGACAAGTTGCTTCTTAAAGCTATATGCTGTAACAGATATACTCGTTTGCTTGAAATTCAGAAGGAGCTGGGGAAAAACGTGCAGATCTGCCGAACGGCAGGTGATGTTGTTCTTCAGTTGCATGTGGATGAACTCGATATTGACTATAGAAAGGTTAGTTCCCTTCTAATATTGATTTATATTGCTCAAGTTTTAAGAGGTTCACTTTTGGCTGAACATGATCCTTGATATATATATATATATATATATTTTATATCTTTGAATTGTTGGTTAATATATGATGCTGTTTCCTAATTATTGAATCGCACACAACGCATCCATATTCTGTCTGTTTGCAGAAGACCGTTTCTTACCAGGCAAAATATATTTTGGATTTTTTGTACCTTTACTTTCTTAAGGAGCCTATTACTATTTTCTTGTGCATTTCTGATTCTCGTGATCTTTCCTTTCTTAGTTTTGGGATGAATGTCATTAACTTCATTTTTGTTTATTGAATTTCTGACTGCAGAATGACAAGAAGTCTGACAGCAGGGAATATGAGGGGCAGGAAGTATTACGTGTTCGTGCCTATGGCTCATCTTTTTTCACCCTCGGAATAAATATAAGGTATCTTCCTTTACCTGTGCAACTGTATGTGACCTTATGTTTTCCTGTATATCCAAAATTCAAATGTGATGTCAGTTAAATATAAGTTGGGACTTATTGGTTAGTATCTTAATAACATCTATATTTCTTTGATTGAGAATAAAGTAAAACTGTTCTTGCAACTAAAATTGACGTGGATATGTATTTTAATAGATGAATTATTGGAAAGATTTCATGTATTATTTGGTTTTCAGGAAGATTGTGAATTGTTACAATATTCAAATTTAGAAAACATGTGTAATGTAAAGTTGTCTGAGGAGCGTTGGTTTGTTTGATCATTCCTTGAAAATTGTGCCATCTATTGTTTTAACTTATCTCGCTTTCTTTATACTTTCTTACATTATCCATCTTTCCTACATGACACCATTGAATAGATTTATTGCTTTGAAAAAGTTTCTGTTACATAAAAGGAAAAGGAAGAAATAAACATGATCAAAATGGGTCATTCTCTATTGTACCTAGTGGTGTTTCTTGAAATTTTAGAATTTGTTTTAGCATGTCTTAAGATTTTGTGACTTGTAGGAACGGTTCTTTTCTTCTTCAGTCATCCCGGAATATCCTTGAACCTTCAGTATTGTCGGATTGTGAAGAAGCTTTGAATCAAGGAAGCATGACTGCAGCTGAGGTTTTTATAAGCTTGAGAAGCAAAAGTATTCTCCATTTGTTTGCATCTATTGGCAGGTTTTTAGGCCTTGAGGTAAATAGTTCTTTGCTTTTCTTTTGAAGAATAAAAAGTTAATAGGATTTCATTTTAGGTTGATTTTCATACTCGTGGCTTCAGTTAGCCTCCTTAAGGGAGTAAAATTTGGCTCTTTCAGGTGTATGAGCACGGTTTTGCTGCAGTTAAAGTACCTAAGAACATGTTGAATGGTTCATCTATGTTGCTGATGGGGTTTCCAGACTGCGGGAGTTCTTATTTTCTGCTAATGCTCCTTGATAAGGAGTTTAAACCCCTGTTTAAATTGTTAGAGACACAGCCAGATCCATCTGGGAAGGCCCATTCTTTTAACGACTTAAATCATGTGGTGCGGATCAAGAAAATTGACATTGGCCAGATGCAGATGCTTGAAGATGAAATGAATTTGAGCCTACTTGACTGGGGAAAACTGCTTTCCTCCTTGCCTAGTGCTGGGGGTCCTAATCATAGTTCCGAACACGGAATTCTTCCTGAAATTGGCCCTGAGAGTTCTATGCAGATTGCCGGATGTCCACCGTCTAGTTTTTCATCTTTTGTTGATGAAGTGTTTGAACTTGAGAAAGGGTCATCTGCAATTCCATTCTCTGTTCATAATCTCTCTTCTTCATACAGTACATCTCCTGCTTCTCATTTTGTTTCTGCTCCAATGAATCTTCATACAATGAAAGCTAAAACCCCCTCGCCTAAGTGGGAGGGAAGTATGCAGATCTCACAGATCAATAACATTTCAAAAGTTTCCAGTATGCCTGCCCATTATAATGGTTCTCTGTATCCCTTGAGCAATTTGAAGGGCCCTGTACAATCCCATTCACTTGGTTCACTCTCTTCCGGTACAGGAAGAGGCACAACTATGAAAAAACTATCAGCCTCAAAGTCTGAGCAGGATTTGACTTCTCTTAGATCCGCACATTCGGTTGAAGTTGGGTCAGGTACCTCAATGGATGAAGATCAGCTCAGATTACTAAATGATACTTCAAATGATGTATATGGGAGCAGGTCAGCTCGACTATTATCTCCTCAAGTCACTGCCCCTCGAATGTCTGTACCAGGTGCAAAATCTAATGGAATTAGAAATTCGCCTTCCAGGCCTCTTGCTGGATCGCTCAGAATTGCTGGGTCAAGCTCATGTACCACAACTCCCGTATGTAAGATCCTTTCTCTGAGTTTATCCACATTTAGTGGGTATATGAATTCTTTCATTTTCACTTTAGGTCTACGTTTTTAGATTTTGATATCTGACTAGAAATTGGACTAGTTTCAGCACATGCACCAGAATCTGCAATCTGTCCAAGTCCTAGTCAAGATGTTGTCTCCAAGCATGATAAAAACCCTCGAAAGCGTACAGTTTCAGATGTTTTGAATTTGATTCCATCACTTCAAGGTCTAGAAGCAGCTTCCAGGTTTTGTAAGAGAAGGAAAATCTCAGAATATGCGCATGCTCTACACCCATCATCACAGGCACCTATATCAACAGAGATGGTTACTAAAATGGAAGGATATAGTTATGGGAATCTAATAGCTGAAGCAAATAAAGGTAATGCATCTTCCAGTATTTATGTTTCTGCTCTTCTTCATGTGGTCAGACACTGTTCACTCTCTATCAAGCACGCCAGACTAACTAGCCAGATGGAGGCACTAGACATCCCTTATGTTGAAGAAGTTGGGTTAAGAAATGCATCCTCAAATATATGGTTTCGGCTTCCATTTGCTAGAGGTGATTCTTGGCAACACATATGCCTGCGGCTTGGCAGACCAGGAAGCATGTATTGGGATGTCAAAATTAATGACCAGCACTTCAGGGATCTATGGGAGCTTCAGAAGGGAAGCAATAGTACACTATGGGGTTCTGGTGTTCGAATAGCCAATACATCTGACATAGATTCTCATATTCGGTATGATCCAGATGGTGTTGTTCTTAGTTATCAATCTGTTGATGCTGATAGTATAAAGAAGCTGGTGGCTGATATCCGAAGGCTCTCCAATGCAAGAATGTTTGCCCTCGGCATGCGTAAGTTGCTTGGAATACGAGGAGATGAGAAACCAGAAGAGTGCAGTATAAACTCTGATGTTAAAGCTCCAATTGGAGCCAAAGGTGCTCCTGAGACAGCTGATAAGTTATCAGAGCAGATGAGACGAGCATTTAGAATTGAGGCTGTTGGATTAATGAGCTTATGGTTTAGTTTTGGTAGTTTTGGCTCAGGTGTCCTAGCTCGCTTTGTTGTCGAGTGGGAATCGGGTAAAGAGGGTTGCACAATGCACGTCTCTCCTGACCAACTTTGGCCGCATACAAAGGTTTTTTCAAAACTTTCCTGGGTTTTTTTGTTCCTTTACTTAAAAAGAAAACAAAAATGATCTGTAGTTTAATTGGTGCATTGTATATGCTTGGGATTACACTATCTTTCGTGTCCTGTATCTGGCCTAGCATGTTGTCATCTGTAACATGTGTCAGCTCTCTCTTTCTTCACCTAATGTCAAAGCTTTTAAAATAAGGGAAGATAAGTTCAAACATTTATGTAATGAACCTTTCCTGTTCTGCACAGTTTCTGGAAGATTTTATAAATGGAGCTGAAGTTGCATCCCTCTTGGATTGCATTCGCCTGACTGCGGGGCCCTTGCACGCTCTTGCTGCTGCAACACGACCTGCACGAGCTGGTCCTGGGCCTGGGGTCCCTGGGGTAGCGGCAGCTCTTTCTTCTATTCCAAAACAGGCAGGGTATATTGCAACATCTCAGGGCCTCTTGCAAAGCAATTCAACCACAAGCATTGGTCAGGCTACCTCTGTGCCTGTAGGGAACCCAGCTGCACCTTCTGGTACAGGGACTCTTGCTAATCACGGCCTTCATGGAGCTGCAATGTTAACTGCTGCTGGTCGTGGTGGCCCTGGCATTGTTCCGAGCTCACTTCTACCCATTGATGTCTCTGTTGTGCTACGTAGCCCCTACTGGATACGAATCATCTATCGCAAAAATTTTTCTGTTGACATGCGCTGCTTTGCAGGAGATCAGGTATGGTTGCAGCCAGCAACACCACCGAAGGGGGGCTCTTCCGTTGGAGGATCATTACCATGTCCACAGTTTCGCCCTTTTATTATGGAGCATGTTGCTCAAGAACTAAATGGTTTAGATCCTAATTTCACTGGTGGTCAACAGATGGGTGGACTGGCAAATTCCAACACACATAACCCAATTTCATTATCTGCTGCAAATGGAAATAGAATTAACTTGACCGGCTCTGCTGTAATGGCCAGGGTAGGAAACCAAGTATCGGGCTTGAACCGAGTGGGAAATACTCTTTCAGGATCTCCAAATTTAGCTGTTATGGGCTCTGGAGTGGCTTTGCGTAGAACCCCAGGCACAAGTGTCCCAGCACACGTGAGAGGAGAACTGAATACTGCCATTATTGGCCTTGGGGATGATGGGGGGTATGGAGGTGGCTGGGTTCCTCTTGTTGCTCTTAAGAAGGTTCTAAGAGGTATTCTCAAGTACCTTGGAGTGCTATGGCTATTTGCCCAGCTGCCAAGCCTTTTGAAAGAGATCCTAGGATCAATTTTGAAAGACAATGAAGGTGCACTTTTGAATTTGGATCAGGAGCAGCCTGCCTTGCGCTTCTTTGTGGGGTAAGAGTCGAGAAGACTTTTACTTATAAAAAGAAATAGTTAAAAAAGATTTTCGAGTTCTATATATAGGCTGTTTCTGTTGCTCATATCTTAGAAACTTCCATTTCTAGTTTTGTTTGTCTGTTCGTGGTATTCATAGAATAGTGTGCATGATCTGTAATTGCTTGATAATAGTCTCATAAGTGGCTGTTTTTGATGCTCTAAGCTGTACCACGAGACATCTTTTGAATTTGGAGGCTTCTGAAACTTGAAACCGATGCCCGCATTCTTGAGACTTGCAATTCTAGTTCTTGCTTTCTCCTCACTAAAGGACCTTGCCGTCCACACTTCACTTCTAGTCTGGGGAGGAGCAGAGGCATTAGTTTATTAGTTACATAAAGTTCTTAAATGCTTATGTTATCATGCGTTTGTTTCTTCTAATAGTTTTGAGGCACCCCATTGCTGTTTGATTTATCTACTTTGAGGATATTCACTATTTCCTTGCCATTTATTGGCTTGCCTGCTGTGTTACACTTGGTTCTCAAGCCACAGGGTTTCTGGATCTTTCTTTCTGCAGGGGCTATGTATTTGCTGTAAGTGTCCACAGAGTTCAACTTCTTCTTCAAGTCCTCAGTGTGAAGCGCTTCCATCAGCAGCAGCAGCAACAGCAGCAAAACTCTCCCGCTGCACAAGAGGAACTAACTCAATCCGAAATAAGTGAGATATGTGATTACTTTAGCCGCCGTGTTGCATCAGAGCCCTATGATGCTTCTCGTGTTGCTTCATTCATTACTCTTCTCACCTTACCCATCTCTATTCTTAGAGAATTCTTGAAATTAATAGTATGGAAGAAAGGATTAGCCCAGGCACAGGGTGGAGACATAGCTCCTGCACAGAAACCGCGCATTGAACTATGTCTTGAAAATCACACCGGGTTGAATATGGATGATAACTCTGAGAATTCATCTGTAGCCAAAAGCAATATCCATTATGATCGGCCACACAACTCAGTTGATTTTGCTCTAACTGTTGTTTTGGATCCTGCACTCATACCACACATAAATGCTGCTGGGGGGGCTGCTTGGTTGCCCTACTGTGTTTCTGTGAGGCTGAGATATTCATTTGGGGAAAACCCAAGTGTGTCTTTTCTTGATATGGAAGGAAGCCATGGAGGCCGAGCTTGCTGGTTTCGTGCTGATGACTGGGAGAAATGTAAACAGAGGGTTGCTCGTACTGTGGAGGTTAACGGATCTTCGGCAGCAGATGTCAATCAAGGAAGATTGAGAATAGTTGCAGACGCTGTGCAAAGAGCACTGCATTCATACCTTCAAGGGCTAAGGGATGGTGGTGGGGTTACAGCGAGCTCTGGGTCAAACGTGATTAGTTAGATCACGGTTCTTAGCAGCACATGATTCTGAGATTGGTATTTGACAGTGAATCATTTCAGGTTGTGTAGATTTTTAATGGCTTGTATTTATCTTCTGAGGGTATGCAAAGTGGAGGAGGAACTTGCAGTGATGGGTGAAGAGAACCCTGGCAATAGATGATTTAAGAACTTTGGATGAACAAAGTTGCAGAGCTTGGTGACGGATAGACAGTTAATCTGGGGCTAGTTTGATTAGCTGACTTAGATCTCTAATAAGTAGGGTGGATGATATTTTTGGACCTGATATCATCTTGATAATTAGGGTGTAAAATGTTTTTGAAGATGAGTGTAATTGTTTTTCTTGTACAAATCACACTTTAGACTGTATGATACGAACTCTGTAAAAAAAGTTGGTTTTGCTGGAGTTTTATAGCCCCCCCAATGGACACTTGCAAGATGCTCTCATTTTCTCTTTTAGGTACACTCTGTTCAACCACGCCATCCCTGTTGTCCTGTCGAATCTAGGTTTTACACCTCCAGTGTACTCTTTACCCTGTTGCAGAGTGTGAGCTCGTTCCGTCTTGTTTTCTTGACACTCTTGAGATGCCAAAAGGATATCAAGAAACATTCATTTTGGAAATTAAAAAAAAAAAAAAATGCATACATTTATATTCTTATATTCCTATCTTTTTGTTTTTTTTTTTAATATATTCTTATATTCCTATCTTATCGAGGGTTGTTTGGGAATAGGTTTTATCTTATCTCAAAATTTTCTCATCTCATTCCTTTCCCCGAAGATTAGTCAAATACAAACACTTTTTAATATCATATCTTGATTTTTTTTCATTTAATCATTATTCAATTATTACAATTTTCTCAAATTTACAAACAAAATATAAAAAACAATTCTAACTTTTTCAAATCTTAAAATAAAAATAATATTAACAAATTTTTTAAATTTATAATATTTTTATTCAATTTTTTCTCTCTAATTTTTTAAAACATAATAAAATATCCTAATTCAAATAATTTCACTACTATTCAAATATTTATCAATCTCATTTTTCAAACAATCCTCAATCTAATAATTGATTCAAATATTTATCAATCTCATTTTTCAAACAATCCTCAATTTGATGAATAATGTCATGTCAGTGAAGAATATATTTACTGTTAACTGTAACACTGGTGTTGATATCTACCTACAAAAATACTAAAGCCACAACCGGAGATCTCCTCTGGGGATCCTGACAGTAGTATTTATTTTTCTTTTTATTATTTTAACTTAATGATTAAAGTAGTGTTTTTTAATATTGTTTCTTGACTCTTCTCACCATTTGTTTTTTTTGTCATCTCACATTCCATTTTCCTTCACCGGTTTCAATGACACATTAATGAGCTCGCTCTCTCTTCTTTTATCTTTTTATCCTTGTTTATGGTTGATGTTCATGCATCTAAAAGCAGACCTCATAATATATTTTCATTACAACTTTATGCAAAACCAATGGCGGCTTTTTATATAAAATCTCCATTATATATGTACAGACCTAACCCCACCAAACTGACAAACAAAAGTTTTTCTTTTCGTCTCTCCTTTTCATCTTTCTTCTTTCATTTAAAATGTAAAAACACATCAACATGGACTGAAAATGACACAATCCACTTGCTAGAAGATCTCACTTTCCATTCTCTCTTTCCCTCTATTTTTTAAAAACAAGATTACATCGAAATAAAATTAAGAATAAAAGAGTAGAGAAGAATGGTCTAGTCAAATAGTTAGGATCGTACGACCTAAATAAGCAACTATACACGAAGAACACTTGTGGAGATGCCAGCACATGGAGTTCACGCGTTGAAGTTGGTGGTGTGGGCTAAGGTAGATCTAAACTCCCGTTCACTTTTATACAAATTTTTATCTCATTTAATTATTACAATTTTATCAAATTTTCACATAAAATAAAATAAATAATTCAATTTTTTTAAATTTTAAAATAAAAATAATATTAAAAAAATAAATTCTAATAATATTTTATTTAACTTTCAATTTTATTTTAACTCATCTTGAATATGCAAAAACAAACTCGGTACTCATCTGGCAAAAACAAACTCGGTAGATTTGGAGTTCGTGTCATGTGGAAATAGAAGAGGAGAGAGAGAGAGAGAGAGTGGAATAGGGAAATTTTTTAAATGAATTGTTTAATAGGGTTTTGTGAAAAGAGGAATATTTTTTTTTTAAATATGTTTTGTATTCTTAATAAATAATCTAAGCAAGACATTAATTATAGTCATTGAAAAAACAGAAGCTTCCAACATAACTTTATTGGACAACTAACCAAACTTTTTCCACTTTCACTAAAACTTTCTGTAAATACATCATAAACAAACCCATCCGACCCTTTTAAATGGCCCCACAATCCATTATCCACAAAGAAAAGAAAGGACAGAGTCCCTACCACCAATATTTTGGTCATCTACCACTAAATCCACCACTGGTGCTAGAAAAAGGACATCGATTATGCTTTTGGTAAAAAACCTTTCCGGGACTTGACCATAGGAGAGACATCAAGTGCCACAGGTTTTTTTTCTTCAAGCCAAGGCATGAAAAGTTGAAAACCACTCCTAGTTTGACAAAAATCAGACCAAGAATTGAAACAGTTGCACTGAGACAGTTTGTCAGGCAAGGAGATAAAAACTAGATTAGGCTATAAAATACCTATTGTCATGAGAGTAAGAGCTGAACTATTACAGATTATGGGAGCCAGAGACGAACTGAGAAGCAAGTGGAATTTCTTTTTCTTTTTTCTTGAGCTCTAGGAAGGGGTCTTTGATTCAGGCTTAACAAGTGTTAGTGCATCCGTTTCTTGTGTCCGGAAAATGGCTGAAGCAAGTGATATGGGCATGATGCAAAGGGCCTTGGACTGAAGGAATTGCATGGCAGCTCCCATGTCTTCTTCCATCAGTTTAGCCACTTGCTGCTCTGTGCCATCATTTGACCACTTCTCCCAAGCTTGTTGATTTGTTGCTCCTTCAATGCCCTCCCCCTTCATAAAGCATCATCGGAAGGTAAGAGATAAATACTAGTATAAAAATACTACAAACAGAAGAACGCACAGATATGATCGAAACATATGTAGATTCCGAACTGAATGACATGTCAAAATGCATGGCAAGCATACTCAAATGCATGCAATGCTGAAAGATCTCCAAGCTGAAACATTTACGCCAATGCCCATGGTAGGTATCAATAAGCACAGAGAAATAATATATCACAGAAGAAAATGAAATCAGAGAACCAAGATTTTCAAGTTTTAATTCCAGGTTGCTACCTCAACTGATGATAGGGGTACATCAGCTACAAGCTGAGCCACTGCACCTGCTCCACCCAGTCTACTCATGCTCAAAACCTAATTCAATGCGTCAATGGAATCAGAATCTCCTAATTTTCTTTTTGTAGTCAAAATAAATAAAAACAATCAATGTAGATAAATCAGCTGAATACAGAAGCAAAGAAAGTGGTATCAGTAGGGCAGTTCACATCAACTCCTATTCAAATATGACAGTTTCAAATCCAAGATTATGCCACCGGACAAGATCACTCATTGTGATTGGTTTACATAAAGAAAGCTTGCAATTCTTCAAGGATGTCTACAATGTCCAACATGAGTTGGACCAACCTTATAATAAAGACATTCTAAGGACTCTGGAACATGTTAACACGCAAGAGGTAGGGATGTCACAAGCTCTTGAAAACAATGGCAAATACAATAAATGCTTCAACCAAGCATAAAACAAGGAATTGCATGAAGGAAAATGGGACTAAGGTATAGAATAAATCTTCTCTATATAGTAATTCCATCTTGATTTTGAGTATCAATACCTTGACTTGGAGCCTCAGAAACTTCACATAATCCACAATTTCGTCAAGCATGGCTGCTCTATCCGTCTGAACAACATATTTTAATGTATCATTATATATAACCATATCTCGAAGGTAAGACATTTTCAATGAAATTAATTAAAGAAAACAAAGATAAAATGAAAATGAAGCAAAACCTCCATGACCTTGTCTAGCAAGGTACATAACATCAATGGCAACAACATATTAAAGTCAGTCCATTCTACAAATGAATACATGTTCCAGCCAATCATCACGAGTTTCAAACAGTTAATCCTGTGTTCCTGGCATGCAAGTTTTCACAGCCAACAGTTCATCAGAACTTAACTTACCCATGTGCAGATTTGGCACCAAGAATTATGTCCCCTTTATATTTCCAACAAGAAAAGGATAAGAACCACATCCTGACATTCAGTTATCAATTAAATTTGATAATGACATTATGATTAATAAGATGATGTTCTAATGTTCTAACCCTTTAGTTGGAATCTGTAAAGCAAACTAATACAGTTTTAATCAGATAGAAGTATTTTTTAAGGTCCCAATGAACTCTTTAATCAAGTATGAAGGTATGTATGAAGTGAGCATCATTATTTGCAAGAGTTGACCATGGCATGTGGCTGTTACAAATTCCTATTGTTTATTTCTTTTTGTTATTGTTAATTGCATATGCTTCATAAAGTTCTTAGTCTATAGGAACAAATCATCAAATATATTTTAAAATTTCAGGTACACAAAACAAGCACTAACTGAAGATAAATGTTATTTAATAAATAGAAAGGGACGCTATTAATGGCAGCACTGAGAAGGAACTAACTTTATTGGCGCTGGGAACTAATTCCTGCAAAGCCTTCATTCTTTCTGCAATTCTTTCTCGACGTAACTGCATCCAAAAGAGAGAATCAAAAGGTCGCATGTAATATTGAAGTACTGATGATGGGCAGATTGGTAAAATCAACAATATAATTAAAACGATAATGGCAATATAAATACTCTGAAGCAGCATAGGAATAGAGATTAACATATGTTGATCACTATTACTTTAACATTTATCTTGAAACTGTGCAAAGTAAAGAGGGAACAGTGGGACACCACCACTGGAAAGTAGTACATTAGCAGTTTTCAAAACTGTGCAAGCAGTCAGTCAAACCCATACTTAGCACACTAAAACCTCCTTATGAGTCTTGAAAAATTCCACAAGTGAACAATGGTCAGTTCTTTCTAATTCAAAGTTTTATTTGGTCACGCAACTTGAATAATCATACATGTTACATGGACACCAACTCATGCGGTGCTTGTTCCATTATTTAAAAATATTATTGACATAAGTGAAACCCACAATCACATCATTTAGGGTTTTCTTTTAAAGAAAAAGGCACAAATACCATGGGGATCTATATAGAATTTTATATTTACCCGCTCAGCAATACTATGGGGATCTGTGGCTTGCCCTCTTCTTGCACGCACCCTTGGGCGGATGGCAGGTGGATGTGCTGCAGTGCCAACTGGTCCAGGTGTTTGTTGGCTGTGAAACTGCCATATGAAGAATAATGAATGCTGTCAACTAATGAATAATGGTAAATGTGGAAAGTTAAATGTAACGAAAATCCAATAAATAACAGCTATAAGTGATGTAGAGTAGAAAAGCAAGGGAAACCACCAATTTGTCAAGATTATTTCCTTTTGCCCATTAGTCATATCAGACTCACTCGACACAAAGCAGTACCAAAATACACACAATGATCTAATTATACACAACAAATAGAGTTATATCACTCAAGAAACTTAGAATCTTGTTATCTTATCATGCTAAATATTCAGACAGTAAGTGATCAATAATTTCAATCTCAAGATAAATCCAAAAGATTGGGATATAATTATTTAGCATTTTATCTCTTTAAATGTACAGAACAGGGGGGTATTGGTATGTAGTCCACTAATGTGCAATGCAAATCAAAAGAAGTTCTTCCTGGTTGATTCCTTGCTGATTGAGAAATCTCAAGCTCAAGAAGCTCAGGCAGGTACGGCTCTAGAGCAAGAACCATGGAGCTAAAGCAAATGGAAAGAAATATAAAATTCTTTCTTTGATAGGTCATAAACCGATAGATTTCAGTAGGAAAGAAATACTAATAACAATACTCCAACACAGAAAACTCCAATACATCAAATTACTTGCAAGCTTCAGCCCAGTAATCCATTCAATGTTTCTTATCCCATTGTGATGTGACGTTGTGGAATCAATCTAATTCATATCTAGTCATTTTCAGTAATGGATTTTGATAGGCAGGTTTATCTAGACATTCCATGGTGGAAGGCCATCTCAGGGTTCACTAGCATATGATGCTCATTTTAACTTTTATCCATGACAACATCCAATCACATGATTATCCCTGAATTTGAATATTCAAATCTTGTAAACCAGTTGCGTACTAATGACCAAATCCATTTTCGGACAAGTAAGCTTCCCCTCAATTCCAGGTAAGAACATATTCAGCCGCTTTCTTCATAGCAGCTCCAGAAACAAAAAAATAATATATGTAATCGTACAAATTTATTATAAATCTTTAAAAAAAAAAGTTAACACTTAAGAAAAGTTAGCTGTCTTAAGGTTTTATTCAAATTCACCTGAGTTTTTGAGATAAATCGAAGTTTGACTAATTACTTAAACAAAAATAATAATATTTTTTTTCCCTTCTCAACAGAAAAAAATTGAATATTCAACAGCTCCGGATGAGGACCCAAAAATCCGCAGGAAAGTGTGGCTAAATTAACTATCAAAAGTCCAACATTTGAGTTGATCAATTCTGTTATGGCTAGACAAAAATTGGCAGGAGTCAGCCTCAAGGGAAGAACACAGACACTGTACCACGCGCCTTGACAACTCTGGATGAGCGCGTGGGGGGTGGGTGTTTCTAGGAACAACATTTTACCAGTTAATTGACAAAGTTGCCACTATTAAGTCTAAAAGGACAAGAGAGTCCCTCAAGTATTATAAGCATAAAACACGTGCACGTGACCAGTCGGTGTCACTTTTTTTCTAGATATATAAGAGCTGTACTCGCACCACCTCAAGCGCGTGCAACACACACCATCAACCAAGACCTATAAAACCTGAATAAATATATCTAATATATATTAGATAAATTCTATTCTTCATGTAACCTATTTTAAGTGGATTATAATCTCAGTTAAAGATAAATATTATGCATTTTAAATAATTTTTTATTTAAATTGTTGAAACAAAATCTGAATTGTCAATACATTTTTATTTTTATTATAATGTGATGAATTTTCAATAGATGAAAGTGACAAATAAAGCATTTTTATTTCTTACCTAAAAAGAAACAAGAAAGTGTGTGTACCTGGTTGAGTTGGGGTGGGCCAGGTGGTGGAGATGGTGCTGTCGGCCGGACTGGGTGGAGCTGCAACTGTCCAAACGCTGGAAACAAACTCATCTGCACCGAATCTCTCTCCTGCCATAGCCAAAGTACAAAAAACACTTCATTTTTTTTTCACCACCACAAAACTCTTTTTCTACACAAATACATGCATACACATATTGTATATGTACACTGTGTTACTGTGTGTTAGGCTCCAAGGAAAAACTCTCAAATCCCCAGAGCTAAAAGAAAAGGGACAAAAAGAAAAGACCTGAAGCCTGGAAAGAATCTATGGTTTGTGTTCCCCCAGAAAAAATACTAAAGAAAAACCTCATTAACCCCATTTCTCATTATCTATTTACAAGCAAACTTTTAGTACAGCCCAAAAGCCAACTCCAACAAAACTCAACAGACAAGCAGAGTTCATCACACAGTACTTCCCGTCCCAGAGAGAGAGAGAGAGAGAGCTACAACGTGACAATGTTACCCTCAAAACAAACAATAGAAAATGATATGCCATTCCTATCAGAACCAGGCCGGCTCCTTATGTGAGAGAGGGAGGGAGATCCGTGACATGTCAATTCTACACCTGATCAAGTGCAAGAATGACATGTCAATCCTGACAAAACCAGGAGTGCAGACTTTTGCAGACACATACTATAAAAGGCTTGAGGAGGGTGAGGGTAGAGTAGGAACATGGAAGCTTTACCCTCATAATATTAAAATGGCAGACTAATCCTCCACCAAAATCTAGCCAGTCTCCGGTCCAATTAAAGTTACAGCAGAGAGAGATAGAGGGAGAACGCTAAAAAACATGACACTTTTACCATTGCATAGAGACAAAAATGGCATGCAAATCCCACCTAGCGAAGCTAGCCCACCCAAGAAAAATATACTCATGCACAGAGAGAGAGAGAGAGAGAGAGAGAGAGGTTTACATTGATTCCAGAAGTTGCAGCAGAAGAAGAAGACCCATTATTATTATTATTGCTATTGCAATTATTGTTCCCATCGACAATCTCTTCTCGAAATCTCTCGTACCTCAGAAACCCTTGATGCTGCTGCTGTTCCAAGTTCAACCCCAAAGAAGGTGTCATACCCATCCCCAACCCCATCCCTCGCAGCAGCCCACCGCCACCACCACCAGACCCTAACTGCAGCATCATGGGACCCACCTCGCCCCCTCCATATCCAGCTGCAGCCACTGCCGCCGCCGCCTCACTACTTGTATATGTTGGCTGCGCAGACAAGATCTGCTCGAAGAAATCGTCGCCTAATCCCTCCGGCGGATTGTCCGCCATATTATCACCCGATAAAAGACAAAAACAACAACCACGATAAAATTCTATATGGTCTTCTAGAATACAGTTTCTTTTACACACACAAAAAAAAAAAGAGTAGTTCTTGCAAGTTTTCCAAGAAAGAGAGGGCGTGCGATGTTTTATATGGCTAGGATGAGTTTGTGGGTATATACGTGTGCATGTTTCTTTTCTTCTAACTCTGTTTTCCTATCTGAACTTTGTGAGGTAAGCAAGTATAGGAAGTGGTGAGGGGGAGCGTAATTGGAAGAGGCCGAGAGAGAAAGGCAGTGGTGTTGGGGAAATGGGTGGCAGATCCGGAGCCCGATAATCCGCAAAGGGGATTGAGGGTTCCAAGGAAATTGAAATGGTTGAAACGAAGAGAGAGAGAGAGAGAGAGAGAGAGAGAGAGAGAGAGAAGTTGAAGAGAAAGAAAAGGCTTGGGGTCACCCTTTTGGTGTATTGTTTTCTTTGTCCTTCGGGTCTGACTAGCGAGCGAGCGAGTGGTCTCAGCAGCTCCGTGCCTAAAGAAAGAAAAAAGACACTGACTGGCGCAGACGAAATGGCAAAGTTGGATGTTGTTATTATTATTTTAGAAAATTAAATTTGATAAATTTACTTAATTCGACGTTAAATTTTAAAATTATTTTTTATTATAAAATAAATTTATTTCTATAAAAAAAATCTTATATAGCTGTAACACTTCTATTATTATTATTATTATTATTATTATTATTATTATTATTATTATTATTATTATTATTATTATTACTACTACGCAAATAGTCAATTTATCAAGAGGTTGTTATTGCTTTTTCTGATAAAAACTTTTAAAATCCTTGTTAAGAAATTCTAGGTGATAAGGTTTAAAGTAGAGGTGAACATAACCAGCCAGACCGACCTACACCAATAGAGATCGGCTACCGAAGTTAGGAACTAATTGAAACTGGTGGAGAACCGGTCAGTCGACTGTAGAAAATAAAGAAAATTGATATCATCCTGGTTGGTTCCGATTTGAACCTAATTCAAATAGTTGAACCGGCTAATCAAATAAATACACTTTTTTATATATATACCATACTCAAAACGATCTCATTCCACTTAAATTTAAGTGAAATAATGTCATTTTAAGCCTATAGTATACAAAATACAAGTAAAACGACATTTTATACGTAACGTATTAAAAAAATATGTGAAACGATGTAGTTTGATTTGGCATCATTTCAAGATGACATTGTCTTTTTCCCTTCTCTCTTCTTCTATGATCCATTTTTGCTTATTCTCTCTCTCCTCTACAACACACACTCTCTCTACTCTCTCAAACAAACATCACCGCTAGGGGGATTGAGAATCGCCGGAGGTGATATGGCTGGTATTTCTCCTCCCTATCGACCGGTATGGTCGGTTATTCTATGGTATTCTCTTCTATCGGTCAGCATCAATTTTGTCCAAAAACTACGACCAAAGGAGTCGGTTTTCACTTCTAGTTTGAAGACAAGTAAAGTGTGGGATTTTTGTAATATGAGTTATTTAATTCTTATATAAAATATAATAAATAATTTAAATTTTTTTTATTTTTAAAATAATAATATTCTAATCATATATTATTTAATTTCCAAATTTCATTTCAACTCATCTCATCTAAACTCACTATCCAAACAATACATAAATTTGCATGTCACTACCAATGATACACTATCAGTAAAAATTGAAAAGTGTTTCCTTGGTATTAATTTATAAATATAATCTTCTTTATTAAATAGAACTCACTATAGGGTTAATGTGTAACATTTCCGATTGAAATTACTAAAAAAATATATATATAAATAATATATCTTAAACGAAAGAATATTAATAAGAACAAAATATTTTTTTAAAAAAAATGAAGATGTAAGTTAATATTCAAGACCTACAAAAACAACGAAGGAGCATTGGTGGGGGACCTGGGTCCTGGAGCCTCCCTTCTTCTGAAGCCATCTCTGTGTGGGTCCACCTCTGTATTGAGTCATTGACTAAACTTTAGACCACAATGAAATGACCATTTTAAACGAATACTTATGGATGAAAAATGCTAACTGTGCCTAAAATAATTTACAAATAGAATTATCTTTTTACACATAAATTTTATATACGATTATATTTACGTATTCTTTTATGTATTCTATTGATACGATTAATTATGTATTAAAAAAATTAATACAATCAATCATATCAGTGAAGTACACAAGAAGTATAAAAAAAATAACTATACATAATATTACTCTTTTTTACATGTTATTTAACTTTTAAATTTTACAAAGAAATTGATAAATGTAAGGGATAAAATATAATAGGCTCATGGTATTTCTTATGTCTAGTCTAATGTGGGGTGTGGGGGACTCATCATGCAAAAAAATGAGAAGAGAGAGGGAAGAGATAAAAGGATGAGAGAGTGTAAAGTGTACCAAAAAAAGAGGGGTGATGTGACATAAATAAAAGATGAATGGACATAAAGGAGGGGTGAAAGGACGTAAGCACAGACATGTACGACTTCATAGATTTCTTGTCAAACTTCTCTAAAAAGACTTTTTCAACCTCACGACAGGGGTTTCAGAGATGGAATCTCTATAAGAAGATAGACTTTCAAGATCTATTGTACAGTGAAGATAAGAGACTATAAAACAAACTTATTATAATGGATCCAAACCCTCGTAGATGTAGGCCTAATATCGAACTATATAAATTTGTGTATTTTTATTGATTTATTTTCTCCATATTTATTTATTGTTCATCACCATGGATATACACACGAATACCGTACAATAGCACTGGACCATTGTCGGGGACTACATGCACACGAATACTCTCTCTCTCTCTCTCTCATTCTTCAATGGCTGGTTGTTGTTTTGCTGGTAATCTTGATGAAGGTGAAGTCGAATATGTGGTTTAGGATAAAATAAAATAAAAAAGGGGCAAAAAGAACATGTGGGTTTTGGTAAAACAATAAATAAAAAATGGAAGAATCTCGTAATCTTGGGGAAGGTGAGGCCGAATCTGCAGGTTTGGAAAAATATTTTTTTTTTTTAAAGTTTGAAGTTAATCCAGCAAGTTCTCAGCTTAGAATCTTGGTTATATCATTCAAATTCTGTTGTGTACGCTTTCGAGGATTAGTAATTTAGTGTTGTTAAGATCATTTTAGTTTCTATAACATCTATAAGTATGAGCATCTTATTGTCTGAACTTAATATTTAGATAATATTTTCACAAAAGCATTCATGATTTTAGAATCTAAATGTTGTTGTCGTTGTTCTCGAGACCTAGATCGAGCACCAACACTTAAACAAAGCATTTCAGAGAGAGAGAGAGATTTCGCTTTTTTTTTTTTTTTTTTTGTAGGGGAGATTAAGCTTTTTAGAAGTATTGTTTTGGCGTCAGGTAACGGCGTTGGGGGAGATTTAAGCTGTTTTTCGATGGAGGACGAAATGTAGCAGCCATAGGCGTCCGTGAGCATTGCAGAAGATTTGGGAGGGGGGAGAAGAGGGCAGAGTGTAGGGGGTGATTTTGAAATTTGTGGTTTTGATAGGCGCGCTTTAAGCTTTGGAAAGAACCCAAAAAATAAAATAAAATAAAATAAAAATAAAAATTTGACATGCTGGCAACACCTGGAAGGTGTGCAGTGTAAGGGGATGCTGTGTACCTGGATTCTAATTCAAATTACCTCAACCAGAGCAGAATTCTCGTAAGCTTGAATTTCTGCTCTTCTTGTAGCTAATGTCAAATTGTTATGATTGTACATCTACGTCATTTAGGAGATTATTAGAATTTACTTAAATAATTTCACACTTTAAAATTAAAGAGTTTAAGATGCTTGCTCTAAGAAATTGTGTTGATTGAGGAGAGACCTTTGTTTGGACCTTCACTTCCATTTTTATTATGATTGTACCTACATCTACATCACTTATGAAGTTATTAGAATCTACTTAAATAATTCCACACTTCAAGATTAAAATATTTAAGATAGAAAAGAGACCTTTATTTAGATGTTCACTCACTTTTTCTACACACGTACACAACTGACGTACATAAAACTCCTATTTAAAGAGTTTCTTGTTGAGGTGATTAATTAACTGTTAGTGATGGAAAATTAATTAACTGCTTGTAACTTCCCTACTTATGTAGACAATTCATGTTTATGGGTGTAATACCCCCCAAAAGAAACTTTAGATAAAAATAATTGGATATATTGATCTAATATAAAAGCTTACGAAATTCTATGGATAATTCTAGTTAGAATGTTATTTCAAACGTAAAGTCGATGTATGATCCTTAAGTGAACCCAAATATTTTGGACTTAATTGAGATACTCTGGATCATAATTAGATAAAATAGATTTACGTCAATGCTCTAGTTGTAACTTTTAAAAATTTATGATGCAATAATCTTTTTGTGATTTTTGAATGCCAAGTGGCCCAATGGGAGTGTGCCACGTGTCAGCAAAGCATACGACCTCACAAGCTTTGTTGTCTCCGTCCCTTAGCAAGAGTCCCTTGAGCTGCTGCACTCCTGGATGGCTGTTATAAACTTCACATGACCAAAAGCCATACACTCGGCAATTTAGTGGCGCATTAAAGAGAGGTATGATAAAGAGAGCTAATCGGAATCATTTGCAGCCGAGTTCTTCCTCCATTTCTTCCGAACTTTATTCCATTCGCTGAAACACGCCCTCCATTTCCTCTACTCTGCCGTTGCACACATACACACACAAAAATCCAGCACATAAAACTCAGAACACAAAAGCATGGTGAAACCGAGAGAAAGAGTTGGTGAGTGTTTGTTATTAACAACCAGCCTTTACTTCAAGAGTTTAGCTTTGAACTCCCTCTCTCTCTCTCTCTCTCTCTCTCTCTCTCTATAATTTCAGTATGTGTTAAATAGTTGATGGAAGAGTAAAACTTTTATTGAAGAAAATGGTAGATTTGTGAAGTATAGGATGGCTTGAGGTCACGGTTAGCATGCATGTTTTTATTAAGTAACAAATAGTTAAAGTTTTGTAAAAGTTAGATTTTCTTTATGACTTGAATGGTGAGTACAATTTCTGTTTGAGCTTGTAAATAGAGTATATTACTTGGTGTGGAATGCACGTGGTTTACGTACGTCACGGAAGAGACTTAAAGATTTTAGTTAACAAATGGAATGCCTCTATTGTTACTATTATGGAACCATTTGCAAGTGAGGATAAATTGTCAATTCTGGAGTTATCTTGATTTTCAGTTTTATTGTTCTAATGAGGTGGTAGGGGGAAAGGTGTGGTTTTTGTGGCAAGATGGCTTTGATGTTAATATTGTTGACATGTCAGATAAATTTTTGACTGGATGCTTTGAGTCTACGAATCAGAAGTTGCGTTTAACATTTTTCTATGCTAAACGCAATTATCTAGAGAGGAGGGATCTTTGGCAAGCACTAGAGGGTCATGATGGAAATGTTCCCTTCGTTGGTTGTAGGTGACTTCAATATTATCCGAGAAGATGGAGAAAGAGTTGGGGGTAACCCAAGACCGCTGGTGGTCATTGAGGATTTTAATCAACGTTTAAATTCTTGTGGTCTCCTTGAGCTTCCGGTAAAGGGTCGTAGACTTTCTTGGTGTAATGACCAATTAGGTTGTGCACATAGCTGGGCTTGATTGGATCGAGCGGTTATGAATGATAAATTTATGCGTTGCTTCCCTTTAGTATCTATGGAATATTTTATCCTGAAGACATCGGATCACCGTCCTATGCTTATTAGGGGCTCGATGACAGATGAGAAATATGGTCCAGCACCCTTCTATTTTCAAAACATGTGAATTAACAATTCTTCTTTTCAGGCTTGTGTTGCTACAGTTTGGAGGGAGCCTATGTCGGATAGGGGATTATTTAGGCTTGCGGCAAAGCTTAAAAAATTGAAGGTGGTGTTGTGAACATAGAACATAAATGTTTTTGGTCATGTTAGTAACAATATCTTGGAATTAGAAGAAAGAATTGAGAAGATAGAGGTTCAACTTCAGGATGGTTATCAACAAGAATTGAAGATAGAGTTGCTGGTGTCAAAAGCAGAATTGTCTTATTGGGATCAAAATGAGGAGTCCCGATTGGCGCAAATGGCGAAGAAACAATGGCTTGATGAAGGTGATCAAAATTCTAAGTTTTTTCATGCTGTCGCAAACATGAGAAAACAAAAGGCTATTATCTCATCTGTGATGTTAGTGGATGGGGTGGTGTTGCGTTCGCCGGAGGAGGTTCATTTGGGAGCTGTTTGGCATTTCCAAAATTTTCTAGGTGAGGGAACTGTTCCTTCGCAAGTTGACTTGTTGACATTAATAGATAAGGAGATCTCGTCGGAAGAGAATGAGGCTCTTTGTCAGGTGCCTTCAGAAGATGAGGTTAGGGAGGCTCTTGTTTCTATTCCAAGGTTGTGGAGTCCTAGTCCTAATGGTTTTGGATCGGCCTTTTATCTTTCTTATTGGGAGATTGTTAAGGAGGATGTGGTGGAGGCTGCAGGGGATCTCTTTTCTGGAAAGGAGTTACCCATATTTTTTTCATCGTCCTTTATTGTGTTAATCCCTAAAGTGCAAGAGTTGAAGAGCTATGATAAATTTCGACTTATTAGTTTATGTTCCGTGGTTTATAAGATTTTTTCTAAAATCTTAGTCAAGAGGATGACTTCACTTCTTCATCAGCTTATTTCTCGTGAACAAGGTGCTTTTGTTCCAGGGAAGAGCATTTTTGAAAATATTTCTTTGGCTAAGGAGGTGGTTAAACATATTAATAAGAAGGCTATGGGTGGTAATGTCTTGTTGAAGATTGATATGACCAAAGCCTATGATTGGGTGGATTGGAATTTTTTATTAGTCGTTTTGACAGGTTTTGGATTCTCAGAAAAATTTTGTGACTTGATTAAGGTTTGCATTTAGTCTCCTTGGTTTTCTATTATGATAAATGGGACATATAAGGATTTCTTCCAACCCTTGCGAGGGTTGAGACAATGAGATCATTTATCTTCGTATTTGTTTATTATTATGAAGGAGGTGCTCTCTCGTTTATTGAAGAAGGAATTTGAGCAGGGAAAAATTGGGAGCTTCTCCCATCCTCGAGGGCTCCTTTAATTTCACATTTGTTATATGCCGATGATTTATTGATTTTTATTAATGGTGAGAAAAAGTCTTTGAATGTGCTCCTAGAAACTTTAAATAAATATGAGTTTAGGTCAAAAAATCAGAAAAGAAAAGTCAACTTTATTTTTTTCTGAGAAAATTCTGGTATCAAGAAGGTTGTCTTTACTTCGGCTCATTGGTTTTGTAGAAGGAAAGTTTCCAACTTGTTATCTTGGTGCGCCTCTTACTATTGGGAGGTTGAATGCGAGGATGGTAGAGCCATTAGTCATGAAATTTCAAAACAAAGTTGTCGGTTGGAAGTTTAAATTGCTATCTCAAGGTGGGAGGTTGGTTCTTCTTAACCATGTATTAGCTAGCATAGCTACTCACTTATGGTTTTAAATATTCCAAAGATTGTTTTGAAGAAGTTGAATTCTATTTTAGCTTCCTTTTTTTTTGGGGGAGGAACATGGTAGGAATAAGAGGAAATGGAGGTCGTGGCTGAAATTATGTAAGCCAATTTTGGAAAGGGGGATTGGTGTGAGAGATTTTTCAGAGGTCCAAAGGGCATTACATATGAAGTTTTCTTGGTGGTTGCTCTCTTTAAATAATTTGTGGACTCGATTTTTTAAAGCTAATTACTTAAATGGGAAGCATTTTTTGGAAAGAAACACTAGAAATTCAGATTCGATGTTTTGGAAATCCATTTGTAGGGTGATGCCAGAGGTGATGGATAATATGTCGATCAAAGTAAGAGATGGCGTTGTTTCCTTTTGGTTTGATCGATGGTTGGCACGGGGACCTCTTGCGGCTTGCGTGCCTAATGTTATTCAACCTAGGTTGGAGGTGAAGGATTATTGGGCGGATCGTAAGTGGGATAGAGAGCTACTGGATAACCTGATGGATTCTAGCATTGTAGACAACATTATGAGGGAAATTCTAGATAGAAGATTTGGGAGTGATGTTCTGATTTGGCACCCTTGTGTGGATGGGTGATTTTCAACAAAAAGGGCATGGGAAGTTACTCGTATTAAGCAATCACAGGTGGAAGGTTTGGAGTGGATTTAGTATAATCTTATTCCAAAGAAAAGGTCAGTTTGCATATGGAAGGCAAGATTTAATTGCCTACCTGTTGAGGAAAGGGTTCAGTCGGTGGGTATTTATTTAGCATCAAGGTTTGTTTGTTGCTCTAGTGGAAGTGTGGAGGATCGAGACCATGTCTTATGTATTGGTACTGTGGTGACTGAAGTGTGGCGTAGAGCTGGTTGTGTGCTAGGTGTTCAGTGCATGGCTTTCAACAGTTGGTGGGCGCATTTTAGATGTTGGTTCAGTTGTGCCAAGAAGTCGACGCAACGAGGTGTGCTAATTGGCATAATTAAGACGCTTATTACTTGGAGATTATGGCAGTGGAGATGTACAATAAAAATGCAAGAAATGTATGATTTAGTTGATACAATATGGATGTCAATTAAATTTTGGTTGCAGGTTTTTTCGAACAAGTTGTTGAAGGTAACATCTTCATCACACATAGATCATTGTGTTCTTTATGAGTTGGGAATACCAGTGCGGGAGACAGTATTAAGGAGGCCGAAATTAGTTTCATGGAATAGGCCCCGTGAAAGATGGATGAAATTAAATGTGGATGGATCGTGTAGGGGAAACTCAGGTAGTTGTGGAGGGGGTGGGGTTATAAGGGATGATAGAGGAAGATTTTTGCTGACCTTCTCTACTAAGTGGCGCTCAATTGTGGTTTATTGCTTTGTAAGGAGTTGGGTTTTCAAAATATTGTGATTGAAAGTGATTCAATTTTGGTGATTCATTGGCTTAGAAATAATGAGTGTACAATTTGGTATTTATGGGATTATTGGGAGGAAGTTATGCAGGTGATAGATGGTCTTCAGTATATGGTGACTCATCAATTTAGGGAGAGGAATAAAATGGCTGATTTTCTAGCTAGATAGGATGAGGAAGGGGTGGATTGTACTTGTATCGCTATTAGAGGAGAGCTTTGGTTGGTTCGGACAAGATAAATCGACTGGATCGGCCATTTTTGGACTGGACCGGACCAGACTGAATTGGTTCGATCCGGTCCTATCCAAAAATGGGAGGACCAAATTCATTCGGTCCGGTCCACGGTCCAATGATTTTTCATCCCGGAGCAGACCAGACCGGATCGAATGAAAAATTTAAAAAAAAAAATTATATATATTATTTATATAAATAATTGTATAAGTTAATTATCTATATATCACAATATTACATAAGTATTATATTTTTTAATGTATAACTATAATATATAGTACTAGTATATATTAATATATTAGCATATTATAAAAGTTATAGTATATATAAATTATAGTATATGTATAAATTTATAATAGTATTAGTATAGTTAATTTAATATGTTAGTATTAAATCACAATAACTACATAGAGTATTATTTAATATAGTATTACCAATTTATCACTAACATATAGTATATTAGTAATACTACTAGTAAGAAATGAGATGAGATAGGTTTATATCTCCTCTCTCTGGGTTTAGAGTGGAGGTTTTTTTCTCTCGTCCTCTGTACGAGTTTTTACGAGATGGAAGATAATTTGGATGAACTTTATGCGAGCTTGTCCTTAATAGAGAAGGAGAATGAAGCGGTTTCGGTGGAGACTAGTCGATTGGATGAAGTGCTGGAACGTGGAGAGCAGTGTTTGATTATGAAGCTTCTGATAAGGAAACACTATAATCATGAGGCATTCAAATAGACGATGCGCAAAGTATGGAGGCTGGTGAAGAGTGTGAAGTTTCGGGATCTGAATGCTGAGTTTACACTGGTTGAGTTTGAAGATGGTCGTGACAAGGCAAAGGTCTTGAGGGAAGGACCTTGGAATTTCGATAAACATTTGGTGCTGCTGAAGGAATTTGATGGTCCAATCCAGATAAGTAAACTTGAAATGATCAAGGCTTCTTTTTGGGTTCGTATACATGATTTACTCCTAATTGCTCGTAATGAGTATATTGGGAAAATAGTAGGGAGTGCTTTGGGGGAGGTGTTCGAGGTTGATCTGGATAAGGGAGAAATGGAATGGGGGGAGTATATGAGAGTTCGAGTGATGATTGATATTTCAAAACCTTTCTTGCGAAGAAAGCGTTTGAATGTGGGGGAGGGTGTGTCTTGTTGGGTACGGTTTTCATATGAAAGATTACCATATTTATGTTTCTTCTGTGGGGTGTTGGGACATACATTGAAAGAATGTGAAGCTGTTGATGTTGCTAGGGTTGATCAGACTAAATTACCTTACGGGAATTGGTTGAGAGCGGGGTTTATGAGTAATAGAAAGGGAGGGAGGGGGGCGAGAGGTTCCATATTCAGGGTTGTCAAATCTTGCAGCACCATTGACGACGGTCGGAGGAGCGAAGCCTGAGTCGATGAGCAATAAAGCAGATGGTTACATTATTCTATCTGTTACGGAGCCAGTTATGCCAAATCAATGTGGGAATGTGGAGACGTCGATTATGCCAACTCATGCAACGATTATGGTGGAGATAAATATGGGAGTAAATCCCATTCAAGTTGATCCTATAGCTTATATTGCTATAACGGAAATAAAGGAATCTCAGAAAATGGTGGCATCTGAAGTAACGGCAGCTATGACAGACAGTAATGAGGCTGATGGGCTTACTGAAGTTCCAGTATTAGAGGCCTCAAATTTGGGCTCGGAAGTGGGTTTTGGCCCAAAAGACTGGAAGCCTTGTTTTACTACCTCTACATCTGGTATTGACCCAGTTTCTTTTCAACACAAACTAAAGCAGAGTAATCGTTCTTTCGGGAGTAGGGCTGTGAAACTCAAGATTGGGAAGGGGAAAGGAAATAATGGAAGCTCTGTTCGTTTGCAGAAGGAAATTACTACACAATACCTCGGCAAGAAACGGAAGGGGAATTTGCAACGAGATGATGTTGCAAAAAGAGGTAAATCAATCTGTGATTCTGATTCTGCGAATTCAATTTCAGATGTATCGGTGGTGGCTGTTGAACAGCCCCGCCGATCACAATGAAACTTTTCAGCTGGAATCTCTGTGGGCTTGGGAACCCACGGAGTATTCGTACACTTTGTGATTTAATCATGAAGGAAGATCCTGATGTTGTTTTTTTTGCAAGAAACGAAAATGAAGTCTAGACATTTGGAGTTGTGCAGGTTTAAATTGGGTTTTAGAAATTGCTTTGGTGTTGATTGTGTGGGGCGTAGTGGTGGTTTGGTGCTGTTTTGGAAGGATGATTTGAAATTGTCTATTGTTAATTACACTAAAAACCACATTCATGAAGTTGTTACTGATTGTAATGGGGGAAAGTGTTTGTTAACAGGGGTATATGGTCATCCTAACATAACTCTGAGAGGGGAAGTATGGAGGGTGTTAAAAGCTTTGGGTCGTGGGGTTAATATTCCTTGGATAGTGTTTGGAGATTTCAATGAAATACTGGATAATTCTGAGAAGAGTGGAGGGAGTTCCCGTAGTAATAATCAACTAAGGGAGTTTAGGGAAGTGTTGGAAGAATGTGAACTTAGAGATTTGGGGTTTGTTGGGGTTCGTTTTACCTGGAGTAATAGAAGGGAAGGGGCTGGTCTGATAAGGGAGAGATTGGATAGATTTCTTGCTAATTCTTTATGGTGTGACCTTTATCCAAATCTTAGAGTTCAGCATGGAGTGGCGGCATATTCTGACCATATTCCTTTGTGGTTAGATACTAATGGGGTTTTAATTAGGAGAAAGGGTAAGTTATTTAGGTTTGAAGCTATGTGGGTAGGGGAGAAAACATGTTCCTCTATAATTGAGAATGTTTGGAGGAGAGTAGAGGTTTCATCTTCCTTGAGTCGTATTATGGGCTGTATTTCTACATGTGCTGAGGACTTGGGAAAATGGAATAAGGCATCTTTTGGTCATGTTCAGCGTGAATTAGCTATTGCCAAGATGAAGCTTAACAGTTTGCAAGAAAGCGATTCAAATGGGTTTTTTCTGGAGGAGATTAATAAAGCCTGTGAAGATGTTCAGAAGTGGCTTGAAAGGGATGAGTTAATGTGGAAACAGAGGTCTAGAGTAATGTGGCTCAGAGAGGGGGATTATAACTCCAAGTATTTCCATTCCAAGATGATTCTAGAAATTGGACAAATGGGGCTTAGATGGAAGAATTAATTACTGGTTATTTTCAGAATCTTTTTTCAGCTGCTGACCATGTGGAGATGGAGGAGGTTTTATCGGGTATTGATATGAAAGTAGATGCTGAGATGAATGAGGAGCTTTTAAAACCTTATGTGGCTAAGGAAGTGGAGGATGCACTCAAACAAATGCACCCTTCAAAAGCTCCTGGACCTGATGGAATGTCCCCTATTTTCTTTCAGAAGTATTGGCATTTGATAGGTAAATCTGTTACTGATGCTTTGCTTTTAGCTTTGAATTCTGGAGATTTTCCTAGCGAATTGAATCATACTTTTATTACCCTTATTCCTAAGAAAGCATCTCCTTCAAAAGTGGCAGAATTTAGACCTAGTCTTTGTAATGAACTTTATAAGATTTTATCAAAAGTCATTGCAAATAGACTTAAGAAAGTATTACCATATGTAATCTCTGATACTCAATGTGCTTTTGTTCCGGGTAGACAGATTACTGATAATGTGCTTATTGCTTATGAGATTTTGCATTTTTTTAGAATGAAGAGATATGGGAGTAAAAGGGTTTATGTCTCTTAAACTAGACATGAGCAAAGCCTATGATAGGGTGGAATGGATGTTTTTGGAAAAAACTATGGAGTCTCTTGGTTTTGACAGCATCTTTATTAATTTGGTCATGAAGTGTGTGAAAACAGTTTATTTTTCAGTATTGGTTAATGGTAGTCCTAAAGGTCCTATTATTCCAAGTAGGGGAATTAGACAAGGAGACCCTTTATCTCCTTATATGTTCCTCTTATGTACTGAATGCCTTATCTCTTTGTTAAAAAATTCTGCTGGTAGAGATAGAGTCAAAGGTGTACAGATTTGTAGAGGAGCCCCTAGAGTGAATCATTTGTTGTTTGTGGATGATAGCCTTATATTTTGTCAAGCTGCTGTAGTCACCAATGAAAAAGATCCAGATTCTTTTGAATAAATATGAAAGAGCTTCGGGGCAATGTATTAATAAAGAAAAGACGTCCATGGTTTTTAGTAGGAATGTGAGTGATGAGTTGAAGGCTGATATTATGCAACTATGGGGAGGTAGTCATACACAGCAATATGAAAAGTATTTGGGTCTACCACCCATGATTGGGAGGTCAAAGAAACAAGCTTTCTCTGGTATCAAAAATAGAGTCTGGCAGAAACTATAACTGTGGAAAGGCAATTTGTTATCACAAGGGGGAGGAGAGGTCCTCATTAAGGCTGTAGCTATGTCTATCCCTACGTATGCTATGAGCTGTTTTTTGTTCCCAAAATCTTTATGTGAGGAGTTAGAGATGATGATGGTAAAGTTTTGGTGGGGCAACCAGGTGCAAGGAAATAAAATTCATTGGGTGAGTTGGGAGAAGCTTAGCAATTCAAAATTTAGAGGAGGGATGGGTTTTAAAGATTTACATATTTTTAACTTAGCCCTTTTAGCTAAACAAGGTTGGAGGCTTCTAAGAAATGAGGATTCTTTAGTGCATCGTATTTTTAAAGCTAAATATTTCCCTAATACAAGCTTGTTTGAAGCCAAAACACGTAGTAATTCATCATATGTTTGGAAAGGAATTTGGGAAGCTCTGGAAGGTTTGAAAGGAGGCTGTAGGTGGAGAGTGGGGAATGGAAAATCTATTAAAGTGTTTAAAGACCCATGGATTCTAGATTATAATTTGAATTTCAGCCATACAGAGAGTGATGAAGTCCATTCATTAATAGATGAGCATAGGGGTTGGTGGAATATTCAAGTTTTAAGAGCTCTATTCAATCCAAATGTGGTTCAAAAAATTCTGCAATTAAATGTTTCTATAAATTCAGAAGATTCAGTGTTTTGGTTTCATGAGAAAAATGGCATATATTCAGTTAAGAGTGCTTATAGAGTGCTACAGCAGAATCTATCTCAAGAAATGGGGCAACATTCAAGGGAGAGAACAGAATCAGCTTTCTGGAAATGTTTGTGGCATCTAAAACTCCCGAAAAAAATTAAGATATTTGCATGGAGGGCCTGTCACAAAAAACTACCAACTTTCATGAATTTAAAGAAAAAGCATGTGCTGGAGGATGATAAATGTGTACTGTGTGATAATTGTAGTGAAGATACTGCCCATGCTTTATTTTATTGTCCTGATGTGAGAGATGTGTGGGTGGATTATTGTTCTAATATGGGTGAGGTCAGTTCTGATTTCTCATTTTGGGAATTGGCAAACTTGGCTTGAGATAGAGGTTCAAATGACTAGTTGGCCAAATTTCTAGTAGTTGCTTGGGGACTCTGGAATAGAAGGAATAAATTTATTTATGAAGATGTTTCTATGCATACTAATATTGCTGTTAATCAAGCTCTTTCTTTATAGCAAGAGTATAAAAGATGTGCAGGTTTTTACTGTGTTTGATAAGAAGATTAATAAAGTTGTGTGTTGGAATCCCCCATCACCATGATACTTGAAATTAAATGTTGATGGGGCTACTTTTTCTGATAATTTGTCTGTTGGGGTTGGAGTGATTTTGAGAGATCATAATGGGGATGTTGTAGCAGCTGTTAGTAAAGTGGAAAGGGAAGCTTCCTCTTCTGAGTTTATTGAGGCTATTGCTTTGTTGAGAGGACTGCAGCTGTGTGCTCAATGGGGTGTTCCAAAAGTTGTGTTAGAATCTGATTCTTTGATACTTGTCAACTATTTGAATGAAAATTCAGAGATTCTAACTGATTTTGATTTTCTCCTACAAGATATCGTAGGCTTATGCATGGCTTTCAAGAAGCAAGACTTCAGCATGTTAATCGCTTGGGCAATGGCGCTGCCCACCAGCTAGCTAGATATGCTAAGGAGATTGATGACATTGTGATGTGGTGTGGTGGGATTCATGTCCTTCTTTTGTAAGTCAAGCCATTTGGCTTGACAAAAATTCTGTTTGTAAGGATACTTTTTGAGGTGAATGAATGATTGGCTTGTTATATAAAAATAATAAAAAAAAAAGTAATACTACTAGTATAATTATTAGTTATAGTATCGGTACTAAGTCTATAACTATATATATTTAGATCAATGTATTATTATATTCTTTAATGTATAACTATAATATATAATATTAATATATATTAATAATTGTACAATTTATTATGTAATTCTCATTTAATAAGTCACTTAATTTTAATTTAGTATTTTAAATAATATTTTTTATTAATCGATTTTAAAAAAAAAGTTGGACCGACTAGATCGGACCTACCCTAGGAATGTCCGGTTCGGTCTGGTCCTATAAAATGATGGACCAAAAATTTCAATCCATCACCTTGACTGGACCGAACCGTGCTCTCCCCTAATGGCTACTGATGAATTGACTTAGTTGGATTTTCTTTGTTTGCCTAGTTCTAGGCTGTGATTATTGCTTTATTATTTAGATTATTGTATACGTTTATGGTTTATTGTTTAGTTTTAATGTATAGGTGGTTTATTAAAGTTTTTCTTGATGCATGGGATGATTTTTTTTCTAATTATTTATAAATCCCAAGTGTCCTACTTGTTACCACAGTATTCCTCCACCATAAGTGAGGGTAATCAATAAAGAGTAGTTCTACATGCAGGCCACTTGCGGACGGATTCACGCACTAATGATGACGTGGCAGCCAAAAAAAAAAAAATCGGACGATCGCACGAAAACTTCTTCCGCACGCTAGTTCAAGCATTTTCCCTCCCAGGTCGTCTTGAAGCTGCTCCGAGCGACCTTGACCTGAGCTCCCCGAGCGAGCAGCCACATCTCCTCTGCGCGACGATCTCATCCGCACCACCTCCTCCGCGCGAGCACCTCCTTCGCGCGACCACCTACACTGCACTACAGAACCACCTCCTTCGCGCGACCATCTCCACTGCAGAACCACCTCCTTCGCACGACCACCTCCACTGCACAACCAGCTCTTCTGCGCGACCAACTCTGCGCGAGCACCTCCACTGCACAACCACCTCTTTTGCGCGACGACGTCAACTGCACAACGAGCTCCTCTGCGCGACCACTTCCTAGAAAGGTATAAACTCTTTTATTTAACTGCATTTAGTTCCTGGTTGTTGTAATAACGAAGGATTTGGCTTTGCCTTTTGAAAACAGAGTTACATGGAGTATCAAAACCGAGTTATATGGAGTACAAATGGACATGGTGAAACAAACTTTTATTATTTTTTTTTTGAAATAAGGCAAATATTTTTTAGACTTTAGCTTATGGTAAGATATTATACAAAAAAAACCATCGCTTTTTTAATTTATTATCTTCCCAAGTTCATGCATGTCAATGGTCGGTTGTAGCTGAAGCTGAATTCTTAACCATGAACTATTCCCACCGGTCAAAAGAATTATCCCGAGAAAAGATCTAGCCTCACAGACCCCATAATGCTTTGCTTTATGGAATGGTTAACTATATGTTTGGTTTAATGTTATTGTTAAGAGAATGAGAACAAAATGCTTTGAATATTATATGAATGCTTAAATGAGAACTTAAGTATATTCTCCATCAAAGGAATGTGAGTAGGGTGTGAATAGAAAGGAATCTGACTTTGGGGGCAATGGCTAACAATGTGGGCAACTCTTATGTCTTAAATCCAAATCATGTGCTTGCACCATCCAATAGGAACAATTTAGTCATAAATGACTGCTAGTTGTTGCTAACTAAGTTAGATGCAATTTATGAGATCGATGTTGGATTAATGGATAGTATTCTTAACTGAAATGATAACTTCTATTACTTCAATTTAGCTAATACTTTCATAATTTATATGTATTAGCTATAATGCTAGCAAGCCATATATCTATGAACCTTAGTGCTGATCATATATATGACGTGGCATCACTACGTGGTGTCACGTGGTTTATTAATGCTTTTATAAATATAATTTGATGAGGAAATCTAAATTTGAAATTTTCTCTGAATATTAATTTTTTTTTGACACATTTATGTTTTGAAGTATTTTTTTTTATGCTCATGATTTTTTAATAATAAATCATGTAGCACTACGTATGTGGTGGTGGCATGTCACAATGGTCATTTAAGTAGTTAGTTTAAGAAGGTCCGTTAGCATGAGTTGTATATATGTGTATATATAAACCTATAAGAGTTTGAATGGAAAAATTTAATTGGCATTTGTAATAAATTATCTATGACATTTTATCATATCACAAATGCAAGGACGACCTGGTGTCTATCCAAAAGCATTAGAAGGCGTGTTCGAACAAGCCATTCCGTAGTAATAGAGATGCTTCAAGTCCATGATGCTTAGTTGATGGGCATTTGGGGGAAATGTAGTTTTTCAGGTTTAATGTGTATTTGCAAATATATTTAGTTGAATGTTGGTGTAATATATTGTGTATTTGAAAAAAAAATATTAATATATTTTCTGCAATATATAATATTATATTATTATTTTGCTACATATACGAAGTGCATGCTTGAGGTACCAGATTTCTTTTTTTGGGTATATAGGCATGTCATTTAATTCATCAACTTTCTTAGATATATATGTAAGTAAGTTATGTTTTACTGAACATTTTCGAAGCATACTAGCATTTTTCTTCCAACTTTACACAATTTGAACTTAGTTATTTTTTTTAATATCTAAAATTCATAATTACAACCAAGGAGGGATGATTGATTCCAATTTACTTAATAGAGAACATGTCGCAAAGCTTTATTATTATTTGTAATTACTTTATTGCCTTTGAATAAAATTATACTGAAGATAGTTTTTTAATTTTCTAATGCTTTGTTTAGATGGAGAAAGGGAAGGACCATGCATGTCCTATAACACGTTCTACAGCAGATTCAACAACAAATCCATCCACAAATCCTCCCTCCCAGGTACTCATTGAGAAAATTTAAAATTCATGAAAGTGACTTCATCATGACTGGTTTTGTTCCACAGATGATAGCAAACCATTCTGTCCACTGGGATCGACGTTTCCAACTGCAAATCCATCAACCAATCTACCAACCCAGGTGAAATCTCAATTAATTCCAAGAGAAGATGAATTTATGTACTAATTTAAGAGCTTGAGAATCAAATGACGTGAGGCTATATTAATACATATTTTTTTCATAATCCCTAGGTGATACCAATACCATGTTACCCGGATTTTTCAAACTATATGCATGGTTGCCATCCACCAATGCCAAATGCGTGGTTACCCCCATTTTTTGAGCGTCCTGAAGCTAGTGCATCTTCACAAACTAGTCAGGTGATAAATTCATTCGAGCAGATTTTGTACTTATATTTAACCATGTATGAAATTGATTTAATTCATTTCGTGGGTGTAAACTGCAGGGAAATCCACTGCCCCCATTTATCTCGAATCTTAACCCTTCGATTGGTTTACACTCTGCAAGTTTAAGCCATGTTGATGAAACCCAAGATCCCACACCTGAGTCTACTAGAAAAAGTATGGATACTGTTGATGGGGGGAGTGATGATCAGTCTGGGGCACATGATATGCTGCCCCAGACTGAGGGGGCCGATATTGTTGAGGAGTTGAAATTGGGGATGGTGTTTAAATTTGAAGAGGACTTATTGTCATATTATAAAAGATATGGGCAACAATGCGGTTTTGGGAAAATGACTCAGAGGAGCCATAGGTTTGAGGATGGGAGCCTTAGATATGTCACATTGGGTTGTGCTCGGGGTGGGAAGGCACGTAATCGTACGTCAAATGTTGCCAGGCCACGTCCGACATCAAAGACAGACTGTAAGGCAAGAATAAATGTGACGTTAGAAAGGGGTGTGTTCAAGGTGAACAGTGTAGATAATTCCCATAATCACGGATTAAGTCCACAAAAGTCGAGATTTTTTCGCTGCAATAGAGAAGTGAGCAAGTCCGTTAAGAGAGTGTTAGACATAAATGATCAAGCTGGGAAAAGAATGAACAAGAGTTTTGCCTCTCTTGTGCAAGAAGCGGGTGGGTTTGAGAACTTGTCATTCAATGAAAAGGACTGTTGGAATTATATTGACAAGGCACGCCACTTTCGACTTGGGAAAGGTGGTGCTGGAGCCCTCCGNGCAAACCAAAGAAAAAGATTATTGCTGCGAATATTGCATAATGCTAGATGCATGTTAGGAACATTGCATCTTATATGTCATGAACGGGGGCAGGTAACCTTGTGTTGCATGTCTCGACGCTTCAAATGTCCGTTCAATCCCAAGCGGAATTTGGGGGCGTCACACTTATATTTTGTCAAGCTGTGTAGTCACCAATGAAAAGATCCAGATTCTTTTGAATAAATATGAAAGAGCTTCGGGGCAATGTATTAATAAAGAAAAGACGTCCATGGTTTTTAGTAGGAATGTGAGTGATGAGTTGAAGGCTGATATTATGCAACTATGGGGAGGTAGTCATACACAGCAATATGAAAAGTATTTGGGTCTACCACCCATGATTGGGAGGTCAAAGAAACAAGCTTTCTCTGGTATCAAAAATAGAGTCTGGCAGAAACTATAACTGTGGAAAGGCAATTTGTTATCACAAGGGGGAGGAGAGGTCCTCATTAAGGCTGTAGCTATGTCTATCCCTACGTATGCTATGAGCTGTTTTTTGTTCCCAAAATCTTTATGTGAGGAGTTAGAGATGATGATGGTAAAGTTTTGGTGGGGCAACCAGGTGCAAGGAAATAAAATTCATTGGGTGAGTTGGGAGAAGCTTAGCAATTCAAAATTTAGAGGAGGGATGGGTTTTAAAGATTTACATCTTTTTAACTTAGCCCTTTTAGCTAAACAAGGTTGGAGGCTTCTAAGAAATGAGGATTCTTTAGTGCATCGTATTTTTAAAGCTAAATATTTCCCTAATACAAGCTTGTTTGAAGCCAAAACACGTAGTAATTCATCATATGTTTGGAAAGGAATTTGGAAAGCTCTGGAAGGTTTGAAAGGAGGCTGTAGGTGGAGAGTGGGGAATGGAAAATCTATTAAAGTGTTTAAAGACCCATGGATTCTAGATTATAATTTGAATTTCAGCCATACAGAGAGTGATGAAGTCCATTCATTAATAGATGAGCATAGGGGTTGGTGGAATATTCAAGTTTTAAGAGCTCTATTCAATCCAAATGTGGTTCAAAAAATTCTGCAATTAAATGTTTCTATAAATTCAGAAGATTCAGTGTTTTGGTTTCATGAGAAAAATGGCATATATTCAGTTAAGAGTGCTTATAGAGTGCTACAGCAGAATCTATCTCAAGAAATGGGGCAACATTCAAGGGAGAGAACAGAATCAGCTTTCTGGAAATGTTTGTGGCATCTAAAACTCCCGAAAAAAATTAAGATATTTGCATGGAGGGCCTGTCACAAAAAACTACCAACTTTCATGAATTTAAAGAAAAAGCATGTGCTGGAGGATGATAAATGTGTACTGTGTGATAATTGTAGTGAAGATACTGCCCATGCTTTATTTTATTGTCCTGATGTGAGAGATGTGTGGGTGGATATTGTTCTAATTGGGTGAGGTCAGTTCTGATTTCTCTTTTGGGAATTGGCAAACTTGGCTTGAGATAGAGGTTCAAATGACTTGTTGGCCAAGATTTCTAGTAGTTGCTTGGGGACTCTAGAATAGAAGGAATAAATTTATTTATGAAGATGTTTCATGCATACTAATATTGCTGTTAATCAAGCTCTTTCTTTATAGCAAGAGTATAAAAGATGTGCAGGTTTTTACTGTGTTTGATAAGAAGATTAATAAAGTTGTGTGTTGGAATCCCCCTTCACCAGGATACTTGAAATTAAATGTTGATGGGGCTACTTTTTCTGATAATTTGTCTGTTGGGGTTGGAGTGATTTTGAGAGATCATAATGGGGATGTTGTAGCAGCTGTTAGTAAAGTGGAAAGGGAAGCTTCCTCTTCTGAGTTTATTGAGGCTATTGCTTTGTTGAGAGGACTGCAGCTGTGTGCTCAATGGGGTGTTCCAAAAGTTGTGTTAGAATCTGATTCTTTGATACTTGTCAACTATTTGAATGAAAATTCAGAGATTCTAACTGATTTTGATTTTCTCCTACAAGATATTCGTAGGCTTATGCATGGCTTTCAAGAAGCAAGACTTCAGCATGTTAATCGCTTGGGCAATGGCGCTGCCCACCAGCTAGCTAGATATGCTAAGGAGATTGATGACATTGTGATGTGGTGTGGTGGGATTCATGTCCTTCTTTTGTAAGTCAAGCCATTTGGCTTGACAAAAATTCTGTTTGTAAGGATACTTTTTGAGGTGAATGAATGATTGGCTTGTTATATAAAAATAATAAAAAAAAAAGTAATACTACTAGTATAATTATTAGTTATAGTATCGGTACTAAGTCTATAACTATATATATTTAGATCAATGTATTATTATATTCTTTAATGTATAACTATAATATATAATATTAATATATATTAATAATTGTACAATTTATTATGTAATTCTCATTTAATAAGTCACTTAATTTTAATTTAGTATTTTAAATAATATTTTTTATTAATCGATTTTAAAAAAAAAGTTGGACCGACTAGATCGGACCTACCCTAGGAATGTCCGGTTCGGTCTGGTCCTATAAAATGATGGACCAAAAATTTCAATCCATCACCTTGACTGGACCGAACCGTGCTCTCCCCTAATGGCTACTGATGAATTGACTTAGTTGGATTTTCTTTGTTTGCCTAGTTCTAGGCTGTGATTATTGCTTTATTATTTAGATTATTGTATCGTTTATGGTTTATTGTTTAGTTTTAATGTATAGGTGGTTTATTAAAGTTTTTCTTGATGCATGGGATGATTTTTTTTCTAATTATTTATAAATCCCAAGTGTCCTCTTGTTACCACAGTATTCCTCCACCATAAGTGAGGGTAATCAATAAAGAGTAGTTCTACATGCAGGCCACTTGCGGACGGATTCACGCACTAATGATGACGTGGCAGCCAAAAAAAAAAAAATCGGACGATCGCACGAAAACTTCTTCCGCACGCTAGTTCAAGCATTTTCCCTCCCAGGTCGTCTTGAAGCTGCTCCGAGCGACCTTGACCTGAGCTCCCCGAGCGAGCAGCCCATCTCCTCTGCGCGACGATCTCATCCGCACCACCTCCTCCGCGCGAGCACCTCCTTCGCGCGACCACCTACACTGCACTACAGAACCACCTCCTTCGCGCGACCATCTCCACTGCAGAACCACCTCCTTCGCCGACCACCTCCACTGCACAACCAGCTCTTCTGCGCGAGCACCTCCACTGCATAACCACCTCTTTTGCGCGACGACGTCAACTGCACAACGAGCTCCTCTGCGCGACCACTTCCTGGAAAGGTATAAACTCTTTTATTTAACAGCATTTAGTTCCTGGTTGTTGTAATAACGAAGGATTTGGCTTTGCCTTTTGAAAACAGAGTTACATGGAGTATCAAAACCGAGTTATATGGAGTACAAATGGACATGGTGAAACAAACTTTTATTATTATTTTTTTGAAATAAGGCAAATATTGTTTAGACTTTAGCTTATGGTAAGATATTATACAAAAAAAACCATCGCTTTTTTAATTTATTATCTTCCCAAGTTCATGCATGTCAATGGTCGGTTGTAGCTGAAGCTGAATTCTTAACCATGAACTATTCCCACCGGTCAAAAGAATTATCCCGAGAAAAGATCTAGCCTCACGGACCCCATAATGCTTTGCTTTATGGAATGGTTAACTATATGTTTGGTTTAATGTTATTGTTAAGAGAATGAGAACAAAATGCTTTGAATATTATATGAATGCTTAAATGAGAACTTAAGTATATTCTCCATCAAAGGAATGTGAGTAGGGTGTGAATAGAAAGGAATCTGACTTTGGGGGCAATGGCTAACAATGTGGGCAACTCTTATGTCTTAAATCCAAATCATGTGCTTGCACCATCCAATAGGAACAATTTAGTCATAAATGACTGCTAGTTGTTGCTAACTAAGTTAGATGCAATTTATGAGATCGATGCTGGATTAATGGATAGTATTCTTAACTGAAATTATAACTTCTATTACTTCAATTTAGCTAATACTTTCATAATTTATATGTATTAGCTATAATGCTAGCAAGCCATATATCTATGAACCTTAGTGCTGATCATATATATGACGTGGCATCACTACGTGGTGTCACGTGGTTTATTAATGCTTTTATAAATATAATTTGATGAGGAAATCTAAATTTGAAATTTTCTCTGAATATTAATTTTTTTTTGACACATTTATGTTTTGAAGTATTTTTTTTTATGCTCATGATTTTTTAATAATAAATCATGTAGCACTACGTATGTGGTGGTGGCATGTCACAATGGTCATTTAAGTAGTTAGTTTAAGAAGGTCCGTTAGCATGAGTTGTATATATGTGTATATATAAACCTATAAGAGTTTGAATGGAAAAATTTAATTGGCATTTGTAATAAATTATCTATGACATTTTATCATATACAAATGCAAGGACGACCTGGTGTCTATCCAAAAGCATTAGAAGGCGTGTTCGAACAAGCCATTCCGTAGTAATAGAGATGCTTCAAGTCCATGATGCTTAGTTGATGGGCATTTGGGGGAAATGTAGTTTTTCAGGTTTAATGTGTATTTGCAAATATATTTAGTTGAATGTTGGTGTAATATATTGTGTATTTGAAAAAAAAATATTAATATATTTTCTGCAATATATAATATTATATTATTATTTTGCTACATATACGAAGTGCATGCTTGAGGTACCAGATTTCTTTTTTTGGGTATATAGGCATGTCATTTAATTCATCAACTTTCTTAGATATACATGTAAGTAAGTTATGTTTTACTGAACATTTTCGAAGCATACTAGCATTTTTCTTCCGGCTTTACACAATTTGAACTTAGTTATTTTTTTTAATATCTAAAATTCATAATTACAACCAAGGAGGGATGATTGATTCCAATTTACTTAACAGAGAACACGTCGCAAAGCTTTATTATTATTTGTAATTACTTTATTGCCTTTGAATAAAATTATACTGAAGATAGTTTTTTAATTTTCTAATGCTTTGTTTAGATGGAGAAAGGGAAGGACCATGCATGTCCTATAACACGTTCTACAGCAGATTCAACAACAAATCCATCCACAAATCCTCCCTCCCAGGTACTCATTGAGCAAATTTAAAATTCATGAAAGTGACTTCATCATGACTGGTTTTGTTCCACAGATGATAGCAATACCATTCTGTCCACTGGGATCGACGTCTCCAACTGCAAATCCATCAACCAATCTACCAACCCAGGTGAAATCTCAATTAATTCCAAGAGAAGATGAATTTATGTACTAATTTAAGAGCTTGAGAATCAAATGACGTGAGGCTATATTAATACATATTTTTTTCATAATCCCTAGGTGATACCAATACCATGTTACCCGGATTTTTCAAACTATATGCATGGTTGCCATCCACCAATGCCAAATGCGTGGTTACCCCCATTTTTTGAGCGTCCTGAAGCTAGTGCATCTTCACAAACTAGTCAGGTGATAAATTCATTCGAGCAGATTTTGTACTTATATTTAACCATGTATGAAATTGATTTAATTCATTTCGTGGGTGTAAACTGCAGGGAAATCCACTGCCCCCATTTATCTCGAATCTTAACCCTTCGATTGGTTTACACTCTGCAAGTTTAAGCCATGTTGATGAAACCCAAGATCCCACACCTGAGTCTACTAGAAAAAGTATGGATACTGTTGATGGGGGGAGTGATGATCAGTCTGGGGCACATGATATGCTGCCCCAGACTGAGGGGGCCGATATTGTTGAGGAGCCGAAATTGGGGATGGTGTTTAAATTTGAAGAGGACTTACTGTCTTATTATAAAAGATATGGGAAACAATGCGGTTTTGGGATAATGACTCAGAGGAGCCATAGGTTTGAGGATGGGAGCCTTAGATATGTCACATTGGGTTGTGCTCGGGGTGGGAAGGCACGTAACTGTACGTCAAATGTTGCCAGGCCACGTCCGACATCAAAGACAGACTGTAAGGCAAGAATAAATGTGACGTTAGAAAGGGGTGTGTTCAAGGTGAACAGTGTAGATAATTCCCATAATCACGGATTAAGTCCACAAAAGTCGAGATTTTTTCGCTGCAATAGAGAAGTGAGCAAGTCCGTTAAGAGAGTGTTAGACATAAATGATCAAGCTGGGAAAAGAATGAACAAGAGTTTTGCCTCTCTTGTGCAAGAAGCGGGTGGGTTTGAGAACTTTGCCATTCAATGAAAAGGACTGTTGGAATTATATTGACAAGGCACGCCACCTTCGACTTGGGAAAGGTGGTGCTGGAGCCCTCCGTGAGTATTTTGCGCGGATGCAATACAAAAATGACGGATTCTTTTCACTAATGGATATGGATGATGACGGATGGTTGAGGAATGTATTCTGGGCGGATGCATGAAGTAGGGTAGCCTACAAATATTTTGGTGATGTTGTGACCTTCGACACGACATATTTGACAAATGGATATGGGATGCCGTTTGCACTGTTTTTTGGTGTAAACCACCATGGCCAATCGATTTTGTTGGGCGCAAGATTAATTTCTAGTGAGGATACAGAAACGTTTACATGGTTATTTCAGACTTTGTGTAATTGTATGGACGGTGAAGCTCCCAAGGCTATTATCACGGACCAAGATAGAGCCATGAAAAATGCAATAAGCCTTGTCTTTCCAAATAGTCGACATAGATTCTGCTTATGACACATTTTGAAAAAGTTGCCTGAGAAGCTAGGTTCACATGGTGCATTCAAAACTGGGTTGAAAACTGGGTTGTTAAATTGTGTGTATGACTCTCACACAGTTGAGGAGTTTGAGGGGTCTTGGGAAGTGTTAATTTAGAAGTACAACTTGCAGGATAATGCTTGGTTGGAGAGTTTATACGCTGAGCGTACGTATTGGGCACCGGTATTCATGAAAGATGTTTTCTGAGCTGGAATGAGTACAACCCAACGAAGCGAGAGTATGAATGCTTTTTTCGACGGATATGTTCATGCTAAAACAAACTTAAAAGAGTTTGTCGATCAAATCGATAATGCATTGAGGAAGAAGATTGAGAATGAAAGTGCGGCAGACTTCCAGTCATTCAATGTTACAATTCCCGTCGTCTCTCCCTCTCCACTTGAGAAGACTTTTCAAGACATATACACTTGCAATAAATTTAGAGAAGTTCAAAAAGAAGTAATAGGGATGCTTGCAACGCTTCCAACTCTACACCGGAAGGATGGTGTAATTGCAACATACAATGTAGAAGATGAAGTGAATGTTGATGATTTCATCAAGGAGGTTACCCACACGGTCTACTTTAATGAGGCTGAATGTGAGGTGAAGTGTTCATGTGCCTTGTTGAGATGAGAGGGGTATTGTGTAGGCATGTATTGGGCATTATGAGACTTAACAAAGTTCGATCGGTGCCAGAAAAGTACATACTAGATCGATGGCGGAAAGACATAAAGAGAACTTACACTCTTATACAAAGTAGTTATGATGGGGTTGATGAGAGGTCTGAAGTTAGCAGATATTCACGTATCATCAAGAAATGCAATAAAGTAGCCACAAATGCATCTTCATGTGATGAGCACACTGAGGATATGCTAGCTAAGTTAGATGTAATGAACTTAGGCTACCACACGAACAAGCCGCCATCAAAGGTGAATGTTACAACTGCCGTGCCCACTACAACTGCCACTTCTAAGAATGTACTGAGTCCCCATGTAGTGAGAGGAAAAGGTAGACTGCCATCTCTCAGGAAAAAATCCATGATTGAACATTTGAAACCCACGACAAAGAAGGCTACTCAGAAAGGAAAACGTAAACAGGTTAACTCAATTAACCATTCTCACAGTCCACTAACAAATGCTTCATAAATGCATGTTTTACTTTTAACCGTTTTTTATGACTTAATACAAATTGGTTTATTTTTCTCCTTTGTAGCCACATGGAATAGAAGGCGAAATTGTGGGAACTAGAAGGAATTTATTTGGTTCCACAGATGTTGGGACACAACAAAGTGTCACATTTCAGGTTACATTTGGGTTTTTAATGCTAGGGAAAATTTCTCAAGATTAAACTTTAGTTCTTACTAATATTTTGCATGCTGTATTATTAGCCTCCTCAAAACGCTACCGAAGTGTTGAACTTTAGTGCCACCGAGTTAGACTTGGCGGTGAATGAGACTCAAGAAAGTGTAAGATGATTTAGTTTAATTTTTGTCATCTCAAACTAAATGTTACATACTATGTAAATGTGAATTCTTTTTTTGGAGAATGTTCGTTTGAATTTTAACTGTTATATTATATGTGTGACAGATGCAACTTCGATTGGATGGAACCCAGCCGGATAGCTTGCCTGGGACACAACCGTGGCAATAGGTCACTTTACGGGGTTTGTATCTCGAATGCTTATGCACATAATTTAAGTGGGATTGGGAAAAAATAATTAACATTGACTTATGGCAATTTTGCATTTACTTTTGCACATTGAATGTTTAATCATGATGCTCAAGATATCTATTTGTGGAAAAAATACACTTGCTGGTTTGGTGGAGTATGAGTACATTCATATATATATGCCTTAGCATGTGAAGGAAGTGTTATTCATATGGATTTTCAGCTAGCTTGTGGGAAAAAAGAATTCAAACTTATACTGTCTTATTTTGCCCTGACTTTTGCACATATTTTGTTTAATACATATATATACATATACATATATATATATGTTTTCTGGGCACATGATACTTTGATGTCATATTTTGCTTTAAAGAACCTAATTTATGATATTGATTGAGCACATTCAATGATTGGGTGCTTTGCTTTCCAGTTTGAGAATGTTGATGATTTCATACTATTTTGTACAAAGCCATGAAAGATTAAGGGGAAGAATGATGGGGAGTCGACCAGCTCAACTTAAACCACCAATATGCACTATGGTATTCAACAGATTAGTGGAGATAGGCTGAGGCAAATCCAACTTTTAAGTAAATATTTTTTGATGGGTGGATATATTATTTTTGTAATCATCAACATTGAATTTTTTTGGACTTTAGTTTTTGTAATTAGGCATTTGATGGGTGGAGAAGTTGTAATTATTTTTGGTGTATTGAAGCTGTTGTAATTATTTATCATAGGGTGGACTTTTGTTGTAAATTATGGTTTGATATTTTAAGAGCTTATTTACTTCAGGGGTTCATGTAATTGATGGATACTATGAATTCTAATGACGTTATTTTTCTACATGGTACTCGGATTTACTGCATTCAATTGTTGTACAAGCCATTCACAGGTTATTGCTATCACTTCACCAGTTTTGGTCACTTCAGGTGCAGCAACAAATTTCCAAAAGATCACCCATATGTTATACGGCTTCAATTGGTTAGCAGATATTAAAAGAGTTTGTCTCTAAGTTTTTGTAATTCACATCACACCCAAAATATGGGCAACGAGATGGACTTGTTTGTGTATTGACTTATGGACTAGTAACATTAATTTCTTTCTCGGGTGTAAGGATGCTAGTAGAATTTCCATTTTTCAAATATGTTTAGTATATGCTAGTTTTGTTGGGTTTTGGACGGTTCATACACTCAATTTCCAGATTTAGCATATCCAGCAACACAGCACAATTTCCAGATTTATGCCTACCAACACAGCACATTCAGCATATCCAGACATGTCCATCATTATACACATACTCAAAATTTCCAGATTTGGTTTAAACTAGCCAGACCTATCCAGATTTATTCATGATCAATTTCCATATACAAATTGCAACACTTTTACAAAAGTGTTGTCCCAAAAGTTTCAAAATAGTCAACATATATCTACATTTATATAACATACAGTTCAAGCACAAATGTCACAAAGTCCCAAAGTACTCTAAACCAAATCTGAACTACTGTCCAGATTTATACAAAAAATTTCCAGATTTCTACTTTCATAGCCAGACCTGTCCAGATGTATACACTTCAATTTCCACATACAAATTACAACACTTATTCAAAAGTGTTGTCCCAAAAGTTCCAAAATACTGAACATAGCCACAGATTTATACAAAACACAGTTCATGCACAGATGTCACAACGTCCCAAAGTACTCTAAACCAAATCTGAACAAGGAAGTCCAGATTTGGTTTATTGAGGTACTAGATTTCTAAAGGTACTCAATGCGATCGTATCAAGTACAAATAAAGTAAAATAGAAGCTGCCCAATATATACGAATATGTGTGCGTTAACACCGGACTTCCACCTCCCTCTTGACAATTTCGCCATCTCTTAGGAGAACCTCTTCCATCCAATATCGAACCTCTTCCATCATTTTTTGAACCTCTTCCTCTCTTGTTTGAACCTCTTTCTCTCTTCTTCGAAACAGTTGCAATAATTTCCGAACCTCTTCATGTGTTTTCTGCAACTCTTCATATGTTTTCTGGAGCTCTTCCTTCTTCATTAAAATCTCAATTTCTACTTTCATAAGGTCATTCTCTATTTCCTTACCACTATCTGCCCATATGAAAAAGTTGCAATGTGATAATCCCTGTATAAACAAACAAACAAACAAACAATTGAGAATGTTATCAAAACATGTAGTCAATCTGAAATTGGTACTGTAAAAGTATACAATAACTGATTTTTGTACCTTCGTATTGTACTTTGAACACCCAAAGAAGGATCGGCTCGGATTTCTTGGCGTGTTCGATGTTCTAAGTGAAGCAGGTGACCCACAATTGCAAATTGGGTTGTTTCTCAAAGTATGATATGAAATAGAAGATGAGGAAACTAACGATGATACCTTATCTCCCTCAGATAACATGTTCCCAATCAACGATGGAGTATGCTGTTGCTAAAAAAAATAGTGTTTTTCATTCATTGTTTTTTGTTGGGGTTTAGAAGTTTTTTTTTTCTTTTAGAAGAGAGTTTAATCAAAAAAAAGGTGAGATGGTTTAATCATTAAAAAGGTTAGCTGAGTTTAATCCAGCCGAAGGGGAGCTGAGTTTAATCCTTAAAAATCAAGTGCAAAAGGAGTTACTCTCTGTGTGCCCCAAGTTGAAGTGAAGTGTAAAGGTGTGTTTAATGCTTTAGCAAAAGTTGGTTCATCTACTATGATGGTATCCACATCCAAGCACACACATACTTTGCAAAAGTAACTTGTAAAAATGAAAACTTAACTTCACTTCACATATTGCTATATGCAGAAAGTATGGAACTCTAAACATAAATAAACTAGTTCATCTACTATGATGATGTACACATCCCAGCGCGCACATACTTTACAAAAGTAACTTGTAAAGTCGAGATTTATTTCTATAATTCTAAACAAATCAAGAAATAATGCTATATATGTTTAGGAAGTGCAAATCTCTAACATCAAAGACATTATAAAAGTAAACTTGATTATAAAAAAGTTACAAAAAATCACTATTTTTTTAAAGGAATGTATGAGACATACACATTCTAAAACTACATAGATTATTTCTAAAAATTCAAGAAGTGGCAGTCTAAGCTACAATATTTTCAAACAGAAAATGTAATTGATATGAAGAACGAAGATATTGGTGGGCGTATAGATTATTGATGAGGGAACATATTAAAAAGGTTGAAGGGCCAAACTCATGGGACCATCTATCATTGAACTTTATAACATAACCGTATGGCCTCAAGCCTTGGATACAGATCTTTATCCCATATTCCCAATCCCACTCACCCACCTGACAATGATTTTAAAGCTTAGTTTATAGTGATTGATTCTCATCTTCTTGTTCTTATTACAATGTGATCTATCTATTTATATACACAAACACATTCATTTTACTGTAATTATTTTTTTTCTTCCCCTCTAAGCCATGGATGGACCGACACCTTTACTCGATGCAAAATCAAGCGGTTTCGATTACATCAAATAATGAATCAAGTAATAAATATGTATATATATTTCATAATAGTACAGTAAAATATTTAAGCCTTTTAGGACCAACTAGCATTATTTTATCTGATCGCATGATACCAATTTGATACAAGATATTTTATATGTAAAAAGATAAAACAACCACAAATGGAAAATACCCAAATGGATTCAGAAAAAACAGAGCAACTCGAGCTGGATATTGGAAATCAGACTTACTTTTTGTTGCTTTCAATTCACAGGACTAAAAAAAAATCCAAACAAATCCAAATCCATGGGTATCCTTAAAACCAGATTAGGGGCTTCTAACAATTCCTCAAATCCAAAAAAAATTAAAAAACAGTTGCCTATTACAATCCAACACCATGTACAGATTGATATTATGTACTAAAAATGATGTTAATTTTCTCACAGCAAATCTAAAACACATATTGGAACAGATTAGGGGCTTCTAACAAGGAACACACAGAAAACTCAAAAAGAAAAAAACCGTAGGCCGAGTACAACAGCATGTACAGATCGAGAAAATTTACATCTAATCATGTTAATTTTCTCACAGCAAACCTAAATAACATCTCCCAACAGATTAGGGGCTTCTAACAAGGAAAAAACAGAAAACCCAAAAAAATAAAACCCTAGGCCAAGTCCAACAGCATGTACAGATCGATAAAATGTATACAAATCATGTTAATTTTCTCATAGCAATCCTAAATAACATCTTCGAATAGATTAGGGGCTTCTAACAAGGAAAACACAGAAAACCCCAAAAAAATAAAACCCTAGGCCAAGTCCAACAGCATGTACAGATCGATAAAATGTATACAAATCATGTTAATTTTCTCACAGCAATCCTAAATAACATCTTCGAATAGATTAGGGGCTTCTAACAAGGAAAACACAGAAAACCCCAAAAAAATAAGACCCTAGGCCAAGTACAGATCGATTAAGCAAAACATCAATATATAACCAATGTTAACGATCGAATAACCAAAAGCGAGAGAGAGAGAGAGAGAGAGAGAGAGAGAGAGAGAGAGAGAGAGAGAGACCTATTATGATTTAGGGTTTCCCGAACTGCACAGATCTACCGCAGGGAAATCTGGCTTACCGCAGCGAAATCCGAAGACCTTCAGAGATGAGAGGGGTTTTGAGATGGGGAGGATTTTCTCCCTTTGCTCACACGGGGATGCGAGGTGAGAGGTGAGAGGTGAGAGGAGAAGTGATAAACCGGGAAAGTGGGAAACGGTGCAGAACGGGGATGAGAGGTGAGAGGTGAGAGGTGAGAGGAGAAGTGATAAACGAAAAAGGTGGGAAAAGTGAAGAACGAAAGGAGTGCAGCCGATTTGTCAAATTCATCTTCCCGCTTCAAATAAAACTCACTGTTTCATTAATGTCCACGTCAGCTTGGTGCGCCAATCCGTTCGCAAGTGGCATACAACAAGAGTTTTCCATCAATAAATTTGGAGTTCTATCCTCTTCTCATGGGAAAAAAAAAAAGAGTATATTACTTGGTTGTATGATTTTTGCTTAGAAATCCAAAGTATTAGAGCTTAGACTGCCATAAAAAGTTAGTATATGTCTCGGTTAGTGTTTTAATATATATATTTTTTTATATATAAAAAGGGGATGGGGTTTCAAACCCAAGTTTTTCATGTGGAGAACCAAGCCATATGCCATCAAACAACCAGGCTCTTGGCATGTTTTAATGTTGAATATGGTTGATTTTGAGTTTAATCTTCATAAAAGTTGGATTTTTATGAAGATATAATACTTAGAGGTCCAAATTAGGCTTATAAATGTTTTCATGGTTTATATCTAAAAGGGGGAATAATTAAATTTAAAGCACAAGCCTGCTACATGATTAAGAGTATCCAAGTACATTTTCGGTGTGACCTTAATTTGTAAATATGGTTTTCCTTCAAAATGTGTTTCAGCTTAATTGTTTATTTGAAGTTTGTACCTTCAAGAAGTGGTTTTTTTTTTTTATATAAATCATGTTTAGGTTTGAACTTTTAGTAGCTTTGATGATTCAAACGTTAAGGCCTGGTTTGGTTTAGTCAATTCAACTTTCCCAAATTCATCTATTATAATAAACAACTTTATAAGGCCTAGTTTGATGATTCATCCAATCAATACAACTTTTCCAAATTCTCATACAAAATATAATAAACAACTCAAAATTTTCAAATCTCAAAATAAAAATAATATTAAAAAATTATAGTCTAACAATATTTTATTCAATATTCATCTCATCTCATATGTGTAACCAAATTAGGCCTAAATACTCAATAAGTGCAAGAATCAATAGGTGAGGTCATTGTTTGATGTTAGATTTTCACTTGAGACAAGTGAATCAATAAGCTATTGAACTCTGTTTTAGAATATGAACCAATGATAATTTCGGTTAAGTGGTTGCAAGTGTAAGTTTAGGCTAAATCTCAAATAGTGAAATGTTAACGTTTATACTCTTAGGGTTTTGGTGTTGGCATTATTCAACAGAAAATATCATATCTAATGAACTTCGAATAAAATTTATAGAGGAGTCTTAGAAAACTCATAAATCATGCATATGTATTTTATTCATCATGTATGAAAATCTGTAATTTTTGCACTATACACATTGTGCATAGGCTCCACTTGAAGCCTTATTGGTAATTTAGTACATCATATTAAGGTAATCTTAAAGTATATCGATAGACGGGAAACACATCTCCTTATATGGTCTCAATAATAACAATTACATTCCCATTATTAGATTTTCAGATAAAGTCCTATTACAAATCTTCTAAGAAAATAATAAATAAATAGATATGTCACTTCTTCGATATAAGTTACACCTTATACATCCACATAAATATAAATAAATAGGGATGCTACGTCTTCGATATACTTATAAGTTACTCCTTACACATCCACATAAATAACACGAGTACAATAAATTATCAATATCAACTCTATCCATTTATTAGAAATAAAAATAAAAATATTAATGAATTCAAATATCCAATCATAATCGTATGCATGATGGTTTAATGGATAAATGACCCACATTTCCAACTAATCAGAGGGGTTTAATAGGCAATAAAATCTTGGGATACATATAAAATATGTACATGCATTTAACAATAACAATTCAATATACGCATCCATGTATTTAACAAAAATTATATGAACTTAAAATTTGCACCAAAAAGTCTGCATGTTTCCACAACCAAGTGCACTAAAACAATTGTACAAGTCCACACAAATTTCACCCAAAAATCTACATACTTCCACAACCAACTACACCCCTAAAAAACTGTATCCAAACAACTACACAAATCCACAAAAAATACACATGAAAACACCAAACAAGCACACATTTATTGTACATCTTCACATTTGTACAACCTTTAAACCTAAAAGAAATTGTGAATCTCCCCAACAACTCCAACATATAGAAGGCAGAAAAAAGAGATGTTAAAGACAGAGAAATTACACAACAAAAAACTGTGGCTCCCTCAACCTCACATATGATTCGGTAGGAGTCGCAACATCATGGTGATGGCCACTCGAGTCATACCCCCTATTGCTAATGTGGAACCCAAGTATTTCTTTTTGGGCTTTGTGTATTTTAGTAGTTCTTTGGTAAATCAGGGGGACAAAAGTAGGTAAGATGGTGGGTTTTTATTTTCTAAAGGGTTTTGGGTTGAGTTGAACTAAATTTGGTGCAAGAGAGGGCCCAACCTGTGTGCTTTGAAACCTAGCCCCTACCCCTACCCAAAACTAAGCCATTTTGGCTAAGTGAAAGGAACGAAAACCCTAGCCCTTATCTCTCTCTCCCCCTCCTACACCGCACACTTCTTCCACCCCCATACTATTTTCTTTTTCATTTTTCTCCCTTGCAGGCAGTGGCTATGCCACCTCCCACGTCCACCACCATGCCATCTCCACGTGTCGACATGGTTCATGTCCTCATTGTCATCGTCAAAGCCACCGCCCATTGCCCCTGTCATTGTCAAATCCACTGCATTGTTCCACATGGTTCCTCCAGGCCATGTGAGCACCTTCAGCCACCCCAACACAAGCGCGCATTTAGGCACTACAAGCTCCTTCCCTGTGGCCTGTGCACCGTTTGGTGTGCCCAATTGCTGCCATTGGCGAGCTTCATCACGGGTGCATCTCTCTGCCTATAAATAGGCTGAGCCTCTTCTTTCCCATCTAAACCATCCTAAAAACTACCTCTCCTCCTCTCAAATATTGCTCCATCATCTTCCTCTCTCTCAGGTCTCCACTTTCATAGCTTTTGGAAAGATTTTCCTCTAGTGCCGCCACACTCAGTTGCAATCAAGTGGTTGTTCGACCACCCATGACCTTCCCCTTCCTATTCCTGACTAGCTCTTCCCTTAAAATCACCCAACCCGTGAGCTAAGGCTCACTTTTTCCACTACCCCACCGTGCTCCCCCACCCTCCACCACAAAAATCCCCTCCTCCACCCTTCTCAAGGCAGAATATGCCTCCCTATGATTTCTTCCCCACGGTAGACCTCACTATTTCAACCAGATTCGCCCTACCTCCGTCATAGCGCCATTGTCATCGCCACCTTTGTAAGCCATGTAACCCTGTGTTGTTTTTTTTTTGTCGTTATTATTAGTTATTCGTAGATTATTTTCACTCGTAGTGATGCACTCACACGCACAGTTGTGGGATCTCTTAGACGGCACGCGCGATCATTCAAAATTTTGATCTGCGTTGTATGTAAAACTCTAGACTGACCTCATATTTCTAACGCTGTAAAAAATGTGTTTTTGATGCAAGTTGGTTGTGTTCAGTTAGTGGTTGAGGGCCCTGTGAAGTGTTGAGATTGTATATTGAGTTTGGTGTTGGATTGTTGGCCGAGGGCCAGATGGAGCGTTAGGAATCACATGTAGTTGAGAATTGTGAAATTGTGACAACTGTGATGTCTATATGATCAATTGTATGCTATTTATTTGTATTATACCATGCCATCCAATACCTGCCTGTTATGCATCTGCATTTTTAATCTTTTATGGTTTGCCATTTATTAATTGTGCTCTATGCTATGGTTGTATTTTGAAACCAGTAAAACTGTTTTGGGGACAAATGATTAAAAGCATATTTTTGTGGGTATGTGCGTATCACGACTCTAAGCCAAGATGAGGTATTATCTTGGTAGAGCTCATCTAGTCACTAGGGGAGTGTGTAAAATTGAGTGACATCCTCTGGGCAATCACCAGGCGATAGCGGGCTCGACCAAGATGGTAACGCTCTTGGTACGACTCTATGACCCCTCTGTTGGCGGGGGTTTAAGGATCTTTGATTACATACGTGCCAGGCATGGAGCTGGACATCACTCATTACGAAGTCACACACGGTCGTTACATGTGGTGTGACGAAGGGAACCAAAGTCTGCGGATAGTCCTTAGGGGAGAACATGGTGCACATCGTAATTAAGCGAATGATTTCTAAAGGGAAATGTGATTTTGGCGTGTATGGCATAAATGATGTAGTTTTTGTGTAAAAATCACAAAGAAGGGGTAATTTGGTCTTTTTCATTATCATTGTCCCGGTTTGTTGTATGCATTATATTTGAAATTTGTGGTTGTGATCTACAATTTTACTTGTTAAAATTGCGAGATCTCAGCAATTGTGATGACTTGGTATTTATTTTTCGTAGTAGTTAAGGGATTTAGTTTTATTCTTATTTTGATCAACTGGATGACTATAATAACTTTATAAAGGATTTCTTGTTGGGTTGTAAACTGTAAATTTTTTGGTAATTAGCTTTTAGAATACATTATTATTTTCTCCACTGCGTATATTAAACTATACACATATTGCATGTTCGCACACACTTGCACTTGCCGATGGGGTGTGTGACCTAAGCCATCACCTAGGTATTGCGACTCCTACCAAATCACACGTCGGAGTCGAGGGCACCACAAGTGGTATCAGAGCAGTTCAGCTCTGGGCAAAATAACAAGTTACCTAGGTGTAGTACTAGAAATTTAGGCTTTAATCTCCGAGGATGCTTTGTTTAAGTTAAGGAATGGAGTAATGACTTTGAGTAATGGGTTACGTTTTGGCATGCAAAGATGGTGCGACCCAGGTTTCCGCGTGACGATGCTTTTGGTCAAGCTCCCGAGGATGGACTATCGAGTGGTGATGGACATTACACCATGGCTAAGGTGTTAAATTGCATGATGGAATCCCTCCAGCAGAACTTCCAGCCCCAAACTCGGGAGGAGCAGAGAGGGTGCTCCTATGAGAGTTTCTTGGCCCTAGGACCCCCAGATTTACGGGTAAGGAAGGCCCACTCAGAGCTGGGACATGGATCAAGGATATGGAGCAGACGTTCGAGATTTGCAGGTGTACTGAGTCCCAGAAGATGGTTTATGCAAGCTACATGCTGCAAGGAGAGGCTGTCACCATGTAGGAGACTAAAAGGGAACTCCTTCAGATGGAACTAGGATCTCTTGCACCGGTGACCTGGCAACACTTTAAGCAAGAGTTTGATGATTGCGTTTTTCCTAGCATTGTAAGGTGTTAGAAGGCTAGAGAGTTCAACAGTCTCGTGCGAGGAGATATGACGATGGAGCAGTATGCTCAGAAATTCATGGAGCTCTATATGCTTGCAACTCATCTCAATGCTACTAAAGCGATGCGGGTCAAGCAATTTCACGAGGGATTGCGTCAGCAAATCTGCGGACAAGTCGCATGTTTATAAATTCAGAATTTTCAGAGATTAGTTGAGATGGCCTCCACAGCTGAGCGGGAGTAGTAGTATGGTCAGCTCCCCACCGGGCTAGAAGAGGTGGAGCTTTGTAGGAGAGGGAACTAGTTCGGGGTCGGCTCAGAAATTTGTGTCAAGGACCAGAGCAAGACCACAGGCATCTACTAGTGTGCATATAGGGGTCAGCCCTAGTATATGGTAGATGCAACGGATCTCATGAAGGTGATTGTTGTCAGGGTGGAACCCAATGTTTCAAGTGTGGTCAAGCGGGCCATTATGCTCGAGAGTGCCCCAATGCTGTGTAGGGTGGTTGACCAGGACAACGTGGAAGAAGGTCAAATCAGAGGTAGACAATGCAGGCAATGGTGCTCTTTCACCCTGTAAGGTTGATGATGAGGCCCTGGAGACTCAGGATGCAAGGGTCATTATAGGTATGAGCTTGATTTGATATGTTTGAATTGATGTACAATGCGATTTAAATTCTTGAACTACATTGGAAGTGATTGATCTCATCAGGGAGAGTTCACTTGTATAAATTTTACGCTTACACATTGTTTGTTTTGGGGGCATCCCAATCTTTTGTGTCCACTACTTTTGCACGAATATGTAACTTAACCACGGAGCCACTACAATAGTACGTAGCCGTAGCATTACCAAATGGAGAAAGGGTAATTTGTTCGAAAGTCACCCTAAGTTTTCCGTTGGACTTACGGGAAAGGATACGTGATGTCAATTTAATAATATTTAAAATGCTCGAATTTGACATCATTTTGGGAATGGATTGGCTATTTCGGCATTTCGCGAGTATCAATTTTCAAATTCAGTTGGTCAATTTTCATCTACCTGGAGGAGACTATATGGAATTGGCAGGTAGAAACCTGAAGTCGAGACCCATGGCTATATCTGCGATCTAAGCAAAGAAAGATTTGGCAAGTGGGGCGGAGGCCTATTTGGCTCTAGTGGTGTCTATACCAATGGACAGGAAGTTAGAAATGGGGATTCCAGTTGTTGAAGAGTTTCCAAATGTTTTTGCAGATCACCTTCTCAGGTTGCCTTCTATTCGAGACATCTAGTTCACAATTGATCTAGAACCTAAAGTGGCTCCGGTGCATAAGGCTCCCTGTAGAATGGTGCTAGGTGAGTTGAAAGAGTTTAAGGCTCAGATACAAGAACTAGTAGACAAGGGATTTATCCAGTCCAATTCTTCACCTTGGGGGGTGCTTGTACTGTTTGTCAAGACAAAAGATGGCACCCTTAAAATGTGCATTGATTATCAGGAGCTGAACAAGGTGATTATAAAGAACAAATATCCTTTGCCCAAGATTGATGACTTATTTAATCAACTTCAAGGTGTAGCTACGTTTCCGAAGATCGACTTGAGATCAGGTTGTTATCGGCTCAGAATAAAGGACAAGGATGTACCAAAAATTGCTTTTAGATTGAGGTACGGGCATTATGAGTTCAAAGTAATGCCTTTTGGACTGGTCAATGCACCTACAACTTTTATGGACATGACGAATTGGGTGTGTCGGTCTTATCTAGATTCCTTTGTGGTAGTCTTCGTCGATGATATTCTTGTGTATTCCCAAGATTTGGAGGATCATGACAATCACCTAAGGTTGGTACTAGGTAAGCTGTAGGAGCATCAATTATATGCAAAGCTCAGCAAATATGAGTTCTGGCTCAATGAAGTCAGGTTCCTTGAGACAGTCATCTCTCAGGAGGGTGTGTCTATAGATCCTTGTAAGGTTGAAGCAATGTGGGCTTGGCCTCGTTCCACGACAGGGCATGAGATCTGAAGCTTCTTGGGACTCAAATGTTACTATCGGAGATTTGTAGAGGGATTTTCTAGATCATTTGGGACACTCACCGCTTTGACCAAGAAGGATATTGAGTTCTTCTGGACTGAAAAATGTGAAAGAAACTCCCAAGAATGGAAGAAAAGGTTGACCACTGCACCTGTTTTGGCACTTCTAGAGCCGCACAAGTCGTTTGTTGTTTTCATCGATGCTTTCAAATTTGGGCTAGGGTGTGTTCTGATGCAAGAAAGGCGAGTTGTAGCATATGTGTCCCGTCAACTGAATGATCATGAAAAGAACTATCCCACTCATGACTTGGAGCTTGTAGCAATGGCTTTTGCTTTAAAGACTTGGCAGCACTATCTGTATGGCGAGACCTACGAAGTCTACACGGATCATAAGAGTCTGAAGCATCTCTTCACATAGAAAAATCTCAACGTGAGGTAGAGGAGTTGGTTAGAGTTAATCAATGACTATCAATGCGAGATAAAGTACCATTCGGGAAAGTCAAACAAGGTTGCTAATGTGCTAAGTCAGAAATCTCACCTGCTGGATGTGGCTGAATCATCAGGGGTAGATTCTCTTATCTTCAAAATGAGGAGACTTTTAGTGGAAAGTGCACAACAAGAGGAGATCTTAACCTCCATGCATGAATTTGAGGTTGTTGACTTTAAGGAATTGAAGATTCTTCAAAGAAGGGATCGAAACTCTTAGATATCTAGTAGAAGGTCAGGAAGTCAAGGGGTCCTGCACATTATAGTTTGAGCGTAGGGTGATTCCTACTACTTTGGAAATTAAAAAGAAGACGTTGATAGTGGCACATGCGGCCCTTAACTCAGTTCACCCAGAAAGTAAGAAGATATATCGGGACCTAAAGAGAAATTTTTTATGGGAATGGATGAAAAAGGACATAGCCATACTCATTGAGAGATGTCCCACCTATGAGAAAGTTAAAGCAGAACATCAGAGACCTATTGGTAACCTTCAATCTCTCTAGATTTCAAAGTGGAAATTAGATGATATTGCGATGGATTTTGTGTGGGTCTACCAAAGACTCCTAGTTCTTTTCATGATCATTCAGTTGGCGGGACACATATGCTACAACTTGCCCTTTTTGCTTCAGAACACACCCTAGCCCAAATTTGGAAGTGTCGCTGAAAACAACAAATGGCTTGTGAGGCTCTGGAAGTGCCAAAACAGGCACTGTGGTCAACCTTTTCTTCAATTCTCGGAAGCTTCTTTTACATTTTTCAGTCCAGAACAACTCAGTATCCTTCATGGTCAAAGCGGTGAGTGGTCCAAACAATCTAGAAAATCCCTCCACAAATCTCTGATAGTAACGTACTAGTCCCAAAAGCTTCAGATCTCATGCACTGTTGTGGGATACGGCCAAGCCCACATTGCTTCAACCTTACTAGGATCTATAGACACACCCTCCTGAGAGATGACCGTCCCAAGGAACCTAACTTCATTAAGCCAAAACTCACATTTGTTGAGCTTTGCATATGCTGATGCTCCCGTAGTTTACCCAGTACCAACCTTAGGTGATTAGCATGATCCTCCAAATCCTGGGAATACACAAGAATATCATCGATGAAGACTACCACAAAGGAATCCAAATAAGACCGAAACACCCAATTCATCATGTCAATGAAAGTTGTAGGCGCATTGGCAAGTCCAAAAGGCATTACTTTGAACTCATAATGCTCGTACCTCGAAATGAAAGTAGTATTCGGTACATCTTTGTCCTTAATTCTTAACTGATAATAACTCGATCTCAAGTCGATCTTTGGAAACATATCTACACATTAAAGTTAAACAAATAAATCATCGATCTTGGGCAAAGGTTATTTGTTCTTTACGGTCACCTTGTTAAGCTCCCGATAATCAATGCACATTTTAAGGGTGCCATCTTTCTTCTTGACAAACAGTACAAGCACCCCCCAAGGTGAAGAACTGGGATGGATAAATCCCTTGTCTACCAATTCTTGTAACTAAGGCTTCAATTCTTTCAACTTGGCTGGCGCCATCCTGTAGGTGGCCTTATGCACCGAAGCCTCTCCAGGTTCTAGATCAATCATGAACTCGATGTCTCAAACGGGAGGCAACTCAGGGAGGTCATCTGTAAAAATGTCTGAAAACTCTTCAACAGTTGGAACCCCCACTATTGACTTCCTCTCCACTAGTTTAGACACTACTTGAACCAAATAGGTATTTGCCCCACTTGCCAAATCTTTCTTCACTTGGATGGTAGATATAACTGTGGATCTTTACTTTAGCTTGCTACCCACAAATTCTATATAGGCTTCTCTAGGTAGATAAAAACTGAGCACCCAGCTCCAAAAATTGATACTCGGGAAAAGCTGAAATAGCCAATCCATTCCCCGAATGATGTCAAATCCGAGCATTTTGTTAAATCGGCATCAAGTATCCTTTTCCCAAAGTCCAACAAGCAACGTAGGGCGACTTTCGAACATATTACTCTCTCTCTGTTTGTTAACGCTATGACCACGGACTCTTGTAAGGGCTCTATGGTTAAGTTACACATTCATGCAAAAGTAGTAGACAAAAGTTTGGGATGCCATCGAATCAAACAATGTGCAAGCGTAAAATTCATCCACACAAACTCTCCTTGATAAGATCAATCACTTCCAGTGTAATTCAAATTTAAATCACACCATACATCAATTCAATCAGATCAGATCAAGCTCATACATGTGATCACCCCTGCATCCTGAGTCTCCGGGGCCTTATCATCAACCTCACCGAGTGTCAAAGCATACACCCTTGCCTACATTATCAGCCTCTGATTTGGCCTTCCTCAACGCTGTCCTAGTCAACCTTCCTACGCAGCACTGGGGAACTCTCTAGCATATTGGCCTTCCTCAGCGCTGTCCTAGTCAACCTCCCTATGCAGCATTGGGGCACTCTCGAGCATATTGGCCTACCTAACCACACTTGAAACATTGGGTCCCACCCAGATGACAGTCAACTTCATGAGATATGTTGCATCTACCACATATTGCGGTTGGCCCCCCATATGCACACTAATAGATGCATGTGGTCTTGCTACGGTCCTTGACACAAATTTCTGAGGCGACCCCAAATTGATTCCCTCTCTTGCAAAGCTCCACCTCTTCTAGCCAGATGGCGAGCCTACCGCACTACCATACTCCCACTCAGCTATGGAGGCCACCTCAACCAATCTCTAAAAATTCTGAATTTGCAGACAGGCAATTTGTCTGCAAATCTTCTAACGCAATCCCTCTTGAAATTGCTCGACTTGCATCTCTTCAGTAGCAATGAGATGAGTTGCAAACCTAAAGAGTTCCATGAATTTCTGAGGATACGACTCTGCCGTCATATCTCCTTGCACGATGCTATTGAACTCCCTAGCCTTCTGACACCTCAAAGTGCTAGGGAAAAAGTGATCATTAAACTCTTGCTTAAAGTGTTGCCAGGTCACCACTGTAGGAGATCCCAATTCCATCTCAAGGAGTTCCCGCTTAGTCTACCACCAGGCGGCAGCCTCTTCTTGCAACATGTAGCTTGCATAAAGCACCTTCTAGGACTCAGTGCACCTACAAATCTCAAACGTCCGCTCCAAATCCTTGATCCATCTCCCAACTCTGAGCGATTTTTCTTCACCCATAAATCCAGGGGTCCTATGGGCAAAGAAATGCTCATAAGAGCACCCTCTCTACTCTTCCTGAGTTTGGGGCTAGAAGTTCTGCTAGAGGAATTTCGTCATGTGGTTCAACACCCTAGCCATGGCATAATTTCCATCACCATGCAGTAGTTCATCCTTGGGAGCTTGACCAAAAGTGTTGTCACGCATAAACATGGGTCACACCATCTTCACCTGCCAAAATGCAACCCATTACTTCAACTCATTACTCCACTCCTTAACTTAAACAAAGCATCCTCGGAGATTAAAGCCTAAATTTCAGGTACTGCACCTTGGTGACTTGTGGTTTTACCAGGAGCTGAACTGCTCTGATACCACCTGTGATGCCCTCAACTACCATGCGTGATTTGGTAGGAGTTGCTACACCGAGGTGATGGCCACTCGAGTCATGCATTCCATCGCGAAGTGCAAGTGTGTGCGAACATGCAATATGTGTACAGTTTAATATACGCAATGGAGAAAATAATAATGTAGTCTAAAAGCTAAGTACCTGAAAATTTAAACTTTAAAACTCAATAAGAAATCCTTCATAAAGTTATTACCGTCATCCAGCTTATTAAAATAAGAATAAAATCGAATCCCTCAACCACAATGGAAAATAAATCCCAAGTTATCACTCCTTAGGTAGGGTCGATCCATCATGCTCAAACCCATCCTTTGCATCAAAGTCTACATATCCATGAAACAACCGTAGGTGGGAACACCACAATGAGATCTCGCATTTTCAGCAAGTAAAACCATAGATCAACAACCAAGAATTTCAAATATGATAAATACAACAAACCGGGACAACAATAATAGAAAAAGACCAAATTACCCCTTATTTGTAATTTTTACACAAAAGCTTCATCATTTAAGCCACTCACGCTAAAATCGAAAATTTCCATTTAGAAAGCATTCATTTAATTATGGTGTGCGCCATAGTCTCCTATAGGGACCATCCGCACATTTTGACTCCCTTTGTCTAGGGGTGCTACACGCACCATACAGTACGGGGTAGCCCCCTCCCCGCACCCCACCCCGCATGGTGCGGGGGTGGGGTTTTTCTTATTTCTAAATCCAAAAGTGATCAAAAATGTATTTTTAGATCCAAATTATAAATTTAAATTTTGTAAATATGACTATAATTTAAAAATTATGTAGTTTTTAAATTTGCTAGTGCATATTTTGTGTAAGTTGTAGTGTAGTAGTTTTAAACTATATAGTTTTTAAATTTGCTAATTCATATTTTGTAAACAAGTCTAACAAATTGTAATATATATATATATATATATATATATTTATATATACACAATTTGTAAAATATAAATATATGTTTATATTTTTATATATAAACATATATTTATGTTTTTGTATATATATAAATATTTATGTTTTTATATATATAATATATATATATATATAGGTGGGAGCGGGGCGGGGTTGGGATCTCCCCGCCCCCCGCCCCTGCTAGGGGGACTAGATGTCCCCCGCCCTCGCCCCTGTGGGCGATTTTGCCCGCCCTACCATGCGGGGGCGAGGCGAATGGGGGCGGGGTAGCGGGGTGCGAGGCCCCGCTGCCCACCCCTACCTTTGTCACACTACGGGTAACGATCATACGTGTGAATTTGTAACGAGCAATGCCCAGCTCCGTGCCCAGCGCATATGTAACCAAACATTCTCTAACCTCTGCCAGCAGAGGGGCCATGAAGTCATACCAAGAGTGTTACCATCTTGGCCGAGCCTTTTTTCACCTAGCAACTGCCTAGAGGACGTCACTCAGTTTTACATGCTTCTAAGTGACTAGAGAAGCTCCATTGAGATAATACTCCAACTTGACTTGGGGTTGTGATATGCACGCACCCACAAAATATGCTTTTAATCATTTTTCCCCAAAACAATTTTATCGGTTTAACAGTACAACCATAGAACTAAACACAATTAATGAAACCATGGCAAGCTATAACAAATTTAAAATGTAGATGCATGATAGACAGCTATTAGGTGGCATGGTATAGTACAAACAAGCAGCAATACAATTCATCATACAGACATCACCGTTCCAACAATTTTATAGTTTCCAACTACACACGATTCGCAACACTCCATCCGACTCTCGGCCAACAATCCAACATGAAACTACAATATAAAATCTCAACACTTCACAGGGCCCTTGACCACTAACCATACACAACCAAACTGCATCAAAAACACAGTTTTCCTAGCATTAGAAATCTGAGGTCAGTCTAGAGTTTTACTTACTACAGCGGAAAGGCAAGTTTATGGATGATCAAACGCGTCGCATTTAAGGGTTTCACGGCGTACGAGAATGAAAGACACTGTGCAAATACAAGAAAACAGTTATACAAAAACTGACATTGCCTAAAGATAAATAAAGAAGGCGAGTGGCATGCGACTTACTGTGGTGGCGTCTAGAGGGGCAGAGCACTATGGGACATTGGATCTGGAGAAAATAATGGAAATCTACGACTATGAGGTTAATGGGTGACAGATCCAATGTAGTAGAGGATGGAGGACAGGACTTCGAGGCGGAGTATGACGGAGCACTATGGGACAGTGGCAAAAGTGAGCCTTAGCTCATTGGTTTTGAGGGAGGATAAGGTCGAGAATGGGAAGGGAAAGGCCAAGGGGTGGTTGAACACCACTGGAACATGACTATGTGCAGTGCACGATGGCGCTAGAGAAAAAACCTCACCTAAAAGCTATGGAATCATGGATTGAACGAAGGGGAAGATGAAAGGAGAGGCTTGGAGGTGAGTTTCTAATGAGAAAGCATGGGTCGTGGGTTGGGGCTTGGTGAACGTAGGCATGGCTACGATAAGTGGTTTGGTATAGTGGGGGGAAGTCGAGCTTTGCACGTGTGACCTGCAACAGTTGGCTTGCTATGGCAGCAAGGAGAAGAAGAGAAAAAAAAATCCCGAGTGTCACACAGATTGGCAGGGTAGGTGTTGTGGATTGGTGGAAGGGGAGGTGGTGGCAAATGGGGGTGGTGGCCAGAGCTCGAATGATGCCTGGCGGTGGTGCAGAGGCGAGGGTTCACGGGAGGAGGAAGAAGAAGAAGAAGAAAATAAGAGAGAGAGAGAGAGAGAGAGAGAGAGAGAGAGAGAGAGAGAGGAGTGCGGTGCCTGGGGAGAACAAGTGGGGAAAAAAGTCTCTAGGGTTTCCACATGCCAAAATGACATAGTTTTGGATGGGTTAAGGAGCTGGGTTTCATGCACACAAACTAGGCCCTCTCTTGCACCCAATTCACACCAACTCGGCCCAAAACCCATTAGAAAATAAATAACCCACTATCCTACCAACTTGGGCCCCAATTTTGCCAAGTTACAGCAAAAAACAGCTAAAATACATAAAGCCCAAAAAGAGATATTTGGGTTTCACATCATTCTAAATATCACACAACTTACAAACATAAACAAATTTGTATATTTCAACTTTTGCCCCTAAAGGTTCATCATGCAACCAAATGTTGAGTAACCGTACTATCTTGTGTCCTATCTACCTATTGATATTCATTTCTTCGGTTTTCTTTTACATTACCTTCTCAAAACCTTTTCAGCCATGCATAGACTACATCCATTTTGATGGCAGTCTCACCTTACTTCATATTATCAAAGGACTCCGCAATTTATCATCTTTGTTAGACTCGCCAATGAGTGATTCACTCAATATGATAAATTCACCTGGAGTGTGTTGAGATACTTTTTTCTCAACCTCTACAACTATGGATCAATTTATCTTTCATGTAGTTCACATTTCTCTTAACCATTGTGTAGGTATCATGATCCTTTGATGCCATTAATAGAACTATACCAAACTCATTAATTGGTCAAATCAGTAAATCGTTGTGCCTCTAGATTTCTTGATGGATCTTCCTGTATATTCTTCAAATGTGTACTTTGGTTTGACCAATGAGTATCATGATCAAATATGTACTATCGTAAGTATTCTTCAAATGTGTACTTTTTTGTTTGACACATTTGTACGTATGGTTGTTCATTGAGAATTATTTGTGGAATCATTTTAGTTAATGAGTTGAAATCAACCAAGCATTCATTCTTAGTCATCCTCGTCAATTTCTTGCCATAATCATTTACAAATATTTTCAATGGGGTGGTGGAATTAACATAACCATAAAAAAATAATAAAAATGAATTTATACTCTCGCTTCACTGCATTGTTGACATTTTGGCTTAAAAAGCATCTTTTATGTTGTCAATACCCTTAGCATATAGCTAATTCAGCCATGCATTGAAAACTAGATCAAGCCTTTGAATCATATCATGTCGTCTTTGTTGAAATTCTTTAATGGTCAACAAATTGTATACACAATTTAAAAGAGCACCTTTCATCTGATCATGCTGGGAATATGACCTAAGCTTATGCGGAAGTTTGCAAAATATATGTCACAAGCAAAAATGGTGTCTAGAGTTGCGAAAGATTTTAGCAATTAATGGTAGTTTGCACGGCAATATCCTGATCCGTTGCGGTTGCATTCGGGGCTTTTTCTAACATGCATTTCAATCAAGACTCGAACGACGATACAAATGTGTCAAGATTTTCGCTTGATTTAGCCACAACCAAATAATATGGATTGGCCAGGACGATTGACACTCACATGAATGGCCCGAATGGCATTTTATCATTTTTTGTCAAGTGCGTCGTATAAAATGTTATGAAATCTCTGAATGACTCATATGTCACTTCATTTCGTGTTTCCGCCCAAAAGACATTGAACAAATGAGTGTCTTCATCTAAGTCCATCACGTTAAAAAGCCTTTTTTTATTCTTGACTCCGCATCAAATAGTTACAGAACGCCTACATCCCCTTCTCCAGAAACTTTTTTTGGCACTTTATTTATGTGGTTTGGGCATCCTCTCTCAAAATGAGAGATTTTCATATCCATTTCCACCACGAGAGCTTTGTAACTCTTGGCTAGACGAATGGCAGCTTTGTCGATTGTCTCAAGCTGCTTTTAACTCAATCATCAACCTTCTTAGGGCAAGAAAATTGCCTTATTTTGGTTGGACTTAAAACGTGATTGTGTTCTAAAACCACGTTAAATAGTGTATACCTTCTATCATGCATAAACTTGGGATTGATCTTTGTCGTACACCCTATAACGCCCACTAGTTAGTTTCCACTCATCTATTTTGGATGATTTGTTTAGACTTTGCATGTCAGCTACATGCAATGAAAAGCCTCTTAATTACCTATCATATCCAGTAGTTGAGGTTAATTCTGTTTGTCACGCCGAAGCCTTCTTGCTTGGCATACATCTTATAATATGGCAAAACATCCGCTCTACTCTCAAAGAACAAGTCAACTTTAGGCTCTTCAAACTTTTCATTTCTAAAACCTTCGTTTCACTTCACAATTTCATCCACATGCAACTCACAACCAGTGTGCATTTTGCTCTATATTGAAAAAATTGACAAAAACTAAAAGTAAAAAAAGTCACTAACCAGTCAAAATTAGAACTTCAACTTAATATCAACTCTTTGCTTTAGGCAAAGTGTTGTCTCTCAAACGATTTGTCTATAGAGAGTAATAAAAGTTAAGATCAAATCAGTCACAAAGGAATATGTGTATTGGTGGAGTCCTAAAAGTGAGTAGTTGGCTTATAATCTAAGTTTTTCCTGTATGTATCAGGTCATAACTATAATTTCGCTTTCATGAATGAATGAATAAAGCCTCTTATAAAATAAAATAAAAAAGACTCTAGATGACCTGACTAACCAATTTGAGAGCAAAACGATTCATTGTCACCCTCATAATCCAAAACGGATCATATTCGAGCCCATCTTATGGATACCCACTACCAATACTCAATTTTCCCAAATATGAGTATGTATATTTGTTCCCAAATATGAGTATGTATATTTGGTCAATTGAATAAGTTTTGCAACTGAATAAGTGCAATATCAATGACCCAATCATGGAATCCCATACACCAACATAAATAAGAATATGTACTAAGAAAATAATTTACCTCGCTAGGAATGTCTCAATTTCTTTCATCAATGATTGCTATTTTTTCAATTTTTACTTGGAAAAATTTAGTTGCAAGCACAATTATGCACTAATATTTGCACAAGTCTAATGTGATTGATCAAAAAGTAGATTTGATTGAAAACAATGCTAATTTAAATTTTAAATATAAAGAAATTAGTATTTGTACGCAAATTAGTACGTAACTTTACTTGTATATAGCAAAACTCCTTTTTCACCCAAGCCCATATGTCTAGCTTCTCAAAAATCTTATGACATTTCCTTCCTCCATTTAAGCAACAGACGAGCAAACCATGGCAGAAGTATCAAAGAAGCATATAGTAGTACTAGGTGTGCACGCGTATATATTGACAAGAGCACTAAGTTATGTGATGAAACCATAAATAGCTCAAAAAAATTTGACAGGGAGCACTCTATTCTTACAAACGACAAGATAAAACTCAAGTAACAGAAGCACTCTAGGCAAGGCGTAGAGGTAGCTTAATGGGTAGGTTCTTGGATGTAGTTGCGGATTCACGGACTCAGCTGCAGGATGGTTCATACCCTATGACAGAAAAAACAAAGAAAGGTTAGGGAGAGCAATCCAAAGTTAGTTGAAACAGTAACAGAGAGACCGAGAGAGAGAGGTCGCCAAATCGGCGAATTTCCGGCAATGTAGCAGGGATGACGAATCATGTAGAAAGTCGTAATAGGGCAAATGTACTGTTGGGAAGTAAACCTCATTTTTAAAACGGGAAATGCTAGGTCCTCCATTTGGCGGTTCATGTTCATGTATTTAAATTGTTTTTAATTATTAAGAAAATAACTATTAGTAAATTTGTATATCTTTTATATTTAAAAATGTTTTAAAAAATATTTAAAAGAAAAAAGTACAACTACACTAAGGCATGTCCAGCTGTAATGCTGGGCGGCAGAGTAACATGATCCTTTTTAAAAGTTAAACTCCAACAATATATATATATATTTAAAAGTAAATAAATAAATCTTAGATCAAATTTGAAGACTTGTACACCATACATAAACTATCCACAGGGCATATATAAAAGGTATTAGTACTCGGAGTTACATTAACTTAGACTGCATCGAGACCAATGTTTTTTTTTTTTTTTTCAATTTGTTTCCAATTTTCTTTTCACTTCTTGAGTTTTTCTAAGTTAAAATTTTTTATAAAAATCATTTTCTATTCCTCCAAAAGTTTTTAAAAAATATTCGAAAATTCGGTTATTAGTCGAAGTAGAATTTTTCTTAAATGAAATACCTATCCACGCAAATCCCCAATGCACTTTTATTATTATATCTTAGAAGAAAATAAAATCATTTTTCATCATAATTAATGAATCTAATGATACACGCACAATTCTACCATTCTAGAATTCAAGTGTGGTTAAAGTAGGTTTGGACAGTGAGATGAGAATTTTTAATTTTAAATGAAAGTTTAAAATATTACTTTTTATTGTTATTATTGTTTTAAGATTTGAAAAAGTTGAATTGAAATTTGAAAAAGTTGATTTGTTTATTATATTTTATGTGATAATTTAAAAAAGTTATAATGATGAGATGATATGAGATAACTAAATAGTGTTTTATATTTGCATGCCCAACTAACAAACCGAACAAATACTATGTTAATGTGGGTATTCGTTACAAGTTACCTTCCTCATATCGGAACAAGGACATTTCATACGGGCACTTGGGTCGTTAAAATGAATGAACAGGTCAAATGCACAATACTCCTTTTTAAGGCTAAAAGCTTATAGGAAGTTATTTTAGTGATGGGTATTTTTACAATTCTTTAAGCAATCATGTTTTAAATTAGAGGTATTTTTGTAAAATAACTTATAAAAAGAACATTATTTTACATAAATATTATCATTTTAAAACATAATTATAAAAAGAATTTGTGTGTGTATCATTACTCGTTTGTTAATAATGAGTCTTTGACGATGGTTAGCCCATTAAACACGTAGTAAGGATGTTATCACAAAAGAGACCCTATGAACCATCATCTGGATCCCAATCACACCATCAAAATATGATCAAAAACCAACTTTTCCTGCACTTCATATTTTAAACAGGAACATTTTCCTCCACAATTTCTTTTTTCCTTTTTTAATATAGTGGCCCATATAGCCATGGTCCTCCATGGAAAATACAAATTTTGGAATTAATACTAGATGATCCTAGAGCACTTACTTTCAAATTACTACTAAAAAAAAAAAATCGTTTTGACCATTGCAGAGCTCTAAATGGCCGTCTTGAAACTCTTAAACATGAAGGCAATTTCTCACAAAACTGATCTACATTATTAGTGAACAAGTAATTAAAACCCATCAGTACAACAATCGAACAACGATACAATCTATTATCTAAATGACATTTCTACAACATCATACATTCTCTTTTGAGCTTGAAACCTTGATATCTTGTTTCTCCTCTTCACTCAAGGATGCAGGTTTCTCTGTGGGAGCCTCTATTGTGGAATTGGGTTCCTTTTTAAGCTCGGACTCGAACTCCTTTGCTGCCTGAAAAAATGAAAGGCAAATCAAATACTTCCATATGTAACAACAATTTTAAAACGCACTTGATGCTCAAATGATATAAAGATTCCATCAATTTGTAGCGCATATTACAAGTAGCAAAACGGTTGATTCCACCAATTTTAAGCTTTGACAAAGAAATGACTGTTGGGCCATATACTTTAAATGGGAAACCCTCCTAAATGATCCAGTTCTTATTCTCTTTCTTCTTCCACCGCCTTCTTGCAATTAAGGTTATCAAGGCAGAAGACCCAGAAAAATCACCCAACGATCTGTCGAAAGCTCCATCTATTTATATCAAACAGTGGGATTCGAAGGAAAAGGTCAAAGCATCTATACAAGAGTTCATCTACTTGTAAGTCGGTGTGGAGTATAACCTTCACACAGCTGAGAGTAGAGTTTGATTTGCAATAGAAGTTTAAAATTAAACTCTTTTACAAATCAAATCCAGCCATATCAACAGTGTAGAGGGTGTGTCCTCCACACTGGCTAGCAAATATATTTTTTCTTTGTACAGAGGCTATAAGCGTCCTTTCTCTATGCCAATACTCTCAGGAACAGTAGAACCATGACCAATGCAATATAAATATGTATGATTCTTTTCTTTTGTAAGAACTACTTTAAGTTCGATACAAAATTACCTATACGATCTGAGAGGAACCAACTTACATATAGAGGCTACAGTAAACATGCAAGTTTTTATGCTCACCTTCAACAGCTTGTTCGCTAACTATGGCACTGTAAATTGCTAAAAAGTATTTGGGAGGTAGGCCTCTAAACTGTAATTGGAACCTTACCTTGGAGGTAGATTGAAAGATACTACTATATGATTAGTTTGTATGGGTCTACGAGCAAATAGTTTACTACCAGATAGGGGCCTTGAAATGGGGATAGGCTATGGATGCTTCATATTATAGCAGGTTGGAGCACCATGAAGTGGGCGGTTTAATAAAAAGATCTTGTCCAGATGTTGCAGACAGGATGAGCGTTAGTTTGTAAATTTGAACATTAAAATAATAATGATGATGATGGTGGTGGTGGTGGTGGTGATGATGACAACGACGATGATGATAATAATAGCCCTTTTGCGCACCCAAAACTATCACTTTTGTCATGTTATATACTGAAACTATCACAAAAACTACCATGTGCAATCTCAATAAGATTTGAATGTTAAAATACAAAAACAAACTTTATGATCAGATCTTAAGGAGGCAGCACATTAGCTTGAGAGGTGTGGCCTTGGAGGGAGATGGTGCTCTTGGATCAAATTTTGTATATCCACAATATGAACAGTAATCCAAGGAGCTTCTTCAGAAGCTTGAGCGGATTGAGGTAAGGTGATCCCTTATCCCCACTACTTTTTGTTTTCATTATGGAAGCTTTTAGTAAAATGATTGCAGGTCTTGTGGAAGGTGGATTTCTATCTGGCTTTGTAGTAGGGGACACAACTGAGATAACACACCTCCTATTTGTTGATGATACTCGTATTCTATGGCGCTAGTCACAAATACATTCAAGCTTTGTGGGCTCTTCTACTTTGTTTTGAAGCGGCATCGGGATTGAAAGTGAATCTCACCAAGTCAAAATTAGTTGTAGTTGGAAATGTTCCAGGTGTTTTGAGCTTCACCAACATTTTTGGGGTGCAAAGTCTCCACCTTGCCAATGAAGTATATCGGTCTTCCCTTGGGTGCCTCATTCAAATCTCAGTCCATCTAAGACCAACCCCCCCCCCCCCCCCCCCCCCCCCCCCCCTCCTTCTCTCTTAAAAAGCTTCTTTTTTTGTATGGACAACTTCATTAGGGAAGATTTTCACCTTAGATAATCTACGGAAACACCAACTCATTGTGTTGGATTGGTGCTATATGTGTAAGAACAGTGGAGAGTCAGTGGATCATTTATTATTGCATTGTGAGGTACCCATGAGTTTGTGGAATGATATATTTGCTAGAATAGGGCTTCATTGGGTAATGCCAAGAAGGGTTGTGGATTTTTTGGCCAGCTGGCAAGGCATCCAAGGTACCACTCAAATTGCAGCTATGTGGAAGATGATACCGATCTGTCTATGGTGGTGCATATGGATGGAGAGGAATGGTTGAAATTTTGAGAATCCTGAACGGACAATGGACGAAATTAGAACTTTATTTTTTCATACTCTACTCCATTGATCGATTTTAATAGAGTTTAATGGCATGAACATACATGATTTCCTTGTATCTTCAGACACTCATGCATAGGTGTTGCTCTTGTCTATGTCCCGTGTTCTTGGCTTAGCCTACTTTAATAAAATTCTTATTTACTGATCAAAAAGTTTGGGAGAAAACGTAATTTCTCCATATAATAAATTCAATTAAATTGCACCGATAAAAAAAAATAAACTCAACTAAATTGCTAAAATCACAGTCTATGTTACTTACACCCTTCTCTTTAACCTACCATGCCCACATGAGCAAACATGACATAAGGATATGGCTATCAGACACTCCAAAATGATGGAAAGTCTTTGGAGAACATAAGAATCATGTACTTGACACATAATATCATCAGAAACTCTTACTTGACCATTATTGTTGACCACTCAAGTCTATACAAAATAGGGCACAGCTGAATCCAGATACAAACTACTAATGCGAAGTGGGCTATAGTCATCCTGTATTGCTTTCAAATTTTCAATGGTGCAGAAGTCATTGATGGCATAGGAATCATCTAACTCCAGTCCTTATTCTAAATTATTTTAAAGAAATGAATGTCATTGGATAGTACAATAGTCATCCAACTCCAGTACTTCCTTACGCTTGAAGTCCTCTAAAACTCCAGGTCAGGAACAGGAGGGTCCCTGGCAAGGCAAATCTTCTGTTGTGGTCAGCAGTCTTTCATAGAAACGTTACCCCTACGACTTGCAGTGTAAAGTTAAATCAATACAGTTTCTACCAGGCAGTATCGATGAATAAGCTCAAATTACTGAGATATAGCTGCTAACAAACAAAGTTAGTTTGACAGCATTTACTCATGGCTGATCTTTGGTCTTAACATCTAATATCCAACAAAAACATTGCTAATAATTAATTCCAGAAGACAATAACTAAAATGAAACTACTCCAAACACCACAAGAGAATAGCACCACCGTTCATAAAGAATCCATGCAACCAAAATTAAACTGTAATCACATAAATAAATTCAAATCTTACATTCAGTAATACATTAAAAATTGAAACAGAGATACGAAAAAGTAAACTCAGATCTTACTTTAAATATGTTAGGGTTCCAACGGAAGAAGCAAAACCTAGAAGGGAGATGAAGACAGAAGATCTGAACTGGAGTTGGGATCATGTGAAGTGAAGTGATGTTAAGAGGCTTGAAGAGGAAACGGCGCCGTATCAAGCATTGGAGGGCAGCTGTGGAAGTCCAAAATAGGAACGTTTTGATAAAATAGAGTTTGTCGTTTTTAGAGTCATGCTGCTTCTGTCATTTAGAGTAGTGGTGCTACGCACCATTTGGTGTCAGTGTGTCGAGACCCCAACAAAAATCGCCCTAGGACATGGTCCTAGACATGCATGGACATCCGAGATTGGACCACATATGGGGTCGAGCCTAGCTTTGGAGGACTTCTCTAAGGGTCTAGTGCAGACCCTAGGGAGATTGCGGGAATTGCACGGGTCAATTGGAAGATGGCTCACATCTTTCCATTTGACTAAGCCATGGCTCAGCTCTGATAGCCCATTGACACTCCTGTTGGCATGCCCTGACAGCTCCACGGGCCTTGCCTTGACACTGTCACTGACATGCCTTGACAGCCCCATGGGCCCCCAGCATGGCCAGCACCAGCCACCCTCAGCACGCCCACAGGCATGCCACGGCACCAGCCATGGCACACCCCTGACAGAACCACCATCATGCCATGGCCCCTGCCATGGCACATGCATGACGGACCCACAGACAGGCCATGGACCCCGCCATGGCACGCACTTGATAGCATCGCTAGCATGCCATGGCACACTCATGTCAGCCGCACAGTCATGCCGTAGGCATGCCATGGCTCATACCATGGCACACCCAGGACATCCCAGCTAGCATGCCATGGCACGCCCAAGATAGTCACATGGCTAGCTTGCTTGCATGCCTTGGCTCAAGCCTTGACACGCAGCCGGCACCCATGGAGACTACTAGTTGCGCGCAAACCATGCATGTAGGCCTGTGCATTCCCTTGAGTGTGCACCTGCGAGCATGCATGCACGCCCCAGCATCACTTAGCCAGGATAGTGGCATGCCCTCACCAGCACGCCATCCAGCGCACAACTTCAGCCCATACCTTGCAGGTAAGGCTAGTGGCATGCCCACCAGGCATGCCATCCAGCGCACGGCTCCAGCCCATGCCTTGCAGCCCCAGCTCCCAGACCGTCAGCTTGGGCCATGCATGCTCATCACCCAGGCCACCAGCCTGGGCCATGCAGGACCACCGCCCAAGCCACGTTCATAAAGAATCCATGCAACCAAAATTAAACTGTAATCACATAAATAAATTCAAATCTTACATTCAGTAATACATTAAAAATTGAAACAGAGATACGAAAAAGTAAACTCAGATCTTACTTTAAATATGTTAGGGTTCCAACGGAAGAAGCAAACTTAGAAGGGAGATGAAGACAGAAGATCTGAACTGGAGTTGGGATCATGTGAAGTGAAGTGATGTTAAGAGGCTTGAAGAGGAAACGGCGCCGTATCAAGCATTGGAGGGCAGCTGTGGAAGTAAAAAATAGGAACGTTTTGATAAAATAGAGTCTGTCGTTTTTAGAGTCATGCTGCGTCTGTCATTTAGAGTAGTGGTGCTACGCACCATTTGGTGTCAGTGTGTCGAGACCCCAACAAAAATCGCCCTAGGACATGGTCCTAGACATGCATGGACATCCAAGATTGGACCACATATGGGGTCGAGCCTAGCTTTGGAGGACTTCTCTAAGGATCTAGTGCAGACCCTAGGGAGATTGCGGGAATGGCACGGGTCAATTGGAAAATGGCTCACATCTTTCCATTTGACTAAGCCATGGCTCAGCCCTGATAGCCCATTGACACTCCTGTTGGCATGCCCTGACAGCTCCACAGGCCTTGCCTTGACACTGTCACTGACATGCCTTGACAGCCCCATGGGCCACTAGCATGGCCAGCACCAGCCACCCCTCAGCACGCCCACAGGCATGCCACGGCACCAGCCATGGCACACCCCTGACAGCACCACCATCATGCCATGGCCACTGCCATGGCACATGCATGATGGACCCACAGACAGGCCATGGCCCCCGCCATGGCATGCACTTGACAGTATCGCTAGCATGCCATGGCACACTCATGTCAGCCGTAGGCATGCCATGACTCGTACCATGGCACGCCCAGGACATCCCAGCTAGCATGCCATGGCACACCCAGGACAGTCACATGGCTAGCTTGCTTGCATGCCTTGACACACAGCCGGCGCCCATGGAGACTACTGGCTGCACGCAAACCATGCATGTAGGCCTGTGCATTCCCTTGAGTGTGCACCTGCGAGCATGCATGCACGCCCCAGCATCACTTAGCCAAGATAGTGGCATGCCTCACCGGCACGCCATCCAGCGCACAGCTCCAGCCCGTGCCTTGCAGGCAAGGCTAGTGGCATGCCCACCAGGCATGCCATCCAGCGCACGACTCCAGCCCGTGCCTTGCAGCCCTAGCTCCCAGACCGTCAGCTTGGGCCATGCATGTTCATCACCCAGGCCACCAGCCCAAGCCACCTGACTGGGCCTCACAGCAGCAGCACGGCATCACCCTGTGCCCACCATCAGGCCTAGGCTTGGCACCATGCCATGCCCACCATCATCAGACCACACACAGCGCCATGTCGTGCCCACCACAAGACCAACGCATGGCCCATGCCATGCCATGCAGTCGTGCCACGCATGGCACCATGCCACACCCAACAACAAGCCATGCACGGCCCCAAGCCGTGCCACCCATCGAGCCATACACCATGCCGTGCACATCATGAGCCACCATGGCCCATCCATGGGCCATGGCATGCCACGGGCCACCATGGCCCGTCCATCACTATGTTATTGCTTTTAATTTATTTATTTAATTTATTGTGCTAGGGGCCTTTTGGGGGTTTCCAAGTTGTAAGCTCTATAAATAGGACCCTTAGGCATTTCATTTTGCATCTTTGATCATTTGGCATATTTTCCTTTGTGGAACGGTTTGGTCTGTTCTTATGAACACTTTCGGTGCTTTTGCACTTGGGCTCTTTTGGGTGCAATTCGTAAATCCCAAGGAAAGGATTGACACCTTGCAATTCGTGAATAGGTGTTGTCCATTTATCTATCTTTGATTCATCATCTTGCAATTCGTGAATAGATGTTGAATCTCTTTATCTATCTATCGTTGTTCTTGTTTATTTTCCATTCAATCTTCATATCATCCATTTATCCATCTTTTGCATGTTTCCATTCTCTATTCAAAAATCCAAAAATATCTTTATGTTCTTATATTTTCTAGTTGTCATATTGTTCATGTGTGTTCTTCCATCGTGTTCATCATTTCTCTACCTTTAATCCATTTTCCAAACACCACACGCCTACCACCTGGTTTCCCATAGTCCATATTCGGCCAACACTTCCCAAAACACCTCCTTCCATTCTCACAAACCCTAGCCGAACCACCAAGATTCCCACAAGATAATTCCTACATTTTAGGAATCCTCATCTCATCTTCCAAATCACATCTTATCTCGTCATCTCCATCTTCCGCCAACTACTTTCCCAAATTCAAACTCAAATCTCAATCCCAACATTTTAGGAAATCCAATCCCTAAACTCTCTCAATCATCTCCATCTTTTCAAATCCTACTAAAGACCCTCATCCGCTTGCCATATCAAATCCCTTCATTCTAGGAACTACCCGAGAATCATTCAAACTTTAAATCCCTCTCTTCACTCTTGCCTTAGCCAAACTACCTGAATCCCTAAATCATTTCCTACCTTTTAGGAACTCATCTTCCATCTTCCAATCCATCCAAATTCGAAATCCATACTTTGCCTTAGTCAAACTTCAAGTTCTAAACAACTCCCATCGATCTTATCATTTAGGATCACACCCTAGCCACCTTTTTTTTTTGATAAGTTCACACCCTAGCCACCTTATCCATCATACAAACCCTATCTCCCATCTCCAAATCCCTAAACTCTAGGAACAACCCGAGACATATTCAAACAACATCCAACTTCATCCTCTTACCATATTCAAATCCTTTTTTTTTTTTTTTTTTTTGATGTCGGGGAACCTTTCCAAGGCAGGGCCCTTTGGATCCACCCCTGTAGAGTAAACCCCGGTCCCATGCACCTCACCCTCAGAAGTTTCCCTACATGGAACTGGTTAAATCGCTGACTTTTCACCAGGGGGTGTGGCCCCAAAGAATTGTTTGCACCCATGAGGTGTTGAACCTTGGACCTTGAAGGGAGTGAGATCTCAAGACCAAGGCCTTCACCACTTGAGCCAACCCCTTGGGGTTAAAATTGATCCTACCTTCCTCATCTTACCTTAGCCAATCCCTAAAGTCAAGGAGCAACCCTAGACTCTTTCAAACATCTTCCAAACCCTAGCCACACATCCTAGACTCCAACCCTAATACACCACTTCCCAAGTTCGTAATCCCCTTTAACCACCACCCAAAACCCTAGCTACACTTCACCATACCAACCCCAAGCACCTTCCAAGTGGCGCCAACATCAAGGGCAACCATCAAGTCGTTCCACATTGCATCAAACACACAAACTCACCACTTAGATCACCCGAACTCACCATCATCTTCAAATCCATCACTAAACACCATACCTTCATTAACCTAGGAACCCTTCATTGCCATATCCTAGCCGAGACTAAGTAAGACGACGAGGAACATTCGGTCATCATAAGGCGACGCGAGACCCGTGGACCCCTAATGTTTGGGGACTAGACCGAGGTCCCCAACACAGTGGTGCTGTGCGCCATTTTATTAAAGTGTTTTCTGTGTTGGTTCTATGCTCAGTGATTTTTTTAGCATGCTACATGTCAGTTTATAGTTTTTACCCAGTCTGTTACAAGGGTGTATGTTGACTTAAGGAGGAGAGTGAGGTGCAGGAAAGATCATTTTGGAATATTTTAAGTTTGAATATTGTAAGGAGGTTGGGAAACCCTTGAAGTTTTCCCTTATCTAATATACGTCTGGCCGTCTGAGGCATTTCCACAAACAGCTTGCATCCATTCCCATTTCCATTCCTGCAACATCCCAGCCACTATTACATTCATTCCCTATTTACATTCAGTCATCACAACACCATCACAACAGATATCTATCAAAATAATACATTAGAAATTGAAAGAAAGATATGAAAACAGTAATTCCAAATGATAGTATTACAATTATGTCAAATTTCGGACATTGACAAGACATTGTTTTTAATTATAAAGTTCTCATTATTCGATATCTACAAGACCAGAGACTTCCACCCAATTAATCCATCTAAGCTCCTACGTCAATTCACTTCCCATATCATTGAGAACAAAACCTAGTTTACAAACACGTCTCGAAATTTCTTTTCTTTAATTCAGTCTCCCTTTTCCTCTGAATCCAACCCCAACACAAGTACCAATCTTTTTTCAATTCAATAGTCTCTATTTTGGAAACCAAGACAACCAACAGTAACAAAAGAGAGCACATTTTATCTCTACCGATTTCTCAACTCACAAATTCATTTGGTTCAGTCAAACAAGAATTCTTCATTTTCTTCCAATTTTCCACGAACCCAGATTCTCGTTTAATTATCAAAAGAAATGATAGACCCAACATGATTCACAAACCTGTTGGAAGCTCTTGACGGTCTTTCCAATACTCTTTCCCACTTCAGGCAACTTCTTGGGCCCAAAAACCAAAGCTGCGACTCCAGCAATAACCACCAGCTCGGGCACGCCAAGACCAAACAAAGCGTTGCAGGTGAGACCCTTCTTGGCCGGATCAGTTCTGGTCCTGGTTCTGGACGCAACCAGAGTGTTACTTTTGTGCTTGGTTTTGTTCAGGAAAGTGGAGGTGGCAAAACTGGTAAGAAAGATGGAGTTGGAGGAAGAGAAAGAGAGAACAGGTGGAGGCATTCTTGAAGTCGAAGAGAAACATAGAGTTACAGATGAGATCTCCATGGTTTCTGGGTTGTGGGTTTTGGAGCTTTCTCGGTCGGGGAAGATGTATGATAAGGAGGGTAAGGTGGGGAAGTTTTGAAAGCTTGACCAAGATATCCCGTGTTTGGACTCTAGACCATTAATCGTGGTTTTTTTTTTTGAGGTGGGTGGGGGGCGGCGGCGGCGGCTTGAGTTCGAGTTTAATTCTGTTTTAGTAATAGTCCAATTTTAGTAATATATTAATTTTAATTCTGTTTTTTTTTTATCCAATTTCAATCCAAAACATTGTTAAGGACTCTTCAAATATTTTTTATTAACCACCTTCCCTACGTTTTTTAATAGTTTGTTCTTTTCATTATATTTAACAGAAAAAGGCATTCCTTCTTTTTTTAAAAATAAGTTTGGGACAATTTATTCCTCAATATAATCGGTTAAAAATTCGGCCCCTAGACCCAATAGGGATATAACCAGTCTGATTTTAGATAAAATTTGGGATCAAACCAATAAGAACTGGTTTTGCATTTTTAAGAACCGATTATGCACCTGTTACCTCCCTAAAGTTCTTCCGGTTTTACCGGTTCCAATCCAGTTCGGTCTGGTTTTTCAATTTTATTGTACTATATATTATATTATAGTGGCCAAATATGAAATGGGAAACTTTTGTGAACAATTTAACATTCCTCCTATTGCTCCATCCAAGCAGCATAAGAAAAGTTTAAAAAGATTTTCTAAACCTTGTGGGAGTAGGACACTCCGCAATGAATTTTATAAAAAACCGGTTTCAAAAAGAAAACCGTTTCAGAAAAGGGTTTTACAAAATCCCTCGAAAGGGACTTGTTACACTTGTGGCAAACTAGGACATTATGCAAATAAATGTCCAAAAAAGCCCAAGATAAAAAAAAGAAGCTTAATGAGTTACATATTAATGTCGCTGATCAAGAAGATTTGTTTCGACTCCGCAAAAATGAATCTCTGATATCTTCGGATACGAATGAACTAAGTTCTGATGATTCAAATTATCATTCAGACTTAGATTATCCCAACTCACCAAATATTAAGCTTGGTTGCAATGATTTTTGTTGTAAGCCTGAAAAGAAGACAATTAATGTCTTAACCCAAGGCGAAAGACAAGAAAAGGTTTTAACCAAGGAGGAAGAACATGAAAACATGCTCTTATCTCTTATTTCACAAATTGAAAACCCTGAGCTGAAAGAGAAGTTGACTCACTCAAAAATGAGTAGCACTAATGCTCTCCCAAGTGCAGGAGGATGTCGTGTAATAATTAGGAATAAATTCCTAAATCGTCTCCTCAGGAAAAATTTACTCAAAATTTAAATTCGTTGAAAAATTGTGAAAAAACTTCACAAAGAAAAAAATAAATGGTATGTGCAATGGATGGAAATTTTACTAGTCATGGACTAGATTCATGTTTTTAGATTTTTGATTGTCGGATTTTAAATGTAAATGACTAAAAGATTAAATTCAGAAATTAATAAAACTAAATTAAGAATTAAACTAGATTATAAATTAATAAAATACAAACTGAAAATTGAAAATACTCAAAGACAAGAAAGATTAAAGAAATGCGAAAAAAATAAATAACACGTAATAAGTAAACAAAAAATAAATAAATAAATTACTCAACGAAATATCCAAAATAAATAAATAAATAAAACTAAAGCTGCCGAAAAAATGAGACTTGTTCAACAAAAATTAATCTAAGCAAAGCCATAAAAATGAATCTGACTACTAAGCTCTGGACAATGATATCGTAAAACAAGAAGAGAAAAGAAAAAAAATAAAGACTGGCCGCCGAATGAAAATTAAGAAGAAATGAAAATAACTCCACAAATGATGACAATGAAAGGTAAAAAGAAATGAATCCCGGCGTCCAAAAAGAATAAAACTAAAGATGCCAAAAACAAAATCAAATACGCCGAATGCCACAACCAAAAGTAAAAAAATTAAATGCTGAATGAAAATTAAACTCAAAGTTCTTAGCTTCCATCTTTAACGTAAAATGCTTCAACGTAAAAAAAAAAAATATGAAGTGCTGCCGAATGAAATAAAATTAGAGTTGCCGAATAAAATGAAACTAGAGTTGCCGAATAAAATGAAACTAGAGTTGTCGAATGAAATAAAATGAGACTGAAATAAAATAAACTCTCTATGTAAATTTTTTCTGGTTTTTTCTCTTCTTTTTTTTTCAACCCGTAAGCTTTCTCCTCTGTTTTTTTTTTTTTTACTGCAGTCCGTTCAAATGCAAAGTAATTCTTGGTCTGAAACACCGAACAAAATAAAACAAAAGCAGAAAAATTGAAAACAATTCTATCTTGCGTCTAAACCAGCAACTGAAAAAAATTGAATTCAAATCACTTAGTTTAGGTATGGAAAACAACAACAAAACAATTGAATGCAGAAAAATAAAACAAATGCTGTTCTTTTTTTTAAGTCTGAACTGAAAAACAAACTAAACCAACGTAAAACTCAAATCTGCTGCAACATCTAATGCAAGTAAAATTATGTGTCTGTTTTTCTCTTTTAAGGTCTGTAACTAAGGCTAAAAAAATTAAACTGCTGCTGAAAAAAAATAAAATAGAGAAATGAAACTGAAAATGAAGTAATAACAACTGCCGAATGAGATACAATGAAACTGAAATTGAAAACTAAGCTTTTAGTTCTGTCTCTTCTCTCCTCCTCTCTTCTTTAGTCCGTAAGTTCCCCTCCTTTTATAGAGTCTTCATGTGTTTCATCATGTTCCTTTCGGTGCCGTGATTGATGCTGCTGTCCAGTTTTAATTTTCTTTTTCTGCTGCACTGCTTTCATCCGTGAATGACTTTGCTTCTCTTCCTTTTGGTTGTGCATGTGTTGACTGCATTTCTTTTTTTTTTTTTTCTGCTTTGTCTGCATTAGTTGAACTTTCTGCATTAGGTGCCGTGTATGATCTGCATTTCTTTTTTCTGCTGCTTTCGGTGGATTCTTGCAGCACAATTCTTGCAAGTAAATGTGGTAAAACATGTAAATGAACATGCTTTCGGTGGATTGAATGAAAGACCTGCTGCTTTGAATTGCATGTGCTGTGGGCTCCATGAGTTGCATTTCATTTTCTTTTCTGCTGCTGTTTTGCCGTGTATGAGTGGTTCTTGCATGTGCATGAGCTGTGTGCTACCCGAGTGGTTCATGTGTGCTGTCCACATTTTCTTTCTGTTATCTGCTTCATAAGAAAATCAACAAAAACTCAATCCCAACCAATCAAGCATGGCTTCTATATACACTGCCACCAAAAAGCTAATGTCTCCATTGGGAAGAAATCTGTATCCATTTAAGCATTAGTCAGCACACACTAGAACACTAGTCATGCTTGCCTCAGCAACAAGCCTTTAGAATAGAAGTTCTCTATGGATTCCCATTTGAAGCTAATCATAAAAAGCGTGCTGCATATGTCTTATGCATTAGTGCTTCGCCCTGCAGCTCTCCAGCCATGTCTGCATTTTCTTCCACAAGCTCTGCCACAAGGCCAGCGCCAACCTGGGATAAACTTGGTAGCCACCACTTGTGCGAAATTTTTGAGAAAATGTAGGAGAAGAAGTAAGACAAACCCCAAGAAGAGTCATGATCCATCTCATACTAGTAGGGTGAACAGCTTCATCAAGAAAATATGTAATTAATTTGGATGAAACAATTTTATGCCACTGCTCAAGCAACTCTTCCAATTTAATGGTTACTTGTAAATCAATAAGCATTTCCAGCAACATATTTCTCACTATGACATGCTTTCCCATAGACTCTCGCAAGATTGGACAACGTGGCGCGAGCTCAGGTGGATCAAATGTCATAATCACAAACCTAACCACAAGCTCCAGTTCAGAAGCCAGAAACCCATCTTCCAAAATGACCCCAAGCAATACAACCAACTTCTCCAAAACAGGAACTTCGACGTCACCCCTAATGTCCAATCCAACAAGACATGCTCGACCATATCTGAATCTTTGCCTTTCATAATTCGAACCTCCCCCACTTCTCCAATAGATTCACAAAAAACTCTCAAATCCTCATCCGAAGTATCACGGGGAATGCCGCCTATGTATACTTCAGAACCATGCGGAGGAAGAGCAATGAACATGAAAGTCCCCTGGTCAAGCACGCACGGCTTCTCCAATCAATCAAGCGCCGAAACTATCCTTAATTTCTGCACCCAATTTCGTCTCCTTTTACGTCCAACTAGCCCACCGAAAACACCCCCAGACAACACGTGAAACTGCTTCTTGACTTTACGTAAAAGCTTCACCGTTTGATCTCGTGAATTTTATTTAATCTGAAAATAAAGAAATAAAAATACACTCGAAATAAATTAAAAAAATATTATATATGTGAGGAAGTATTGTCCAATTAAATCATAGTTATAAAATTAAGCATAAACATGATATTAATCAATTAAAAATCACAACTCGAATTTATGCTTATTAACTATTTTTCCATCTAAAACCAATAAATAATGTCACGAAGCAATTGAAATACATTGGTTTTAAATAGCTAAAATATGCAATATCTCAGCTCAATCAGAAGTATCTCAAACAACTTAAGAAGAATATGACTCGCAAAGAACCATCTTCAGGGAAGATATCTTTTCAAGAAACCATGGAACGTTTTCAAAAACAAAAACCCAAAGAGATTTCAACAAAAGATTTGCAACATAAAGTTTCTCTAGTCAAAAAAGAAATTTCTGAACTCAAAGAAGAGATTAAAACCCTCAAGACTGAGAATGCATCTTTTCGTCAAGATTTACTTGCTTTAAAGATTCAAAATGAATTTGATCATGATAATCCTTCTGATGATGAAACAAACCAGTCAGACCAAGCTGGACCATCTGACCAGAATAAGGATATTTGTTTGCTCCACAGTTCTGTTCCAAAAAAATGGTTTTGTTTGGTAGAGATTGTTGTTGCTCATGAATATAGATTCTCTACTATCGCTTTAATTGATTCCGGTGCTGACCTGAACTGTATCCATGAAGGATTAGTTCCTACTCAATATTTTGAAAAGTCTGAAGAGAATTTATTCTCGGCAAATGGATCTAAGATGAAGATCCGTTACGAGTTAAACACAGCTCATGTTTGCCAGGACAATGTTTGTTTCAAAATTCCTTCTGTTTTGGTCAAAAAAATTGCCCATGATGTTATCCTAGGAATGCCTTTTCTTAACATGATTTATCCTTTTCTATCTGATGCCCATGGGATCACCACTGACCCCTTGGACAAAAAGTTAGATTCAAATTTGCCTCTAAGTTTGAACGTAATATTGTTAGAAAATCAATATCTTTGCTCTCTGCTAAAAGAAAACATCTTGATTTTCTCAAACAGGAGATTAAATTCAAACGTGTTTCTAAAAATTTGAATAATCATTTGATTCAATCAAAAATCACAGATTTTCAAAAAACTCCAATTTTTGATGTCTACTCAGATCTTCCAAATGCTTTTTGGCATAGGAAGAAATATGTTGTTTTTCTACCTTATGTTAAAGATTTTAATGATAAAATGATTCCAACCAAAGCAAGACCTATTCAGATGAATAGTGAAACTTTGGAGTTTTGCAAAACTGAGATTCAGGATCTTCTTGCTAAGAATATCATTAGACCTAACAAGTCACCTTGGTCGTGTGCTGCATTTTATGTCCAGAAAAATGCTGAGATTGAGCGAGGGACACCCCGTTTAGTCATTAATTACAAACCCTTGAATAAAGTCTTAGAGTGGATTAGGTACCCTATTCCTAATAAACAAGATTTGATTCAAAGGTTAGAAGGAGCAGTCGCCTTTTCCAAGTTTGATCTTAAGTCTAGATTTTGGCAAATCCAAATTAGGAAGTCAGACCGTTACAAGACTGCTTTCACTACCTCTCTGGGACACTACGAGTGGAACGTGATGCCATTTGGGCTCAAGAATGCTCCTAGTGAATTCCAAAATATCATGAATAATATCTTTTCATCATTCACTCTGTTCACCATCATTTACATTGATGATGTTCTAATTTTCTCCAAATCTATTGATGAACATTGGAAACATCTTCAAACGTTTCTTGAAGTCATCAAAAGAAATGTACTTGTTCTTTCTGCTAAAAAGATTAAATTATTTCAAACCAAGATCGAGTTCCTTGGTTATGACATTTTTGAAGGCAAAATCAGGCCCATTCAACGAGCCATTGAATTTGCTAACAAATTTTCTGATGTTATTCTTGATAAGAACCAACTCCAAAGATTCCTTGGCTCTTTGAATTACATCTCGGATTTCTACAAGGATATGAGAAAACAGTGTCGTCCTCTTTTTGCAAGACTGAAGTCTAATCCTCCTCCGTGGACAGATGTTCACACTAATTTGATTCAAAAAATCAAGACACATGTCAAAACTTTTCCGTGTCTTGGTATTCCTATTTTAAATAGCTCCAAGATAGTCGAAACTGATGCCTCAGACATAGGCTATGGCGGCATCTTGAAACAAGTTGTTTCACTAGGTTCTCCTGAACAAATTGTTCGTTTCCATTCCGGGACTTGGAATCATGCACAGCATAATTATAATACTATTAAAAAAGAAATACTATCTATTGTCTTGTGCATTTCTAAATTTCAAAGTGATTTATTAAATCAAAAATTTCTTTTGTGGGTCGATTGTCAATCAGCAAAACATGTTTTAGAAAAAGATGTTAAAAACATTGCATCAAAACAGATTTTTGCACAATGGCAAGCTGTTCTAAGTGTTTTTGATTTTGACATTGAATTTATTAAAGGTTCAGATAATTCCATTCCTGATTTCCTTACCCGTGAATTTCTACAGAAACATGAGTAAGAAAAAGAAACCCGGTGGACTACCCAGCTTCTCCTCAATTTCAAATTTGTAGATGCCTCCTGCACCAACACCTATTTCAACCATGGCTTCTTCCCCACTGGAAATAGCTAATAGATTCACCAGTCTTGGTCAAGTACCCAGATCAGTTACCCCTGCTTCATTTGTTTCTACTTTGGCTACACCCTTTGACTCGTATACTAATCCCCTAGCTACGACAGGGCCTCGGCCGGTAAACAGATTTATCTCCGCTAACAAAGCGGAATATTTCAAAAAAGCTTGGTTTTTCAACCTGTTCTACATTGAAAAAATAATAAGAACAGACACATTCCAAATTGCTACTGATTACTTTCCTCGAGATTTTCACTAGATACTAGAAAACCCAGCTCTTCAAGTTTTATCTCGAAATTTTGGTCCACACCGGTTCCGTTTCCATTAAGCCAATTTACTATAAGATTGATTCCTCCAGGATCATCTTTCACAATTGCTACCTTGTTTCAGTTTTGATGGAAAAAGAATGGGGCACCCACCCTTCCACTCCCAAAACTTTGATTAAGGAAACAAGAGATTCTTATAATTATTATGATTATATTGAAACTTGGTTAAGGTTTCCTTTGTTCCAAACCCCAGATTTTTAGCACTTTTCGTTCTTCAACTTTGACAAGCAGTGCAAAAAGAGTTTCCCCTTATGGTTTCAAAAATGGTGGAATTTCTTTGGCCCAATGCCGGAAATTTTCCCTGATAATCTTCAAAAGATTATTAAATATTTTTTAATTTCAAACAAAGTGAAAGAAAAAGATGCCAAACTCCCCTCACTAATACATTTCTGTGCCAGATACAAGACTCTCTGGATATGTAGATGGCAGTATGAAAAGAATAATGATGTCTTAATCAGGCAATTTTTTGTCAAATAGTGGGATAAATTTCCTTACACAAACGAAATTGTCTCCAGAGTTTCATCAAATTTTCCCATTGTTGTACCAAATCTGAATAGCAAAGAGGATTTCCCTTCCCCTTCTACAGTTTTAAAACAAGCCTTGATCACTTATTCAACCATTCCAGGTCCAAGTGAACAAGCTTCAGACTCAAAGAATTCTTCGTCAAAGCAAAAGAAGAAGAAATCATCTTCAGCAAAGAAGAAGAATCCTACAGGTTCACAAGATTCAGCTTCTTCAAAAGCCAAGTCTCCAATTGACTCATTGAAGAAGAAAGATTTACTCGAACTATTGAAAAAATCCATTGAAAAGGATACCAGCAGTGAAGGCTCAGCTGCAGAAGAATCAGAGGTTTCATCAGAATCTGATCTCTACAGCAATGTTTTCGGGCATGACTTAGAAGACTATCCCCCCCGACTGGGTGACGATTGAGTAATGGCCGACAAAATTTCAGCATTGAAGAGACTCCCTGAGACTCCAGTGCTTGCTTTCATCATTTCACCCTGCCAGGTTCCATTTTTTCAAGGCGGAAAGATGATGGATTTAAATGATTTCGAATAATTCCAACTGTTGGCGAAAGAAAACAAACCACTTTCGGCAATTGTCCTGTGAGCTTTATTACTATTTGTCCCGTGATTTATGGAAACTACTGTTTGTCCCGTGATCTATGGGATTTTATTATTTGTAAAAGAGTTTCCTTCGCCTATAAAAGGAGCTCTTAGTTTCCATTGAGAAGCAGAACTTTCTAGCCAAACTCACCTTCAGCAAGAACTGCTTCCAATATTTCCCTCAGACTTCAAGCTTTTATTTTTCCTTTCTCACCCCCTTTCTTTGTTCAAGCTTGTAAGTTTTATTTTTCTGTAATTTGTTTAACTCTTACTTTCATTAATAATATTTTGAAAGTTTGATTTACATTTCAGTTTATCATATTTTGGCATTACATGCATTGGAAGGCCGAGCCTCCACATATTTTGTTCATATTTATATATTCTGTCTTCCATTTCCTAATCTTCACTTGATTCCACTGTTCTGATGGTATCAGAGCCATTATAATATACTATATATTGTAATATATTATAATATATAGTGATATAGTATTAGTATAACTATTAATATGCACTATTTAATATTAGCATAACTATTAATACAATAAAGTATAGTGATATAAGATTTTAAATTTTAATATTATTTTAATTAGTAATTTGTCATATAATACAAAAATATTTTATATATAATTATATATTTATATAAAAATGATATACAATATAAAAAAAATTAAAATATATATATGAACCAGTCCGGTCTGATTTTAGAAATAGAAAAAGGGAAACCGGACAGATTTTGACCTGTTTTAAGAAAAATAAAATTGGTACAAGACTGAACCAAACTTAACACTGGAACCAAACTTAACACTGGACCAAACCCATATGTTCGGTTTGGTCCAGTCTAGCTTACAAGTTCACCGATTTTTTTATACCCCTAACCCCAATAATTCACACAAACCAAGGCCCAACCAATAACCCCTAAGATGCTATAGGTATTTCATTGTTGCATATCATCACATGCATAGACCTAAGCTGTTGTCTTGTACTAGTTGAGGAGTAAGGTGGATTTTATTAACACCTAGCTCAAGTTAGATAAATCACTAGGTTTGATTATTTTCATTGAGGTAAATAGAAAACATTAAGGTTTTAGTTAAGATTAGTGCTCTGGTTTCTTAAGGTTTCATGAAGAGAGGAATTAAACCAAGAGTACTCCATACGACCAACTAGGCTTAAACTGTGATCAATCAACCCAAGAAAAAACCCAGCCTCGGTTTGGAAACCTTAGATCCGTTTCTCCCTTGATCCATCCTGGTTGGCTGTAAAAACCCTAAGAGCTGCTTGGCACACACTTTGATGCCCTAGGTTCCTTTACCATAACCCTCATCCTACTAACCACTCTTTATATCTCTTGTTTGACCACCACACCTTTAGCACTTCCACGTCATGTGCCACTCTTTGTTGTTGGTAAGTTTCTTTGCTACACCCACACTCGCATGCACACATGTATTGGGTCGAGCTGCCGCATGCAATGCACTCACACACATTTTGTGCCGCGCACACACTCAACTTGTTGCAACCCCTAGGAGGATTGCCTGAGACCACACCTCGACACAGCTCATGAAGGGTCAAGACAATCACATAGCTAGCCTGCATGCATGCATTGGCTCAGGCCTAGACATGCAGCAAGTGCCCATGGAAGCTACTGGCTGCACACAATCTCTGCGTGCAAGCATGCTCATTCCCTTGTGCATGCGCCTACGCGTGAGCATGTGTGCCCCAGCACCACGCAGCGAGGTTAATGGCATGCCCTCACAATCAAGCCATACAGCGCATGGCTCCAACCCGTGCCTTGCAGGCAAGGCTAGTGGCATGCCCTCCAGGCATATCATCCAGCGCATGGCTCCAGCCAGTGCCTTGCAACCTCAGCACCCAGGCCACCAGCCCGGGCCATGCAAAATCACCGCCCAACCCACTTGATTGGGCCTCAAAGCAGCAGCATGGCACCACCCTGTACCCACCATCAGGTCTAACCTTGGCACCATGTCATGCCACCATCAACAGGCCATGCATAGCGCCATGCTGTGCCCACCACCAGACCAACGCATGGCACCACGCCATGCCATGCAGCCAGCCATTGGACCAGACCAGAACTAGCCAGTCATGGGCCGTGCACCATCCTAGCCCACCATGGGCCATGTATGCCACGTTCATAGGGCCATTTATCCATTATGTTATTTTATTTATTTACTCTATTTATTTATTTAATTTAATTTGCTATGGACCTTTTGAGGGTTTCCAATTTGTAAGCTCTATAAATAGGACTCATGGTCATTTCATTTGCATCTTTTGGCAATTACCCTAGAGGGAGATTATTTGTTTAGGAGATCATATTTCGGTGCCATTGCACTTGGGATTTTTGGGTGAAAATCGTGAATCCCAAATAAATGATCACTACCTTGCAATTCATTGAACATGTGTGATTCAATTTATCAATATATGAGGTTTTCTTTCAACTTTGTGCAATTCTTGAATTAGAGTTGAGTGTTCATCATTGTGTTCTTGAGTATTCATGCGTGTTCATCATTGTGTTCTTGAGTATTCATGTGTGTTCATCAATTTTCCTTGGTGTTCATATATTTTTTTGTACAAATCTCATCTTCCAAACACTCTACACGCCTACCATATTGCCCTCCATTCCTTCCTTATTTGGCTATACCATAAATTTCCCTTCTTCCAATTTCCTATAGACCATAGCCGAACTACTTACCATATTGGGCATTCCTAAACTTTAGGAATCCTAATTTTCCTTACATATCTCTTCATCCCATCCATAGCCAATCGACCATACACTTACCATATTGAGACCCTAGATTTTAGGAACACTCATAAAATCTCTCAATTATCAATCAATCCATTCCCTCTTCCCTTAGTCGAAATACACAAGTTCTAAATTATCTCTTACAATTAAGCAAACCTTCTTCCATCCAAACCCTAGCCATTCCATACTCCAAACCTTAGGAATACACCAAAGTGGCGCCAACCCTAGTGTGTCTCACTATTACCGTGTGCCTATCACTTGCATTGGAGTTCCATCTTTTTCATCATTCCCATACATCAAAACAGTCCTAAACACTTAACCTCACCTTATGACAATTGCTATCATCGCCATTGTTGAGCAATAACCAAGCAAGAGGGCTTAGGCATTCAGTCAACCCAAGGAGAACCAAGGCATGGACAACATAATGTTTAGGGACCTGACCGAGATCCCCAACACTAATTGGTGCTTTCATTGAGAGGATTCTTGCTTGGTGTTTTTGAGAAATTTTCACTTCTCCACGAGGTAAACGACGCATTAACTCAATTCCTTATGAATTTGATTGGGAGGTCCACAGAGGATCTCGAAGTTGTTTATTTCTCTTGTTGGTTGTGAATTTGATTATTGAAGTTCAGAGGTTGAGGAGGAGGTCGAAGTAGTGTTACTTGAAGGGGTCGGCCACCCTTGAAGGTGGAGGACCCGTGGTGGGACCTTTGAACTTGTGCATGAGGGGTTGCCCACCCACGAAGTGGACAACTCAAGGTTGGACTTTTGAGGCCTATTCTACCATCCAAGAGAGTTTGAGTTACTGCCCAAGCTTCACCAAACAGAAAGTTTCAGTTTGCAAGTTGTTCAAGTTGTTAGTTTGCAAGCATCATGTTCAAGAGCAATCTAGAAGCCAAGGGGAATAAGAGTTCCAACCAGGAACGCATAGAGAAGCTCGAGGGGCATACTTCCAAAGTCATGGACATTCTTAGTGAGGTCAACACTACAATGGCCAAACTAGTGTTGACCTCACTAAGAATGGCCTTGAATACCACTACTCGAGAGAGTGAGGAAAGTAAGAGAGCCATGGCTACCATGAGGAGGGAAACATACGAGAGCATAGAGAGATTAGATAGGAGACTTGTTGAGTGCCAAGGACAACGCTGTGAGACTAATGGACAAAGGCATGATGTTTTTGTTGATAGTGTAGAGACAAGTGTAACCGATTCTATACATGAGCCACTAAGAGTTGAAATGAGAAGAGGCGGTCGTATTGAGAATGACCTTGTTGTAATGGAAAGATGGATCCAAGATGGTAACTGCAATAGAAGTTTGAGTATAAGAGAGGGACATCAAGATGTGAAATATGAAGATCCAAGACAAGATGATGGCTTTGAGGCCAAGTACAAGCATGAGGAAGAGAGGCTATTGGGCCATGACAACCGATTTGAGAGAAGACACAATTACTATGAGAGGGATAGAGGCTATCATGGGAGACATTATGATGATGATTACCATGAAGATAGAAGAGGAAACTGGGCTTATGACCGGGGACCCAAGAGACCAAAGGTGGAATTTCTCAAGTTTAATGGGGGAGATCCATATGAGTGGCTTAATAAGGTAGACCATTATTTCCATACTTATGAGGTACCAAGAGATGAGAGAGTGTCTACGACATGCTTCTACGTAGAAGGCAACACAAGTAAATGGTAAAGATGGATAAGAGATCAATATGCTAAGGAGAGAAAAAGGTTGGGATGGACGGTTTTTGAAAAGGAGTTCCTCCTTCAATTTGGACCATCCCCGACCATTAATGATGCATCATGGTCAACTTTCCAAGTTGAAACAAGATGGAAATGTGAAGGCATACATAGAGGAGTTTTGGCAAGTTCAAACTCTTGTTAGAGTTTGGTCCAATGAGGCCCTTGTTGGGACATTCATTGATAGATTGAAGCCCTGGTTAGCCAAGGAGATTAAGTTGAAGCAGCCCACCAAGATTCACGAGGTCATGAGGATGGCCGAGATATTGGAGGAGAGTTCCTCCAAGAGGTTGAGATAGGTGCCAATCCAAGGATGTGGGGAGCAAATTCACTAGACCATTACAAACCAAAAATCCTTGGAAATGTAGAGATGTTGATGAGGGGACTTCCAAGCCTAAGTCAAATGAGGTGAAGAAATTGTCAAGACATGAAGTTCAAGAAAGAATTAAGAAAGGGTCTATACTTTAACTGTGGAGAAAATGGAGTAGAGAGCACACATGCAAGTGGGCCAAAGTTTATGTATTACATGAGGAAGATGATCTTGATGAGTCATCAAACCATGAGTTTGAGCATGAAGAGGCCGAACCTAGTGATGATAGTGGAGATTCCAAAATCTCACTCAATGTCATGACGGGAGTCCAAAAACCCACTTACATGAGGGTTATGGCGTGGATTGGGAAGTTTGAGGCATCTTTGTTGGTGGATAGTGGGTCTACTCACAACTTCATCAACACCAATATTGTGTCTAAAGTGGGATTGATGCCGATTGCTACTGAACCCTTTGAAGTGAAGGTTGCCAATGGAGACAAGCTTAAGTGTGAAACACTTGTAACAAAGGTCAAGATAAATGTGTAAGGGATGATAATAGTAGCGGATTTGCATGTCCTAGCACTTGAGGGACTTGAGGTTGTGTTGGGCAACGCTTGGCTTAAAGGCGTTGGGAAGGTGATAAATGATTATGACAAGATGACCATGGAGTTCAAGCTCGGGACTAAGAAGCATACATGGATAGCATTGATACCTAAGAAAGTGAAGTCTTGTGAGGATTTGATATCCAAGAACTACCTTTTGTGGACTACTCCTGAGGAAGATGATTCCATGTTGATGGCCTTGAGTAGGACCAAATGGAGAGTATGGGACAAAATTAGAGAGGCCACGCGCATTGATACCCGAGCCTTGGAGATTATTGAGTTACTTGATGCCCAAGGTAAAGGAGTGGTAGGTTTCAAAGTAAATGATGGCCTAATCTACTATAAGGGATATGTGTATGTCCCTAATGTGCCGAATTTGATAAGAGAAATTCTTAACCACTTCCATAATAGTAAGGAAGGTGGCCACTCGGGTAGGTTAAGAACCTACATTAGATTGAAGCATTTCTTCTATTGGGAGGGGCTCAAAAAGGAAGTGAAGAAGATGGTAGTCAAGTGTGATATATGCCAAAAATCTAAGTATGACATGAAACCACCATCCGGGTTGTTGCAACCATTGCCAATTCTAAACAAAATTTGGGAGGACTTGTCAATGGATTTTGTTGAAGGATTGCTGACAAGTGGGGGACATGAAGTGTGGTTGATAGACTTAGCAAATATGCCCTCTTCATTCCCCTCAAGCACCCATACACGGCCAAGAGTGTGGCCAAAGCATTGTGACAGATCGGGATAGAGTGTTGATGAACACTTTTTGGAATGAATTGTTTGAGTTGCAAGGAAGCAAGTTGAAGGCTAGTTCTTCCTATCATCCCCAAACCGATGGACAAACCGAAGTTGTCAATCAAATACTTGAGCAATACTTGAGGAGCTATTGCCATAAAGAACAAAAAAGATGGAAAGAGTACCTTACGTGGGCTGAATACTGGTATAACAATTCTTTTCATGCATCAATTTAAAGGAGTCCATTTGAAGTAGTCTATGGGAGGTTGCCACCCGTGTTGGTGAACTATGAGCAAGGGACAGCAAGGAATAATGAGGTTAGAAGGAATTGATGACGAGGGATGAGATTTTGGTCAAGGTTAAGAAAAAGCTCAAGATGGCTCAAGAGAGAATGAAGAAATATTATGATGAAGGAAGATGGGTGGTTGTGTTTGAGGTAGGCGACTATGTCTACTTAAAGCTACAATTATTTGGCCAAAAGACCTTGAGGAAAAAGATGAGTATGAAACTTTCCAAAAATTAGTATGGGCCTTTAAGGTGTTGGGAGAGGTAGTCTATAGATTGGAACTTCCTCCATCATCTAAACTACATTCGGTATTTCATGTGACTTTATTGAAGAAGAGAATTGGAGACCCAAGCCTTATAGTGGAAGAGATTCCTAACTTTGATGATGAGGGAAGGATGCTCTTGCAACCTAGAGCGGTTCTTGGAGAAAAAGGAGGAAAGTATGGCAAGTCTTAATCCAATGGCAAAGGGTGCCAAGAGAGGAGGCTTCTTAGGAGGATTATGATGATATGGTATCGAGGTATCCACACTTGATCCTTAAGGGCAAGGATTTGCTTGAAGGGAGGGGGAATGTCATAATCCCTAGGAGGATTGACCGAGACCACACCTCGACACAACTCTTAGAGGGTCAAGACAGTCACATGGATAGCCTGCATGCATGCTTTGGCTCAAGCTTGGACACGCAGCAAGCGCCCATGGAGGCTACTGGCCGTGCACAGTCCCTGCATGCAAGTATGCACATTCCCTTGCGCAAGCACATGCGTGCCCCAGCACCATCCAGCCCGTGCCTTGCAGTCTCAGTGCCCAGACCATCAGCTTGGGCCATGCATGCCCATTGCCCAAGCCACCAATCCGAGCCATGCAGGACCACCACCCAAGTCACTTGACTGGGCCTCACAGCAGCAGCATGGCATCACCTTGTGCCTACCATCAGGCCTAGGCTTGGCACCATGCCATGCCACCATCAGTAGTCCATGCACAATGTCATGTTGTGCCCACCACCAGACCAACGTATGGCACCATGCCATGCCATGCCATGCAGCCAGCCATTGGACCAGACCAGGACTAGCCCAATCGTGAGCCATGCACCATCCTAGCCCACTATGGGCTATGCATGCCACGGCCATAGGGCCATTTACCTATTATGTTATTTTATTTATTTACATTATTTGTTTATTTAATTTAATTTGCTAGGGACTTTTTGGGAGTTTCCTATTTGTAAGCTCTATAAATAGGACCCTTAGTCGTTTCATTTTCATCTTTTGGCAATTACCCTAGAGGGAGATTACTTGTTTAAGAGATCATATTTCGATGCCATTGCACTTGGGATTTTTGGGTGAAATTTGTGAACCCCAAAGAGAGGATCACTACCTTGCAATTCATTGAATATGTGTGATTCAATTTATAAATATATGAGGTTTTCTTTCAACTTTGTGCAATTCTTGAATTGGAGTTGAGTGTTCATCATTGTGTTCTTGAGTATTCATCCGTGTTCATCAATTTTCCTTGGTGTTCATATATTTTCTTGCACAAATCCCATCTTCCAAACACTCTACACGCCTACCATAATTCCCTTCATTCCTTCCATATTCGGCTATACCATAAATTGTCCTTCTTCCAGTTTCCCATAGACCATAGTCGAAACCCTACTTACCATACTAGGCATTCTTAAACTTTAGGATTCCTAATTTTCCTTACATATCTCTTCATCCCATCCATAGCCAACTGGCCATACACTTACCATATTGAGAACCTAGATTTTAGGAACACTCATAAAATCTCTCAATTACCAATCAATCCATTCACTCTTCCCTTAGCCGAGATACACAAGTCCTAAATTGTCTCCTACAATTTAGCAAACCTTCTTCCATCCAAACCCTAGTCATTCCATACTCCAAACCCTAGTGTGCCTCACTATTGCTGTGCGCCTATCACTTGCATTGGTGTTTCATCTCTTCATTCATATTTTCCATCATTCTCATACATCAAAACAGTCCTAAACACTTAACCTCCCCTTACCAAAATTTCTATCATCGCCATTGTTGAACAATAACCAAGCAAGAGGACTTAGGCATTTGGTCAACCCAAGGAGAACCAAGGCGTGGACAACTTAGTGTTTAGGGACTTGACTGAGATCCCCAACACAACTACCATGTTTTCTAATCGCACATACCCTATGTCACAACCACCGAGGTTCGGTGGAGTTGCCCTTAACAATTCTCAAGTCACACCAAATTAGCATTTTAAAGCCCTATCTCTCGCAATCTCTACCCCTTTAGGAGTTTTTGGATTGCCCTAGGTGTATATTCTTTTCCCTTCACTTTTTGCATTAAATCCATAAGCATCTCATGGCATAGTGGCATAAACTGATTGAAGTGGTTTCACTTGCGTTTAGGATTTAACTAAGTATATTCTTGACGTGCATGAGGGTGTGATTATGTACAATCCATTAGTGTTGTGAGTTTGATGATTTAGCAGTTAAACATTTGTAAGTAGCAAGGGTTGATTGTTTGAAAGTGTTTAAGAGAGAGTACCTACCTTAGGTGGGTGATTTTGGATGGTCGATATTGCATGTGCCATGGGAGTGGTTTCGAACCATAGAATGATATTATTTAGGGTTTTTAAACTGAGGGACATAAGAGAGTAATGTTTGAATTGAGTAGTGTTACACAGGTAGGAGACCAAGGTTTACTGTTGTTTTGAGTGAGGGGAAGCTAGGTTAAACTGTGTAGGAGTTGGGTGAAATTAGGCTAGCAATGTATTAAGCTAGAACCTTGTCAAGCAATGTATTAAGTTGGCGAGGTTAGGTGAGCAATGTATTAGGGTGGACAAAGTTAGGCGAGCAATGTATTAAGCTGGATGAATTTAGGTAAGCATTGTATTAAGCAAATGAGGTTAGGCGAGCAATGCATTAAAAGGGTGAGGTTAGGCAAGCGTGTTAAGAGGGAGATTTTAGGTGAGCAATGTGTTAAGAGGGTGAGATTAGGTGAGCAACGTATTAAGCGAGTAAGGTACTAGGTGAGCAATGTACTTGGCAAGCACAATGTTAGATGATCAACTTATAATTTCGACTTCCAAGTATAGAAGTTGTCAAAGTAATACAAGGGCAAATCCTAAGACGATTTCACAAGGATAAAGAGAATTAAGCAAACATTAATATCTTAGTCCTAATTATGGGGACAAAATATCCTGAAAATGAAAAAGAAGCTTAAACTAAAGGGTGGAGCAATGAACAAAAAAAGGTGTGAAATAAATTTCAAGTATTAGTCACTAAATGAATAAACCCAAGATGACGACTATTTACCGAGGGGACGTGGACTGTTACACCTTTCATGAGGCCCCCTTCTCCCGTGGTCTGCTAAAGCAAATCATTCAAGTGCATGAGTCTATTGCATCGTTCTCTCTCCCACGTGCGTGATTTGGCTGCCTCGTTCCCTCTCCCGCGTGCATGAGTTGGTGATGACCACGCTCCCCTACCATTCTAGTGCCTCTCTCTCTCTGATTTCCAGCATGTAGCCCGTAGACATACTATGGGTTTTTTATTTTTTATTTTTCATTCTCTATCCGTGCCACACCTGCCCACTCTAGAATCCACTCATCTGATTTGTTCTTGTTGGCCACATCCTACTATTTTCTCCATTCCTTCAGATTTAGCACACTTCCTTTTCAATAATGCCCCCTGCCCATATAAGTATGATATGAGTGTTTATTTATTTTAGAGGCAATGTGAAACTTTTGTGTACAAAATATTGGCATCAATTGATTTGGAGTCCAGTACTAAAATTTGATGTGTAATTAAGTGCTTAACTCTTATTTGATGAAATATATCACTCACTTAAATAACTTAATTATGCATTTCCAACACTTTATCATTAGACAAGCAAAGAGAGCGAGAAAAGAGTAGTAGCCGAGGAACTTCGATATCCTAAGGTTTCATGCATGAAGCATATTAAGCATAGCGTCTAACAATGAAGAATGTCTATACCATTGCCTGTATATTATAGGTTCAGTTTAAAGTTTAAAGGCACACACTACTAGCATAATTTACATGAGGGGCCATTAAAGGATCCAAATGGCCATTAAAGGATCCATTGGAGAATAACCAGCTTTAGATCATGTGATACAAGGTACAGGGGGGGCGTAGCTTAGGGTTTAGTGTAGACTCTTTATTTCAATAATTACAGATGTGTGGGCCTATTTTATGTTTCTATATTTAATTTATTAAGTGGACTTCTTTTATTACCTATAGGCGTGTAGTTTAGGATGTTTTGGGCTTGATGATGTTCAACTCATGTCTTTGAATTAGTGAATGCTTTAGTTGGCCTAGGGTTTCATGTTAGTCGGCCTAGGGCTTCATTGAGGGATTAAAAATAGCTTTGTAGCCGAATTTTACACAAGTTTTAACATTAAATGAAATTTCAAAGAACTTTTCAGTTTTCTCTACTTGTTCTTAATTGAACTACGAACTTTTCAAAAGCAAAACCTTTGTTGCGTTCTCACCAAATCTAGATTCTTGAAACAAGATTTCTATGGGTCTAGATCCTCTTGACTTGATTCTTGGCTTTCTTGGGTAAGTTTTCAATTTGATTGTCAGTTCAAGGGATTTTAATCCCACTAGTTCACATCAGTTGAAGTAAGTTACTATGATCATATTCTTCTACACATCATTTTATGTAAAAGGTAAGGTCTCTTTTCACAACTGTATATACACAATAAATGCTCGTAAATGTATATATGTATGTATCAGCCATTATTGATAGCCCCTTTTTTACAAAGCCTACTTATGATAAAGGAAGTTTCATATTGTTTTAAAACTGCATGGATAATGAAGTAATTGAGTATTATGTAGTATGATTATACATTTTAAAGAATGAAAGACGAGATAAGATAAGGTTAAAGAAAATATGTCATACGAAAATAAGGATTGTACCATGAGGTTTGGGATGGATTGCAACATCAGAATGCATCATTGGTAGTGCACCAAGTGATAACTCATTCTTGAGGTTTGATTTTTATCTGCTAGCTATGGGAAGAACCATCGATAGCAAGGTAGCGAACCCTAAAACATGGAAGTTAACAGTGTGTAAGGCCATTAAGGATGCGGTTAAGGAAATGAATGATTAATGCTTTGAGGTTGAGGAAATGAATGTTTTTCTTTGATGCTTTGAGATAAATGTTTTATGTATGATTAAAGGTAATGTTTCTCAATAATGTTAATCTTAACTAAAACCCTAGATTGTTGTTATGTTTACTACGTGATATGGCTACTACTGACTATTCGACTCATTTGAACTGTTTTTTATATTTTTGCACCTCAAGTGAGGAAGTTTATGATGATACTGCAAGTGAGGATGTTGTTTGGGGGTTGACATTGACAATGAAACTTGAGACACTGAGAAGGGATTTGATCTTATTTTTGCAATTCCAATGATTTATTTCCTATATTCCGTAATTTGTAGCTCATGAAAATTTATTTTAATTTTAAAAAGTGCTATCGAATAAATATTTATCTTTGAGAGAGTTCTTGTTATAAAGGATTCTGAATTCTTTTATAAATGTATGGGATTTTTTATATCTGGTGCAAAGAATAAAATGCCTTCAGTTCCTCTAACTTTAGAAGCCTAGAGGGCACTGGTTGTGATTTGCATTGAAAATATCTAAGTACCTCAAAAAGATTTTCTTTTTCCAAAAAAAAAAAAGAGCAGTAGCTTATCCACTATTCACTCTCAAAGTCTTCATGGCTCAAACCTTCTGATATAGTGCCAGAAACTCCAATTAGAGAGAAACTGCCTCAGAAACTCATAGGTTATGGCTTGTGAGAGAGAGAGAGAGCAGAAGATATGGTTTGGGCGAGGGAAAGAGCATCCTACTTTAATCATTCATCAAGAGTTATAAAAGCTCAGCACACACACACACACACAGAGAATAAACTAATTTCGATCAACATAAGGATGAAGATGTCAAAGTGAGGAAGATGACGACACAAGGCAATAGAGCTTCGATCGGCAAATGAGGCTAGGGTTTTAGCCACAGAGAGAGAGAGAGAGAGAGAGAGAGAGAGAGATCTAAAGCCTAAAGGAGTGATTCGAGAAGGGTTTCAAAAAAATGACGTCGTTTTGGTTTATCAAAATGGTGTTGTTTTGATACTAGGGGATTTTTTTTAGAAACCTGGGTACCCGGTAGCCAAACCTAGTGCACTCGGGTTTTTTCATGCAGTTACTGGCCCAAGTTTGTTCCGGGCTGGAACCTGGTTATCCGAGTTCCAGACCAGGCCTGGAAAAAATCCTACCCAAATGAATAGTCTTATATTTTACAACTCTACTTAAAATGAAGAGTAATCATGTAAAATTAAAATTATTTTTTAATAAAATAACCTTTCTAAAGAAATTTACAAAAATTGCCACCACTCACTGAGTATAAAAGAAAGGCACAAAAGACGAGTTCCAGTACCTAGAAACCATCAGTACCAAAACTTGACCATCCTTAACCTGACTAAAAATACACATAATAGCATCAATACCAAAGCCATTCAAAGTTTTGGTAGCTTATTTTTATATTAAATTCATTCAATTTTTGGTTGAAAGTTAGATTTTAGAGAATATCAATTAAGATTTTTGTGAAAAGTCAAATCCTAACTAAGAAATTTCAGGATTTTTTTTAAGATAGAAATTTATTTAGATGGTATGAAAGGATTAGAAGTAAGAAGCATTGAATTAGCAAAAGATGAAGTGAGAGAGATGGGGAGAGGAGGAAGACAGTGTATAGTGGTGAGCACCGACTTAGGCGGAGTTGGATTCTCCTAAATCCAACTCCGACTCCAACTTCAACTTTATAAGTCAGAGTTTAAATTCAAAATGACTCTTATTACGATTTGTGTAGACTTTGATTCAACTTCGACTTGTCAGAACAGAGTCGAATTTGCGCTTTACTTGAATTTTTTTTAGCTTCATATTTAGTCAATTTTAAAAAAGAATTTTTTATAGGCTCTCAAATTTCAATTTTTCCAAAAATTTAAAAACTAAAATTAAATCATTCACTACTAATTTACTTCCATAATAATATCTAATTTATTTTTATAATATTCTTATGATGTAGTCTGTAATTACATGTTACCATACTATAGTATTACATATTATTTTTAGAATCTAATTACATGTTATTATACTATAGTATTACATATTGTTATATTATAATAGTGTGTAACTTATTTATAACTTATTTCTACACTAAACTTAGTTCTAGTGCCAAATTTATTTCTATAAAAGACTTATATTATAGTGTCTAATTACATGTTATTATACTAATATCTAACTTATTTCTAACTTAATGATATTCTATACTTTCTAGTGCCTAGTTATATGTTATTATACTTTAGTAAATTAGTATGTGTTATTAACTTATTATACTAAACTTATTTAAATATTAATGTCTAACTTATTTTTATATTTGATTATGTGTGGTAGTAATACTATAATGTTTACATATATATTAAACTATCATTAATTTATTTATACTATAGTGTAAGTATATTATTTTATAATAATTTTCTCTAACTAATATATGAGTTTTGCTACTCATCATACTACATATCACACTTATATTTAATTTTTTAATTGTTTTTGGTTTTATTCTACCTAAACTAATTAAATTATTCTACTCATCATCCATACACCACATATTTGGTAAAGAAAAAAAATTAAAAATTATGTATGGTGTCTGGTGTGTAGATGATAAGTAGAATTTTTCTATAAATAAATACATATTTTTATAATTTATGTACAATATCGGAGTTAGAGGGCAAAGTCGGAGTTAGAGTAAGAGCATAAAGTCGGAGTTGGATCGGAGTCTATCCAATGACACCTCCTACTCTGACTAAAACATTAAAAGAAAAATTCAACTCCAAATCATTTTGTTGGAGTTAGATTTTTCAAATTTTTGTTCAGCCCTAATGGTGTGTTTGATTTTAAAATAAAAAATGATATTTGTAGTCATAAGGAGTGCAAGTTTCCTGCACTCCATTTAGAAAAATGGGTAAATCTTCAATCCATAGGTTTACATGAAAAAATTACTTTTTCATTGGTGGATTCCACTTTTTTCAAATGAAATTGACTGGGCTTGCATACTCAAAAATTGTATCCCGCATTACTTTTTTAAAATAGATAAACATCCTTTATTTTTTATCTACCATAAGAAATAATAAAATACTAAGATGAGAAATCTGTGAATATTAATGAGATAATTTGTAAACAATAGTGAAATGGTTTTACTTAAGATGATTTATGTGGTTTTAGAAAATGAGAGAGAAAATTTTGAATAAAAATGTTATAAAGTTAAAATATTGTTAGAATATAATTTTTTAATATAATTTTTATTTTGAGATTTGAAAAAGTGAAATTATTTTGTGTGTTTGTTTGTGAGTTTGAAAAAACTATAATGATTAAGTAATTGTTTGAATAAAAGTTAAAAATTTGAAAGTATAAAATATTTATATTTGAATGGTGTTTTAATGTTGAAATAAGATGAGATGAGATATGATAAGATGACTTGAAATATCTATAAAACTAAATGGGATCTTTAAAACCACATTTACACCTAGGGGTGTAAAAAATAATATAAAAAAATGCAAAAAAATGGTCTGGACCGGCCCGGAACGGGTTTCTAAAATGGGAAAACCGGCCAAAACCGATTTGGTTCCGATTCTATGTTTTTTAGGACTGAACTGGACCAGACCAATTCCATTTAATATATATTTTAAATTATTTTTTGAAATATTATATAGAATATTTTTTATATTATATACAATTTATATATAATATATATAATAATATAAATTATAATTATATATAAGATAATATTATTATAATTTAGAAAATAAATGTTTAATTTTAAACATGAAAATTTTATTGATCATATGCTTTAAACATAAAATATATATATATATATTAATAACATTTTATCATAAGAACCACTTAGATTGAGAAAAAATACTTAAAAATAAAATTGATAAATCATAAAATTGATAAATAATAAATTAATTTAAAAATAAACCAAAATTGTAAAACTTTAAACTAAAACTTGCTCGTGGCGAACATTGTTTCATTATGAAGTTGGTTACTCGAAAGCATTATAACCATGAAGCTTTTAAGCAAACCATGCGCAAGGTGTGGCGTCTAGTTAAGAGTATTAAGTTTCATGATTTGAATTCTGTTTTTACCATGGTTGAATTTGAAGATGTTGGGGACAAACGGAAAGTGTTACGGGAGGGCCCTTGGTCATTTGACAAACAACTGGTTCTTATCCAACCGTTTGACGAACATATACAACTTCATTCTCTGCATATGGTCCATGCGGTGTTTTGGGTTAGAATTTTCGATCTTCCTCTTATGGCTCGTAACGGTTATGTGGGTAACCTTGTTGGTAGTATGTTGGGAGAAGTTTTAGAAGTGGATTTAGAGATAGGAGAAGTGGAGTGGGGGGAGTATATGAGGGTGCGAGTTCAACTTGATATCACTCAACCACTCCAACGTCGAAAGCGGCTAAAGATTGGAGACGGTCCCTCTTGTTGGGTTCGACTTGCTTATGAAAGATTGCCGAATTTCTGTCACCTTTGTGGTATTATTGGGCACACGCAGAGGGAATGTGAGGTTTGCACCCCATCGGCCTTGACTTCCTGAAATTTACCCTATGGGGTTTGGTTGAGATCTGGGTACTCAACAAGTAGGAGGAGTGTTCCTGGCAAGAAATCAACGGAACCTGCACCACGGCCAGCGACGGTGGCAGTTCTTCAAGCACCCATAGCAGACTGTGATGTGGGTAACGACGAGCAGTTGTCAACAGTTAAAGATCCCCCATTAATTGGTAACGGTTCATTTCTTCCACAGGTGTCTTTGAAACCGACAAGGGAGGAAACCCTATTAATTGTCGGTCAACCGGTATCTGAGGTGGTTCCAGCTCAATCTAAGGCGGCTGTTTCAGCTAATGATGGTGATTCAGGGGAAGGAAGTCGGTTGTAGATGAATGAGGGCATTTCTGACTTTTTAGAGGGGGAAGGGGTCTGTTTGGTGGATATCCCGGTTATGTTTAGTGGGGAGGTGACAGTGGGCTCGGCTAAGCCCATGAATAAGGCCAGCTTTCGGGTTGCCCATTCGAAGGAGCCCATGACCCACTCCCCTCTTCCTTCTCATAACTTGATCGAACCCTTAGGGTTATCTGATGTAGGCGGCGTCTCTTCACAGAGTCTTCCTCGAGGGACTAAATAGAAATCTTCTGGTGCTCTTCGGGAAGCCATCAATAGACGAAAGAAATATGGAGGGTCAGGGACCCATATCTCTGAGCGATCGGCGGAGGCTGTTGAGTAGCCCCGCCGAACGCCATGAAAATCTTCAGCTGGAATCCCCGTGAGCTTGGGAACCCAAGGGGTATTCGGACGCTTCGTGCTCTTTTGGCAAAGGAAGATCCCGATGTGTTATTCTTACAAGAAACTAGATTGAATTCTCGGCAATGGCATGTCTGTAAGTATAAACTTGGCTTTTCAAATTGCTTTATTGTTGATGCTGTTGGTCCTAGTGGTGGTTTGGCTATATTATGGAAATATAACTTTGATTTAACTATTTTGAATTATTCCATACATCATGTGCATGCTGAGATAAAATTTCCTAGTGTAGAGGGGGGGAAATGTTTACTTACTGGGGTGTATGGTCATCCTCAAGCTTACCATAGAGCTGAAGTGTGGTCTCTAATTAAACATCTGAGTTTGAATGTGCAATGCCCTTGGTTAGTTTTTGGAGATTTTAATGAAATTCTTTTCCAATCCGAAAAATAGGGGGGTAATGTTCGAAGTGAAAGGTAGTTACGCAGTTTTCGTGCAGTGTTAGAATACGGGGGATTGTGTGATCTTGGATTTTCTGGAGCTCCGTTTACCTGGTGTAATAGACGAATAGGGGATGGTGTTATTTCTGAAAGGTTAGACAGGTTCTTAGGTAACCTTGCTTGGACTGAATCTTTTCCCCATTTACGGGTTCAACATGGAATAGCAGCCTATTCAGATCATATTCCCTTATGGCTTGATACTAATGGAGGATGCATTCAAAGTAGAAGAATCAAACCATTTTGTTTTGAGGCAATGTGGGTGGGTGATAGAGAATGCACTGCCCTTGTGGAGAATGCCTGGCGTGCGGGAGATGGGATTCACTCTTTGAGCCAAGTAATGAACTGCATATCACACTATGCTTCTAATTTATCTAGATGGAATAGAAACTCATTTGGTGATGTTCAAAAGGAGCTAGCTGCTGCCCAAATGAGACTGCATGATCTTCAATCCTCTGATACTACTTATCAGCAGGGTTTATCTCATAACTTGGCAAGGCATGAGGTCCAAAAATGGCTAGAGAGAGATGAGATTATGTGGAAACAAAGATCTCAGGCATCATGGCTCCGAGAAGGGGATAGAAATTCTCGGTTTTTTCATAGAAGAGCAACGATTCAAAGGTGTCAAAATAGAATTTATCGGTTGCAAGATGATAATGGTATATGGAGGGATGGGTTACAGATGGAAAATCTGATTGTTCATTACTTTTAGGACTTATTCTCAGTAACCGATCATGGTGACATGGTGGACATGGAGGATCTTTTATCCAAGGTTGAGGTTAAGGTCAATGAGCAGATGAATGCGGAGTTGACTCGGCCTTATGAGGCTGATGAAGTGGAAACAACAATTAAACAAATGCATCCATCTAAGGCACCGGGACCGGATGGTATGTCTCCTGTTTTTTATCATAAATATTGGAGTGTTAGTGGTAAATCGGTTGTTCTTTCTGTTTTATCAGCTCTGAATTCTGGTTCTTTTCCTCAAGATTTGAATCATACTTTCCTCACTTTAATCCCTAAGAAACAGGATCCCTCTTCTGTGGCTGACTTTAGACCAATTAGTCTTTGCAATGTATTATACAAAATTCTATCTATATGCATTGCAAATCGAGTTAAGAAAATTCTGCAGTTGGTCATTTCAGAGTCTCAATGTGCATTTGTTCCGGGTCGACAAATTACGGACAATGTATTAATAGCTTATGAGCTTCTACATTATCTTCGGTCTAAGACATCTGGGAAGAAAGGATTTATGTCTATCAAGCTGGATATGAGTAAAGCTTATGATCGGGTGGATTTTTTTGGCCAAGATGATGAAGTCACTTGGGTTTTCCCATTCACTGGTTGCTCTTATCATGCAGTGTGTCTCTACAATGTCATTCTCAGTTCTGGTTAATGGCAGCCCAAAAGGCCGAATTATTCCTACTCGTGGGCTTAGGCAAGGTGATCTGCTTTCTCCTTATTTGTTTCTTATATGCACGGAGGGCTTGATTAGTTTACTACGACATAATTCTGGACCTGATTATGTGGAGGGGGTGAAAGTATGTAGAGGGGCACCACATGTGAACCACTTATTGTTTGCTGATAATAGTGTATTTTTCTACAACACTACTATTTCTACAAATTTGCACATTCAGTCCCTTTTAGCCAAGTATGAGAAGGCCTTTGGTCAGTGTATTACTAAAGAAAAAACGTCCATGGTTTTTAGTAGGAATGTGGAGGAGAATGTAAGAGCTGGTATTATGTCTATGTGGGGTGGAAGTAATGTCCAGCAGTACGAGAAATATTTAGGCCTCCCACCTATGGTGGGTAGATCAAAACAGAGAGCTTTTTCAGCAATCAAACAGAAATTATGGCAAAAGTTGCAAGGGTGGAAAGGGACTTTGTTATCACAGAGAGGAAGGGAAGTTCTCCTAAAAGCAGTGGCTATGTCTATCCCGACTTATGCTATGAGTTGCTTCTTGTTTCCTCAACAATTATGTCATGAAATGGAGATGATGATGGCTCAGTTCTGGTGGGGTAATCAGTCCCAAGAGAGAAAAATTCATTGGGTAAGTTGGGCAAAGCTATGTGACTCTAAGTTTCGGGGTGGTATGGGTTTTAAAAATCTTCATGATTTAATTTGGCTCTTCTAGCAAAACAAGGTTGGTGTATGTTAACTAAGGAGTCCTCTCTCCTTCACAAGTTTTTTAAAGCCCGATATTTCCCTAAAACTTCTTTATTTGAAGCCAAAATTGGTTGTAACCCCTCTTATGTATGGAAAGGTATTTTTAACTCTTTGAGTTTGTTGAAATCTGGATGTATATGGAGAGTGGGTAATGGGGAGAAGGTAAGGGTTTTTCATGACCCTTGGATCCCGGGTATTCGAAGTGAGGAACTTCAAGAAGCTATGCCCAGTGGTATTTCTTTGAATCAATATGTTAATACTCTGATTGATGTGGATACAGGGTGGTGGAAAATAGATGCGTTGAGAGCTCTCTTCAATTCAAGATTAGTAAATCAAATTCTGAAATTGCAGTTGTTAGTTTCTCAGAAGGATTCTTGGTATTGGATGTCTGAAAAAAGTGGGATGTATACCATGAAAAGTGGATATAAGCAGATTCAAATTGCAAAGACACAGATAGTAGGTGAGGGGTCTCGACAACATCAATTATCCTCTTTCTGGAAATGCTTTTGGCATTTCAAACTTCCTCACAAAGTAAAGGTTTTCGGTTGGAGGGCTTGTACTGAATGCTTACCTACCTTTAATAATCTGACCAAGAAAGGNCTGGTTGCTCTTATCATGCAGTGTGTCTCTACAATGTCATTCTCAGTTCTGGTTAATGGCAGCCCAAAAGGCCGAATTATTCCTACTCGTGGGCTTAGGCAAGGTGATCTGCTTTCTCCTTATTTGTTTCTTATATGCACGGAGGGCTTGATTAGTTTACTACGACATAATTCTGGACCTGATTATGTGGAGGGGGTGAAAGTATGTAGAGGGGCACCACATGTGAACCACTTATTGTTTGCTGATAATAGTGTATTTTTCTACAACACTACTATTTCTACAAATTTGCACATTCAGTCCCTTTTAGCCAAGTATGAGAAGGCCTTTGGTCAGTGTATTACTAAAGAAAAAACGTCCATGGTTTTTAGTAGGAATGTGGAGGAGAATGTAAGAGCTGGTATTATGTCTATGTGGGGTGGAAGTAATGTCCAGCAGTACGAGAAATATTTAGGCCTCCCACCTATGGTGGGTAGATCAAAACAGAGAGCTTTTTCGGCAATCAAACAGAAATTATGGCAAAAGTTGCAAGGGTGGAAAGGGGCTTTGTTATCACAGGGAGGAAGGGAAGTTCTCCTAAAAGCAATGGCTATGTCTATCCCGACTTATGCTATGAGTTGCTTCTTGTTTCCTCAACAATTATGTCATGAAATAAAGATGATGATGGCTCAGTTCTGGTGGGGTAATCAGTCCCAAGAGAGAAAAATTCATTGGGTAAGCTGGGCAAAGCTATGTGACTCTAAGTTTCGGGATGGTATGGGTTTTAAAAATCTTCATGATTTTAATTTGGCTCTTCTAGCAAAACAAGGTTGGCGTATGTTAACTAAGGAGTCCTCTCTCCTTCACAAGTTTTTTAAAGCCCGATATTTCCCTAAAACTTCTTTATTTGAAGCCAAAATTGGTTGTAACCCCTCTTATGTATGGAGAGCTATTTTTAACTCTATGAGTTTGTTGAAATCTAGGTGTATATGGAGAGTGGGTAATGGGGAGAAGGTAAGGGTCTTTCATGACCCTTGGATCCCGGGTATTCGAAGTGAGGAACTTCAAGAAGCTATGCCCAATAGTATTTCTTTGAATCAATCTGTTAATACTCTGATTGATGTGGATACAAGGTGGTGGAAAATAGATGCGTTGAGAGCTCTCTTCAATCCAAGATTAGTAAATCAAATTCTGAAATTGCAGGTGTTAGTTTCTCAGAAGGATTCCTGGTATTGGATGTCTGAAAAAAGTAGGATGTATACCGTGAAAAGTGGGTATAAGCAGATTCAAATTGCAAAGACACAGATAGTAGGTGAGGGGTCTCGACAACATCAATTATCCTCTTTCTGGAAATGCTTTTGGCATTTCAAACTTCCTCACAAAGTAAAGGTTTTCGGTTGGAGGGCTTGTACTGAATGCTTACCTACCTTTAATAATCTGACCAAGAAAGGAATTAATGTGGCTGATTGTTGTGTGTTTTGTAAAAAGCCTAATGAAGATGCAGCCCACGCTTTATTCTTTTGTTCATATATCCAGCATATATGTTTACAATATGTGTCTCAACTGAATGGTTTACTTCTTGATATGTCCTTTTGGGATTTGGCTTTATTAGTTCAGGAAAAAGGGGGTGCAGGACTTCTTCTTTCTTTTATTACTATGGCTTGGGGAGTTTGGGCTAGAAGAAACAAATATATTTATGAACAATCTACAATTAGTGTGCGTTCTATGATTGATAATGCTTTGGCTATGGTGTCTGATTTTAGACAAGTGCATGTTTTTGAAGGCCATAGATAGGACATGCATAAAGTTTTAAGTTGGTCCTCTCCTCCTCCAGGCTACATTAAGATGAATGTTGATGGAGCCAACTTCTTTAATCTTCACAAGGCCGGTATTGGCGTGGTGGTGAGGGACTGTAAGGGGGATGTTCTTGCAGCTTGTAGTAAACCTGAAGCCGAGGTGTCATCTCCAGAATTTCTTAGAGGTTTACAACTTTATTCTCAATGGGGAATTCCAAAGCTGTTGATAGAAATGGACTGCTTATTCCTTGTGAAAGTATTGACTTCACCTGAGATTATTTTAACAGATTTTGCTTTCCTTATTGAGGATATTAACAGATTATTGCAGGGCTTCCAAGAAGTGCAATTTCTACATGTTAGTAGGCAAGAGAATTCTGTGGCTCATCTTTTGGCAAGGAATGCTTGTAATTTTTCTGATTTGGTATTATGGACTGAATGTCCTTCTTTTGTTTCTCAAGCTGTTTGGCTTGATAAGCAATCTATTGTAAGGACTTGATTTAATCGAATGTGATGTTTGTTTATCAAAAAAAAAAAAAATACTAATACACTAGTCTCTAATATAGTAATATAGAATATAGTTATACTAAATCACTTATTTACTATACAAATATTACTAATATATAGCTATTAGCTATACTAATAGTCTAATACTAATATTATTATATAGTTTATACTAATGATTATAATCAAATCACTATGTTTATAACTATATATATTTTGTATCAATGTATTATTATATTCTTTAATGTATAACTATATAGTCTATGTATGGTATTAAAATCACTATACGTAGTAGTAACACACTAACACTATACTAGTATAATATATAGTACTAGTATATATTATTTAATATAGTATTATCACTAACATATTGATATAGTACAATATGGTATTCTATACCAATAGTATTACACTATTACTATACCCTATTGACTAATAATATAATATATAGCACTAGTATAATATATCATCTACAAAAATGCTATAAACAAAAATCCTATATACAAAAATGATATTATATGTATGATAGTATAGTTACTATTATAATTTTGATAAACACATTAGTGTATTAGACTTTAGTGTATTACACTATTACTAATTTACCATATACTAATAGTATTACTATATGCTAATTGTAGTCCTAATATCTACAATGGCCTTTGAGTTGGCTTTTAGTACAGTAGATCGAGTACTTGATCCTTTCTGCAATAGCCTATATCCACTTATAATAGAAGCCCTTATTTGTACACAAAATTGGCTCCGTTCTTCTTCTGCCCCGATTAACATTCGCACTATAATAGATGATGTTGTTGAGTTTGAATTTTGATACAGGTATATAGAATCATTCACATTGTCTTTAACTGTCTCTAAAGTGTATATCATATTAGTAATTTGTTTTAATTATTATGCTTATTATTATTTTTTCCCTATTGTGTAAAGCTCATGGAAGATCGAGGGAGTTCTTAAAGACCTACTTCTTTAATTGGAGATGATTAAGTTTAAAATAGGTCGACTTGTATAACATCTTTCCTTAAGTTTTTTTTTTTCATTTAATGTAATTACTAACTTTTTATTCGAATTAACTGCTTAATTTATTTTCATACAATTGTAAGGTTTGTTAAATAGACTATTAGAGTTGGTGGCTTGGTGCATAGCTATTTGTTCTAGACTCTAGTTGTAAAGTTTTTTATTGGATGTTCCTATAATTTAGACTTGTAATTTACATTTGTAATTTAGACTTGTAATTTATTAGATTTTTGGATTTATAATTTGTTGAATATTTTAGACTTTTCGACTTCTAATTTAGACTTTTGAACATATTTAATTCGGTCGCAGATTTTTTTTTTCGTTGCATATCTTTTTTATTTTTCCAGTTTTTGTAGTATTTATATTTATAGGCTTGTAGAACCTTTTTTTAAGAAAAATAGATTTTTGTAGAACAGTTTTTAATAAAACATATTTTAGTAAATAAGATTTTTTTTAGATAAGCAGATATTTTTAGTGAAGCAGATTTTTGTAATAGTAACAGATTTTGAAATAAAAGTGTAAAACAGATTTTTTTTAAAGCAGTTTTTTTTTTTAATAAACAAATCTTTTTTACAAATTTACATTTTATTAAAACTGAAAAACCGAATTGAATTAGACCGAAAATGATAAAATTAGATATGCCGATTTAAAAAAAATAACTAATATGTAAACAATTTTTAAAAATATAAAACTGATACAATTCGATTCAAAATTTTGTCAAAAATCAAACTGAATTGGACCGGTTGGTTGGCCTAAACCTCACGTTTACACCGGGTCCGGTCTAAAGAGGGACCCTAATCTGAAACCACATTTTCCCTTCTCTATTCTATCGACAGGCCGAACGCAGTGTGTGAACTCCTACGCCTTCAACCCTAGCCGGAAGTACCTACACGTTCCAGCAACCATAAACGGTTCGCTCTCTCTCTCTCTCTCTCTCTCTCTCTCTCTCTCTCTGTGTTTACACCTGACATTGTTTATTTTATCGAAAATGGAGATGGGGGGAGAAGAGAGAAACTGCCGAGAGAGAAGAGATAGGAAGAAAAGAGTTCTGGATCATTTTATTCACTCAATGAGTACATCTATTTATACAAGTGCTAGAGCTGTAGCACTTTGCTATCAAATGGACGGAATCCTATAGCTAATTACAATTGGTTAACAACTGAAACTAACAATAAATCTTCTTGTTTCAATTTCTCAGCCACCCTTGGCCACTCATCCCGTTTACTGCCCTCCTCCGCATCTCGCTATTTCCTCTCCGTTCCACTCATTTTTTTCTTTTTGGAGTTTTATGATTAATGAACTCTGCTAGTTGATTTTGGGATTGATCCGATTGTAATGGGTTTTATACTTTAGGATAAATTTCGAATTTTGGGATTTGATGGGTTTGGTTTGTGCACAAATTGGGGCCAGTCTGTGTTACATAAACCTGATTATTGTTGTGTACTTATTTGGACCAAGGAAAACAAACACGGGCATTTGCTTGCTGCTGCTGCTAATAATATGCTGCTAAATTCTTTCTTACCATGTTTTAATGTGATATTGTTTTAAACTTTTCTAATGTCACATAGTAAGAAAGATAGGCCAAACAGCTGAACAACATTTAACACTTCAGTTTCAGAATTTCCATGAACAGATAAACAAGCAACGTCAGTTCTGTTTGGTTTGTAAGAAAGAGTTTAGAAAAGTTTAAACCTCTATTTTTTTTTTTCTATTTACAGTATTGTTTTACGTCTTACTTAGGTGCAAGTGACTTGAAGAAGGGTAATGGCATCACCTGATGACGAGGCTGATGGCTTGCCACAATTGGTTTGACAAGGACGAACCAATTTCATTTGCTGTTTTGCCAATTCAATGGAAAGAGGGAGAGAGACAATTATTATTTTGACGCGATATTGGTGGCAGTCTTGGGTTTTTTCTTTCCTGACTTCAAGTCTTCTGCGCCTCTCCAATTCCAACAAGCACCCGCCACATGCCCTTCCTTCCACGACTCTCTTGTCTCTCCCTCTTAAACCAAAGCACACGAAAAACCATCCGACACCTCAAACAAATTCATGCCCAGTTGATCACCAACGCACTCAAAGTACCCTCTCTTTTGGCCAAGCTTATGGAACAATACTGTTTTCTTTCATCATCCCCACATGCCCATTTGATACTTGAACACTATGGCAATGCAAACCTGTTCCTCTTAAACACTTTGATACGTTGCACTCAACCTAAAGACTCCATTCTTGTCTTTGCCAATTGGGTTTCAAAGGGAGAGCTGGCATTCGATGATTTTACGTATACTTTTGTACTTGGAGCTTGTGCTAGAGCTCCTGCACTATCAACATTGTGGGAAGGGAGACAAATACACGGGCAAGTTTTGAAACATGGAGGAATATCAAATATTTTGGTGCAAACCACAATGATATATTTTTATGCTAATAACAAGGATGTTCTCTCTGCACGAATCGTGTTTGATGAAATGGTGGTGAGAAGTTATGTTACATGGAATACAATGATTACCGGGTATTGTTCCCAAAGAGAAGTTTCTAAGGAATGTGCTCGTGATGCATTGGCCTTGTTTCGGCAAATGTTGGATGATGGTTGTGGAGTGAAACCTACCGATACTACCATGGTTTGTATTCTTTCCGTGGCTGCTCAATTGGGTGTGTTGGAAACAGGGAGTAGTGTTCATGGGTATATAGAGAAGACGATTTGTGTTCCAGAAAATGATGTGTTTATTGGAACTGGTTTGGTTGATATGTATTCAAAATGTGGGTGCCTTGAGAGTGCTTTATCCGTTTTCAGGAGAATGAATGAGAGGAATGTGTTGACTTGGACGGCAATGGCTACTGGACTAGCTATCCATGGGAGAGGAAAGGAAGCATTGGATCTTTTAGATGCAATGTGGGCTTACGGTATTAGGCCTAATGGAGTCACTTGTACTAGCTTGTTATTTGCTTGTTGCCATGTGGGGCTTGTCGAAGAAGGTCTTCATTTGTTCGACAAGATGAAGAGTAAGTTTGGTGTCATGCCTGGAATGCAACATTATGGCTGCATAGTCGATCTTCTTGGTCGGGCTGGGCACTTGAAAGAAGCGTATGAATTTATCAGGGGGATGCCAGTCGAACCTGATCCCATATTGTGGAGGAGTTTGCTAAGTGCTTGCAAAGTTCATGGGGATGTTGCAACGGCTGAGAAGGTGGGGAAGCTTCTCCTTCAGCTACATCCGGAGAGGACTGCTGTGGATTTGGTTTTGAGGGGTGAAGACTATGTAGCTTTGTCGAATGTTTATGCTTCAGCAGAAAGGTGGGAGGATATGGAGACGGTGAGACAGAAGATGAAGATTAAGGGGATAGAGAACAAACCTGGTTGTAGTTCAATCCAAACCATGAGCAATCCTCTCTAGGATGGGTTGTAGATTTTGGTAGCAAGTAGGGGATGGGCATATGGAAGTAAGCAAAAGGAATTCATCAGTGAGCGCATGGATGAAAGATGCAGAGAGAAGATACGGAAATGAAAATCTGACTCAAATGGCAAAAGGCAGAAGGGTGCTATATAAACCAGAAAGATCCATGTGGTGCATGTTTATACTTTTTTAATTTTTGAAAACTTTTGATGAATTCTCGTTGTAACCTTTTGTCATGTATGGATGTTTGAACATATATGTCAATGATTTCATCTGGGAAAAGACACTATTTCTTTGAAGAATCACTCTTTTTTTATTTTTATCTTTTTGCAATGTCAAAGCACCGACATTGGCCTCCCCATATTTATTGCCAAAATTTAGCAAAAAACAAATATCTATATTTTAACTACGCACTTTCCCAAAACCACCCCCTACAAGTCACCATCTATTATTTCTCTGTTTTATTAAAATATTTATTATTATTATTTTATTATTTTTGTAACTCACTTCTTTTAGTAAACAAGAGTTACTTATCTTCGTGTTTTCAACCAATCATATCTAACGGTTATACCTAAAAAATTTCTAAATTATTTATCTCTTGCATACGGTTATATTTTCAATAGAGTTATGCTATATATTGTCTCCTTAGCACTAATAAAAAAAATATTGACAAAATTGTTCACCTTTACACTTTTCCTCACCGTGGAGTCATTGTTAATTTAGGCGATCTAGAATTGCATAAGTACACAATAAGATTCTAGAAGGGACCTTTTGTGTCTTCACATTCTTGTTTTTAATTATATGACAGCATCCTACCATGTCAGAAAAGTACATGGTGACTCTGCAGACATGTCTGTATGTAGTAATACTTTTTTAAAAATTATCTTATCATTAAGAAATGATAAATTTTGAAAATATTACCATATTTAGAGATAAATAATTATTTAAAAATTATTAGAAATTAATAGTTCAAAACACAAGGAACAAAGACAAATAACTGAGTAGCTAAGAAAATGTAAAAGGAAGAGTTAGAAAATAATAAAGAATAATTATTTAATAGAATAGGAAAATAGAAAAGAGTGGGATGTAGGAAGTTGTGAGAAGATTAGTGATTAAAATAGAGAAACATGATTTTTGAGTAAAATTTGGCAAGAATTTTACTAATCCTAAGAGGCCAGGGTTCTATTGTTGCGAAGTCATGTTCAACCGAATGTGGGGCGCTTTTTCTCAGAAGATAGTCTTCTTACTAAAATTTGGCTTATGAGCTTTTATACACAACCGTGCGAATGCTCTNTTCTTTCCTGACTTCAAGTCTTCTGCGCCTCTCCAATTCCAACAAGCACCCGCCACATGCCCTTCCTTCCACGACTCTCTTGTCTCTCCCTCTTAAACCAAAGCACACGAAAAACCATCCGACACCTCAAACAAATTCATGCCCAGTTGATCACCAACGCACTCAAAGTACCCTCTCTTTTGGCTAAGCTCATGGAACAATACTGTTTTCTTTCATCATCCCCACATGCCCATTTGATACTTGAACACTATGGCAATGCAAACCTGTTCCTCTTAAACACTTTGATACGTTGCACTCAACCTAAAGACTCCATTCTTGTCTTTGCCAATTGGGTTTCAAAGGGAGAGCTGGCATTCGATGATTTTACGTATACTTTTGTTCTTGGAGCTTGTGCTAGAGCTCCTGCACTATCAACATTGTGGGAAGGGAGACAAATACACGGGCAAGTTTTGAAACATGGAGGAATATCAAATATTTTGGTGCAAACCACAATGATATATTTTTATGCTAATAACAAGGATGTTCTCTCTGCACGAATCGTGTTTGATGAAATGGTGGTGAGAAGTTATGTTACATGGAATACAATGATTACCGGGTATTGTTCCCAAAGAGAAGTTTCTAAGGAATGTGCTCGTGATGCATTGGCCTTGTTTCGGCAAATGTTGGATGATGGTTGTGGAGTGAAACCTACCGATACTACCATGGTTTGTATTCTTTCCGTGGCTGCTCAATTGGGTGTGTTGGAAACAGGGAGTAGTGTTCATGGGTATATAGAGAAGACGATTTGTGTTCCAGAAAATGATGTGTTTATTGGAACTGGTTTGGTTGATATGTATTCAAAATGTGGGTGCCTTGAGAGTGCTTTATCCGTTTTCAGGAGAATGAATGAGAGGAATGTGTTGACTTGGACGGCAATGGCTACTGGACTAGCTATCCATGGGAGAGGAAAGGAAGCATTGGATCTTTTAGATGCAATGTGGGCTTACGGTATTAGGCCTAATGGAGTCACTTGTACTAGCTTGTTATTTGCTTGTTGCCATGCGGGGCTTGTCGAAGAAGGTCTTCATTTGTTCGACAAGATGAAGAGTAAGTTTGGTGTCATGCCTGGAATGCAACATTATGGCTGCATAGTCGATCTTCTTGGTCGGGCTGGGCACTTGAAAGAAGCGTATGAATTTATCAGGGGGATGCCAGTCGAACCTGATCCCATATTGTGGAGGAGTTTGCTAAGTGCTTGCAAAGTTCATGGGGATGTTGCAACGGCTGAGAAGGTGGGGAAGCTTCTCCTTCAGCTACATCCGGAGAGGACTGCTGTGGATTTGGTTTTGAGGGGTGAAGACTATGTAGCTTTGTCGAATGTTTATGCTTCAGCAGAAAGGTGGGAGGATATGGAGACGGTGAGACAGAAGATGAAGATTAAGGGGATAGAGAACAAACCTGGTTGTAGTTCAATCCAAACCATGAGCAATCCTCTCTAGGATGGGTTGTAGATTTTGGTAGCAAGTAGGGGACGGGCATATGGAAGTAAGCAAAAGGAATTCATCAGTGAGCGCATAGATGAAAGATGCAGAGAGAAGATATGGAAATGAAAATCTGACTCAAATGGCAAAAGGCAGAAGGGTGCTATATAAACCAGAAAGATTCATATGGTGCATGTTTATACTTCTAATTTTTGGAAACTTTGAAGAATTCTCGTTGTAACCATTTGTCGTTTATGGATGTTTGAACATATGTCAATGATTTCATCTGGGAAAAGACACCATTTCTTTGAAGAATCACTCTTTTTTTATTTTTTCTTCTTGCAATGTCAAAGCACCGACATTGGCCTCCCTATATTTATTGCCAAAATTTAGCAAAAAAAAATATCTATATTTTAACTACGCACTTTCCCAATAATACTAGTCCTACCGCTGGGGGCTCCCATGAGAGCTACAGTTGGGACTAGTTTAATTTATTATTATTATTTTTTTTTTTTTCGTAATTAAGAAAATATTTTTTAATAATATTGTAAAATTTTTTTATAAAAAAAATTAAAATTGTTAAAAAAATTACATGTAAAAAAAAATTAAAAGAAAAAATCAAAACCACTAACGGTAGCTCCCAACGACAGCTGGAGCAGTAAGTGCAGCATGATTTTTCACAAAACCACCCCTTACAAGTCACTATCAATTATTTCTCTATTTTATTAAAATATTTATTATTATTTTTGTAACTCACTTATTATTATTATTATTATTTTGTTTTTTTGTAAACAAGAGCTACTTATCTTCGTGTTTTCAACTAATCATATATATCTAACGGTTATACCTTAAAAATTTCTAAATTATTTATCTCTTGCATACGGTAATATTTTCAATAGAACATATTATCTCTTCTTAGCAATAATAAAAAAATTATTGTCAAAATCGTTCACCTTTACACTTTTCCTTACTACGGAGTCATTGTTAATTTAGGCGATCTAGAATTGCAGAAGTACACAATGAGATTCTAGAAGGGACCTTTTGTGTTTTCTCATTCTTTTTTTAATTATATGACAGCATCATGCCATGTCAGCAAAGTACACGGTAACTCTGTAGGCATGTTTGTATGTAGTAATACTCTTTTAAAAAATATTTTATCATTAAGAAATTATAAATTTTGAAACTATTACCATATTTAGAGATAAATAATTATTTAAAAATTATTAGAAATTAATAGTTCAAAACACAAGGAGCAAAGACAAATAACTGAGTAGTTAAGAAAATGTAAAAGGAAGAGTTAGAAAATAATAAAGAATAATTATTTAATAGAATAGGAAAATAGAAAAGAGTGGGATGTAGGAGATTTTGAGAAGATGAGTGATTAAAATAGAGAATTTTACTAATCCCAATTGAAAGCCCTAAGAGGCCAGGGTTCTATTGTTGCAAAGTCATGGTCAACCGAATGTGGGGCGCTTTTTCTCAAAAGATAGTCTTCTTACTAAATTTTGGCTTATGAGCTTTTATACACAACCGTGCGAATGCTCTCAAACTACCAAACTTGTCATTTTATTGTCCCCTCCCCCTTTCTCCCAAATTTTTGAATAACCTCATTTGTTTTCACAATATATCTATCTTATTTAATCATTATAACCTTTTCAAATTCTTACATAAAATAAAATAAACAATTCAATTTTATCAAATTTCAAAACAATAATAATATTAAAAAAAATATATTCTAACGATATTTTATTTAATTTTCAACTTTTATTTTAACTCATCTCATTTCATTTGCAAAAACAAACAAAGAAGAATTAATGGTAGTTAAGACGGATAAAAAAAACAAAAAAAAATTGATGCAAACTAGTCTTAAAGAATGAGACAGATTGTAAAATGATAGAAAAGAAATGGTAGTATAGAGGGATCAAACATGATTTAAATCAAATCTTTCATTGTCATTTTGATACTAGCTATTGGAAGATTAAAATCAGTCAAGCTCTTTGTTGACCCAAGTTCAATCCATGTTCCCACACTTATTTTCGTTATAATTTTTGCCAATTTGATTGTACCACCACCTCTTTTACTTCTAATGGCATATCATTAATTTAGTTCTAGTCCTTGACGTACATAACATCATTTATGGGGGCTGCTTGAGAGGTAGGCTCTAAGAAGGTAACAACTTAGCATCTTCGAACAAGTACTAACTTTGCTGTTTATGGTTTAAGCCATGTTTGCGCCATCAACATTCCCGTGATCCTAAGTTACCACAGCCTCGTTACAATGTCAAGATCCTCGTATAAACCTTGGGTGTTGGCTCAAGCCTAAAGTGTCAATGTTTTTTTTTTTTTTTTTTATATTGAGGGTATGTTTCTCCAAGTCTAAGCTTCAAATCATTGGATGCAAATAATTTCTAGGGCCACATCACGTAGGTGAAAAGCCAATGATTTACCTAATGATCATGTACGTAATTATTTAAAAGCCATGATGTGAGCGCGTTATACAGACCCGAGATTAACCAAGTAAAAAACGTGCTGCATTTGCATGATCTCCAGAATTCCTCTTCATCAAAAAAATGAAGCCACTGGCTGTGAACGTTTGCATCACTGGCTGAGGCACAATTGCCGACCATATAGTAACAGTCATGTACCCCTCTTGTCGACGTTCGCCATAACATATTCCGCCACCTCTCAACTAGCATGGACATGACAACAATTGCATCACTGGCTGTGAAGTCATTTGTACCTCATGATGCTTGTTTTGATTAAAACTAAGCAGCAATATATTCTAAGCTGTTGGAGATCGGAGTCCTATATTGACAAAAATGATGGTGGACAACATAGAATGTAGGAACCCCAAGCATGAGGATGAATAAGATATGGCAACTTGGCTGTATACAGTGTCAAATTCATTAGTGAAGTCAATAAATAGAAATTCAATTAACTTTTTTTTAAATAGAAATTCAATTAATAAGGTAGTTCACATAAAGAATAGGCTTTCTTGCATATAGTAAGACCAAAAACAGTACTTCGACCTGATCGTTCTTGAAATCATCCTTCGGAGGAGGCTTCTTGAGATCTGGGTTGTTCTCCTTACTACTAATGATCCCCATTGGACGGGGGTCCACAAGGACTTGCACCCCCACGGATTCGTTTCTGAAGATGCTCCAAGCTGGCCACTCGCTGCATGGAAGCTGTTCTTTCCATCCTGTTTCCAGCTACTGCAGCAACGGCAGAATTTTCCTGCACATTTTCTACAGAAGAAATGTCTGCCAAGCCATTGTTGACTCCCAGACCATGAGTGGATATGTTATTGTTGGTACTGGGTTGATAGTAGAGATGATTTGAGTTGTCTTGCACAGGCACGGCAGCATCTGTTGATGTGTCAGAAGGGCTCCCACTAAATGATGGCATTCCTACTGAGGATATATCAGACATTGCATTGAACATTGGGTTTAATCCGGTAATTCTTTTGACCGTCTCCTCTGCCATCTTAACCTGGATACAACGTTAAATACATACCAATAATTAATATAATTCACCATGATATATCTGATCCATGCTAATATCATGAAAAATGGAAAGTTTCTTCTTCTCCGTAAGTCTATTCTTTAATTAGGTTCATTTAGTCATCGAGTTTCCATCCTTAGTTCCAACGAACAGGCTCGCCATGGAGAGTGCATTGTAGGTTTTGATGCATGCCAATCAGACAATACTTGAGCTTTAAGAGCAATTAGAATGAATTACTTACCTTTGCTCTCAATGTTTCAACATCTGCTTTTAGAACTCTATTGTCGACAGCTGCTTCATTGTAATTTTGGCTGATTTCAGTAAGACGCTTCAACAGGGAAGAATTTTCCACCCTTAGTTGAGCAACCTACTTTGGACCATAGGTTAGGAAATCTTTACTAGACTGGGAATAAAATGCAGCAAAAATAGAAATAAAAAGTAATGGATCTAAAAAAAGGCCAAACCTGCGTCTCAAGCTCAGTCAAATGGGCCTGCTTTCTTCTTCTTGAGCGTCTAGCTGACTCTCTATTGGAAAGCATTCTGAAACATTCCATACAAATATGGTGTAAATGAGCTAGCTCGAGATGGGCATAGAACCATGAAATCGATCCCTCAATGAATACACACAGGAAAACTTGAGTGCAAATTTTGAGTTTTGTGTGCATCATATATGTAACCGAGAGTAACTAATAACATGTAAATACAAAGTGATGCATTCTACTCGTTTCAAACAGGTACGAATTTGGAAGAAAAATACCAATTTTACATGAATTAAGAAAAACATTCCAATTGTTAAATCAATTTCGCAGGACCTATGATCTAAGTTTCAGATCAACTATTCAATTAGACAAGCAAATCCCACATTCCATTAGTATTAATTGCCAAAAAACTTAAAAACAAAAAATAAGACGAAAATTTTTGATGTCCCTTTAATGATAACTATAAAACGAAGATCCAAAAACAATTTAGCAGTACAGCACACACAGGTATGGCTTCTCCATTTGGCACTAGAATAATAGCCCATATTGCAGGAAACTGCTTTTTCGTGGGAGCAAACTCTTAGTGCTGATGAAGATGTGTCATCGTCAGATTGTAAACGAGCTACATAAATTATCCCAAGCCAGCAGTAAATTAACAAGTCGCTCTGGACATTGCAAGTATGTATTATTATACCTATAATATTGTCAATAGAAAAGAAGAGACCATGATTACCTCCTAACTCTTTTTGCATCGGCAGGATCCATATTCTCAGACAGTTCAGTTTCTCCTTCAACTTCTTCATCATCTGACAGGTCTCGTGATGATCCACTTGTTGTTGGCTTTGCTGGGATCCCAGGTTTCTTTTGCATGGCAGGTAAGGGAGGAATTCCTAGTGATCCATTAGAATCCTTATCTCGTGACCTGGATGAATCAGACCCAGCTCCTATATAGGTAATATTTTTTTTTTAATAAGTAAGAAGATAATTTATTGATATAATGATAGGCATAGCCCAATTAAGTACACCGGAAGTAAATATAGGTAACATTTTAAGATAAAATATTAAGAATAAGATACTCAAAATATGAGTAGTAACTGTATTACTGATCATGGACACTCAGTTCCAAAGCTGAGCCAGGGAAAGACTATGAGAAAGAGAGAGAAGGAATCCATGCAAATGAAAAGATCGTGAACTAACATGGCTTTATGATTGTCTCAAATCAAATGTAAATAAACACCGATCCTAGTCGTCAATCCACTCTACTCTCCCATTGTCTTCAATGCAATATTTGTGTTTTTCTTTTTCCATACATGAGCTACTAATTCATAACAATTAGTAGCTTCAACCCCAAGTCAATAAATTATATTGGTCACTAAACAATGCGTGAACCAATTCTTAAACCCATGAGCTGCAATAGTATGGATGTATGTATAATACATACAATAACTGTAATGAGGACAAAAAAAGTAATCAACAACTAGATTTAAGAACGAACAAAAGAATTTCGGCTTAGTTTTGAGTAGTTCACTAAACTGATTTTCTGCACGGTTAATCTAATGCATATCTATTCTTCAGTTTGGACAACTTCTGGGAAGTTTGCACTTGCAGAGAAATGCCTGTGGAATTCTATTAGGAACATGGTTCAGTAATCAGTTATAGTTAGCATTGATCATGCCATGCAACAGAAGGTTGGGACTGTGGAGCAGATGATGATTGATTATTGGTGAACGGTCATAATTGTCAAGAAGGGATTGTCTCATTGAAACTTTTAAGAAAATCATCTTGCATAAGTACAAGCACAAAAAATTAAGTCATGCAAACCTTTAGAAGAGGCTTCGGATCCCAATTGTGAAGTATTGGAAGCCTGTAATCCATTTTCAGCTAAAGCAGCAGACTCTTGAGGCTTTACTAGAGATCCCTATGTACATGCGTAAAGCATACTAAGTCAACGAGCATTTATCGGACAAAAAATACTGGGCTCAGATCTATTTCAAGAAGTCCAACATAAAAGGCATAAATCATATGCGATAAAGATATGAAAAGGAAATTGTAACTATTCTTTATCCCAAACTACAGCCACAATTAATATTTTTAGGTAGATATGTTAAGAGGTTCAAACCCATGCAGGAGAGATGGAATTTTAACAGTTAGTGATTTTCTTGATCTTGATGTGGAATTCTGATATTTATTAATCCTAAAGGTCAAATGAATATTCTAAGAGCAATCCCTGCAAACTTTGTGACTCTGTCTTTATACCGTTCAAGGCTCTTTGTATAATTAAACCTTATACGGGCTGTAGCCCTTCATTTGCTTCCAAATACGTTATCGTCTATGACAGGAGTTCTTTTTCTTTTTCTTTTCCTTTCTTTGATTTTGGAGAAAATTGTGATCATATATCTTCCTATTAGAAACAAACAGATAGAGGAACATCCATTAACAAGTATGCCTATTGGATTTTTGGAAAATATCATTAAAAAAAAAAAAAAGTAATGATAGGTACAAATCTTAAATAGAGGACCTTCATACAAATTTTTTTTTTTTTTTTTTTTAAAAAGTGAGCCTCACGAAATTTTTTGTGAGAATAGTTTATTACAAGGTCTTTGAAATAAAGAATAATATTTTTATATTATTTTAAAGTATGACGTAATTTTTTATAAAAATTTATACCAAATTTATCTATTTAAGATTTCAACTCAAACAGTCAGGCGTCAGATCCTTTCTGTTTGTAGGAACATTAAAGGCCAAAAGTTTATTTTCTCAATGCCACAAATGCCCCCGACCACCAACGGCATGTGTAGTTGTTTGTTCTCCAAACTAGGAGGTGACCATTCAGGAATCAAAATGTATTGTGCTTTTAATTACGGTAGAGAGGATCTTTTTTTGCGGGTAATTTTTTTTCAGTTTTGGACCCTTCTCCTATCTCTGTTTTCCATTTTATTTCATAAATAAATAAAATATTCAAACCCACCAAAGATTATCAGCATATTCAATTCATCGCAATTTATTGAAAATATTTAAAAGAAAAAAAGTCTAATCCTTTGTTCGGATGCTGAGAAAATCGTGGCTCCCCCGTATTGATTGAGAGAGAGAGAGAGAGAGACCACCCAGCACGCAACTGAGCCCATACTGACGCTGACTTTTCTATCCTCCCAAAACAAAACAACCACCAACGAAGCATAAGGAAACTCATATCTTAACTTCATTTTCTTTTCTCTTTTCCAGTATGCAAACACAAGCCAAACATAAAAACCAGGACCCAACAAAACAAATAATAATAACAATAATGATAATAATAATCGTCATCATCCTCAAGTTTTCGAGGCAACCAATAAAAAACCAGAAATTAAAATAATAATCGTCGTCATAAATGAAATGAGAGAAGTAGATTTACCCGAGTAAAAGCCACAGCAGCGCAAGCAAGATCGAGCTTGCTTTTAAGGAAAGCCTGGTACTCCTCGGAATCGGCCGGGATACTGGTAGGAGGAACGTTAAACGACGCAGTGCAACTGTGGCCGAACGACGTCGTGGAACTGATATTGGTAACAGTCTTGGTCTGAATAACATCATCCTGATCATTAACAGCATTCCGGACGTGATTGCCGAGGAGAGCGTTGCGGTCGTCATCTTCCTTGATCTCGAAAACGGCGTCGTTTTGGTGGTGATCGGCGGAGGAGGCGTTGTTATCGGGGGAAGCTTCGAGCTGGAGGAAACGCTGGAAGGCCCACTCGGATGGGCTCCGGTTCATTCTGGAAGATTCGTCCGATGGTCCGGTTCCGGGAGTCGGCGAGTTTGGCTGCGGTGGTCGGAGTGGGGGCGACCAGAATTGGTCCGAAATTTCATCCACTGAAAACACCCTATCCATTCTCTCCTCTCTCTCTCTCTCTCTCTGTCTCTCTCTCTTCCTACTACTGAACTTTTTGTTTTTTAAATGGTTTTATATGGTTTGCTGACATGGAAAATGCAACTTCATTTCTTTCTCTTTGCAAAGACGTAACGGTTTTGTTTTTGTTTTTATGAGATTGTTGTTAGGTAAACATTAGGCGAGTAGGCGGTCCCGTTACGATTGCAGTGGTGGCGAATTGTCTTCCTTGGGAGTGGGATGTTCGCATTAAATTACGACAATTCGGCCATATAAACTAATTTAATCCCTAGTTTGTTTTCTCAATTATTATTATTTTATTTAATATAATTATTATAATTTTTTTAAATTCTCATATAAAATAAAATAAATATTTTCAAAGTTTAAAATAAAAAAAATATTAAAAAATATTTTATAATAATATTTTATTTAAGTTTCAACTATTATGTCATCTCATATCATTTGTGAAACAAACGAAATTAAGAGTAATGCTATACACTACATCACAATTTTATTTTTATCCCACTATATAAGATGTGATATATTTATCGCTATTGGATGATAATGTGTCACATCTTATATAGTAGGATGATTGTATGGTGTATAGAATTTTTCTTAATATAATTAGTGTAAACATCACACAAAATAATTGAATTAAGATTGTGCATAATAGGATTTTTTTTTTTTTTTGATAAAAGGATAAAGTTTTTATTCATGAACAACCACAATTACATCAATGATTTAGATCAAATAATTTGTGAAATACACTCGGTGAATGAATCCAACCAAATTATCAAGTCATTTAGATGCTTGGCATATTTTGCCAAAGTGTGCGCTGCCACATTTGTCATATGTCCCTTATGTTGAATAGAACAGTTCGAAATCATTCTCATCATATTTTTCATCTCATAAACCAAATTTTTCTATATAGACATAGACTTACCAACAGGAAGCAATTCATTTACCATGAGCAGTGAGTCACTCTTAATAACAAGTTTAGATATGCTCGAATCTAGGGGTGTAAAAAAAATCGATAAACCGGTAAACCGGACTGGACCGGACCAAACTGGTGGCATCAGTCTAGTCCCGAGTTTGGTTCGATCCGGTACCGGTTTTAGTTTTCTTAAAATCGGTCAAAATCTATCCGGTTTCAATTTTTCTTTTTTTAAAACTGGATTGAAGTTGAAACCGGACTGGACCGATTTATATATATTTTTTAATTTTTTATATTGTATATAATATTTATATATAATATATAACTATGTATAAAATAGTTTTGTATTATATGATAAATTACTAATTAATATAATATTAAATTTTAAAATCTTATATCATTTTGCTTATTGTATTAATAGTTATACTAATATTATATAGTGCATATTAATAGTTATATTAATACTATATCACTATATATTATAATATACTATAATATATTATCACTATAGTATTGTATACTATAATATACTATATTATATATATTATATAATATATAATATAGTACATTAAAACCGAACCAAACCGGACCAGAAACCGGTAAAACCGAAATACTGGTTTAAGAGGGTAACCGGTGCGTAATCGATTTTGAAAAATGTAATACCGGTACATACCGGTTCGATCTTAAATTTTATCTAAAATCCGACTGAACCAGACCAGTTAGACCCCTACTGAATCAATCTAATATGATATCATATTAACCGAGATAGATTGGAAAAATCCGGATCAACCCGTATGACCTTGGAAAAATATATATCATATTATATACATATTTATATATATGAACTTAAGATGGGCATGAATATCAAATTAGGTATTTTGCATTTTTTAAAGGAAATCAATTTTACTACGAATCTCTTGGCGTGTGAAGGTAGTAATTCCATTTTGTTTATTATTTTTTTCCTAATTAAGATTTATAAACATTTATGAAAATGATTGTCCCTTTTTAATTTTTACCTAACGTCTCACATTTAATAAGTTAAGTCGAATTGATATAAGTAATAATAATAATAATAATAAGGTAAGACGAACAAAATGATAAAAGATTATTTCTCATCTCTCACATCGAAAATGATATACAAGGTCGTGTTACATAAGTCAAAGAAAGAATATATAAAACAATTTGATCCTATAAAGTTTCAAATAAAAAAATTTATATTTTGTTGTCAATTTTAATTATGAGAACAGCTATATATGTCCTTAAAAATATTCACAAAAATTCACATTACAAAATGACGTGGCATGATCATGTATTAAATTATAAAGAATGATTTATAATAACATGGCACGTCAGTTTGTGAGGTAATTTTTTTGAATACCTTTATTGGTTAATCATTTTTTTCAATTATTTAGTAATAAATAAGTGTTAATGTAGAAAGTAGATTTTTTTTTTTCATGTATTGTAAGTTTGTAACAACTTGAAGCATATGATAAATATAAATGTTGTTAAATAAATTCATTGAAAAATATATGTAAGAGCATGAAAACTAAGAAAAATAGGTTAATCTAACACCAACCCAAACACAATCCAAAATGACACATGCTCCAATAACTTATTTTATTAAGTTTTGCTATGTACAAGTAAAATCGCGTACTAATCTACATACCAATATTGATATCTTCATATTCAGAATTTAAATTAGCACTGTTTTCAATAAAATCTATTTTTTGTCCAATTTTATTATATTGATGCACATATTAACGTGCAGTTGTGCTTGCAACTAGATTTTTCTTATTTTGTTACTCGAGTCAAGTTTGAATTGACTCTGCTTCATAACACGAGCACTAATAACCCAACACATGAAATCCGAATGAAATTAAATCATAAGATTTTAATACGATATCTATAAATTATAACTGACATGATATAACTTGCATAACTAGTTAAACAATCAACACAAATTGGGTTAATTCAAACAAGACCGGTTTGACCGTTTCATACAAATAGAATATCGATTAACTAAATTATAACCCATTCAAGATGACAACTATAATTATAACAAACTATTTTATAATAAGCTAATACATTAAATATATATATATATATATCCATGATTTTTAGTATTCATATCATAGTTAATATCTTTAAAAAATAAGATTACATACCAATAAAAAAATGTTAATATTTTTTAGATATTAAATAGTCAAATAATAATATCAATATTACATGATCCCTACAACAAAGTAGGCATAAGTCTAAAGGCCTTGTTTGTTTACACAAAACAAAAAAACTCATCCCATCTCATCTCAATTCATCATTACAACTTTTTCAAATCCTCATACAAAATATAATAAACAATTTTACTTTTTTAAATTTCAATACAAAATTAATATTACAAAATTATATTATAATAATATTTTATTCATTACTATTTAAAATATCTCATCTCATCTGTGTAACTAAACGGGACCTAAACGTTTATACACTTTGAATGCGGTAGCAGAGTCATGTCATCCTCAATCTTATTGGCAAAGGAATTTGTTTTGTTATATAGATTGATTGTGAGTTAGGTGGATTGACCCGTTTATTAATAATTTGTTATCTTATCAACAAATTTTGAATTCTAAAGAGACCACGTCTTATGATCTCCATCCTAATTGCTAAAAGCTTATCATGAATTTGGCCAATGTAATAATTCTGACAAGCAACACATGATTCTGAGCTACCTTTCATATTAGAAACTTTTAAGTGTCCATTGATCATGTGAGCATTGAAATGGACAACTTCATTCCCTTGTAAAAGTGAAAGAGTTATTATATTTTTAAGTCGATATGTAAATATACCATCTACATCACTTAAATGGTAAGACTTGATTTATAAAAATTAAAATTTAAAATTTATTTATTTTTAAAGTAAATTATACTATATAAAGTTATTCTACATATCTTATATATAGAATTTTTCTAAGTTAAAAAGTAATTACAATGAGGGGGGGGGGGGTAAAATCTTAACCCTTGAATCTTTTCAAGTCAAATCAATGTAAAAAATTGATATGCCAAATTAAAAAGGTCAATTCCATACCCTATAGACCTAAAAATTCAAACTAGAACTATTATTATCACACAATTTTTATTCAAAACTGATAACAAAGCAATTATTAAGTGTTTTTTTTACCTTTTATTTTGACTTTGATGTGTTTGAATTATTAAAAAATATATTATTTTTGTCATAGAGTTGTAAATTAATCATAGCTGTATGATCAGTGATTATATTGCAAAACCAAAAGTAATATGAGGAGATAAAATATAATTTGAGAAGACCATAGAGAAAAAGATTTAGGCTAAATTTGAATACAAGGATGTGTTAGTTTATCTCATTATTATAATTTGTTTAAATTTTTATATAAAATATAATAAATAATTTAATTTTTTTAAAGTTTAAAATAATAATAATATTAAAAATAATATTTTACTCAATTTTTAATTTCTATCTAAAATCATCTAATTTCCTCTTATTATATAAATCTGATCTTAATAACTGAAAAATAAATAAATAAAACATTTTGATTAGTTGGGTCATTCTGTCGGGACTTGGGATAGGAACAGACGACCTTTGTGATTCGCAATTATTGGGCGGATTTCCGCAGGATGCGGCGCTTCATTCTCAGATTTATATTTAATACTAATTATTTCTGGTCCCACCAAAGCAGATACGGTCTGTCTCGGTGGTCCCGTCCCCCACTACCTATCTTCGGCCTTTAAAGGCAATTTAAAGCTCCCCTCGTCCTTATCAGTTGTCAGCCCAAACTTTTGCAATCCCCTCCATTCCTTCCTACTTTTTATTGACAAGTAATTTCATTCTATTCTTCGTCTCAATTTTTATAATATTTTTATTATTTTTTGATGTGTTATTAAATAAATAAAAATTATTTATTATATTTTATTTATAAATTTATTATTTAGTACTATACTATAAAATGATTAGGGGTGTCAAATCGTATTAACGGATCGTATTCGTATCGTGTCAAATCGTGTTAACGGGTCATATAAGTCAACCCTAACTCGACCTGTTAAGATTATCATGTCAAAATCTCAAATCCTAACACGACCCATTAACATAACGGGTTGTGTCGTGTCAATCCATTTTGACCCATTAATGAATATTACGAAATATGTTTTTTTTTATAAGTAAACAAAGAAATTAAGAAAATATTACGAAATAGGTTAATACGACACAATATAACTCATTTAAAATTATTTATGTAAATGGGTAGAATAGGCCCGAAATTAACATTTTTAACCTGATTAAATTTAGCATAATTTTATATAAATGTTAAAATCACAATATCTATAAAAATTATAAAACTAATTATAAGTCCAAAACTACAATCTAAATAATAAAAATATCGAAATTGAAATTCTAACAATTTTATTTTTAGGTATAAGGGTATAATTGTAATTTTAACTTTCTTAACATGTCATAACGGGTCAAAACGAGTTGACCCGTTATCAACCCGTTAAGCAATCGTGTCTTAACGGGTCAATCCGTTTTGACCCAAACTCATTAAAGCTAAACCCTAATCCGCTATTATCGTGTCGTATTCGTGTTGGGTTAACGGATCGTGTGACATATTGCCACCTTTAAAAATAATGAAAAAATGATAAAACATAAATATTTATTATAATTTATAAAAAATAAAATATTAATACTTTTCGTCGTTGTGAAACTGATATGTTAGGTGGCTAAGAAAAATTATAATTAATAATATTTTAAAGATTATGAGATATAGATAAGTGTAATTAAAAATGAAAAAAATTTATAATGATGATATAATGTGATTATAATAGTATAGTTATTCTGTTAAGGAAATTTGTCTAAAATGTAATTTAAATCATATTAAATTAGAATCTTTTACTCTTGAACCAACACCCTTGGTCGTTCTAATTTCAAAAAAAAAAAAAAACACCCTTGGTCGTTCTCATTTAATTGGTTGACATTTTAATCTCTTGCTTAAGGATAGCGTTTTACACTGAGTTCTCACCCACTCTAACATTACTCCTTAACTCGACTTAGCTACTTTTTATCTAAATGATTGATAGGTAATATCGCATCAACATATTATGACGAGCGATAGAAGAGTGTAGTGTTTATCGTATGAGTAATTATATATAGTTATATAGTATATAAGCGTCTTACAGTCGTTATGAGACAGAGTGAAGTTAATTATTAAAAATTAATTTTTTAATATAAATTTTATATTTTTTTACTTTTTTAAAATGATTACATACCCAATCACAACTATAAGTATAATTTCTCTTATCATATACAGTACTTTGAATTATATTCCCATGACACTCGTCACACTCCCATTCCATGTAGAATCTTTCAACAGTTTTGAGTGAACCTAGTGCCTTGGAAGAAAAAGAAGAGAAGAGTGAATTGACCTTATCTTTCTCATAAACGGTTCAAGGAAAAGCAAATAGGCCTGTGCTCCATATCACTGATTCTCTGGTCCATCAAAAACTTTTTTAAAAGTGGGTGATGTTGATGTTATAGTTTTGTATAATATATAATTATTTTTACGTATTTTATATAATGTAATTGGTCAAAATAATTATTTTATATTAAAAAAATAATGTAATCAATTACATTAATAAAATGTATAAAAAATATGTAAAAATGACTGCACATAAATTTTTTTATATAATTTTATTGGAGAGTGATAAAAAGTGGTGGTCAAAGTATAACGGAGTGTTTGGTCCACAGAATTATTCTCACTGACTTGGGGTAAAATCAAAGAAAACTGCATAGGCTTCGAGCTTTATGCCTTAATAATCATTAATCAATCTCAAGAGATCATCAATTATTAGGCAGCATGCATGCTTGAAAGCCAGCCTAGCCTATCTGGTTCAGTGGACGTGATTCACAGGCAATCTTTAGCTAGCTGCAATCAGAGAATGAAAAGTATCTTGATGTGGAGAACACTAGGGACAACTCCAATATCTAGATACTAAAGTACACTATCTATTTATTTATTTTCATTCAGAAATCATCATTTGATACTTATCTCGATCTCTATTTATATGGATCGATCGATTGTTTTCGTAGGATAAGATTTATCCTTCGATTTGACTCTCTCTAGTCCTTGCTGAAATGTTGGCTATTAGGGTCTTGATTTTACTTGTGTGGGCGAGCATTGTGATGGGAGGTTTTCGCAGGCGAATATAATGTTAGAGGATAATTAGTTTTTCACGTCGTCTGTTATGTCATTAAACCGTTATAAGTAATTCTATATATAATTGTGTAGCACGTAAATGATTACGCGACAATTGTATAATTCACAATTACAAATATCTTTTCTTAATCCTTATTAATGAGAATCGAATTCTTTACTCGTGTGTTTTGACTATTGTAATATTGGCATATGCTAAATTGGCTCATGGCCCATGGGCCCTAATATAGTTAGATTGGGTCCAACTCCTTAAGGGAATATTTGAACTATCACTATGTTTGCATATATTCAAGGGGGGAAAGGAAGAACGAACTAATAGAGAAGTAATTTGCATGTTCAGACTTTTGGAAATATAAAGTACAAATTCAACAACATCTATGGAGTGAGCTGCTTCTTCTATTGAAATGTCTAAAATGAAACTACGTATCAATGTTGTACAACTCAAGCAGACAAGTGAGAAAACACTCTAGGTACGAGCTTGACAAAGATTCCAGTTGCTTGTTTATAGCTCATACCTGTTTCAATAAAATAAAATTCAGGGAGTAATTTGATTTAGAAGCAAACTATTAAACATGGTTTTCCTTCGGAGGAAACTTCCTCCAACCCATTTAAAAGGTTATCCTGTGTCCTTTAGTCCGTAAGAAGCAAATGTTTTTTCATTAAAAAACATGTGACAATTTTTCAACATTCTTTTTTTTTTTTTTTGATACATTGGAGAAGGGGTTGAACCCATGATTTTTATTTTGGAGATGTGGATATTCTTTTAAAAAAGAATGCACACGTCACATACTCGATTAATGCATATTATTTTTATGGCTGCTCACTTATTTTGATATTTAAAATTTAAAGAAAAAACCCCAAAAGGGAAATCAGAAATTATCTTTTAAGGATTTCTTTTCGACTGATATGTTCACTGTTAAGGATTTATTTATTTATCTATTTTGGAGAACTTCAAAAAATTAGGATTATTTTTAATTTAAAACTTGCTTTTAGATTTTCTTAGAGAGGCTTGCAGTTGTTTCCACAATTTTCTAATGCCAGCTCCAAGGGATTCTAAACTCCTCAATATCATGGGGACAGTCGATGGTCACACTGCCAAGCCTGGCAGATCCAAATGCAGTTGTGCAACCACCTCTTAGATATGCTATTATAAGTAATGCTATATATAGCCATGAGTGTGCAGTCGTTTTGAAAAAGAGTAAGGTTCATTATTAAAAAATTAATTTTCTTTTCTGTGGGTTTGTATTTATTTATTTATTTTTCAAAATGATTACGTAGCGCTTGCACACTCACGACTGCAAATATCATTTCTCTCTCTTTTCAAATAACCTTCTAATGAATTTCCTTCATATTTCTTGAATGCTTTGATCATCAAAATCAGGGACACCGTCTTTCCACACCAAACTCATCAAGGTTCAATACCAAACATTCTTGATGTCGTCTCCAGGGTTTTGGTTTTAAAAAATACCATTAAGGTACTTGTTACACTCTAATATGTTAATCGAATGAGTTGATGTTAAGGGTTCAGAAAGGCAAAGGATGGGGAAAAAAATAGTTTCAGTAGTGTTGCTTGGCTTTCTAAAAATCTGCCAACTATACTGATGAGTTGATTTCTCCTTTAAATGGCATGATTATGGTAAGGTTGCTTGATTTTTGGAAAGCATGAAAGCTGGAGATGTGAAGATGGTGATCAATGTTTTCTCCACTCTGATTGCACGTACAACACCAATCCATTATTACCGTGCGTCTTTCTCAAATTATTCACTGTAACATTTCTGAGGGCTGCTGTCCAACAAAAGAATGCGACCCTCGAAGGAGCCTTATTCCTCCATATGCTTTTCCATAAGTATGAACGTCCAACTTGAGGGTTTTCTCCCACAGGAAAAACAAAAACAAACAAATGTGCCACTAATTCAGCTTCTAAGAATTGCATTCTTGCCAAGATTAGATGATGGTACATGGGGAATACACACTAAAGAATATTGAGAAAGCAAATGTAATGAACAAAAAGGAACAGAAGAAAATTGTGTATGAAAAATAAAATATCCTAGCCCTTTAAAGTTTTTATATGGCAATTTTTCCCTTTAATCATCATAACCAGAATTCATATCACAACAATAATTCATAATTGAACACAAAAGGAGAACATAAAGTATTCAGATAAATCAATCAATAAAAAGCACGGCATACAGTTGTGTGCACAAAAGCAGAGCACAAGTAGCCATTAACTAGAAATTTTTTGTGTTCACATCCTGCAGAGCGAAACTTATAGACATACTCATCGTCGTCCTGATGCCACAGATTCAGCAGAGAAGAGATACTTGACACGTGAAAGAACTGAATCATGAGCAGGATCATAAGGATGATCCTTGGAAGGGATCTCCAAAATAGCTGGTACGGGCTTATTGTAGCTATCGACCAGAAACCTAATCATATTCGCAACCTGAAATGTGAAAAGCCAAAGGAGTGAGTTTGTGATATGAAATCTTAGAACACACGACAAATTTGGAGGATAGGAAAATTGCAACAAATTCTAAATTTGCAATACATTACTGGTAAAGTAGCCAACCAACTGAACACCTAAGCTCGTGCTTAACTAATAATGACAGCCTTTAACCCTCATCTTTGTTTGCAAATGCATATAGAGAACCATGCTATGAAAAATAATACACCTCAAAATTCAACAACTTGGTTATTGCTTCTGTAGCTAATTCTGAAATTTAATATAAAATGATAAATTTTGTCAACTCAGTTTCCCACCTACATGCTCAAAGTGTGAGAAGGAAACATACATATTGGCTGATTAAAACAATAGCAATATCCTCCTTTGTAGTGAACTCTTTGAATGCATCTTCAATTGCTTTGACTGTTGTTTCTGAACCCAGGTGCACAAAAAAAATTTAGTGCAGAAAATAAATATCAATTAACTTTGCTTAAAAAATTGATATGAAAGAAACTTGCTCGTATTTTACCAATCTTCAATATACTCATTGCAAAGAAAAAGATGCAGATTGATTTCGTACAGTATTTCTGTGACTTGTGATCAGTTCCATTGATCAAAATTCACTTGAAAAAAAAGGATTATGAATAAACATTTACTGCTATTTGCAACCTAGGAATAGGGCCATCCTTCCAGCAGGCTTGAATCATAATCCTATCATAAATGAAAAAGGCACCTCTAAGCTAATGCTCTAGGTGCCTCTGCTTTCAGAAATTTAGCTTGATTCTTGCTGCTTCATTTTTTCTATCCCATCATAATATCTAAAAGTTGAAGGATTTTACTCAAGACATGATTCAATCTTTCTCTGAAGATATGAAAGAATACACTGTATCGAGCTATCAAACAGAGAACCTCAAACCATTGACACAAACTAACTAAAGGTCCACCTTTTGTATGAGATCCAGGACCTTAGCTTTTTCATATCGGGGAATAAATAATCATATTTTTTTTGTGATCTAAAGTAAAAGTTGGACACTGAGGCTCAAGCAGCTTAGGAACTACTGGATAGCTCGGGAAATATTTGGAAGCTTCGAACAACCACCTATCTCTAGCTTATGAATTGACCCATTAGTGCATGCCCTTAACCCAATTGGATATGCTTTGTCATTTAAGATCAAGATTGAGAGAAAAATCTTTAATTCAGGCCAGGAGTTATTCTAAAATCCTGAAGAGGTTCGGCAAGAAGGCCAAACATATTAGGGTACCACTTCTTCCAAAATCCAGGCCTTAGAAAGCTGTCAAACCGAGACAGAGCTCAAAACATCGAATATAATAAGGAAATTTTAATTCATAAGTCAAAGAAGCACCTCAAAGATAGGGCAAATTTCAAGATGTAAAAGTAAAAGCTCAGCGTAGTAATTTATTTTATTTTTCCCCTTTTATATGATTGATAAGTTACATAGGCAACTCAATTCTGTAAAAGAAGACCAACTATTTTGAGGCAAGCATCTCACAATAAAGTATTATAAAATTATAAGAAACCTATGAGGACCAGACTTTAGAGCTAGAGACAATAGTTGAGTCACAAATTACACCACAGGGGGCATTTTCCTTATGCCTGACCATCCAGTAATGCAAAAAATCTAACCATTTAAAATATATTTGCAGGAAGCTACCATGTTTTATTTTAATATCTGAGAGGCATGAATAACTGCAACATCCAACTGAAATTACGGCAAGAATTTGGAGAATTCTGATGAGACAGTGGAATTAAGCAAGAAGAAGAATGTCTCTAATTGGATATTCAATAACAGGAAAGCTGAGGTCGTCGGTCTGCAAGCTGGTCACATCAATGCTAATGAGACATCACGGAAAGTACTTATATAGACTGAGCAGAAGCTTTAACGAAAACAAAAGAAAACATATCAGCACCTAAAACCAAGCAATGAAAGCTCTTGTCAACTTTATTTATGATCACATTAAAATGATCAAGTGGTTACAGAGTGGAGAATCTGCTGGGTTATTCCCAAGAGACAACATTTCCTTCTGGTCATACTGAAACATATACTTCATCCTTAAAAATATAATTCACATATTAATCTGGAAGAGAAAAAAAGAAAACGCACAAGAACACATACACGAGGCTCTGATAGTACAAATACCCATGAAATGGAAAGATTTAAATAATACATCATTACAAGCCTCATATACTTACTTGAATCAACGATAAGATAGTTTGTCTTTCTCCGCAAGTCGACATTTCCCACACCGGCCAGCAAGAAGCCAGTTACAGTGTCCTAAACAAAAAGTCATTCATGAGAACAACTTTCAAGATCTATATTAAATGAGCTAAATAACCTAAAGTAGTGAACTGAGTTATACTTCATGAACCTACCCAAAAGGAACAATAACAAAGGAGAAAAAGACATGGTCTGACAATAGAAATAGGAATATACAAAAAAGCATACTCTGACCTATTCACTATGAACCAACAGGCCAGAGGTTGATTAGCTGCTTAAATATTTAAATTTCTTTTTCAAATGAAACTTCTATAAGTTGGTACCATGAAAGTCATGTTCATTGTAAAAAAAAAATCTAGAAACTTGCAAAGCAGAAACCCAGAAGGCCAGAAACTTGCAAACTACTACATTAACCATACCTCATCAGCAATCATCGCAATAAGCGCTGAGCTTTTATTGGGAATTTGAGCTCTGCCCGCCATTTAAAGTCGTATAACTCAACTGGAGCAAGAAGAAAAACTCATTGGACAAAATGTAATCTGGTCATTTACATCAAGAAAACAAGAAGAACAACTACGTACAAGACCTCCTGCTAAAAAAACGTACTTAGTCTGAGATTTCAAACTGAAACTTACTACAATTATGTTTACATCTCTTTATTTCCTTCATTTTGTGTTTAAAATGGAGGAATGGGTAAAAAAACTCAAGCCATTAGTCCCAAATAGCTGGAACAAGTCATTTAAAAACCAAAACGACATAAAAGCATTACTTCCGCAGTTTATTTTCTTTTCCTACGTTTCCCGGGAGCCAAATAGATAGAAGGGAAAAAGTATGATAGATGCCCAAAACAATAAAAGGAATAAATTAAAAAAAAAAATCTCAGGGAATGGCAGAAATATGATTTTTCTCCGATAATTAAATTCCTTCTATCTGATTATTTTAATTTAAGAATTTATAAAAACCAAACAAAAAACGAAAAGAGAATTGGAAAATGAAAGACAACAAATCATGCAGTGTAAATTTATTCTATAATTGAGCACGACAATTGATCATGAACCTATGTTTGCAATAAACCTAAATTTCTGAACTTATAAACAAAGAAACTCCTTCCAAAAGTAAAAGACAAACCTGTAAGAACGGATCAAAAGAAAGAGATTTCACAGATGGGGATGAGGGAATTTAGAGAACTCGTTCGGCAGTATTGCTTTTGAGGGTTCAAATATAAAAAGTGATCCGAAGTGAAAAGACCCGACTTGAGTCTGTTTCGGTAAAAGACCGACTCGGTCCTGGAAATTGGAATATTAGCAATGTAGCACTTAAGCCCTGAAAAGAGTTTGGGCTTGGTCGTGGGCTTAACTTTCGGCTCAAGGGCCCAAGGCTTTCTCTACTCAAAAAGAATCATTTTGAGAACAAAACTTCCAAAAATTTCATTTAAAAAAAATACTTTTTCGTTTTCTTGAAAGTATTTTTTTAAAAAGAAAATAGTTTCTTATTTAAAAATATTTTTTTAACTTAAATAGGATTATTTTTTTCATTTCCGATATATTTTAAGAATAATATTGTCTTTTTACCTGAAAAAAATGAGGTATTGTCTTTTTACCTGAAAAAAATGGGGTAGAATGAAATTTCTTGATAGTTTAGCTATAATTACCAATCTCGATAGCTTGCGGGGTAATTTTCTTCTTCTTCTTCTTCTTCTTCTTCTTCTTCTCAAAAACAAATATCAAAATGCATGCGGAATTATAGTATTGTTTTAAGAGTTACTCTTATTCAAATTCTCGACCTTTAAAAGGGAAGTAATCTTTCTACCTGAACATGAGACCCAAATTGTCCATAAGAAATAATATTTGGTGTATACGAGTGTACAAATACTGCATAATTTCTTATAAAAAAAAAAAGTAAATGCGGGACCATCATAAAAAGAATTAATTTTTTAATAATAGATCTCGCTCTTTTTCAAAATAATTGCATGATGTTTATACGCTTTACGACTATATGTAGCATTTGTAATTATCCATAATAATTTTCAAACATATGCAAAATATAATTAATTAAATATGTGTCCCAATTTTATATTCAATATTATCCCATTCCATTTCCAACTTTAAATATTACAATCATTCACAATGAGATCCGTGACTTATCTTTTGTTTTATTACAATCCTGTATTGGGTTAGCTATTCATGAATTGGTTTATAACAATAAATTGAGATTATAACAAAATTAAAATATTTATATTAATTAGGTGATGTATTTAGTATTTTAAAAAACATACTTACAAATAAATTCATTTCTTTTATAGAAATGATATTTGTAATCGTAGAGTGCACAAATATCGTACAATTCTTTTAAAAAAAGTGAGTGAATACGGAATCTACAGAACAAAAATCTAATTTTTTAATAGTGAGTCTCACTCTTTTTTTAAAATAATTTTGCAATGCTTATACATTTCATAATTAGATATAACATTATTCTTTATTATTACCGCTCAAGTCATTCACTTCTAGTTTTGATTAATCTTGATATCATTTATTCATTTATTACAACTCAAAGAAAGCTAAAGAGTAAATACCATTTGGACTCGTACTAAAAAATGACTATTGAATATTATAATTAGGGTCATTAAAGCTGTTACAAAAAATAATAATTATTTCTTTCAAATCAATCTGAGATTCATTCATTATTATTTTTAATTCTCAATCAGAGTGTTACAAAGATTCAAAACAAAAACCAGGTTACTAAATTAAAGCAAGATAATAATAATAATACTAAAAAGTTACCCAGAATAAGGAATCTAAATCGAAAGCATCAAGTCACCGATTCAAGAGAATATTCACTTTTGATGAATATTTAATAGATATACAGGAAATGATTAACACATGTGACTCCTTTTATATTTTGATATTATCCCATTACTTTTATTTTCAGCTTCAAATATTCCATGGACAGCCAGACCACGTGACTAAAACTTATAATATCATTTGTTATATTATTAATAAATACAAATTACTAAGAAATGAATCGAATTTCAGAATTTTTTTTATTGATACTAGGTGTCCATGAACAACATCATGACTAATCTCGAGGGTGCACAGGTCATTGGCAAGAAGTTTCCTGTAAGTACACATCAGATAATTCAAGGAAAAAAATCTCCTACTCCGATAACCCATAAAGATAATTGTTTGCATTCTAGAAAATTTAAACCTTAGACTTAGGGAAGCATATCTTGAAATCCAAACCTTTATCACTTGAGCCAAACCTTGCGGGTTGAATCAACTTTAGGATTAGTCTAATCTTTTTACAAAGGAAAAAATAAAAATATAAAAAACTTTATAAAACAACATTGGGATGTTGAAGTGATCTAAAAAAATAGTTTGTGAATAATAGTTAATTTTTTATTTTTATGAATAGTAGTAACTGTTTATGAATAATAATAAAATAGTTTGACATCCAATAAGTATACATGCATCATGATGAAAATAAGGAGAAATCACATCTTGTATCCCCCCACTTATCACTTTAGTTTTTCAAATTGAATATTTTGTTTAAATAAGATCATTAAAATGGATGACAAATAGTAATAAATATAGGATTTTAAGAGGTAATAAATAAAAATAATTAAAAATGATAATTGGGTCATCAAAGACAATACATATGAACTTTCCATTTTGTCTAATTAAATGCATTTGTGTAGTAACGATAATATTCCAAAAGTCATAGCCTAAAATACAAAGAGAGGAGAGAAAAAAGCGAAACACGTTTTTTGGTTTTGTAAACTTCCTAAATAGATTCAGTTCGAGAAGACGAGGTGCAAACAATGGAGAAGAAGGCTAGCAGTTTCCAAGTAGCTTCTCTCGGTGCCAGCCTGACAGGCCTTCACTTTCATTGCCTCTTTCCCTGAATCTTCCTTCTTCAACTGTCCCCCACTGAATTCTGTCCTTTTTTCCGTACCGTACGATCATGACTTTTTTTGAAATTATGTCCAAACTCTAACGCTATTCCCTACTATTTAAGAAAATTCATCTAATAAGATTTAGATTAAATTTAAGTATTGAGTTGAGTTGAGTTGAATAAAATATTTTAAAATATTATTTTTAAATATTATGAGTGTGTTTAAATTTGAAAAAGTTAAATTTTTTATTATATTTTATATAGAAATTTGAAAAGTGTATGGAGATTTGAAAAAATTATAATAATGAGATGAAGTGAGTTGAAGAGAGTTTGATAACCATATAGGTAACTAGTTTTGTTGTTAATGTAATGAGATTAATTTAGTTAAATTTAATTTTAAGCGGAATGTAATATTTAACTACATAACTCTCAAATTATTAAATTTATTTCAATTTAAAACCTTTTTTATACGTGAGATTCATAATTTTTTTTAACTCAATACTTCTTTATATATGTGATCCACAATATTTTTTAACATTTTATAAATAGTATTAAATTTATCTTAATATCAAAACACATATAAACTTATCCTAGATGGATTTGTAATGTAGTATAATTTTTTTAAAAAAATGAATAAATATAGATCTATATAATAAAAAATTTTATATTTTTTTTTTTAAATTACATGATATTTAAATATTCCCCTGCTAGATGTAGTATTACTTTAGAAACATAAAAAAAAAAAAATAGGACTCATGTGGATCTTGGGTGAAGTTCCGATTTCTTTTAAAGAAACCGTACAAGAGTTTTCACGTCTCAAAATTATTGTATCAGATAATATCTTTAAAAATAATTTTTCAATAATTTTCAAAGATCAGATGTGAGTAATAAATATAATAAATTATGAAAATTATTAAGACAAAAAAGTAAAAAATATTATAATGGCAGGTGATGGCAGGCTGGGCCTATGGCCCCCTATGGCTACTAGGAATGTATATAAATTGTTAGTGGAGAGGTAGGTTGCCAACTTGACGTTACAAAATAGTAACATAATATAGATTACTTCTTTCTTAATCACTGCAAAATAGGTAGTTACATGTTGCGGTCGATCCCTAACACAATTGAAGCGCTCACTAACTTAATTATTAGAGTTGGAAATAATAAAAAATAATAATAAAAGTAGAAAAACTCTTACAATCTTATCTATTTTATAATCTCTCATTCTACATTATTCGAGCATTTATTTATTTATTTTCAAAATTTAAACATTTTAAATAAAGTTATGCAAAAGAGTAGTGTTGGATACCGTTTAAGAATATGAAAGTCTTAAGCAAATTATTAAAAAGATAATGAAATCTATCATAAAAAAATATATATGTGAATTCTATTTTTTTTATCAAATGGTTTATATTAGACTTTCACGTTTTAAACTTATACAAATTATTTTTCTTATGAGTATTTTTATATATAGTTATAGAGTGTGTAAATACTGTGCAGTCGTTTTGAAAAAGAGTGAGATACATTGTTAAAAAAATTAATTTTTTTTTATATAAGTCCCGTATTTATTCGTTTTTCTCAAAATAATTACGTAGTATTTATACACTCACGACTACAACTATAATTTCTCTTTAGTTATACTTTGCATCAATGTATTGTACATGTGCCTTGTCGAACTGATCCACATTTTGGACTGACTAGATTCCATTTTTACCTACCATGTGGATCACACATGCCATTGCTAGATCTGAGCTTTTTATTTTCATTTTATTTTTTTTATCTTTTTGCTACGAGCTTCACACTACCCATCCAATTTACAACATAAAACATGAAAATCATTAGCAAATGTCTCAATCTTGGGAAGATCACTACTATACTTGTTAGGAGTCATTTTCTGATGTCTTATATTTTCAATATTTTAGTCTCTAATAATTGAAAGTTTTTTTTTAATTATCTTAATATATTACCATTTGTCCAAAATAGAAAATTATTTTTGGGATCCCATCATTTATTATGAAAAAGCTATTGCAAGGACGCCCATGTGCTAGACTAGACTTTGTTAATCTCAATTTTTAAAGGGTAGTGAAGCTATACTCTCTCAATTTACTCATTTGTTGTGCATATAGTGCAAATTATACTTTTTATTTATTTATTTCAAATATTTTTAAAAAATAAAAAATGCCAATACACTAATATTCAATTTCTTAATTAGTAAGTAATTTTTTTAAAAAATAATTAAATATCTTAGTAGTCAAAATGAGTAGACAAAATAAGAGAGCATACAAACATTATTCATATTTAAATATAAGACATTCATCATGCTTTCTAGATAAAAGACTTATTGAAATTTAAAATTAGAGAAAAAAAAATTGAAGAGATTTTTGGGTGGCAATCCAAATAGGACTCCTAATATTTAATTGGAGCTTTAATTATAAGAAAGATGAATATTTATGAGAAATATTTTAGTTAAAAAGACCTTCATAAAAAGAAATTTATAAACTGACGTGATTTAATATAATGAATTAAATTATAAAATTATCTTTATAAAAAATAAATTTAAAATATCATATAAAATTATGTCAATTTATAAATTTATTTTTATAATTATATTGTTTCTCTTTATTTATTATTTATTCCGAAATATTAAAATAAAAAATCTCTCTATCTCTCTCTCACTCAAATTACTCAATTATTGAGGAAATAGAATATTCACTTCGAATGAGTGGCCTCATTATCATCTGCTCTGTCTTGGGTTCTATTTATAGCAGGACCATCACTGGTTCCGGAACCACGCCCATTGGTCTTCTCACGAAGAATTTCCTCTTCAACATTATCTTCTCTATTTGCACTGCTTCTATACCACAAGTTCAAGGCTTTTCAGGTCAGAATCTCAACTGGGTTTTGTTGGTTTTTTTTTCCTCTGAATCTCGCTGTTCTCCCTGCCCTCCTCTTGTGATTCATATATGTTGTTCAATTAGTTCCTAGCATTCCCTTTCTGGTTTTGGAGTTCAAAATTTTCATGGGTTTGTTTTAAACTCCTTACATTTTTGGTTTTTCTGCTGAATGCTAGTTTTCTTGGAAAACTTAGCTTCATCATTCTAGCAAACTTGATTTTCTTTTCGAAAAATGTTTGTATTATGTTTCTCTGTATTTTGTTTCCTTTTCCATGTTTCTGCATCCCCTTTTTACCCTGTTATAAATATTTCTCTTCCTGAATAATTCTTCCTTTCAAAATTTTAATTCAGTTCCGCACATTTCGAAAATTTTTTTTCCCTCGAATTGCGTCATCAAACTTGGTCGTTTTTGCCAGCTGCCTTCCCCCATTTTTTCCTTGAATTTCAGGTCAAATTCATGGTTTAAATTCAGAGGGTTTCAGTGGTATTTCTAGGACTTCTTTTCATTAGAAATGTAATCATTTATTTCGAAATTGAGTTAGTTAGCAGTCTTGTTTTGCTTTTATAGTTTCTCTGAGAAGTGGTCATTGCTTGGAAGATGCACGAATTAGGGATTTCTTTTTTGCTTCAGTCATGATTAGTTGTTAAGATTTCCAAAATCTGGATTCTAAGTTGTAAGAAGTTATGATATTTTGTGCTAATCCAGAACACGCGGTAAATTCTACCACTAATGCTTTCTTAGATATCCAAATATTGCAGAATGGGGAGCACAGGGGAAACCGCCTATGGTGCATACACCTATGAGAATCTTGAGAGGGAACCATACTGGCCGACAGAGAAGCTCCGAATTTCTATTACTGGGGCAGGTGGTTTTATCGCCTCCCACATTGCCAGGCGCTTGAAGAGTGAGGGCCACTACATTATTGCTTCTGATTGGAAGAAGAATGAGCACATGACTGAAGACATGTTCTGTCATGAATTCCACCTTGTGGACTTGAGGGTCATGGACAATTGCTTGAAGGTCACTGAGGGAGTTGACCATGTGTTTAATCTTGCTGCTGATATGGGTGGGATGGGCTTCATTCAGTCCAACCACTCAGTTATCATGTACAACAACACAATGATCAGTTTCAACATGCTTGAGGCTGCCAGGGTCAATGGGGTTAAGAGGTGAATTGTCTGTGATACTCAATACTTGGCCTTGGTCTAGCGAACTCCCCATGAATAAATTGCACATGCTGCACATGGAATTTCTCCATTGAGTGGATACATATGTCTTTTATTTTTGTATTTAATTTTGATAACTGGGTTTGTGCAGGTTTTTCTATGCCTCTAGTGCTTGTATCTACCCTGAATTTAAGCAATTGGAAACTAACGTGAGCTTGAAAGAGTCTGATGCCTGGCCTGCTGAGGTTAGTTATTCTTAGTGGTCACATTTGCTTTAATCTAATATTTTTCCTTCATAAGTTATGGATAGAGTTAATGAGTTAACTTTTACACCTGGGTTTAGCCTCAAGATGCTTATGGATTAGAGAAGCTTGCAACAGAGGAGTTGTGCAAGCACTACACCAAAGATTTTGGCATAGAGTGCCGTATTGGAAGGTTCCATAACATTTATGGTCCTTTTGGAACATGGAAGGGTAAGCTTTTGATTGTAGTGGTAACTAATAAATATGCATGATTTGCTGCTTGTTGGATTTTTCCTAATTTTATTACTTGGTTATATCTGTTGTAAAGGTGGGAGAGAGAAGGCCCCAGCTGCGTTTTGTAGAAAGACTCTCACTTCAACTGATAAGTTTGAGATGTGGGGAGATGGACTTCAGACCAGATCCTTCACCTTCATTGATGAATGTGTAGAAGGTGTACTTAGGTAAGTGCTTGATGTCCTTATAGCTTGTATAGCTGAAGTTCATATTCTCATTGATGAGATTCTTCTGTCTGTTATAATGTTGACATTTATTGTATTTATTTAACAATTCTGGATTTTCTTGTTCCACTCTCTCCTTTTGTTATTTTACTTATTGAAAAAAAAATTCTGGATTGAGGTCACATCATTACAATTCAGAGTAAATATAGGGTTGTTTTTTTAAATATCACTTGTAAATGTATATATAAATGTGACTCTTTAGGATGTCAACGGGGACCAAACTGTGTAATAATTGTTTGTTGTACCCAGATTTTTGTTTAACACGAAAAATTTATGATAGGGCGTTCATAACATACCAATTTGCATGTTTGAGTTCTAAAATGATATCTTCCCACTTCTCATGAATTAACTGCCCTATAATCAACTCTTGTGTTTAGATTGACAAAGTCGGACTTCCGTGAGCCTGTGAATATTGGAAGTGATGAGATGGTTAGCATGAATGAGATGGCTGAGATTGTTCTTAGCTTTGAGAACAAGAAGCTCCCTATCCACCACATTCCTGGCCCAGAGGGAGTCCGTGGTCGTAACTCAGACAACACACTTATTAAAGAGAAACTTGGTTGGGCTCCAACAATGAAGTTGAAGGTATTTATAGAATGCCGGTTACTTTCCTGCGTTTAAGGTTTCCTAATAAATCCTGAGTTTGTGTCAAAAATAAGGTTACCTTCGTGTTTTATTGGTTCTAAACCAAGATTTGCTCACCCACTAATTGCATATCTCAATATGCTATGTTGCAGGATGGCCTGAGATTTACCTACTTTTGGATCAAGGAACAGATTGAGAAAGAGAAGGCTCAGGGTGTTGACCTGGCTGTTTATGGATCATCAAAGGTGGTTGGAACCCAAGCTCCAGTTCAACTAGGCTCACTTCGTGCCGCTGATGGCAAGGAGGCCATATAGCTCATTAAGTTGCACTGAGAAAAGCCATGTTTTATTAAAGTTTTGGTTATGATTGAATAGAAAATTATCTATGGTTCAGGAAAAGTATTTGAGTTGAGCTATTATATCGATCATCTGTTTGTTGTATGTATAAGGGAAGCTTTTATGCTCCCAATGGAAGCTTTTTGAGGCTGCCATTTTGACCTTAATAGCAGGTTCTGTCTCCATGGCCCTTCTGAAGCTAGGCGATGATCTGTATTTCTTTTAGGAGATAAATTTGCATCCAGGTCCTGTAATAATACATTAGTATTCTACTTGATTGCGTTTAAAAGTAGTTGTTATTTGCATTTGAGATATTAAGTTGTTGGGATTTAGATCACTTGCTATCAACTTGGATCTCTTAAGTCGAGGTCACCATGGCGTCCAGGTCTATTGACACTTGTGTTTTACTATTTACAAGCGGGTGTCTAATCACACCATGAGTAGAAGTTCACAAGTTCACGACATTTTTTTTTATCTATTGAGATGAAAATTAAATAAAATATTATTAAAATATAATTTTTTAATATTCCTTTTATTTTGAGATTTAAAAAAGTTTGTTTATTATATTTGTTTGGAAGTTTGAAAAAATTGTAATGATGAGATGAGATGATATGTGTAACCAATTTAGGCTTAAGTTTTGATTATGACTGCCTGGGAGACAAAAAGCGTTTGATCGTGATTAGTGTAAGCAATTGTGAGTAACCTGTTTGCGAGATGTGAAATAACTAATAAAGGGAAGCAAGTTGAATAAATTGCAACGTGATGTGGAAATGAGGGACCACATTATATATATAATAACCTGTGCCTTTGGAATCTCTACAATCTAGCCAATGCCCATCACCAAAATCATTAATCTCGGTTGGGAATTGGCCACATCGTTCAAGCAATTATTCCTTGTCTGCAATGCCAAAAGGAGTATTAGTGTAAAATATTTAATTTCTTCTTTATTAGTTTTAAGTTTCAATTTTCAAGTAAAAATTAAAGAATTTTTACTGCATCAATGATGGTATATTTTTCATAACTTGTGAATAAAGGAGTCTGAATAAAATAAGTCTAAGGAATTTGACAACTTTTTTCAGTTTACAACCATCAAGGACCTTGATATTCTGGATAACTGTCACAATTACAACTAGAAAGAAGAAAAGAAATGAAAATAACAAATACAAGAGAGAGGAAGATAAAAGTTCATGAAACAATTGTCACACAATTATTTTATAAATGTCTAGCGTATTGTACTTTATGTTCCTCTGTGCATCCATTGATCTTGAACGTCCTATTGAGATCTAGTGACTATTTATTTGTTTTCAAAGGGTCCTTCTGTACCCATGAAATTTGGATATTTCATGTATACCAGAATCGTTCAAAGGAGCAACCTCTATTTTCGGCTCTTTCTTGTCTTTCAATCTGATACTGTTGTTGCTGTTGATTTTGTCTAAGAAACAACTCCTGTTGTTGTTTTAGTGTTTTAATCATTTGATGGATTGCATTCACCAACACATATCCTCATCCAAGGAATGATCTTTCTCTCTTTGATTATTGGATCCACAGTCATTTTGTTCTCGTCTGTCAAGTACCATTTCGCTTTAAGCTTCCAAATACTGAGATAAGCGTACATCAAATTGAGCTTTAAACTTTAACAGTTCAAGCCTAATCAAATTAATGATTCAAACCTACATTCTGGTACAGTATCCCCATGACATGTGATTTTATCTAGAGATGTAATTGCTAAATTACCACCTTGTGATGGCCCCCAACTTCCGCTTCAGGATGGAACAGAGACTTAGAGTATTGGGACATGTAACACAAGACTACATACTTCCATCCATGACAGATAACATGCAATGTATCCTAGCATTATTCTAACTGTATGCAATAATTCGCAATAGAAATGGCAATTTGTAAAAAATTTTGCACCAAAATGAACTAAACATCCCAATGCTTAATTAAAACATAATTAATGCCCTACTTAGTAGATGTCCAAGTGCAAGGCAATAGTTCAACGTTGTTATAGAGATTATATCTCTTTATTACAGATTGGGTTCATCAAGAGCTTTAAAAAAAAAAAACAATTTCAAAACATCTCTTAGATGCGCTGAATGGTGAACATGACCATTTTTAGGAACATCACAATTAACTCTTGTTGTGGTTAGGGGTTGGAATTTATCACCATCTTTTGGACTTGTCACAGCTCCTATCTTAAAATGGTAATTGGGACTACTATAGTGAGATTCTTTGAAATCTCAGTAAATTAACAATTGACATACACATAGATAATATAAATATGACTAATAATAAACATATAATGAATGCATGCAAGATATGTAAAAAATTGTTTTTGTCTCTCATCTAGATTCCTCACAATCTTTTAGGAAAAGTTTTGATGCACATTTTTTTTACAGAGAACATTCCGTACTTCATCTTTTCAAAACATACCATTTATTTTATTAGAACCATCATTAACATACAGTATCATCACGGTTCTCCACTTGCACCGTGAATACCTACCCATGACCGTAGCACAACTTCAGTTGATACTATGTCATCAAAGTTGCTCAGATATAACTTTCAATGCATTGATTGTAACTTTTCATAACATATGCACCTACCAACATTAGATGCCGTAATTTGACTTCGCCTTGGGATCCTTTAAAGTGGAACTAGTCGAAACTCGTTGATTGGTCCTCGTCAACTCAGAGGTTACCACTCCATTTTAATTCAGAGTAAATAAAGGAGTTTTACTAGGATATTTCTCCATCATAGCATTGTGTCATAACAAAAATGTTTCTCATGTTATGCTCATGACAAAACAAATTTCACAATGTGTGCTTCTTTTCTTAACATATAATATGCTTCGTACAAAAATGACATATTTTCATGTATCATGCTCAATAGTACATGTTCATGCAAAATTAACAAATAATCAACACATGTCATCCAAGTGAATGAATGCACATAATGTATCATTAGACATTTCATGACCAAAATAACATTTATAAAATGAATATATTATTTATACAAAGCCATATAAACAATATCCAAGAGTAAGTTAGAGAGACCAACTTACAAACTTCCCGAGTACTAAGGGTGGTGTGACTGAATTGATGATGAAGTTTGATTTGAATTATCTCTAGCATCCTTTATCTCTCTCTGTTGGAGAGGCTTGAGAGGAACTTGTAAGCATTCAACATCTCCTCCAAGCATTTTGACGACTTTGTTCATTGATGGACGATCGCTAGGCTTCAATTGTATGCACCATAATGCGACTATCATCATCTTCTTACATATTTTCCTTTCATCTTCAGTAGCATCTTGTATTTCTATATTCTTTCCATCATGGAATTGATCATATATCCAAGTGGGGAAGTAAATTTGGCTTAAATGTTCTGTAAATGCATTCAAGTTCTTTCTTTTGCTCACCATTTCCATCAACAACATTCCAAAACTATAGACATCAGCTTTATATGAAATGCCTCCAATGTTTTTGTAAACCATTTCAGGAGCCATGTATCCTAATGTTCCTCTTGCATGAGTCAAAGGAACAATACTATCTTCTACAGGGTACAATTTTGCTAAGCCAAAATCTGAAACCTTAGGGTTCAAATTCTCATCGAGAAGAATGTTGTGAGGCTTAATGTCGAAATGTAAGATTTGCATGTCACATCCCTGATGTAAATAATCAATCCCAAGAGCCACTCCTAAAGCAATATCATATGCTTTATCGTAGTTGAGGATATTTGCCTCTGATGAAAAAATGTGTTTGTTAAGAGATCCGTTGGGCATGAACTCATATATAAGGGCACGCTTTGAACCATGAACACAAAAACCAATGAGTTGTACTATATTCACATGATGGATCCTTCCAATGGTCGCTACTTCATTGATAAAATCTTGCCCATTTGCTTTGGATTGGTTTAACATCTTTACTGCTACAAGACGTCCACTTCGAAGTATTCATTTAAATACTGTGCCAAATCCTCCTTCACCCAAATTTTCTTTAAAATTTTTTGTCATTTTCTTAACTTCTGAGAAAGAGTACCTTATTGGCATGAGATTATTTTGGGTTTGCAGAAATTCCTCAACATTGTTGTACACGGATAAGTGCCTCCTTCGCCATTTATATATAAAAAATGCAATCACAAATGGAGCACCTAATACACTGATTGCCACATGCCATTCTGGAAATGAAAACACAAAAGTAATTATACAGAAGTGATCCTATTCTTTTAATTTCCATTTCAAAATTCTGGTGGTTTGGCACAATGTTTATTTTTAATGTCAATTTAATACTATATCTAACTATTTCTTGTTTCGTAGTTTAAGAAATGATTAATTTACTAAGACAATTAAAAAAGATAAAAAGAGAGAGATATATGAGATTCTTACCTAGCAGTAATCCAATTAACACACTTGCGAATATTGTTAAAATAGCTGCAAAAGAAGTAAAAGAATTAACGTGCCAACATTCATAGAATGCATTCATCGATCTAATAGCCTTATTGTGTTATACATCGATTGAATAGCTTAATTGTGTTATGAAACTTACCAGTAGGTAACGAATTTAGTTGGAAGATTATGAACCCTGCATGTTTGACAGATAATTAACAATCAGACCATTATTAAATTTTAAAAAATAATCACTTTCATAGAAAATAAATGAGAACAAATAAATAATTTAATGTGATTTTCAGAATTAAGTATATCAATAATGGTACAACTAAGTAGAATCAGGCAATAGAGGAATGTACGGATAAATTACAGTACAAACATCTTAATTATGCAAGGTCATATTGACTAAAAGGACAAATTTAAGTCTGTAGATTACTTTCGAGTCATTCTTTGACTCTCTGGCCTGGAGAAGCATCTTGTGAATATTTGATCACTAATGATGTCGAAGGTTCAACCGGACATCAATAAATTTATTAATATATCTTGGATTTGTAACTAACATGATGATTGCCGTTAATACTTGTACTCTAATTATATATTGGTTTAAAACATTAAACATCAAGAGTATTATATATTGTCCACGTGTTAGAATATTATTATTTTTTCAATCCCATTGTTGGCCCAGGCCCCATTTGGATTTAGAGTTAATCTCAATCATCTTATCTTATCTAATCATTACAATTTTCTCAATTTTTCACACAATATAATAAAAAATTCAAAATTTTAAAATCCCAAAATATTAATAATATTGAAAAAATAATAATATTCTAACACGTGGACAATATATAATACTCTTGATGTTTAATGTTTTAAACCAATATATAATTAGAGTACAAGTATTAACGGCAATCATCATGTTAGTTACAAATCCAAGATATATTAATAAATTTATTGATGTCNATGATGTCGAAGGTTCAACCGGACATCAATAAATTTATTAATATATCTTGGATTTGTAACTAACATGATGATTGCCGTTAATACTTGTACTCTAATTATATATTGGTTTAAAACATTAAACATCAAGAGTATTATATATTGTCCACGTGTTAGAATATTATTATTTTTTCAATATTATTAATATTTTGGGATTTAAAAATTTTGAATTTTTTATTATATTGTGTGAAAAATTGAGAAAATTATAATGATTAGATAAGATAAGATGAATTGAGATTAACTCTAAATCCAAATGGGACCTGGGCCAACAATGAGCTACATATGGCCTTGATCAACAATAGAACCAAAATTAAAAGACAAACAAGAATCTAATAAAAAAAGCTTACAGCTAATAAAGATATTCTAAATACATGGATATAAAATAAAACATACTTGAACGATGTTGAAAATTTTGAGAGAGGTAAAAATGGCAGAAGAACTTTGAGTTCTTTCTTCTACCATCGTTCTGTCCTTTTATTTATTTATTTATTTTTTGTTGGTTAGAATTTGAGTTCTTTCAATTATGGAGCTAAGAGTCATCAGTACTAGAAAGGGTAGAACACTTCTAAAGCGGTAATAAGTTATACTAGAATTAAATACATGATGAGTTATATATATATATTCGAAAACATCCGTGATTTTAATAATATTTAGGGGTGTAAAAATAAACCGAAAAACTGGAAAAATGGCCCGGACCGAACTGGTTGGTTCTGTTCGGCTTTCAATCGGTTTGATCTAGAATTGGTTCATTCATTTTAAAAACCAGTCAAATTTGGTCCGGAATCGATTTCAAGTTTTCCAACATTGAACTGGACCGGTTCACATATTATATATATTTTATTAATTTTTAATATTATATATAATTATATATATAATATATAATTATGTATGAAATAAGATATTATGCTCCTTGCCCAAATCTTTATCTCTTCTTACAATGTTTGCACTGGTCTACCTTATCGAAGTAATCCAGTGCTATCAACGTCTCTATCAGCTGAGCCTACTCAGCCTCAAATTCGTATTCGGAAGCCCCCGCATCAGCCTCCTCGGGTTGGAAAGAACTCACCCTTGAGTTCATGCCATCGTCGACAAAGCAGGGGCTGAGGTGTATGGCGTTGAACGCATCCAAAGTTCTCACAGGACTGAGAAGATGTAGTCTATATGTATTGTCGTTGATCTTTTGGAGAACTTCACAAGGTCCAATTTTTCTATCATTCAACTTATTATACTCGCTAATAAGAAAACGATCATGGATTAGTACAGCCCAAACAAGATTTCCAACATCAAACAATATTTGGCGTCGACAGTTGTCAACGTGAACCTTGTACTTTGCATTGCTCGCTTGAATTGCTTGTTTGACTTAGTTGTGTACTCCTTGAAGGTGTTCTGCTATCTCCTTGGCCTTGACATTTAGTCAACCAATCTATAGGACAAGGGCCAAATCAAGGACTCAATCAGGTAGTTCGATTCTTGGATTAGTTGTAAGCAACTCCACTTGCAATAAGGTGAGGTCTCACTATTTTGGCTTAATACCCACCAGACTTCTCAAGAGGTTGCTCAAACTTCAATTAACCACCTCAATTTGCCCGTTCATTTGGGGGTGATAGGCTCTACTAAAATTTAGCTTCGTTTCGAGTTTTTTCCACAAACTCTTTTAGAAATTACTCATAACCTTCGTATCCTGGTTTGAGGTGATAGACCAAGCAATCTCCTTCAAATAAAGGTGGGCGATCTAGGTAGCGTCCATGGTCTTTCTGCAAGCTACAAGATGGCCATCTTAGAAAATCTCTCGACCATGACGAAGATTGAATCCATGGCATGTTGGCTCCTAGGTAAGCCTGAGACAAAATCCATACTCACGTCAATCCACAAACCATCAAGTACCAGTAATGGAGTGTAAAGCCTAGCATTGGTGAGGGTTCCCTTCGCTCTCTGGCATACGAAACATCTCACCACGTATCGTGCCAAATCACTAGTCAACTTGGGCCAGTAATAATTTGTGATGATTAAAACCAAAGTCTTTTCTTGCCCAAAGTGTCCCTCGCCATGCAATTCCCATATATTGTGCTCTCTTGAGGAACAGTCTGTAATATACAACTATAGGTGATGGAATAAAAATCCTTGTGCAAGAGAAAATCACTTCTCCCTCCCTCAGTTACTTCCTTAAGAATCTTTCCAAAGATCGGATCTTTGGCGTACAAATCTTTGAAAGTGTTGAAGCCCTCCACTTTAGTACTAATGGTGGTGAGGAGTGCCACCCGTTAGCTTAAAGCATCCACAACCTAGTTCAAGCTCCCTGATTGGTGTCTCATCAAGAATGTGAACTCTTATAGATAAGCAACCAACCTGGCATGTTGTCTGCTCAGCATGTGTTGCTCGTTAATATACTTCAATGCCTTATGGTTAGTAATCATGATGAACTCTTTTTGTACCAAATAATGTCGCCAATGTTTTAAGGACTGTACAATGGCGTAGAACTCCAAGTCGTATATAGAGTAGTTTTTCCTTGATCCTGATAGTTTCGCACTAAAAAATGCAACAAGTCGTCCTTCTTGACTTAGTATGTTGCCAATACCCATACTCGGGAAGCATCGTAATTCACCTCGAAGATCTTCTTGAAATCAAGGAGTGCTAGAATTGGTGCTTCAATCATCTTCTGCTTGACCAATCGGAATCTGGTCTCCGCTTCCTTGGACCATTGAAATGTCTACCCTTTTAGGCACTTGGTGATGGGCATGATTAGAGTGTTGAAATTGTGGATGAATCTTCGATAAAAGGAGGCCAATCCATGGAAGCTCTGCACATCATGTAGTATCTTGGGGGTTGACCACTCTAAAATGGCTTCCACTTTGGATTGATTTGCGTGGACACCTTCCGTAGATATGACAAATGAAAGGAATGTAACAAAGGTGGCGAAAAAGGAACACTTGTTCCGGTTGACAAATAGACACTCCTTTCGTAACATCTTGCAAACATCTTTGAGGTGTTCTACATGTGCTTCCCACATTAGACTATAGATGAGGATATCGTCGAAGTAGATGACGACAAACTTTCCCATAAACGACTACAGTACCTAATCCATAAATCTCATAAATGTATTGGGTGCGATGGATAGCCCAAAGGGCATGACCAACCACTCACAAAGATAGTGCTACATCTTGAATGCCGTTTCCCACTCATCTCCAGGGTGTATTTGGATTTGGGGATACCCGCTTTTAAGATCAAATTTTAAAAATATGTTGTTTATGTTGTTGAGAGGCATCTTGAGAGGCATGGTTCTACTTGGCAAGATTGGTCTTTCTTCTTTACGTTGTTAATATGTTTTAGTTTTGGTTTCTTTCTGTCGTTTTCCTTTTGTTGGTTGGTTTTGGTCTTTATAGGCCTGTTTAGACTAGTTTTATTGTTCTTTGGTTTTGGTTTTTGATTAATTGTTTTTTGGTTTGATACTTGGGATGAGTTTCTTGCATATTGTAAATCCCAAGTGCATATTTGTTACCACGGTATTCCTCCCCTTAAACGAGGGTTTTTAATAAAATTGGGAGGAGGTCACTCATGGACAGATGATCTTCGTCTCTTTCTAAAAAAAAAAGGGATCAATTTTCAAAAATATCTCAGAGCCTGACAACTCATCCAACATGTGGTCTAGGCAGGGAATTGGGAATTTGTACTTTACGGTGGTTTTGTTACGCATTCGCCATGAACCATCTTGCTTGGGTACCAGGAGGGCAGGAACTGCACATGAGCTCATACTCTCATGGATGTAGCCTTTCTCCAACAATTCCAGCACTTGGCACTGTAATTCTTCTAATTCCTTGGGGCTAAGGCAATATGCTACCTTATTGGTTAAAATAGATCTTGGCACCAAGTCAATCTGGTGTTGTATATATCTCATAAGCAAGAAGGCCAGGGGGAAGGTCTTCTGGCATTATATCTACAAATTCAGATAGTATGTACTGAACTTTTGGTGGCATCTCATGGTCCATCCCACCATGGTCGTCATTTACCACCAAGGCAAACACCGTATCTTCCTTCTTTGCCTTTTTTAAGAGTCTAGCCTTTGAGAAAAGAGTGTGTCCATTTTCACCCTCAGGAGCCGAAACAGCTCCCTCCCTGCAAGGTGCTAGGTTGACCTTCTTCCTTTTAATGCTAAGGGAATAGGTGTTTTTATGCCCATCATGGATCACGCTTCCATCATACTACCAAGGCTTGCCAAATAACAAATGGCAAGCATCCATGGATACCATGTCACACTACGTGTTTTCAAAATACTTACGAGTAATTGAGAATGAGTCCAAGCACAATTGGTCAATGGTGACCTCATTGCCTTTCTTTAGCCACGATAGTTTGTACTATTTCGGGTGTTTATCTATCTAGAGTTGCAACTTTTGAACTGCTTCCTCGGAGACTACATTCTCACAGCTACTACTATCTATAATCAATTTACCCACCTTCTCAGAAAATAGTGCAAGTAGTGTGAAAAATATTAGTTCTCAACTAGTCTTCACCAGTCTCCCCTTTGGGAGTTAGTAAACTCTTCATGATGACAAGGGTCTCGTTACCATCTACGTACAAGACATCCCCTTCCTTGCCACCTTCGTCATAGATCGGCCCTCCCATGCTTTCAACATCCTCCGTGTCATCCTGATTGATCAGGAGGTTTTTTCCCTTATGGGTGGTAGACTTTCCACATTCTATCTCCCTATGACCGGGCTCCCCGCATTTGAAGCACCAAATATTGGCATTCGGGCTCTAACCTTGAGTGGGTCATGGAGTAGAGTGAGTGTCCTATGGACAGACTCCTCGTGTGCTCTGGTTGGCCCTTGGTGCAAGTTGCTTGGTTTGTTGCTTCTCCACGACTAGAGCACGCTGATAGGCTTCAGAAATAATACACATAGAGTGAAGGCTGAGGACGTCTTGTAAGGACTGTCGCAAACAACCCAAGTAACGTGTTACCAATTGCTCTTCAGTTTCAGAAAGATCATTACGGGCCACCAACTAATAGAACTCTTCGGTGTACTCATCAATGGATTTCACTCCCTGCCTCAACTTGTGAAGTCACTTAAACAAGCTCTGAGTATATTCGAAAGGTAAAAAGTGACGCTTTAGCTTGATGGTGACTAGTCTCACCTTCATACGATCTAGGACATCCTTGTATTCAAAGATACATCCTTATATTTATAGACCCTGAGGTATTAGATTTTTTTTTGGTTTGATTTCTAGCTCTGCCAAAGTATAAAGTAGTGGTCTCCGTTTTGAGTGCAATCACTTTGGTGACAATTTGATTTTTGTTCTGCTTAGCTATCCATAGATTGTACAACTATACCACAAGGGTAAAATAGCCTCTGTTTTGCATGCACTCATTTTAATAACAAAATAGTGATTTATGTTCTGTTTGGCTAACAGCAGATATGCACAACTTTGCCATGGGGATAAAGATGGCCTCTGTTTCTATTTCGGATGCTGCTTGGGTAGGCTTGTTCCTAAGGTCTTTTGAATATATTATTATTATTATAATGAAATTCTTTTCAAAATACAATTGTCATATTTTTTAGAATTATCTTTTCATACATTTTGTAACTGGTTCATTTTTACATACTAGTTTAGATTCATTGCTTACTGAGTTCAGGGACTCACCCCTTTGTATCCATCAATTTTTTTTTTCCAAATGACTTTGATGGTAGTGACAATTGGAATAGATGGCACATGACAGAATTACAAGAGAAATGTGAGATTAGTGTCAGGTGGCATAAGTAGATTTGTCGGAGTTAAGAGAAACTTTGCTAGTGTTTAGTTTAGTCTACTTGGAAGAATTTTGAGATATTTGATTTTGTAGGGCTTTTGTATTTAATTTCTTATTATTGTAGGTTTCAGGCTAAAGGGTTTGCCCTTGGGTATGGGGTGTGACAATTGGCCTTTTAAAGCTTTTCATGGTAGTAGTTATTTAATTTTTAGAAATTTCACTTCTCATATTGTATCTTATTATCCTCAACCTGTTGTAACTTGTTTTAAGTGACTTCATAGAATTTCATCAAAGTTAAAAGATACATAAGATATAATATGTTAACTGGATCGAAGATATATATCACGTCAACCCTTATATATAAGTAAATATTACACATATATATATATTTATTTATATTAGTAATGTTATATACAAGTTTAGGAAGTGCAAGTCATGGGCAGTCCATTTAAAAAGAACCTTGGCATGCTATGAGAAAGTCACTTTTTAGAGGTGGAGCCAACTTTTTTTCTAAAAAGATCTTTGGTACTTATCATTTTCATAATATTTATTTATATATAAGTAATGTTATATACAAGTTTAGGAAGTGCAAGTCATGGGGCAGTCCATTTAAAAAGAACCTTGGCATGCTATGAGAAAGTCACTTTTTAGAGGTGGAGCCAACTTTTTTTCTAAAAAGAGCTTTGGTATTATCATTTTCACACACCACATTTATTTTTATTTATTTAAATATTTTTATTATTATTATTTTTTACTCTTCTTAAATTAATTAAATTCTTCTACTCATAATCTATAAACCACATATTTGATAAAAAAATAAAAATAAAAATAAATGTAGTGTGTGGTTTGTGAGAATTATGAGTAGAATTTTTCATATATAATGATGGGGTAAAAGATGAAAGAAGACAAATAGATCATAGAGATATAAAATTCTTACGGATGGGCTTGTATAATCCAGTATAATAAGCTGCGGCACATGGAGAAAAGAAATAAAGGTAAGTGATCAGTTAATTATATATAGAAAGTGATTTAAACAAAACTGTATAAACAAATCTATCCATTTATGTTATTAATAAACTGTATAAACTGTAGAGTCGCATCAGTCGTTACACAATCGCTTTTGTAAAACTAGTCCTAAGTAGACAAAGTAATTTTAAAATTTTCATTGAAGAGGGGGGAGCTTGTTTCTTAATAAATTTTCAAATTGTCTTTTCATTTTGTTCATTGTTTCTGAAATGTAAAGAACGTGATGTCTAATAATCCAACAGTTTGAAATCACTGATGCCCGCGCACAAGGTTATACTTCTAACATCATATGGTTGAGATAGAAAACTCACCTACATATCCGGCCAGTCGTATTAAGGAAACAATTAATCCTGCATGCATGTTTTGACAGAAAAGAAGGGGAGAAAAAAAAATGGAATCACATTAGCGAATGTTCAATTAAAAATGAGGTCAATAATGCATGGTACTGCTAATCGGTTGGAGTGGGAAATCCAAGAGTTCAGTCAACTCCGAACAATTACTGAAGTATTTGCGAAAGCAACATAATGAAGCATTCAAAATCGACATAGATCAGCACAACATATATATATATATATATATATAATATCGCATTAGAATTCTGATCTCAAATTTATTAATTACTCACCAGATATAAGGCCGCAAGAAACTTGATTATCGACATCCATGTAGCAAATTTCGTAGCTGCAGCTTCCACAATAAACTCGGTACCATGAAAGCACAAAACCATATGAGAATAAATTGCGGAGGTTTGTACAGAAGATATTAGGATCAGCAGAAATTTTTCCTGGCCACGATGTCAGAGACATTTGTTCTATCGTGCACGACTCTTCCACATCCGTCACATTCACTCCCCGGTCAACAATAAGATATATGTACCGTTTGGAATATTGAGATAAAGAGGAGTGGGAAGAAGACCCAGATCCATTATTAGTATTAGAACAATTCGTAGAAGTCGTGTGCAAATGGAAAGAGGAAGCCAAAGTCAGTGGCTTTTCACAATTCACAATAACCACAACTTTTGATAGTGATCGCACTGTCCAATTCCTAAAACTACTCACATATCTTGGTTCTGAGTCCCAGTAGTCCGGCCACATCAAATTACCATAGTTTAGAAAATAACGAGGGATGAAGGAGTAATTATCCTCCTGAATACTTGAGTCTACAATTCTGATTGTGTAGTTGTTGTAATTGATTTGGCTTACATAGTATTTACTACCATGTAAAAATAACAACGTATGGTTGTTGTCATCACATGAGAGCTCATACCTTTGGTCTCCGCAGTTTGGTGGATCGCTTTTTAGTCGAAACGGATAGCTAATGGTGGGGATATTTCCACAGGAAGAAGGAGGACAATAGTGATGATTATTCTTAAGACTAGAAGCTGAAGGAATAAGGATTAGGACCAGAACAGTAGTTATAAGGAGCCTGAGTTCAGCAGGGAAAGCCATTCCTTTTTCCATCAACAGAGAGAGCCAGAGATTAGGGTGATCAGAGAGAGGGAGAGTTAGGATTAGGAGAAAGCGTGTGGTTTCCACAGCTTTGTTTGCCAACTTGGTTGCTACGAAATTACATAGATTGCGACTAGTCGTGATATTGCAGCCACTTACGTTTAGAAGATAATGGTTCAATATATGAAGTTATTCCTTTAGAAGATAAAAGTCCTTAAAGATTGTGCACTTCGAATTTAACGATCAAACTATCTTTGAATATATATATATAGAGAGAGAGAGAGAGAGAGAGAGTTTTGTCAAATAAATATGATTTTATTGATTTACGTTTAGAAAAATTAATCATTTTCTGCTCTCCATAAATACCGACATGTTATTTATCATTTTTTTAAATACATAATATTGATATAAATATATAAATTTAAATAAAAAGATAAAAATAATAAATTATGTATTAATGTGCTGTGAATGAATGAAAAGTAGCGTTTGTGCCCAAGGAGTAGAAAACTGAAGCTTCCTTTTCTAGCTACTTTAGCTCGGTGTGCCCGAGGTGGCCGCCATGTGGACGTATTAACAACGTAATAAATAATTCACTTTTAAATGAATTTGACAAATTTCGTTTTCAAAACGCCTTAATTTTGTTATAGACCTTTTGGGATAAAATTATTTTAGGGATGGATGAAATATAAATTTTTGGATTGGAAAATTCAGTCCTTAAAGGTAATTTTGTTGGAGTGGCCAGCTCTGGCAGAACATGCAGTTTATCTTTGTAGTTTTTTTTTTTTTTGATAGGAAAGTATAACTTTTATTCATCAAACTCAAGCATTACAAAGATGAATCAACCCAAATAGCTTGGGAAATACAATCTGGGATTGAGTTCCACCAAATACAAATGTCATCTAAATTCCATGCAAACTGAGCCAAGCAATGAGCAACTCCATTAGCTTCCCTTCCCTTATGGTGAATGGACTAATTTGGATACCTTTGAAGCAAAGACTTAACCTCTTTAATCAATCCACCACATAAGGTAGTAGAATACCCTTCCTTCTCCAACTCTTGAACTACTAACAAAGAATCTAATTCCACTTGAAGAGATAGAATGTCAAGGGACACACATAATTGCAAACCCCTTAACATAGCAAGAAGTTCAATTTCCATAGGATCAGCTATAGTAGGTTCAGATTTGCTTGCTGCAAATATAACCTTCTCTTCCTTGTCACGCAACACAACCTCTATACCAACTTTACATTGATCACTAAAGAGAGCACCATCAATGTTTAACTTCAAGACACCTTCTGGAGGAGGTTGCCATTGACACTTATACTTTTGCTTGATCTTCGTGGCCTCTATTGTTGCTTTATGTTCCTGGTATAAGGTAAAAGCATGCTCCATCATTTGCTGAATTGATAGAATATTTCCTTCATATATATTTAGATTCCTTCTATACCAAAGCCCCCATGCAAGTAGGAAAAACTTCTCTAACTCTCCTGTTCTTCTTCTTCTAATTACAGCAGTGGCTAATTGTATAATTTGCTTCCTTTCTGTTACTTGAATTAGAGAAGGGAATACCTGTGACCAACTATCAACAACAGCAGGACAATAAATCAGTGCATGAAGTAGATCTTCTTCTTCTGTTTGGCAGCAGTAACAAGTAGCTTATTGTATCACTCTTCGAGTCTTCAGGTTTTGAAAGGTTGGAAGAATGTTCTTACACATTCTCCATGCAAAAACCTTAACTCTTTGAGGAACATGCATCTTCCATAAGTGCTTCCATAATAATTTTTCATCTTCTGCTCTTGAACTTTCAGCCACATCTCCATTCTGCTCAATGGTCTTGAAAAATTCATATGCACTTTTAACACTGAAAATTCCACTTGTCTCATGCTCCCATATAAGCATGTCAGGTATATTATCCATAGGCAATCGAATACTTAACACTTCAGTAGCTTCTCTTGGTGGCAAAACACTTCTCACCCTCTCAACATCCCAGCTATTCTGTTCTGGCATCATCATTTCAATATTTTCTCAAGAAATTCTCTAATTTACTAGCCAAATTTATATTCATAATCAATCGAAAGAGACCTTGATAAATTCAAGCTTTTGTTGTGCCTTACGTCAACAACAAAACAAGAGCAAGAGCCGCAATCTTTTTTCCATTTGAATCCGACTAGTAATTTAGTGAAATCAACATTAAAATATATTGCATCAAACTAGAATCTAAAATAAATTAAATCTCATTCCACAACCCAAGCTTTAGTAATTAGTTACACATGATATTTTTAGTAAAAAAAATAAATCTAAGTGGAACCATATCAAAAACTAAGAAAATATAAATAAACTTTAGAATGTAATAAAAATAAAAAGTCTATAATATCAACTCGAAGAAATAAGACAAACTAAATTAAAGAAATAAAATTGAAACTATAACAAGGTAATAAACTTGAAACTATAACAAGGTAATAAACTTGAAAACTACAAAGGTAAAAACTCGAAAACAACAAAGTAAAACTTGAAACTAACAAAGTAAAACTTGAAACTAACAAAGTAATAAACTTCAAACTAACTCCAACAAGGTAATAAAATTGAAACTCCAAAAAACTCTCCACTGCCTTGATGCCCTTTCTCTTCTGAGCTCTCTCCTATTTATAGGAGAGAGCATCCTACCATTTCTCAAGAGTGGGTGGCCAAACTTTGAAGAATGGTGGAGTGGGTGGCCTAACTTGGGAGTGGGTGGCCTAACTTTGAAGAATGGTGGAGTGGGTGGCCTAACTTGGGAGTGGGTGGCCTAACTTTGGTGTGTGCTGTCCATTTTTCTTCTGCATATGCATGTGCTGCATCTTCCTTTTCTGCATGTCTGCATTTCTGCAGCTCCCTTGAGTTCCAGCCGTGAGTTCCATTCTCTTTTAGTATTTTCATAAATGCCCTGCAGTACATAAAAAATGTATTTCTTTCAAAGGCAAATATAGAACTTTATGTATATAAAATATTGACATTAATTAATTTGCATTCAATATTAGAATTTGATGCATAATTAAGTGTTCAATCTTTATTTGATAAAATAAATCACCCATTTAAACAACTTAATTATGCAATTCTAACCTTTTATCACACCCCCCAACTAGCTTTTTGCTAGACTCTAGCAAATAAAGCGAATGAATTCATGCAAAGGTCAACTTGAGAAATCTGAGAATCACATGCCATGAAAATAGATTTGTTGAGTTTAAGATCACTGGAGATAGATTAATCTGAATTTCGTATCAACTGAGAGATTTATACACAATTTAGTTAATCAACCAAGGGAATTACATGTAACAAGCTTGCTTTCTTTCAAGTGCATGGAAATGGGGTTAGAATTCCAAGATCGACTACCAGGAGACATTAACAGTTTCAATCACAACAATCAATCTGAGAAAACCACATGGTCTTACTCTAATTCAAAACCATTGTAGCGGTGGCTTTCACGCTATTACACTTTGAAAGGCGCCTACTTCTTTTGTAAGGACCCCGGTAATAGGCAGCCTTTTCCACTACACAAATGTAATTTTTTTTGTTTTTGTTTTTGTTTTTGTTTTCGTTTCTTTTTTTTTTTTTTTTTTATCCCTGGCTTGTCCCTTTTCTCATTTAATTCAAATTTCTTCCTAAGCCATTAGGATATGGTTCATTAGAGTCTCAAACAATTGAAGTGTAAATCAACCAACAATGACTCAATGTAATCTTTCTAGGCCTTCCGGGTATGTGTTGTGTGTGTTTTAGCAAAACTCTGAACATCTTTCCCTTGGTTTAACAACTAAATAAAATGGATAAGTCCCTCTTTTGACATATACTCATATTTGCACTACATTCCACATGTTCCAATACTTCAACAAATCATTTTTTTTTTTTGTACTAACACATCTTCAACAACAAAAAAAAACTTTAACAGAAAACTCTCCCCCCAACTAAATTTGACATTGTCCTCAATGTTCAGCAAATGAATGTTCGACAACATATATTATTCAGGTATGAATTGAAACAAGATAAACACTGCAGAACATATATTGAAACGAAAGAGTAAAGAGGAAAGATGTCACCTGAAATACTCAGGTTGTTAGTTGCTAAGAAGATACAAAAATCGTACCTGCAAAAAGAGAATACGAGAAAATTAGCAAAAGATTACTAAATTTTTTTTTTTTTTTTATTATTTTTTTTTCTTTTCGGTGGATCCGTCCGTGACCCGACAAGCGTGGCTGGAGATTTGAAAAAAACGCCTGATGTTGTTGACAAACGAGATTGAAGGCTCCGGACTTGTTCTTTATGCTCTCTCTATAAAATCAGTCTCAAAGTTCATTCAATCCGCATCAAGTTTTCTTCTTATTTCTATAGCTCATCTGCATCCCTTCACATTCTCGCCTTAAGTTCTCAATCCCTTTCTCAATGGCTCATTCTTCTACATCTCAACCTCCTGTCCTTTCTGCAGCTGCCATTGGTGCCATGTTGCAGCAAGAAAATAACAGCATGGCTAATAAGTCAGACTCTGATGCTATCTATGATTTGGTGAGTCTCGGAACTCGCTACTCATCCTCCATTGTTGCTTTTTCCCAGCGGGTTCAAGCCAAAAACCATGAGGTTGAAAGGCTAAAAGAACAAATTGCTGTACTTCAACGCATTGTTCAAGAGTCTCATACAAGGGAAGGAATCCTTCGGCAGCAGAATAAACAGTTGAAATCTCTATTGAGTTCTTCATTCCGCTTGCCAGCTCCCATGAATAGGGCTGACATGATTTTGTATGAAGAGAATGAGCGTCTCCAAACTGAGGCTAAGAACCTTAAGTTTATGTAAAAGCATCTTTATTTATTTATTCTCTTTTTTTTTTTTTTTTAACATTTTCCAGCATGTAAAATTCAAAAAAATGGGGAGTTTCATCTGCTTTCAACTCATTACTAGAAACAGCTAAAATAAGAATTGAAAATTCAACGAAAAACTGAAGGAAAGAAGAAAAAGGAAGTACCTGGACGGCTTGAAATGAATGCAATCAAAATAAAAATAAAAACTGCAAAACAAAAGAAAACAATGAAAAGAACAGGATAAATCAATGACCATCAAATTGGATCAAGCAAATGTAGAGTAGATTCCTCAGGTGCAAAGTTAGAAATAAAAGGCTTGAGCCTTTGACCATTAACCTTAAAAGCATTTCCATTTTGAGGATTGACAACCTCAATAGCACCGTGAGGGAAAACTGTTTTAACCACATAGGGGCCACTCCATCGGGATCTTAACTTGCCAGGGAACAAATGAAGTCGAGAATTGTAGAGTAAAACCTGTTGATTAGGCTCAAATGATTTTCTTTGAATATGCTTATCATGGAAAGACTTCATGCGTTCCTTGGACAGTTTAGAATTATCATAAGCATCCCTCCGAAGTTCCTCTAATTCACAAAGATGTAATTTCCTCAAAGATCCAGCTTGATCAAGATCAAAATTAAACTTTTTGATGGCCCAAAATGCACGGTGTTCAAGCTCAACAGGGAGGTGACAAGCCTTACCATAGATTAACCGATAAGGAGACATACCCAAAACAGTTTTATATGCAGTCCTATATGCCCATAATGCATCGGTTAATTTCAAAGACCAATCCTTTCTGTTCGGACTCACAGTTTTTTCCAAAATGGTCTTAATTTCCCTATTAGCAAGTTCAACTTGGCCATTTGTTTGGGGATGATATGGGGTAGAAATTTTGTGGTGAATGCCATACTTATGCAAGAGGGCAGCAAAAGGCTTGTTGCAAAAATGGGTGCCGTTATCACTTATGATGGCCTTAGGCATGCCAAATCTAGCAAAAATATTTTCCTTCAAAAATTTAAGCACCACCTTATGGTCGTTTGTTTTACATGGTATGGCTTCGACCCATTTTGAAACATAATCAATGGCCACTAAGATGTACAAATAACCAAAAGAAGAAGGAAATGGCCCCATAAAATCAATTCCCCAACAATCAAAAATCTCTATGACCAAAATGGGTTTTAAAGGCATCATGTTTCTTTTCGTGACAGCACCTAATTTCTGACATGACTCGCAAGTCTTGCAGAAACTATATGCATCTTTAAACAAATGAGGCCAATAAAAACCACTTTGTAAAATTTTAGCAACTGTCTTGTGTGCAGAAAAATGACCCCCACATGCCTCACTGTGGCAAAAAGAAAGGACAGCTTGCATCTCATGCTCAGGCACACATTTTCTAATGATTTGATCAGGACAATACTTGAAAAGGTAAGGATCATCATAAAAGAACGATCTCACCTCATGCATGAACTTTCGTATATCTTGAGCACTCCAATGAAGTGGTGTTTTTCCTGTCACCAGAAAATTAACTATATCAGCAAACCAAGGCAAATTTTCAACCAACATAAGATGTTCATCAGGAAAAGAATCAAGAACAGGTGTTGGTTGTTCAGTTTCAGCAACTGTGAGCCTAGACAAATGGTCGGCTACCACATTCTCTACTCCTTTCTTGTCCTTGATGATGATATTGAACTCTTGGAGTAAAAGTATCCATCTAATCAACCTTGGTTTTGCATCTTTCTTTGTCAATAAATACTTGAGAGCTGCATGGTCAGTAAAGATGACTATAGGAGAACCAAGAATATATGCACGAAACTTCTCTAAAGCAAATACTACAGCAAGTAATTCTTTTTCAGTAGTAGAATAATTTTTTTGAGCAAAATTCAAAGTTTTACTTGCATAGTAAATGACATAAGGAAGTTTGTTCTTACGCTGTCCAAGAACAGCTCCTATAGCAAAATCACTTGCATCACACATGATTTCAAAAGAAAGTGACCAATCAGGAGGTTGAAGAATCNTTTTGATTTTTTTTCTTTTACTTAATTATTAAGAAAACATTTTATAATAATTTTCTAAATTTTATTATCTTTTCAAAAATAGTTAAAATGATTTAAAAAAAGTGTAAACAAAAAAGAGAAAAAAATAAAAAAATGATTTACACTATTCAGTACTGAATTTTTGTAAGCGTAGTAGTGCTCAATGTCAAATAACATAATGGTATATGGAGTAAAAAATTAATAAGTAGAATTTTTCTTTACGTAAATCAACAAGATTGTATATATTTGAGCCACCTGGCCGGGATATAAAACTACAAAGATAAACTGAATGTTCGGCCAGAGCCGGCCACTCCAACAAAATTTACCTTTAAGGACTGAATTTTCCAATCCAAAAATTTATATTTCGCCCAACCCCTAAAATAATTTATCCCAAAAGGTCTATAACAAAATTAAGGCGTTTTGAAAACGAAATTTGTCAAATTCATTTAAAAGTGAAGTATTTATTACGTTGTTAATACGTCCACATGGCGGCCACCTCGGGCACAAACGCTACTTTTCATTCATTCACAGCACATTAATACATAATTTATTATTTTGATCTTTTTATTTAAATTTATATATTTATATATTTATATCAATATTATGTATTTAAATAAAAAGATAAAAAATGATAAATAACATGTTGATATATATAGAAAGATTAAGTAAAATTTTTCTAAACATAAATCAATAAAATCATATTTATTTGACAAAACTCTCCCTATATGTATATTCAAAGATAGTTTGATCGTTATCTTCTAAATTTTTGTACTTCCCAACATCTAGTTTTTTTTACTCAAGATTGGGTGTAAATCCTTCTTATGTATGGAGAGGTATTTGGGACACTAAGAACAGTTTGCTAAAAGGGTGTAGATGGAGGGTTGGCAATGGTCTATCCATTAATATTTGGTCTGATTATTGGTTACCAAAACAAAAGTTGCTATCCATGGTGGTTGATATTCCTCCTGAAGCAGGATTACAGAAAGTATCTTCTCAAAAACTTGAGCTTAATTTTTATGTTCCGAATATCAATTCCTTGACTGGATTGTTAATCGATAAATTATCTAGAATCCGAGATAAAAAGAATCTCAAACCCAACCCAAGTGTTTGTTAATTTGTTTTTTTTTAGAAACTCTAAATTCAATTTCAATTATTTTTTTGGCATAGCATTTTAATTTTATTTTCATCTCACATACTCGATTCATTTGTTCCTCACAAATCCTTTATACGCTTTGATAACCCATTGTCCCTGTGGAATACGATCCTGGACTTATCCTTGATACAACTTGACACTTCTGCACTTGGAAGCACATTCTAAACAGAGTCAACTACCACATGCCAACCAAATTGATGACTCGTTTCTTTTCTTTGAATGACACCCAAATGACCTAAAAATACACGCGCACATGCATAGTTGGTGCTTTTCTACTCCATATATTACTCGTAAGAGAAATGCTTTATTAATAAAAAGATTTGATAAAAATAAATTTAAATTGATGTGATATATTAGATTATAAAACTATCTTTTATTGTAAGTTAAATTTAAGGTATAATATGAAATCATACTAATTTATAGATTTATTTTTGTGAGATCTCTTTGTTGCCACAACACTTTACTATTTGTAATATTATCTTTCACAACAACGGTTTGGTAATTAATAGCCTATGGTTAAGGGTGCTATCCACCCCTCGGGGCGAGGTCGACCCCCCTTCCTGCACTTCACCCTCGCATGGGCGAGGGTTGGGAGCAGACCCCTCATCCGTCTGGCACTTGTCCACGATTGTTCCAATCGAAAAAACACACAAAATAATTCAAACACACGGTAGAAACCATCTCAAATCTACAACAATAAACATAAAAAACCAAAACACAATACATATGCAAGAAATTTGAGGATATGAAGAAACAATAATAATAAAACTAAAACTAAACATCGCCAGACTCTCGCCAGGCCACTAGAGAAGAAAGAGAGAGAGAGAAGGGGGAGAGAGAATATGCAAATGCAGGCCACGCCTCCATGGCGACTGCAAGAGGGAGAGAGGGTGTTGCGTAGGGCTCAAAAAGACAAAAAGGAAAGAATGTAAGAGAGATAGATAGGGAAAAAGAGAACTGATTACAAGGGAATGAAGAACCCTAAACTTAAACCTCCAAAAAAATGATAGTGCTTTGGCATTTACTTTTTTTTTTTTTAAATATTTCGTTATTAAAACGACATTATTTTGATAACGAAATTTCTTTTATATTAATATATATACATGTTTTATATACACGTTGTTTTTAGTATCATCTTTTGACGGGGGAGGGAGCCCCGCTGTCCAGCCTTACCTTCGGTATCATATTTTGACATATGGCGCCTTAGAGTGTACCCAAAAGTTTAAAACCACAAATCCTACCATATGATACTTAAGTACGTTAAAGAAACTTAAAGAAATCTTCAAACCGCTCAAAACTCCCCACGTACGTACACGTTGGAGGTTCGTCTCCGTGTGAGAAGAATCCATCGTTCAATTAGATTACTGTGTCTGTTGAATGAATGCCCAGTCTAACCAGGTTTGCTGGTTTTTCTTTGATAGTCTTAAAAAATTGAGGTAGTCCAGGACCAGCAGTCCTTTCCAACTCACGTTGGCTGCAGTCATCAATAATTATTGAAGAAAAAGGCAAAGAGGAAGGATTTGATTTCTCTTTGATATTATCAAGATAATGGAAAATAATACAAATCTAATTATTTTAAATGAGAAATCTAATTTATAAAAATAATATTATTTTACATAAATACACTTAATATAAAATATAATTATATAAAAAATTATAAAAAAATGTTGTACATATCATCATATTTTATTAATCTCTTTATCAATACACCACGCGATCGAGTTTCAACTTGATTAAAGTTATATTTATGTAGTGAGGTGATCTTAAATATTCTATAAATAATAATAATAAAATTAATAAAGAGTAATGATACACACAATACTTTTTACAATACATAATATAAAATAAAAATAATTTTATAAAATAACGTTACTTTTATATAATATTTTACAACAATACTCTTCGTTTCAAAACATAATTATAAAATATATCGAAAAAGTGTTATATATTTATCGTTTTTCTTTGATAAACTACAATACCCATGAGCGAGTCGGGGACCACTAGGCACTAGGGGCTTGATCCGGAAAAAATGGTTGAATCGGCAACCTTTTCATTCATTTTACCTTTTTTAATTTTTTCCATTATAATTGAATACTCGAGATTCGAGAAAAAAGTGTGCAGACGATTTGGCATTATCACCACTCAATGAAAGCATTTTACGTATAAAAAAAAAAGAGTGCATTTCCATTGGGCCAATATTTAAATAATGCAAATGCTCTTTTAAAGTCTTCTGATTATTATTATTTTTAGTTGCATCATTGATGAAGAAACATCGCAGAAGGAGTAGCGGACATCTTCGCATATGCTCTGTTAAAAAATATAGTATTTTTACATTAATTCAGTGGGAGAGAACGTTGAATCATTATCTCCACCTTACTCTTTTAAAAATCTGTTTAATATAGAATAGAGAGAGAGAGGATTGATTACGGACGAGAAAAAATAAAAAAAAAATAACCGATTTCTATTTTGACAAGACTTCTTACCCATTTAATAATAAAATAGAGGCACCGTCACTTTTTTTCAAAAATAAAGAAATGATAATATGATATATAAATTATCAATTTTAACATATCACACACTAAAATTATTTTAATTTTAACATATAACTATGTTTCAGTGTTGAAATGATTTAAAATGATTTGTAAATAATAGTAAAAAAATAATAAATTATATTAAAAATATATTAAATAATTTGTTAATAATAATGAATAGTAGTTAAGTGATTTCAGATCACTTCACTAACCAAACACACCTAATTAGAATGCCATGCAATTGTTTTAATAATTAAGATTGAACCAAATTTGGTTACATAGATGAGATGAAATGTTTTTTTTAAGTTGAATAAAATATTATTATAATATATTTTTTTTAATGCTAATTTTGTTTTAAGATTTGAAAATTTTGAATTGTTTATTATATTTTATGTAAGAATTTTTGAAAATTGTAATAATGAGATGAGATAAGATGTTTTGGAAAACCAAACAGTCTGCATTCATATTGATTTAGTCAAATGTAACTGCAAACTAAAATTTGACTAATAATTCCCTTAAATGATCTACATTGAAGAGGTAAAAGATAAATATTTTGCTTCCTAACTAAAGTAACCCTTTACATTTGTATGGTAATTGGAAAATGAAGTACTTATCTCAAGCTGGCAAATCAATCATTCTCAAATCTATTATTCAAGCTATCCCTACCTACAGTATGGGTGTTTTCAAGATTCCTAAGTCCCTTTTATTGAAAATTGGTCGATTGATTCAACAATTCTGGTTGGGTCAGAAAGTTGAGGAGAGGAAGATTCATTGGTGTCATTGAGATAAAATGTGCAAGGCTAAAGCAAATGATGGGTTAGGATTCAGAGACCTTGAATATTTTAATCTTGCTATGCTGGCTAAACAAGGGTGGAGAATGCTTCATTTCCCTGACTCCCTTGCTGCAAAGGTTCTCTCTTCTAAATACTATCCTGATAGCCAGTTTCTCAATGCTACAATACAAGGCACCCATCCCTTATATGGAGAAGTATTATGGCTGCAAAACCATTGTTAGATGAAGGGTTATTTTGGCGCATTGGTAATGGTGTAGATACTAAGATATGGCACCATAAATGGTTGCCTAGTCCAACATCTTTCAAAGTTCAAAGTCCTATAGATTTGTTGGATCCGGAGGAGACAGTTTCAGCACTGATTGATCATGAAGCCAAAACCTGGAAGACAAAAGTAATTGATCAAGTTTTTCTTCAAAGGGAAGCTGAGATAATTCAACAGATTCCAATCAGTTTATGTAGTAGTCCTGATAAAATTGTCTGGAGATGTACTTCTAATGGGATTTTTTCTGTTAGAAGTGCATACCATCTGCAACTTGAGCTTCATCAGAGAGATAAAGGTCAGAATTCTCATGCCCTTGATAACAAAGAAAACTGGAACAAGCTATGGAGGATTAAAGTTACTAGTACAGAAAAATTATTCCTGTGGAAAGCCTGTCATAACAGTCTTCCAACAAAATTGAACATTTTTAAGAGAAAGATTGTTAATGACCCTTGGTGCCCAATTTGTAATCAACAGGAAGAGTCTGTGGAACATGTCTTGTGGGAATGCATGGCACCTTGGGATGTGTGATGTCTTAATTCCTCAAAATTGCAAAAACAAAGTGTGCATCAACTTAGTTTTAGAAAATGTGTGTTACAAATGATTTAGGAACTCGATGATGAAGGTTTAATTGAACTGGCTGTGGTGGCATAGAAATTATGGAGGAGAAGAAATGATTTGGTTTTTAACCAAACTTTTTCTAGTCCTTATCTTCTTATGAGAAAGGCTACACGGAAAATAGAAGACCTTGCTGTTCTCTCCTCTCAGCAGGCTACCAATCCTCCTAATATTACTTCTCAGATTCACCAGTGGATTGCTCCCCCTACTTATGTGTACAAGTTCAACTAGGATTCTGCTGTGGATAAAGTACAATGCAAAGTGGGTGTTGGGACTATTATTCGTGATTGGGAATGAAGAGTGATAGCTTGTATGACGTTGTGTAGGTCTCTATTTCCTAATCCTTATATGGCTGAGGCATTTGGTGCTTTGCATTCTGCAAAGTTGGCTATTGATATTGGACTGAAACAGATCAAGCTTGAAGGGGATGCACTGAATGTTATAAATGATATTAAAGGCAACAAAGCAAGCTGGAAACAAATTGGTTTATTGATTAATGATATTAAACAATTGTTGCAGAGTTTTGATTCCTTTTCAGTTGATTTCATTCCTAGAAGTTGCAATAGTTTGGCTTATTGCCTAGCTAGAGATGCACTTACCATTACTGATATCCTTGTTGATATTAAGGATGTCCCTTCTTGTATTGCATCTTCATTATAATCTTTTGGTGATTAATACAATTGTTCCTTAAAAAAAAAAAAAGAATAATTTATATTAATTTCTTTCATTTTTTTGCTACATAATAATTATACCACTAATTATTATGTATAGATACTTGGATTCATATAATTTATAATAGATTTGACTCGTAAAATATGAAAAAAAAAAATTAGATAAAAAATTATAAAACAATATTAAATTAATAATATATTATTATTATTTTAAATAACAGATATATAATTCAATGTGAAATTTTTTTCATAAATAGAATAGACAAATGATAAAACACGTGATTTTAACTTTATCTTTGCAAACGAGAATGCTAGCTCTTTACAATACGTAATTTTTTCAAACAAAAATAGAATAAACGAATCTCAACCTCACGTAGGATTATTGACTTGAACGGTCAGGATCACGTCCCTCGCACAATGATGCTTTTGTTTTGCCTTTTTGCAGTCTGTCTGAAGTCAAAGTATTACATACGTACCGGACCTTGTAGTTTGTTTACTTCTGCTCCTCATTCTCTATGATATTGAATTATTGATAGTATTTTCGCCTAGACAAAATCAGAATAGATGTTCAACACCGGCGAATCTTTCCCGACTCCGGCGGGATATACTGGCGAGCTGGGGTTCGATCCCGCTCAGGTTCGGCTAGGAAGCTCGGACCCCCGAGTGCCGCTCCTGAACCTCTCCACGGTCCGAACCAAAATGGATAACCTGCAGCGCTTCCTATCGGACTCGGTCAACCGCAACCAGCTCATCGGCCAAGATCAGATGGACTTGGTGTCCTCCGAGATCGCCTCCGCCATACACCAAGTCATCGTCAACGGCGCCGCCCTCCTCGCCTGCACCCAGACCCCGAGCCCAATCGAATCTTCTCCCAACCCAACGATGCCTCCGAAATTCCCGGGAGAATCTTCGGCTTCCTTGAAAGTAGAGGGTTTTAACGAGGAAGTCAAGAACGAGAATCTAGTTTTAGAGTCAGATGACTCGGAGATAGTGGAACTGGACGCTATGGAGCTGCTGGCTGAGCATATTCACTTCTGTGACATATGCGGGAAAGGATTCAAGCGCGACGCGAATCTGCGGATGCATATGAGAGCGCACGGGAACCAGTACAAGACCCCAGAGGCCTTAGCCAAGCCGGGACGGCAGTGCGCCGATCCCTGCCTGAATACCAAGTTCTCGTGCCCGTATGAGGGCTGTAACCGGAACCGGCTGCACAAGAAGTTCCGGCCGTTGAAGTCAGTGATCTGCGCGAAGAACCACTTCAAGCGGAGCCACTGCCCCAAGATGTACTCGTGCAATCGCTGTAACAAGAAGAGCTTCTCGGTGGTGGCGGACCTGAAGAACCATCTGAAGCATTGTGGGGAGGCCAGATGGCGGTGTACCTGCGGGACCAGCTTCTCGCGCAAGGACAAGCTTTTCGGTCACATGGCCTTGTTCGAGGGGCACATGCCGGCGGTTGGGGACGAGGACGAGAGAGCCAAGGACCTGGCAGAGGCGGCCGTAGCGACGGCTATGGATGAGGACGAAAATGAGGATGAGGAGGAGGATGGGGTTATGGTGAAGGGAGGTGAATTAACGCCAGAAAATTCCCCGGATAACGGGTTCTTTGATGGATTACTCGATGGGTTTAGTTCCATTGAAAGCTTTTGTTTACGGGATGTGTTGGGTTCGCCCATTGGATTCGACGGTTTATGATTTTGGGAGATGATAAAGGTATATCTCTGCGTTCAGACTTTGTTGTTGGAGTTATATATCTGGATACGGTATGTATGTATTTTTTGTGATAAGATAGCTATGGACACTGTTGTTTTTTTGTTTTAACATGTTGTTGCTACTTCTAATAATTTATTTTCCCACATTGATCAGTAGCAATAAAGTTCATGCCTTTGAACAATTAAGTGTGTGTGGGTAGTTTGATATGTTTGTTCTCAATCCCCTGTTATCTTTAGACCACAATCTCTTGATTTTGAGATTAAAGTTGTTGACAAGGGTTAACTCAAATAGTAGAATGGAGCAATGTTGTCCCATCCAACAATGATTACTTGCGAGTCATAGAAATGATTTCCAATTGTTGGTAACAATGAAGCTCCTTAAAGATTCATCATTAGCTAGCAATTTAGTTTGGCCATAGTGCAGAAATTTAGAACCTTTTTTATTTTTTTTAATCTTTTATTTATATTAAGTTGTTGAATTCTTTCACTCTTATCTTAATATCGCATCAGCATAGTGGACACAATGAAATGAAAATGGAATACATCAGATTGGAGTTGGATTGAATCGGGGTCCTCCATAGCACAGCACCTGTTTGGTTGTTGAGAACATTAACACGGAGCCATCTATGCTCATTGCAGTGTTAGCAAGGGTGCTAGAGACTAGGATTGTCAGTAGAAGTACTCATCTATCCTTCCTCTAACCTCCCTGGCTACTAAGGTCATGCATGTGCACATGCAGGAGACAAATGTAAATGTGGACAATCCCCATGAAACCCAATCTGAGGAAGCCTATTCGACTCTAGAAGCCAAAGCCTCCAGCCTCAGCAGCTCATGGCAACCTAGATTACGCCATGGGAAGAAATGATCATATGCTTAGAGCTTCTCCCAATCCTAACCCTTTGCTACCTCAGTCACCTCCTAGCTGATTCTGGCTCATTCAGTGAAAAAATTGCTTGGTACAATCCTTTAACACACTGATTGCAGTTTAAGATGCACCCTAAAATGCAAGAAGAGCATTATGGACGGAATTCTCCAGGCTAGTCAGGGTGCTGTTTCAATTTTATCCGCGTCAAGTTGCCAATATCGATGTTAACGATAGGTTCGAATTGTCAAAGTCAGTCAAATTTGCAGAATTTTAACCACTTGGTTTCTAGTGGAAATAATCTAATATTTTTTAGAATCTTTTGGGGCGGAGTATGCAAATCGAATGGCTACCAGAATTCGTGTGCAAATTTTTTCTGCTTCTGATCCTTTTTTCCACTCAGAAAATATAATCTTTTTTCGTAGGAAAAGATTATGTAATATACAATCTGTGCATAGCTAGGGAAGTAAATACATATCAATAGTGCTTACTGGAATCATGAAATCATCAAATAAACCCAATTGAAAGAGAAAAAGAAAATAAACAAAACCGAAAGGAAAAAAATGTGGACTGTGGATGCAGGGAGAATACAACGTGATCAGGGAGTGATTCAGTTCCATCCAAAGCTTACATCATTGGTGTAATCTTCCCCAACTTGATCACCATAACCTCACCTCCTAATCATCATTTCATTACCATATATATAATGAGAGCATGCAACAAAAACATTAGTCAAATAAAGAGTATCCAAGTCCTTTTCGTGGAAGGGTTTGGAGTATTTATACCTGGCTTGGACCATGTCTTCGAGGGGGAGTGTGGGACTCTAAGATATATTTGGGTCAGACTTGTCTCATCCTTGATCCAATGATGTATTGCCATACAATGGTCGCGTGCGGGTATATTCTGTCATGTAATAAATGTGACGTGTCCCTGGCCTTCCACGACCGGACAGGTCATAAATGTGACATGCTTTAGGCCACCCATGGTTGGATAAGCCCGACTTTCTTTTCTGGATTGGAGCGACCCGGTCGAGGCCCCAATTCTTGGTGCAACCTTGAGGGGGGCTGGGTTCACGATGGGCTTTTAGCCCGACCAAGGCCTATACTCTGGAGGCCTCTCCGACTAACTTGGTTTTGGGTCGCTTGAGGGTCCTGGGTTGGGCTGCTAGCCCCGGAGGCCCATTCCCCTCACATTACCCCACAACATCTCACCACGACCAAGTGGTGGGATTTCAAAGTGAGACGACCTCTCCTATCCTTCAACCATTTCGGTCAACTCAGGGGACGTGCCACATGGGCTTCTTGCCCTTTCCGGTGTCAGATAATCGTCGGTTCAACTTCCATGCCACTTGTCCTTCGCTAGGCGTGCGTCTCCTCATTTCTTGCCTATCCCGTGCCTGACAGTGGTTGATGGGATTGCTAGACTGCACATTCGCTTGTCTTCTCGAGACCTTATTGGGTTGTGCTGCCCATGCGCCTAACACTTCCTTTATTAGTTTCGACGGTTGGGGGCTAGCACGTCTCTTCATTGACGTCAGCCATGTCGATGCCGCTTCGTTTCTCGCGCCTTGCCCCATTGCTTTGCCTATTTAAGACCCTGGGTTCGCCTTCTTTCTTTGACATTTCTGCAACTTTCTCTCCTCAAGTGCTTTCTTCTCTTGGCATCCCAAAGTTTCTTCTTTCCCCCTTTTGAATCCACCATTTTTCTCCTTTCGTCCTTATGGCTTCGTAATCCACCGCCAACATCCTTGGCCCTTCTTACGACGATCGATGCTGGATCTCCGTGGTAACCAGTCGGGAGCTTCAAGCTTACCGGACACAGTTTAATATTCCTGCTCAGTTGTCTTGGAGATTCCGTGCCAACTGGAACATGCTGTGTCCTCTTCGGGATTAGCATCTCGGGTCACCTTCTACCCCGGGATGTTTGTTTGTGGAGTGCGTCTCCTATTCTGCCTCCCTGTCCAGGAGGTCCTCCACAACTTGGGGCTGGCTCCTGCCCAGCTCATTCCCAATGGCTAGAGGCTGCTAATGTCCAGCTACTGATTGCCAGGAAGGCCATTTCTCGAGCCGGTGATGTGTATCTTGACCTGACGTCTTGGGAGTTTCTGTCAATGTACCAGATCAACCGTCGTCCAGGCAGTCTGGGCAGGTTCCGCTACTAGGGTCCCAGGCCAGAGGATTGCAATGCTGGAGTTCCGCTATTTGAGCGTCAAGGACCATACGAAGAGGTTCTTCTTTGTCTCCGGTTTGGGTTGGGAGTTTCCCGAAGAAGAGTTAGCCCAAGGGGAGTTTCCCATCCAGGTCAACTAGTGGCTCCTCCCCTTCGCACAAATCATGGAGATTCGGTTGACTCTTGAGGAGGAGGCTCGTGTCGAGAAGGTGATTAATTGGCCTTGAAGTACGAGTACGAGTCGAACACCAATATTGGCCTTTCCAACCTATGTACTGGAGTACTATCGATAGCTGAGCGGTTCACCCCACACCATCCGGGGATCTTCCCCCCAAGGACGAAAAGGGGCTATCGGGCCCTCCCAGCACGAGGCCAATCGATCGAAAGCTCACCATGACTCCCTCCTAGGGTCTTCAAGTGGGGCTGGTTCCCGAGAATGTTCTCACGGTGGTGGAGAACAGGCCAAACCCTCCCCTATCAAGATCCCTCCTCCCTTCACCTAGGGAAGGATGACGTTGTATTCTGCCGGACCGAGCGATGCTGTCGACGTATCTTTCTTAGTAACTCCACAGCCTGCTGCCGGCCCATCTTCCTCAGCAGCTCCTTGGCCTACAACCGGTCCATCCTCTTCTGCAGGCCCTCGCTTGACCCTCATCAAGCCTCTACTTCCCATCTTCAAAGAAGATGATGATTCAATTTTTGAGGCCGCCTTCCTCAAATCTTTTGTATGTTTTCCCTCACATGTTCTGGGTGAGACGGGAAGGTTTGAGTCTTTCGAGGACACCCTGAGGAGCTCGCTCATGAAGGCACGGGGGCGGCGCAAGGGTTGTCTGATTTTTGGGGGGAAGAGGGAGACGACAAAGAAGAAGAAGAAGAAGAAGAAAGAGAAGAAGAAGAAGAGAGAGAAGAAGAGGAGGAGGAAGAGGAGTACGGGGAGGTGGACGACGATAGGGAACAGTCTTCCGAGGGAAGGGAAGAGGACGCCATGGTGATGAGTCCCCGATCTCCTCCCCTCCTGTCATCGAGCTAAGCGAAGACGACCATCCCAAGGAACTGGAGTTGGGAGCTCACCATTATTCTCCTGGGGAGACAGTCCTCTTAGGCTTCGCGGCCAAGCCACTCGGACAGTCCCGGAAGAGCTGGTGATGGGGAAGTAGGGATGTTAGGTTTGGGCTACCCCTGCCCCCTGGGTCCCGCCAACTCCCCTCCTAGAGTCAAGGCCGGGATGGGCTAGAGTCCAGAGTCAGAGCTTGAAAGGGCTCGTGCCGTCGCCATGGAACGGATAGCTTAGAGGTTGCGGCCTGCTTTTGCTCAGGTATTATCTGGTTTGATCCTCCATTTCCACGAATTGGATCTTTTGTGTTCCCCCTTTCTTTCTTTCTTTCTTTCTTCAAATTTTTTTATTTAGTTTTTACTTACTTACTTACTTGTGTTATCAATGCTTCACAGGCCGCCGACTAGATTACTGTTATAGTCGACGAATAGGTCTGGGAGCTGTCTGAGGTCAACCACCAACTGGCCTTCCTGGTTCACCTCGAACACTTCAAGCTTTGGCAGATGACGCAGAAAAATGAAGAGCTTGAGACCAATCTCTGGGAGTGTCTCTGGGAGATTGACGAGATGCAGCAGCACATCGAATAGCTGGAGGGGGGGTGGGTGGGGGGGAGGCCATTAGGCAAGATCGCCAAAAGGCGAACCTGAGGTAGGAGCTTGACACCGCCATGGACAACGTGTCTCAACTGGCCGACCATAATAGGCAATTAACAGGGGAGAAGCTGGCTGCCTTGGAGATTGGATGGGCTCGGGACCAAGCCACATTGAGGCAGCTCCATCGATATCATGCCATGGCTCGGAGTCAATGTTCGCGATTGCTGTCTTTGAGTTTTGGGAGCTTAGGAGAGGTTCAGGCCTTGAGGGGGAGGCTTGAGTAGGCTGGATGGGAGGTCCAGAGACTGAAGTAGGAGGTGTTCGAAAAGAACGAGACCCTCTTGTCACAGGACCTCTCCATCATAGGGCTGAAGTCCAGCATTCGTTGCAATACAGCAGAGATCAAGGCTTGTATCCAGAACTGCAATGCCATCCGGGACACGACTTGGTCGTTCGGCTACTGAGAAGGCCTCGAACAATTAAGGAAGCATTGGCTAGAATTCCCCGACGAGGACTTGCACAAGTTGGATTTGCAGTCGCTCAAGCCAAACCCCAATACTTGGGCTTACTACAAGAATATTGGAAGGCCAGGATACCCACATCTTCCTTCCGACAGCTCGGCTCCGCCCCTTCCTTGATGGGCTTCACCCTTTCCTTGTTTCTCTCTCCCTCTTATATAAATGGCGCGTTGTGCACACCTATTAATGAAAACGTTTATTTTTATAGCAATGTTTCATTCACTTTACTCTTCATGCTTTAGAAGTAAGAGAGGTAGGCTCACCCACAACCGTAAGATTGGTTCGACCAAAAATCCCGATCGGATAGGATAGGGACTTGGCTTTACCCTATGGCTAGTTGCGAGTCTAGGGACTCGACTTTGTTGAACATTGGTCTACCAGTTTAGGGACTCGGCCGTACCCCGTGGCTAATTGGTTGCGAGTCGAGGAACTCGACTTTGTTGGTCGGTGGTCTGCCAGTCTAGAGAATTGGCCTTACCCTGTGGCTAGTTGCGAGTCTAGGGACTTGACTTTGTTGGACGGGGATTTGCAGTCTAGGGACTGGGTCTTATCCCATGGCCGGTTGGTTGCGAGTCGAGGGACTCGGGAGTCGAGTCTAGGGACTCGACTTTGTTGGACGGGGGTCTGCCCGTCTAGGGAGTTGGCCTTACCCCATGGCTAGTTGTGAGTCTAGGGACTCAACTTTGTTGGACGGGGTTATGCCAATCTAAGGACTTGGTCTTACTCCGCGGTTGGTTGGTTGCAAGTTGAGGGACTCAACTTTGTTGGACAGGGGTCTGCCGGTCTAGAGACTTGGTCTTACCTCACAGTTGGTTGCGAGCCTAGGGACTCGGCGAGTTTAAGGACTTGGCGAGTCTAGGGACTCAACTTTATTGGACGGGGGTCTACCGATCTAGAGACTTGGCCTTACCCCACGATCGGTTGCAAGTCTAGGGACTCAACTTTGTTGGACAAGGGTCTGCCAGTTTAGGGACTTGGCCTTACACCGTGGTCAGTTGGTTGTAAGTTGAGGGACTCGGCAAGTCTAAGGACTTGACTTTGTTAGACAAGGGTTTGCCGGTCTAAGGACTTGGCCTTACCCCGCGGCTGGTTGGTTGTAAGTCAAGGGATTCGGTGAGTCTAAGGACTAGGCGAGTCTAGAGACTCAACTTTGTTCCAGACCTGAGATAGCATAGGAGTTTGGGGAAAACATCAATAGGATTTCATTTATACAATTTACCTTTGCGTACGAGTTACTACCCCAGTCCTTATACAAAATACTTCTTCAAGTGCTCGGCATTCCAGAGGTGGGAGAGCTCGACTCCCTCACTGGTTTTAAGGTGATACAAGCTAGGCCGATTACTCCATTTTTTCTATTTGCCTCTTACCGCAAATATTGGGTCGAAGTGTTGTACGCGGAATGTGGGCATTTCGACTTAAATAGCGATTACTGCCTCACTCCCGTAGGCGAGGGCAAAGGGCGTTCCCTTAGTGGGGGTTCGAATGGTGGTTCGTTACGCCCACAAAACGGTCAGGAGCTCTTCTGCCCAATTTCCTTTATGCGTCCCCAACTTTTTCTTGAAGGTAGAGATGAGGGTCTTGTTAGTCGCCTCGGCCTAGCCGTTGGCTTGCAGGTGCCCCAATGACAAGTACTTTACTTTGATTCGGAGCTCCGCACACCAGTCCCTGTAATGTTGGCAGTCGAATTGCCTCCCGTTGTCCTAGACGAAGGCATGGGGTATGCCGAATTTGCAAACAATCGATCTGTAAAGGAACTTCGTGAGGGTCCGTGAGGTGATGCTTGCCAAGGGCTAAAGTAGTCAACTGCCACTATCACGAACTTGGCCCCTCCTCTGGCTATCGGGAATGGGCCAATCAGATCGAGGCCTCATTGTATGAAAGGAAAGGCCACGGGGCCGTTATTGATGTTGATTCCTCCTGGAGGCAATGAGCCACCGGTCTATGTTCTTGGCACTTAGGGCATTTTTTGACGAAGTCTTGCGCATCTCTGAGCAGATGGGGCCAGTTGTACTCAGCTTAGGTCACCTTTGTAGCCAGCCTCCAACCTCCCGTGTGGCTTCCACGCATGCCTTCATGAACTTCTGCTAGTACGTACTGCGCCTCTTCTAATGACAAGCACCGGAGAAGGGGCTCAGAGAAACCCCTCTTGTAGAGTACCCCTTTGATCATGGTGAATCGGGTCGCCCTATTCCTAACTTTCCGTGCCTCATCCGGGTCGCCAGGCAGCTTGCCCTCCTGTAAGAAATCCCTGATGTCTGTTGCCCATTCGAGAGACGCTAGGACTACGACGAGTTGTTCCATTTTGATAGACAGGGTGTCAATCGTTTTGACAATGATTTGTTTCGGGAGTTGGAATTCCTCTTGGCTTGAAGCAACTCTTTCCAGTCGATCCGACTTTTGGTTTTCCACTATTGGGACTTGCTGGATCTGGAAGTACCAGAAGCGATCACGTTTGTTGTAGATGAGTTGAAGGTATTTCTTTAGTCTATCTCCCTTTGCTACAAATTGCCCAAGCACCTAGTTAACGATTACTTGGGAATTAGCTTTCATATCCACCTCCTCCACCCCTAACAGCTGTGCCACCGCCATTCCTGCCAGGAGCACCTTATACTCGGCTTCATTGTTGGTCGTCTTGAAGGGGGTCGAGTCACGTAGTTGTGTTCCTCCCCTTGCTCCGTTATAATGTGGACCCCTACATCGCCACCAGCCCGGCAGGATGAGCTAGCCACATAGATCTACTAGAGCTTCCCCAGGGGTGCCGCAGGGGTCTCCTCTAAGAAATTGGTGAACTCCACGATGAAGTTTGCCAATACCTGGGCTTTAATCGTAATATAGGGGCGATACTCAATGTCAAATTCGCTAAGTTGAATTGCCCACTTAGTAAGTCGTCAAGAGGTGTTTGGTTTCTAGAGGATCTTCTTGATGGGTAAGTCTGTCGAAACCTTCATTGTAGGAGCTTGGAATTAGGGCATCAGTCTTTTAGTCGTGACCACCAATGCAAACGCCAACATTTCTATTCGAGGGTATAGGCCGCAGCTCCCCGAAAAGCTCGACTCGCATAGTAGACTAGCCTTTGTCCTTCTCTTGTGTCGCGGATCAGCACTGCAGAGATCGCATTCGGGGACACGGCTAGATATACGGCTAGATCTTCTCTTGGTCTTGTCTGCCTGAGAAGAGGGGGGTGAGTCAGATATCGCTTCAAGTCAGAGAAGGCCTCTTCGCATCCTGCATCCCACTCTTGAGCTTTTATCAAAACTTTGAAGAAAGGTAGGCACTTGTCGATCAATCGAGCAATGAAGCGATTGAGGGCTGCCAACCAGCCTTTGCAGGGAGATTGCATCCCTATTATGGCCTCGACTTTTTTGGGATTAGCCTCAATGCGTCTCTCCAAGACTATGAACCACAAGAACTTCCCAGACTCCACCCCAAACGCACATTTTGCCTGATTGAGCTTCATTTGGTACTGTTGAAGGACCGAGAAGGCCTCGCGGAGATCCACCAAGTGCCACTCTACCTTCTTGCTTTTCACTAGCAAGTTGTTCACATACTGTAACAGCCCGCTAGAAATTCAATGGTAGAATTTCTATAGACTTGAGGAACCTCGTGAAAACTCTGTAAGTTTTCACGAATCGGCTAATCGCAAAGGTTTTTGTCTGTCAACATAATCAGTGTTATCACTCACTATGGTGCCAGAAATGCGATTTTAATTGTTTGAGGTAGTTAGAAGTGTTAAATTATGTTATATTTTATGCCACTAGACTCAGTTGAATATTTAGGATTTTATGGCCCAATAACTCATTTTCATAATTTCGGATGAACCGGCTATTCGAAACTGTAAATTTATTTATAGGGGCAATTCAGGGTTGAATTTTGGTAAATGGTTTTTACTGTAGGTTAATATGAATATTTAGGATTTTTCAGTACTAAGTTTATTACGTTTTTATTTTGGAGTGAATAACAACCTCGATAAACGTCCTAAGTGCAATGTTTTCAAAATCACAGTGTGGAATATCCAAATTAGGTTAGAGAAGTTTTATTTGGACACTTAGCAAGATTTTAGCCACACATAGTGAATAGTATTAGATACTTGGCATAAAGAGGAACCATTAGATGGATTTGTGAAGGAATCAAGATGTGAGATTATGCCACCTAAGCAAAACCCTTTTCATCTGATCAACCAAATTGAGTTAGATCAAAGAGGGTTTCAACCCTAGTAAAACCATAAATGGTTGGAATCCAATTGAAACTCCAAAAATTTGGTTGAAACCGAAACCCTAAACGGTTTCCCCAAACCCTAAAATTGGCCTTCAAACCCTTTTCGATCCAATTTCTAGCATTGTTTTTAATCACTTGATTAAATCACTTCCACATGCTATTAATTTCTCAAATCCTTGTTATGACATCATTATCCAACCTTTTAAACCTTGGAAATTTGTTTGGGCCAAGAAAAATTGGATTTGGGCTTGATAGCATCTCAAACCCTAACCAAACCCCTTTTAAACCCTAAATTGAAGCCCACTTGGTTGAGAACCACCAATGCCCACGAATTTGGCCACCTTGGCAAGACTTCTTGGAGAAGTTTCCTCCTCCACATGGTAGACCATTCACTGCCCTTGGCTGCACCCAATAGTGCCTTGATGAGGTGGAGAAACCCACCCTATCAACCTCCATACCTCACAGCTTCTGCAGGCTGTCCTCTCCCTTCACTATTCTCCACTTTATGTCACATATCTACCTCCAATCAATGGTCATTCAGGTCCATATCTTCCCTCTACAGAAGTCTTGAGTCGTGCAAGTCACACTTACTTCCCTTTTATCACTTCTTCACCCCGTTCTTAGAGAGAAACCCAAAAGAGCTCTCTCGGGCAGATTTCTGTGTGTTTTTGCGTGGAGATTTTCGACCCTTCATAAGTATTTTCACACGATGACTCCTTCATAAACGTTGTTCCTCTTTGAGTTTAGTTTCCGTATATATATTATTCGTATCATTCCATGGTCATTTGGTTGATCAAAAGTATTTTTAATCATGGAAAGGTCATTCTGGGCGTGAATCTGGAGAGTATGTTATGTTTTGGAGTTTTTGACCAAGCTAATGGACATATCTTGGTCCAAAAATTTTATGAAGTGTTTTTAGCATGTGTTTAAGAGTGTTAATTGTGGTTTTGTTGCATGACTAAAGCTTTTAATGATAGATTTGCTTAGATATAGAAACTTGAAAACTAGAAGTGGCAAAACATTTTTTATTTGGAGAAAGTTTGAATATTTCGAGGTTTGATCTTACTTTAAAGGTTTTGATATTTTTATATGATGATCCTAAATCTCTTATTTTCATGTTAGGATATTATTTTGAAAAAATTTAGTATTAGTTTCAAAGATATGATTTTTCTATGCAAGATGATTTCGGTTAGGCCTAAGATTTGATGTGCTTGGGTTAGATCTATGTTTTATTGATTTTTAGCCATGTGATTTCAAATTTGATGGTTGGATCCTATTTAAGACACATTCTTAAACCATGTGATTCTTTATTTCGAAGATCTCGCATTCTTAAGCCATTGATCAAGAGATTTATCAAAACTAGTTGAGGAAAAAGATTTTGTTTTTGGACTAAGTGTAAAACCAAAAACTCCAAGTGTTATTTTGTGATTTTGGTGAATTTAGTTGAATTATTTAAAGCATGGTTGATCTTAGGATAATGTTATGAATATGTTAGAAGTAAGATTTGATTTTTGGAATTCTTGGAGATGTTTTGATTTAGGGTCAAAGCTTGTGATTAAGTGTTTGGATCTTTTTACAAAAAGTTTGGTGTTGATTTTTAGCTTTTCTAAATGGATGTTTTAAGTATGGTTTTAAACTTAGGATTGGAAGATGTTTATTGCAAAATTTTGGTTTAAGCATTAGTTTTGAAATTAGAAGTAATTGTAACAAAAATCAAGAGAAATGGCCTATGGAAGTTTCGGCCATAGTGTGTTTTCCATAGTTATGTTTTGTTTTAAATCTTTATGAGTTAATATTTGAGTTAAGGACAAAATTTACATGAGGAATGTAAATTTTGAAAATTTTTTGGAGTTAGGATGTGAAATCCTTAAGTTATGGGTAAAATGGTCATTTTTCCACATGTAGAGGGTAAAATGGTAATTTTACTCTAAGTTAGCTTGTTTTCATCTTTCTAATTGTTAGTAATTAAATTTCTAACTTTTAGAATACCCTCTTACAGTTTCTCGTGTTTCGTGCTCTATTCTCGTAGAACGCGACGATCGAGATAAGTTAGCTTCTAACTTACTATCAGTTTACTGTGTATGTATGATGAGTAAGGGAACTACAATTTATGTATGTATGTTATCATATGTGCCATGTCATGTCATTACATGTTTATCTATTGCGCACGATTTATTCTTTCATGTATATTTATGTGTTACACAATCTATTCTGTCATGTAATATTGTATGTTATAAGTATGCTAAGTTAAGTATGCCATATGTTACATGTATGTCATATCATATAATAATATTCACTGTTGCAAGTATGTCACGTCAAGTATGACATCTGTTATATGTTCAGTCATGTTACGAGGTGTTTCCATCTCAAGTAAGTCATGTCTTTCAAGTTACGTTTAAGTCAGTTATGTCTAACATACTCGTGATGTAATCATTATGATTGTCTGAGCATCTCCACTTGTAATTCACATGAGGTACTTTTGGCGAAATCATTTTGATTGTCAGAGTGCCGTTCAAATTCAGTTATGTAGATACTCCTAGCGTAATCATTCTGATTGTTAGGGTATCTTATTTAAAATACTCGTGATGGAATCATTCTGATTGTTAGAGTATTACTAGGTACTCCTAATGTAATCATTCTGATTGCTAGGGTACGTGTTTTAAGATACTCGTGATGGAATCATTCTAATTATCAGAGTATTACTAGGTACTCTTGGTGTAATCATTCTGATTGCTAGGGTACGTGTTTTAAGATACTCGTGATGGAATCATTCTGATTGTCAGAGTATTACTTGGTACTCCTAGTGTAATCATTCTGATTGTTAGGGTACGTGTTTTAAAATACTCATGATGGAATCATTCTGATTGTCTGAGTATCTCTGATTGAATATGTTGGGCGGAATCATTCTGATTGTTCACTATTCCTGATGAAACAACTGGCGAAATCATTTTTAATTGTCAGAATTCAAGTCCAAGTTCATGTTAAGTAAAGAAGCAAGATTCTAAATTTATGTTAAGTCAAGTTTCAGATCAAGTGCATGTTAAGTCAAGTTTCAGATCAAGTTCATGTTATATTATGTTTTTCTCACGTACATGTTATGTTCATGTTCACGTTAAGTTTCAAGTTCATGTTCATATCATATTATGTTCATGTTTATGATATGTTCAAGCTCATATTCATGTTATGTTATGTTCATATTCACGTTATGTTTCAAGTTCACGATTCTGTCATGTTATGTTCACATGCATGTTATTTTCAAGTTCACGTTCATGTTATGTTATGTTCACGTTCACATTATGTCTTAAGTTCACGTTTATGTCATGTTATGCTCAGATTTATGTTAAGTTCAAGTTCATATTTATGTTATGCATGTTCACGTTCATGCTATGTTTCAAGCCATGTTATGTTTTAAGTTCACGTTCATGTTATGTTACTAGTCCATATTATGTTTTAAGTTCAAGTTCATGTCATGTTAAGTCTAGTTCAGTTCACGTTTAAGTTCAAGTTATGTCAGTTATGTCATGCTATATGTCAAGTTATGCTATGCTTACTTACGACTTTAATTATGCATTCATACTTTTATTGTCATGCATGCATCATTAACCTATGTGGAGGTTTTATGTTAACTTGCTGAGATTTGAAATCAAATCTTACTGTGGTAGTCCCAACTACCATTCCCCCCCGAATGGTAGATTTTGTTACAGGACCCAAAGGAGAATTGGAATCCGACCAACTGAACACGGTCGACTAGGCTACGGTGCGATGTCAATAATGACATAGTATTTAACTTAGGTTACTACTTATATTTTGGAGTTGTATCTCAAGTACTCTTTTGATTACAACCATTTTGGACTAGAGTGGTGATCATGGATATTTAGTATGCCTTTATGTATTAAATATGTTTCAAGTATTTGGGATATTTTAGTTTAGTGCATAGTATTGCTAAAAAAAAAATTATCCGCTGTGAATATTACATAATGCTAAATGCATGTTAGGAACATTGTTTCTTATATGTCATGAACGGGGGCAGGTAACCTTGTGTTGCATGTCCCGACGCTTCAGATGTCTGTTCAATCCCAAGTGGAATCTGGGGGCGTCACACATACACCTCCATATTCCGACCGATTTGCTGTTTAAACATTCAATTGACCAGCCGCTGATAGGTGGCGTTGGTGTTCTTCAAACCAAATGGAATATCTTTGTAGCAGTACAACCCCTAATCTGTGACAAACGCCTTTTTCTCTTCGTCGTCCGGGCTCATCTTGATCTGGTTATACCCGGAGTAAGCATTCATAAAACTAAGGAAAGGGTGCCCTGCCGTTGAATTCACAATAAGATCGATGCGGGGTCAAGGGAAGCTGTCCTTCAGGCATGTTTTGTTGAGGTCAATGAAGTCCACACACAACTGCTACTTCCTGTTGGCTTTCTTTAATAGGACCATGTTAGAGAGCCATTCAGGGCAATGCACCTCATGGATGAACCCTGCCGCAAGGAGTTGATCCACTTCCTCTGCGATGGCTGCATACTTCTCAGCGCTTAAGTTTCGCCGTTTCTGCTTAACCTTTCGATTTTCTGGGTCGATGCACAACCGATGCTCGATGATCGAGTTGTCTATTCTTGGTATATCTTTGTGGCTCCAAGCGAAGACATCCTGGTGCTTGATGAGGAGGCACTTCAGTTGCTGCCTTAACCCGGGATTTAGTCTGGTTCCTATCCGGATGGTCCGCTCTAGTCTTTGGGCGTCGACTGAGACGAGCTCCAAAGGCTCATTTGGTACCAGGCAGTAAAGGTAGACTCACTGGAATTTTCTATGGTTACCGGCATAGTCATTGCTGCCGGGAAGGGCCTTTGTCGCCGGCCAAAAGTTGAAGTTCTGGGCTATTTGGTTACAGGTACAAGCTATCTAATCTTGAGTTTGAATAGCCAAAACCTGGATTAAGAGTATATTCCTATTTGGAATAACTCATGTTTGGTAACACGTATAAGGTAAACCCAACTTTCCTTATCATTGATTAGGAATAACCCATTCCTGTTTCAGATTAGTTTTTGAAGCCAGTATCGCCGAAACTCGATACAGACCAAAATTCATCCGAAACAGGCTGGTTTAGGCCGAAACAGACCCGAAATAGGCCTAAACATATCTGAAACAGGCCAAAATTCATCTTAAACAAACCAATTCAGGCCAAAACAGTCCGAGACAGACCCAAAGCAGTCCAAAATAGACCCAAAACAAGCCGAAACAAGCTCTATTTCAGCTTATACAAATCAAAATTTTGTTCTTAAAGTTATTTTTCGAGTACTTGGGATAAGTTTCTACATTTTCAGGTTGTGTTTCTCTACTTTTTCAAGTTGAATTGTGATTTTTCTAAGATATTGTGTGGAGTTTCAATGTCCAAGTTCAATTGTGATATTTGGCTTTCTGCATCCATTTGCCAAGAAATGATTAATATATCAAAGGATGAGTATGAGAAGCTTTTGGGTCGCACACAGGTTTCAACGTCCGCATGTCTTGCCTCGTCCACTCAAGATCTGTGGATCATTGATTCGGGAACTAATGAGCATTTGACTAGTCGACCCTCTATCTTATCTAAGTTAGATATTGCGACATCTCCAAAAAGTGTTACTCTCGCTAATGGTTCTCTTGTTAAAGTTACAGGCATTGGATCCACTAAACTCACTGACTCTATATCCTTGTCATCTGTTCTCTATGCTCCTAGTTGTCCATTTAGTTTGTTGTCCATCAGTAACATTACTCAAAGTCTCTTGTGAAGCATGTCAAATTAATAAACATCATCGTGTGTCTTATATGCCTCGAATTGATAAAAGAGCCTCGAGTCCTTTTGAACTGGTTCACTTTGATATATGGGGACCAATCAACATTGAATCAAACATATTTCAGTATTTTGTCACATTTATTGATGACTACTCTCGTGTGACATGGGTGTTTATGATGAAGGCAAGATTTAAATTTCTTTCTGTGTTCAAAGTGTTTTGGAAAGAAATTAAAACCCAATTTAATAAAAAGGTTCAGGTTTTACATTCTGATAATGCTAGAGAGTATCTATCTAGCAAATGGGATGGCTGAATGCAAAAATCGTTATTTGTTAGATGTAACTCGAGCACTTTTAATGCACATGCATGTTCCTAAACGATTTTGGAGTGATGGTATTCTTACTGCTTGTTATCTTATTAACCGTATGCCTTCATCAGTTCTTGACTGTTCCTCCCCTTTCTCCATCTTGTTTCCTTCATCTCCACCATTTATCCTTCCTCCAAAAATCTTTGGGTGTGTTTGCTATGTTCATAACCTTGGCCCAGGTTTTGATAAGCTTGATCCTCGTTCTACTAAATGTTTTTTTGTTGGTTATTCTTGGACTCAAAAAAGATATCGTTGTTGTAGTCCTGCTCTTAGACGCTATTTCATTAGTGCTGATGTTACCTTCTTTGAATCTATACCCTATTTCTCTGACACATCCTCGAGTGTTGAGTGTAATCCTCTACCATTACCTACTCTTACACTTTCTTCCCTTGTTGTCAATCCTCCACCTCCACCCCCTCTCCTGGTTCCTTTCCAGGTTTACTCGCATCGTTCACAGCTGCCAGCTTCCATGCCTTCACCAATCATGTCTCCATCTTTGGATCCTGCGTTACCTAGTATTTCAGACTCTCCACATATTGCTCTCCGCAAAGGTACTCGATCTTGTGTTACTCGACATCCAATTAGTCAATTAGTCTCATATCATGCTCTATCTCCTCCATTCTCATGCTTTACCTCTCAACTTCCAAAACTTTCTATTATGAAGACAGTTCATGATGCTTTATCCGATCCGGAATGGAGGACAGCTATGAAAAATTAAATGGATGCCCTTCATCATAATGAGACATGGGAACTTGTTCCACTACTACCTGGTAAGCAGCCTGTTGGCTGTAAATGAGTATATACAATAAAATTTCATCCTGATGGTTTGGTGGAACGTCTGAAAGCCCGTTTGGTTGCTACACTCAAATATATGGCATTGATTACGAGGAGACTTTCTCCCCAGTTGCCAAAATCTCCTCCATTCGAGTGTTGATCTCTCTTGCTGCTAATTTAGACTGACCTTTATTTTAGCTAGATGTTAAAAATGCATTTCTACATGGCGATTTGCATGAAAAAGTTTATATGGAGCAACCACCTGGGTTCGCTGCTCAGGAGGAGTATCGAGGTACTGTATGCAAGTTAAAAAAGACATTATATGGTTTAAAACAATCTCCTCCAGCATGGTTTGGGAAGTTTTCTGATGTTGTATTGACATTTGGTCTCCATAGATGCCAAATAGATCATTCGGTATTTCACTTAAATAGTGATGCATGTTACATTTTGTTGGTTGTATATGTGGATGTCATTGTAATTGCTGGGAGTGACTTTGTTGGAATTGCTAGGCTGAAACAATGTTTACATGATCAGTTTCAGATAAAAGACTTGGGCAAGCTCAGATATTTCCTTGGAATTAAAGTCAGTAGATCTAAAGAGGGTATCAACCTATCTCAAAAGAAATATATACTTGATCTTCTGAAAGAAACTGGCATGTTGGGTGCACGATCTATTGATACCCCTATGGACCCAAATCATAAATTCTTGAATGATGAAGGGGAGTTGTTTTGGAGATCCAGGAATGTATCGAAAGACTTGTTGGGAAATTGAATTATCTCACTATCACTAGACCAGATATCTCTTATGCAGTGAGTGTACTTAGTCAACTTTTACAAATGCCTAGGGTCTCACATTGGGATGCTGTAATCCATATTCTTCGTTATCTTAAGCAAGCACCTGGTCTTGGATTATTGTATTGACTAAATGAATATTTTAGGGTTGAAGCCTTTTCAGATGCTGACTGGGCAGGATCACCTTCAGATAGAAGATCTACTACTGAATATTGTACTTTTGTAGGAGGTAACTTGGTTACATGGAAAAGTAAGAAACAAGCAGTAGTAGCTCGGTCTAGTGCATAAGCTGAATACAAGGCAATGACCCACACTACTAGTAAGCTGACATGGTTGCAACACTTCCTTCAAGAGATTGGGTTTCCAACTCCTACCCCTCTCGAGTTATTTTGTGATAATCAAGCCGTAGTGCATATTGCCTCTAACCCTATGTTCTATGAGAGGACTAAACATATAGAGATTGATTGTCACTTCATTCGAGATAAAATACTAAGTGGTGACATTGTTACACCTTTTGTGAAGTCTACTGATTAACTTGTAGATGTGTTTACTAAGTCTTTGTGTTGCAGTAGGTTAAAACATATTTGTTTCAAGCTGGGTTTATATGATATATATGCCCTAGCTTGAGGGGGAGTGTTAGAAGATATGTTTGTAATTATTATAAGTGTGTGAGGGTATAAGTGTCAAGTGCATGTAGTGTATATATATATGTTTGTACATCAATTAAAGAAATAGAAGTATTTTTCCTCTATTAACGTTTACATCCCCGATCAGTCTTTTGGTCCTCTTGGGGCTCCTCCGAACCTCTTGGCTGGTCGCCTTCGCCTGTTGTTCTGATACTGTTCTCGTCAGTCCTCGAAGCGATGCCCTTGATTCTGCATTTCCATCTTCCTTCTTCTCTTGAGGGTGTAACAATCCTCAGTGCTATGCTTGTCGGTCATATGGTAACTGCAATACGAGCGTCCTCTTGGCTCTTGCACTGAATCCCTTTGCAGGCTCATCTCCTTCTCCCATTCCACCACCAGATTAGAGTGTGCTCGGGGGGTGCCTGGAGGCTTCTCCCTTCTTTCTCAACTCCGCAGCTCCTTTCTTTCCCCTATCTCACCCATGACCGTGCTTCTATCCGACCGCCCTGAGATCTGTCCACTCCATTTCAGATTACCGCGGAGCTGTCAATGCTTCCAACGTATCCTCCGCATTAATGAACCCATTTGCTTGGTCCATGAATTCCCTTAGTGTAATCAGGGTTTGTCGGGCTATCTCCGCCATGAAGGGGCTCTTAGGCCAGATTCCACCCAAGAGAGCCGCCAAGGTGATCTTCTCGTCTTGATTGTCAGTAGTCATTCATTCCCGGTAGAAGTGAGCGAGGTAAGACTTCAGGCTTTCATTGTCACGTTCTTTGACTGTCAGGAGATATGCCACCGGTCGCCTCCTTTTTTCGGCTTGCTAAGAACTGAGTCACGAACAGGCGTGCCAACTTGTCGAAGCTCCCTACCGTCCTCGACAGTAGAGACCCGAACCAGGTTCGGGCCCTGCCCTTTAGTGTCAATGAGAAGGTTCAGCAGGCTACTTCCTCTGGGAAACTGTGCATAGAGTCATGTGGGCCTTAAACATGTCCAAGTGTTCCAAGAGGTCCTTGGTTTCGTTGTACAATTCCATTTGAGGAACTTTGAATTTTGGCGGTAGGGGAACCGCCATGACCCCTGCACTATAGGGCAAGTTCGTGTTGCCTAGTAGCTAATTAACCGTTGAGGGTGTTCCGACCCACTTGGCTATCTTGGCATACTTATCTCCCAGTTCTTGCAGTTCCAAGTATATCCGTAGTCTTTCTTCATCTGCTGCCGCACTCACTTGGTCACGCCATGACTCAAAGTGCTTGTTGCCGCTAGGCTTGTCTCCCCCTCCTAGCTCTTCATTGGTTCATCGCAATGCAATGTGCTCTCTGCACAATTCCTCCGTTTCCTCAGTGAGCTTCCTTATCATCTCTTCCATCTTCACCAGCCTCAACTCCATCACATCGCTCCTACACTCTTCTTCTCATGCAGTTTGGGACCGCGTTGCTGCCGGCATGCAAAGTACTCATTGTTAGGGAAAAGAAAGTGATCCCATAGACGGCGCCCTTGTTGACGACTTGTTTCACAACCTGGGCAGTAGCACGGGCCCACTTTGTGGAACTTGCAAGACAAACAGAGAATGGACTCGGATTGAGCTCGTAAGTCCTCCGATGCTTAAGTTAGTTGAGGTTTCTAGTTTATGTAAAGAGTATCAAAGTCTTTTTCGTGGAAGGGGTTGGAGTATTTATACCTGGCTTGAACCCTGTCTTCAAGGGGGAGCATGGGACTCCAAGGTATGTCTAGGTCAGACTTATCTCATTCTTGATCCGGGAATGTCTTGCCATACCATGGTCGCCTGTGGGTATATTCTGTTATGTAATAAATGCGACGTGTCCCTAGCCTCCCATGACTAGGCAAGTCATAAATGCGACGTGCGTCAGGCTGCCCATGCTTGGATAGGCCCGACTTTCTTTTTTGGATTGGAGCGACTTGGTCGAAGCCCCAATCCTTGGTGCGACCTTGATGGGGGCTGGGTTCGTGATGGGCTTTCAGCCCGACCAAGGCCCATACTCTGGGAGCCTCTCCGACCAACTTGGTTTTGGGTTGCTTGAGGAACCTATGCTAGGCTGCTGGCCCCGGGGGCCCGTTCCCCTCACAAAATGATTCAGTACTTTCACATATGTACATCGCCGCCATTCCATTCACGTACATTCTAAAAATAATGATCCTCTTCGTTCTACCATTGATCCTTTTCAAAGTTCAAATACAAGTTTATTACGTATATACAGAATACGCCAACTTCATCGCCTAGAGAGAGAGAGAGAGACTGTGCTCAATTACTTAATCCCAATTCTGATCTGAATATTTCCATGTCCAGTCCATGTTTGGTTTTGATATGATGGTCCGATTTCAAATTGTTCAATTGTCGTATGCAAGACATAGATATATGGAAGGTTCTGCTCACGTGTACTTTAATTTAAACAACATAAATATCTAAGATGCTGACGAGGGCTTCTATGATGTGCTTGATTACACATGCATGCGCTGACGCAATGTGGTCCTGATCTCCTGACTAACAGCACACCCACACACAGTGAATTGATCACGGGTATCAAAATGTAAAACCTGATGAAATATCCGTGAATCTCACTCTTTTCTCCGATCTAGACTGAGAATACGAGATCAAGAATCCGCATATAAATGTTGCCATTGACGATCTGAGTACTACATGATCAATCAGGGACGAGTTCTTTCTTTATGAACAAACTGAATTGAGGATCGAGTTCTTTGATATTTATTAGAGAAGGAATAATGTCTATAGAAGCACTGGCAATGGCAGGCATCGATTACAAAGAGTGCAGCATCAAGCTTGATGAGTGGGAGAAGGGTGGCTTTTATCAACAGCCACCACCACCACCACATCTCTTAGCTGAGCAAAATTTTGGCATTCATGAGGTTGAGAAAGTCCCTGCGGATGCTGATATATCAGTGGCTAATGGAGAATGCGTGAAAGCCCGGATGCGCGAATGGGCTAAAGCTGTTGCTGCAATGAATCAGAATCAGATCGAGACTGTGTTACGCTTTGAAATGGGAGCTGTATTAGTAGCCAATTTGTACAGCTTATAGGTTTGATAAAATGATCAAGTGTTTGATATTTTTTTTTTCCCCTTTCTTTTTTACCTCATACCAGGGATAGGAGGTTTGGAACTTAGATCTTTATTTAGAGAATCAGGTTATGTGTTAATCGAGCCGGCCATCAGGCTCTTTACTAGAAGGTTTCTCTCTCTCTCTCTCTCTCTCTCTGCTCAAAGTTCAAACACAAGTTTATTACATATATATACAAGAAGGTTTTCCATTTGATATTCGTTGTGTTTTCTTTTTACTTGGACTTGCATAATAACTCACATATTACAAGAAGGTTGGTCGGACTCGGGCTCAAATTTCAAAACAAGCAGCACTCACGTAATAGAATAAAGCTATAAGAAAAATGATTTTTTTTCCTGACGGAATATGGAAGAACCTATCAATATATGTAAAGAGTTTTGTTACGTATAAGTAAAGTTTACTAATATGCATATCAATACTGATTCCTTCATATTCAAAATTTAAATTAACATTATTTTCAATAAAATCTACTTTTTGACAAATCACATTAGATTAATACATATATTAGTGCGTAGTTGTACTTGTAACTAGATTTTTCCATATGCAAAAGATTATGTTGTACTTGTAACTAGATTTTTCCATATGCAAAAGATTATGTTCGATGCTCTTTGCAAAGATTACTTGCTTCCCCAAATTAAGGAACTGAGTTTAGAGTTTCCATTTTTGGGCCTTTTTCTTTCCTTTTTCATGAAAGATTCTGAATAGTCACATAACCTTTGGTCATAAAATGGAAGTGGGAAAACTTTATTTGTAATTATAATGGCATTATATTTGGCTTAGCAATTCATAACTAGGGTTGTATTGGTTGTGAAACCAAACTCAACTCATCTCAAACTAATTATAAAATCCATTACTTTTTCAACTTTCCATAAAAAGAGTTAAACTCATTTCAACCTATTCATACATTTTAATTGAGAAAAAACCCATCACAATCTAAAAAAGTTAAACTTATCAAAATGGGACATACAAAATATTACTATTCACAATTTAACTCAACTCATTTCAACATTCAAACATAGTAACTAATCAAAAGGGAACAAGAAATGGAAGCACTAATTGGCTGTATTTAGAGACAACTTTCGGATTCTATATATTAAGATAGATTTTATTTCATCTCCTATCGGTCTCTTCCAATGGGGATTTTTCTTTTTTCTTTTTCTTTTTGCTAATATGACTTTCAAATGTGGCCGCTCATATTTTAATTTTTTTATATTTTTTAATATTTAAGGAAGTAACTATTAGTGAATTTTTATTTTTATTTATTTATTTTAATGGTAAAGGAAAAAATGCTTAAAAAAAAAATCATTTGCACTTGTGTGTATATTTGGTCCTAAAATTGTCCTTCTATGTTTTCTGTTTTTCAGTGTGGCCTTATAGGTGTCGTGTAGGATTTGCAGTTGCTTCATGCCCACCATCTATGGATTCGAAAAAGGATAATGCTACTATGCATCCTCGTACATCTATTGTTTTTTTTTTAAATTACTTACTGATTAAATAAATGACTATTAGTGTAGTGTTTTTTTTTTTTAAATGTTAATCAATTTTAAAAAATGTTTGAAATAAAAGGCAAAAAAAAAACAAAAGGTACAATTTGTACTAGGACACACAAAGTGTACAAATTGAAGAGGCATAGTAGCACTACCCTTAAAAAAAAAAAAAAATAAATAAAATAAAAAAAAAAAAAAAAGGAGTAAAAGAAGTTGGTTCCCTCCTTGTAAGGCATCTCAACCCACTAACGACATATCACATGTATTCATGTGTATATGCGTCTACCGAATCCCAAAAAAGTGTATCTAAAAAAGTACCTATACGAATTACATGCGTATGTGCATATAACTGTGCGTGATTAGACATCTATTTCATATGAAGCACACCATTAGTATTGTATTTGCTTCAGTCCATACCTATAAAAGTGAAGGAGCTCACAGACACAGAGAGAGAGAGAGAGAGAGAGAGAGAGAGAGAGTCAAGTGAAGTCGTTGAGGTCACGGGAAAAGAGAAGGGATATAAACTCTTTACATGTGAACTGTGAACTCTGTTTCCATAGGGGTTTGTGGTATTTACAGTTCACAAATGAGACCTCAGTCTTCAAGAGGAAGGCTCAGATCACATATAATAATCAATGCTGGTTTTGATTGAAATCAAAGGAATACAAAACACAAATTACGATTAGTGTCAGGGCGAAGCTAAGTCAATAAAAGATCTAGCAATGGCAGGCAACTGTAATCAACTGCACCATCAAACTCGTAGAGAGGGATCGTTGAGATGCGGAGAACACGGTACAATACATTCGGGCCATGGCGAAACCAAGCAGTGGGTGAGACCAACGGAAAGTTCATAGCGAAACAATCGCGGGTGAAGGGAAATATAACTTTCATTCAATGCAGTGTCATATTTCTAGTGGACAGAACTCAAATCAGAATTGTAGCAACGCATTCAGATACCCAACATGGAGAAAGTTTTCATATTTATGAAAGGCAAAGTCGTGTATATAATACTTCATCAGATCAAATTAACACACAAGAAAAATTACAAAATACATATAAAAACAAGAAGAAGAAAGAGGAGCTTAAACCAGCCCAGCAATAATATATCGAGTTCAAATTTCAAGGCCATGAATTTTTTCAATTGGGTATAAAAATTAGGCAAATCAAATAAATCACTGAGCTAACCAACCAAAAAAGGATCGTACATGCCTATAATCTAAACAAGGATTGGGTGCAGACTTATTCGATACCTCATCTTCCACCAGACAATTCAATAGCATCTTGGTTATAAACAGAATCTTCTCCCCAGTCAAATCTTCTTTGTAGTCTATCATACTCTTGCCTACGAGTAACTTCAATATGCTGCCATTCCTCCCACCTCTCAGCCAGCCCCTCACCTTCCAGCATCCGTACCACCTCTGACATTGCAGGGCGGTCCTCTGGTGATGACTGGGTACATAGCAATGCAACTTGAATCATCATTTCCACCTCTTGAATGTCGTAATTTTGACTTAGATTGGGATCTACAATATCATCAAGTTTCTTCTCCCTTTCCAGCTTCTTGACCTTCACAAGGAGAGAGATACAAATTTCATTAATTAGCGGAAGTAATTCATCCAAAGTAAAAGGGATGAGCCACAACTAAACATGTATGCTCATCTGGAGCCTTATCAAAAGTGGGTAATACTCTAATGTAGAAGTCACAAATTGACAGTAAGCCAGTGAACTCCCAGCTTGAGAAAGCTGCAATTCTCCCAATACAACTAAGGAATTGTAGAAATATTAAATGTTTGAAATAAAAAGGAAGCATTTCATCTTAATAATCTTCGTTATGTATATTATTTTTAAGGAGAACAACGTAATTGTGAAGTACATTCACAATTAAGTAAACTAGCTGCAAACCCGCACACAAATAAAACTATTTAAGAAAGGTAACATATATTTACTTATAATATATGAAAAGAGAGAGAAAGGTGTAGAAGCAACCCTATAGATGTTCCTCAGATTTCACAAATAGATAGCTTCCACTTCCAATTATCAAAATGGAGAAAGTAAGGAAAGAAGGAAGTAGCTGGTACAGAGAGATTGAGCCCAGAACTTTAAACTTCCCAAAGTTATTAGTTGAGGTTCAAGATTGAGCTTGGTCAAAATATCAAAATAAACTAATTTACATAAAATTTTCTACATGTTCGGTAATTAAATATAAAGAAAGTTATGCAAAGCAATCTCTAAGTAGATATAAAAACAGTTCATGCTTAAACAAAAAAAATAATCGTCCAGCTAATGGTCCTCACAATCCTCTCATGCATTTTAGACTTCTTAGACAATTAAGGATGTAGACCTTTAAGCTTCAAAAACTTGTGAGATCGATGAGAGATGATGGCGCACCTCATAAGAGCAAAGTTTAATGCTTTCAAAATTAAATATTACATTGGATAGGATGTTTCTAACCACAAATTAAATGTTGATGCATAGAAGTTTAAGAACTGAGATATAGAAGATTGAGAATAATTAATGGTAGTGAGGGCACAAATGATTTTTGCAGATCTCTTTCAGAAAGCAGGTTATAATGCATAAATCAGTCGAGAAAAATAACATTGATGTGTTTGCTCCAGCTGTATAAAGATTATGCAGCACCTAATACTTGTAACATAATTAAAATCAGCCATGTGTGCAATAATATGATATGAGTGTAAGAGATACGCACATAATACCAAGAAATTATCATAACAAGGTTATCTTACATGGTCAAGCAATAAAACATCATCTTCTTCCTCCAAGCGCGAAAAGTCAATTGCCCTTTGACCTGTCACAAGCTCTAAAAGCATGATTCCATAACCAAAAACATCAGTTCTTTCTGAAGACTTCCCAGTGGACAAGTATTCAGGTGCTATGTGGCCCATTGTCCCACGAACTTGAGTAGTCACATTAGTTTTTCTAACATCAACCAATTTTGCAAGGCCAAAATCACCAACAACTGCTTCAAAAGCTTCATCAAGTAACACATTTGCAGCCTTAACATCCCGGTGAATAATTTTAGGATTGCAATGTTCATGAAGGTACTCTAGACCACGAGCTGTCCCTAAAGCAACTCGTTTTCTTGTAGGCCAATCCAAAATGCGCCCCCCAGGTTTAACTTCTGCAACAATGCTAAAAGTCAGTATGATATCATCGGAAAGGCTCAGCTTGGTTGGTAATACTTTGATGATGACAATGCAAGTATAGAGAACCCTATTCCCCACTTTACCAACGTAAATATCTTTCCATTTTCATTCCACTATCTGTATATGAAAAGAACAGTAATTTCCATTGCAGCACCACCTAACAAGTCAACTCTTCAATAAAAGAGCCCAACGAGCGGGGGGGCCTTAGTCCTGTAATTTAGGGACACTTCTAAGCAGAATATCTCAACAATAATATAAAATCAAAGAGTTTTTAAAAGGAATTAGTCATTGCCAATCTAATCAACACTTCATGTTTTTTTAATTCTTCTTTTTTATAAGTAAACGATTGTATTAATAAGAATAGGTATAGCCCAAGTACACAAGATGGTATACAAGAGGTAACACCTATCTAGGAAGAAACTAAGGATACAAGAAAGTCATGAACAACAAGGCCATTAAAATCTACAGATGTGGCCCATAGAAATAGAGCTCTAATAAAAAGAGATCTAAATTCCTCTATTGTGCGCTCCTTGCCTTCGAACGTCCAATCATTTCGCTCCTGCCACAAGCACCACAGAATACAGATAGGAAACAACCTCCACACGGCTTTGATTTGTGAGATACCTCCTAGATTTGTCCAGCTGGCCAACAGTGCTGCCATTGAGGCGGGCATAACCCAAGCTAAGTCTAATCTACAAAAAACTTCATCCCATAACGCTCTAGCAAGCTTACAATGCAGTAAGAGATGATCCACAGTCTTGCCAATTTTCTTACACATGCAGCACCAATCTACTATGATCACCCTGTGTTTCCACAAGTTATACATCATCAAAATCTTATCTAGAGAAGTTTTTCAAGCAAAAAATGCTTCTCTAGGAGGTAGCTTGTTTCGCCAAATCCTTCTCCATGGAAACTGAACGTTCTGCGATTGTGTGAGAGACTTATAGAAAGCGCGAACCGAGAACATGCCTTTACGTGCAGGTACCCACAACAGCAAGTCAACACCTTGAGTGCTTAGAGTCATGGAATACAAGAGACTAAAAAATTCCTCAAAGCTACCAACTTCCCAATCTTGGGCCGCCTCATTGAAGTTGATGTTCTGTTGTACTCGATCCCCATATATCACCATAAGATCAACCACTGAAGCTTCTTTCTTACTTGCAACACGGAAAACTGAAGGAAGGATTCCTTTAGGACATTATTCCCACACCAAAGGTTGCTCTATAATTTTATTCTAGAGCCATCTCCCAGCACGAGTCTAGTGTGATGAGTAAACACCCCCCACCATTGTCTAATGTGCTTCCAGACTCCTGCCCCATAAGCTCCACTTACCTCTCTACTGCCACCAACACCCCCCCCCCCCCCAAAAAAAAAAAAAAACACACACACACACACAGACACCTCCATATTTGCAGTCAATCACTGACTTTCATAGGGCTTCTAGTTCCATATTACATCGTCACAACCATTTTCCAAGTAAGGCCCGATTGAAAATCCTTAGATTCTGATTCCCAACCCACCAGATGAGATTGGGGAGCGTACCTGATCCCAACTGACTACATGGAATTTGAATTCCTCCATTTCATTCCATAGGAAATCACGATGAAGTTTCTCAATTCGGGTCGCCACACTTGTTGCAATTGGGAATAAAGAGAGGAATTACGTTGATAAATTAGACAAGGTAATCTTGATTAAGGTGATCCTACTACCTTTCAACAAGTGTAGTCTCTTCCAACCTACCAATCTAAGTTCTATCTTCTCGATCACAGTATCCTAGATTGATTTAGCCCTTGAGACAACCCCCAACGGAAGACCAAGCTAATTCATAGGAAGAGAGGAGACCTTACATCCAAGAGTGTTAGCCAAGTATTGGATGTTACAAACATTGCCGACAGGCACCAACTCTGATTTGTCAATTTTAAACCTGCCACTTCAAAATAGAGTAGCAATGCCCTCAGTGCCCGAATTTGGTTTTGGTTTGCCTCACAAAATATTAGTGTATCATCTACAAACAACAAATGAGAACTGTTAAGAGTACCCATATTGGGGTCACCAACCAAGAATTCAGTCACAAAGCCATTAATAACCAAAGCCGAGATCATTCTGCTAAACACCTCTATAATAATAACGAAAAGGAGTGAGGGCAACGAATCTCCTTGTCTTAGGCCTCAAGAGCTTTTGAAGAAACCAACTAGGCTACCATTCACCAAAACTGAAAATTTTGCCATTGATACACACAATCTAATCCACGAACAACATCTCTCCCCAAAACCACACCTCCCAAGTAGGTAAAGTCGAAGTCCCAATTAAAATGATCATATGCCTTCTCCATATCCAACTTGCAAAGGATACCTATATTGAAAGATTTTAGTCTACTATCTATGCATTCATTAGCGATGAGAACCGAGTCCAGACTTTTGCTTGCCCCTTACAAATGCATTTTGGGATTTTGTGATAATTTTTTCCAATACCCCCCCTAGGCAATTTGCAAGCACCTTAGAAATGATCTTATATATCCCATTCACAAGGCTAATGGGCTAAAAATCCTTAACCTCTAATGCACCAATCTTTTTAGGAATGAGTGCAATAAAAGTGACATCAAGGCTTTTCTCAAATTTTCCAACTAAGACTAGTTCTTAGAACACCTTCATTAGATCGTCCTTCGCCACATCCCAACATGATTGAAAGAATTCCATAGAAAAACCGTTTGGACGCTTAGTCTTTTACCATTTTCCTCACCACTCCATGAACCTCCGACTCCTCGAAAGGCCTCTCCAATCAAGAGACATTATGCGGCTCAATTTGACTCAAAACCTAGTCCATCCAGATTTGGCCACCACCCCTCTTGCTCGGTAAGCAAATGTTCAAAAAATTGACTGAAATCTCTTGATTTTTGGTACCAAGAAATTTTTTCTAATAACGTCGGCCACATTTTAGAACTTACAATACCGACGCCCTTCTTGGATATCACCACAATCCAACATTATAGGAAAATGATCCGAATAAGGACGAGGCAGCCTCTTTAACATATTATCGGACCACGTGAATGTTCTCCCCATGAGAGGAATGTCCACCAAACTCAAGTTGAGAATACACTCCAAGAATTCTAACATTGCTGGCTGCAACCTGTTTTCTCCTGAACGTTCACTTGGAAACCTTGTAACATTAAAATCCCCACCTATGCACCATGGAAAGTCCCACTAGCTATGAACTTCAGCTAATTCTTCCCATAAAAACCTTATGGTACTGTCCAAATTCGGCCCGTAGATACTAGCAAAAGCCCACAAGAAGTTATCCTCCACATCACTAGAACACATCCTGAAGCCACATCCAATGCTAGATAAGCCCAATCCACATATGAACAGCTCCAGATTCTTCAAACAATTCTTCTTGTTATAGATTTCAACTTAGTTTCCTATAAACATACTATTTCCGCCTTCCACTCACGAAGCAAATTTTTTATACTAAGACGCTTATTGGCCTCTTTGAGCCATCGGACATTCCAACAAACAATTTTGGACTTCATAAAGAAGAAGCTAGCCCCTTCCCTTTGCATCTTTCTCGCTAGAGCTGCCCTCATAATTAAGAGACCAAGTTAGTATCTTCAGCTCCCTCTATTTTTTGGACCCAGGGTTTTTAAGCTGACTATGACCCACTTCAATGGCAGTGAGCAAAGCCATAAATTGTTCCTCATTTCCTTCACCTTGTGTAGAACCCAATCAAAAAAATTAGACTGGGTTGGTAACAAACAGTTAAGTGGTATGGGCTCCCCATCTCAAGTAGCCCACTGCGAGCATCGGCGTCCCCATTTCCTCCTCCGCGAAGATATTCCCACATTCCCATTTAGAGAGGCCCTGCATTGGGACAAGCGACTGTGAAGGTTCAACAGCTCCCTTCTCGCTTCCAAGGAGGGAAAACTCGTCGGAGTAAGCATCTCACCCCTCCACTATCTGCTATAGAGCCTCCGCAGGAAGAGTTACTTCATCCCTGCTACTTGTCGACGTTTTCTAGCTAAGATACGCCGAAGATCCGGCGCTCAGTGGTAAGGAGATTTCCAAATCTCTTTCAGAGCTTGCTGTCGACGGCTCTTCCACTGTTGCCGTCACCCTCTAGGCCACTGTTGAGTGTTCCTTGGCCTTTCACAACAAGGTCGGAGCCTTTTCCAATGAGGATGCCAAACTCTCACAGGTGGAAGGTGCCATGGATCACCTCCTTCTCTAATTCTCCATACGGGCTGGGTTCCCATTTCCTTTTTTTCCCTTTTTTAATTCTTTATTTCTCATAACCTATAGATCAACTTAAACTAAGGATTCTCTCTTTTAAGTCACTCATGTAGAAGCATGTACTTCAACTTCAGGCATTTTAATAGCCTCAGTGAAATTTTCCTGTGCTAAGTCCACCAAAAAACCAAGGCAGAACATAGTTTTAGATATTCTGTGTGGTGACTGTGTATACAACTGCAAATGTAGTATCCAACAGGTCCTATGTGGGTGTGTAAATGCATCAGTGCTTGTGCATTAAATAATCAACAGGTCCTATTTACATACATAACTTAAAGAACTGATACCTCGAAGACAAGAGGCAACACTCAAGTTCTGCATAAAAGGATAGACTAAAAGGCGCTCTCTATTAGTTGTGCAAAATCCAATCAGTCGTAAAAGATTCCTATGAACAGCAACACTTATCATCTCAACTTCCCGCTGGAAAGCTTGATCTCCCCCAGGACTCTCACAGTCAGTTAACCGTTTCACCGCCACTTTTGTGTTATCAGCAAGCACCCCTTTATAAACTTTTCCGAAACCTCCCTGTCCTAAAACATTTTTATCGCTGAAGCTGTCTGTAGCGAGCTGTAATTCCCTCCATGAAAATCTTGTTAATTGACCAAATGCAATTCTTCGATCAACTTCACCTGGGCAGTGAGTGCACAAGTTAAAATATTAAATCAAAACTTTCATAGGCAGATGCTATCAATTTGAGAATAAGTACCCAAGGACTAAGAAAAACAATAGCATGCCACAGAACAAAATACATTGATGAAAAAATAAACAGAGGAACTCATGGAGAAAAAGGCAAAAACAAGTATCTCTATAATTTAGTTTTCCAAATCCAAGTTTCATAGCTTTGATCAATTTTGTGTGCGTGTCGATGTAAACTAAGGTTTTCATTAGTTTCAGTAGTTTATCACAAAAAAGGACGAAAACAAAAATGGTCAAAAAATTAATTTAACCACAGAACAGGTTAATTATCTACATATATCATAGATTTACATGACATTGGTATAGAATACTGTTGTTCAATATTCTATACCAATCTAATCCAGCCTACAACATTCAAAAAGGATTTTAGACTTCTTCGAACCAGATTTCAAAAAGGTTATCCCAAAGATAAATTATGTGATGTCTGGCTCCATACCCCTGCTTGTAACAAACATAAGCAATAATCAACACAATGTGCTTCGCCACAGCATGTAATTTCAATATCCATAAAAAAGAATATTGTACAAAGAGAAATCAGTAAATTAGGTCGTACAAATAATTCTGTTTCACGCAATCTTTTTTCCTTCAACTTCATCAATGTTGATCTAGTTTGTAGTACAGTAAAAAGTTCATTTTTCTAAAGTTAAAATAAAGTAACAAAAAAATTCATTTTTTTATTGGCACCAGGTATCCGAAGACAAAGTCTTGACTAATCCCAAGGGTGCACAGGCCCTTGGCAATGAGCTTCCTGCAAGTGCATCTTGGGTAATTCAAGGGCAAATTCCCCTTCTGATGGCCCATAAAAATTGTTTGCACTCAAGAGAATTTGAAATATCATTAAAAAAAATGATCATCCTAGTTGAAAGATACTTTCTATTAGAAAAAAAAAATGAAATATCATCAAACCAATTTAGAAACTTGGCTAATTTCAAGTGAGTTCTTAAGAATTCTGCACTGATATTTTAAATTTCATAGAAGGCTTGACCTAATGGCTTCACGTTGAAGATGTCACCTAAAAATCTTAACATTATTCTAAGTTGAGGACCATAATATCTTCAATTATTTATATTAATCCCGAGTAAAACGGGACGAAAATAATCACCATTAACAATTTAATTTAGAAAATTCATCGCAGGCTACTTAATAAGTTCAATGGGTAAAGGGGACAACAAACCTGCAACATCCACAAAAACTTCACGCTTGTAGTCTTTGTGTCTACCCTTACACAAAATAAACAGAACACCACCAAGAAGAAGAATAACAGCAAATCCTCCAACAATTCCAAGTATGACTCCAATATTTGGCTTATTTGACCCACCTGTCAATAGGGAAAATCTTGGCACTAAGCTAGTAAAACAAAAGATTATCTGCACCAGTGTAGTTCAGAAAACTTTCTCAACATTATGAATCAAATCCAACAACCTGAATCTCCACTATTAGATGCACATGAAAGAGAGGCGTTTATACCACAATTCAAATTGTTTCCAGTAAAGCTGAAACAAGCAAGAACCAGGTGTGTCGTTAAAAGTAAATAATAATAATAATAATGATAATAATAATAATAATGATAATAACAATATAGGAACAACAATAGCAGTAATGATGATATATATACTGTAGAAACTTATGGAGGGAAAATACTTCACTACTCTTATTCATTGATGTATAACAGCATATATATATTTTTTGATAAATAAACAACAGCATATATATATACTACATACAATTGACAATTATACCCTCACAAGCTACACTTATTACAACCATGTCCTCTAACACTCCCCCTCAAGCTGGGGCATATATATCATACAAACCCAGCTTAAAACAAATAAGTTTTAACTAACTCCAACACAAAGACGTGGTAAAGATATCTGCGAGTTGATTGGCAGACTTCACAAACGGTTTAGAAATGTCACCACTTAGTATTTTTTCTCGAATGAAATGACAATCAATCTCTACATATTTAGTCCTCTCATGGAATATAGGATTAGAGTCAATATGCATTGTAGCTTGATTATCACAAAATAACTAGAGGGATAGGAGCTGGAAACCCAATCTCTTGAAGGAAGTGTTTTAACCATATCAGCTCACTAGTGGTGTGAGCCATTGCCCTGTATTCAGTTTCTACACTAGACCGAGCTACTATTGCTTGTTTCCTACTATTCCATGTAACCAAGTTACCTCCCACAAAGGTACAATATCTAGTAGTAGATCTTCTATCTGAATGAGATCTTGCCTAGTCAGCATCTGAAAAGGCTTCAACCCTAAGATGTCCATTTGGATGTGAGACCCTAGGCATTTGGAAAAACTGACTCAGTACACTCATTGCATAAGAGATGTCCGGTCTAGTAATAGTGAGATAATTCAATTTCCCAACAAGTCTTTGATACCTACCTGGATCTCCAAACAACTCCTCTTCCTCTTTCAAGAATTTATGATTTGGGTCCATAGGGGTGTCAATAGGTCGTGCACCCAACATGCCGGTTTCTTCCAGAAAGTCAAATACATATTTCCTCTGAGATAGGTTGATACCCTCTTTAGATCTATTGACTTCAATTCCAAGGAAATATCTAAGCTTGCTCGAGTCTTTTGTCTAAAAATGATCATGTAAACATTGTTTTAGCCTAGCAATTCCAGCAGAGTCACTCCCAGTAATTACAATGCTGTCCATATATACAACCAACAAAATGTGACCTGCATCACTATGTAGATGAAATACTAAAGGGTTTGTTTGGCATCTAAGAAAACCAAATGCCAATACAACATCAGAAAACTTCCCAAACCATGCTCGAGGAGACTGTCTCAAACTATATAATACATTTTTTAACTTGCATACAGTACCTTGATACTCTCCCTGAGCAACAAACCTAGGTGGTTGCTCCAAAGAAACTTCTTCACGCAAGTCGTCATGCAAAAATGCATTCTTAATATCCAGCTGGAATAAGGGTCAATCTAAATTAGTAGCAAGAGAGATCAATCTTGAACAGAGGAGAATTTGTCAACCTGGGAGAAAGTCTCCTCATAATCAATGCCATATGTTTGAGTGTAACCCTTAGCAACCAAGAGGGCTTTCAGATGTTCCATCGAACCATCAGGATGAAATTTGAATGCATATACCCATTTACAATCAACAGGTTGCTTAGCAGGTGGTAGTGGAACAAGATCTCATGTCCCATTATGGTAAAGGAGAAAGGAGAGAAACCATCGTGAATTGATGAAGGCATTGAGTTAATAAGGTGACAAGAAGTAAGAACGCCATCACTCCAAAATCCTTTAGGAACATGCATGTGCAATAAAAGTGCTCGGCTTACATTTAACAAATGATGATTTTTGTATTCAGCCCCCCCCCCCCCTAAAATTCTGTCGAGGTGTATAAGAACATGAAATTTGATGAACAATTCCTTTATTACTTAAGTATGTAGCAAAGGCACTAGATTGATATTCTCTAACATTATCATAATGCAAACTTGAACCCTTCTGTTAAATTGGGTTTTAAATTCTTTCCAAAACACTTTGAATATGGAAAGAAGTTCAGATCTTGTCTTCATCAGAAACACCCATGTCACACAAAAATAGTCATCAATAAATGTGACAAAATACTGAAACTTATTTGATTAAATGTGTTGATTGGTCCCCATACATCGAAGTGAACTAATTGAAAATGACTTGGGGCTCGTTTATCAACTCTAAGTACAAAGACACACGATGATGTTTACTAATTTGGCATGCTTCACAAGGAAAGGGAGACACATTTTCTAGATTCCCAACCTGATGCTTCAAAAGGGAAAGAGAGGGGTGACCAAGGCGATAGTGCCATTCATAAGCAGACGATGAGAAGGATGTAAAGGCTCGAGTGGGTGACCATTTAACATCAAGATAATACAAACCACAAGCTTCATTCCCTGTAACAATCATGTTTTCCATCTTGAGATCCTAAAAGACACATGAAAATGAATAAAAGATCACTGAACATTTAAGACTTTGAGTAATCTTACTAATGGACAGCAAACTAAAGGGACAACTAGGAAAATATAGAATAGATGACAAGGATATAGAGTCAGTGAACTTAGGGGATTCACTTACTATAACTTAAGCAAGAGAACCATTAGCGAGAGTAACACTTTTTAGAGATGTCACAGTATCTAACTTAGATAAGACAGAGGACAAACTAATCAGATGTTTATTAGCTCTTGAATCAATGATCCATGAATCTTGAGTGGATGAGGCAAGACATAAGAACGCTATACCTAATTGGGCAATAATAGTTGTGAAAGATGAAACCCGTGTGTAACCCAAAAGCTTGTCATACTCATCCTTTGATATACTAATCATATCTTGGCAAATGACTTGATTAGCGAATCTAGATGGTCTACCATGTAGATCCCAATAATAGTTCACCAAGTGGTCAGTTTGACCACAATGGGTGCACTTACGAGATTCTTGACCTCGAGTGCAATTACCTTTGACATCAGTTCCCCCACGTGAGCCGACCACCTAGGCCTCCATGCCCACCGGGTGCAACATAGGAGGCAACCTCATCATGTAACTATGACTCAAATTTTGTTGTCATGGATGCAGAAAAAATATCACAACTGAACTTGGAGATTGAAACTCCACACAATATATGAGAAAAACTACAATTCAACTTGAAGATCCAAGAAACACAATCTGGAAATATAGAAACTTAGCCCAAGTACCCAAATAACAAAATTTCAGCCATGTATCTATCAAAATTACACTGTATCTAGGGGTGTAACAAGTCTGGTTCGGTCCAGTTTTGTACATAGTTTAGAGCCAAACCGGTATATACCGATTTTGAAAATTTAAGAACCAATTCCAAATAGATTTACTACCGAAACTGAAACTTCCGGTTTTTCCTATTTTGGGTCCGGTTTTTCCAATTTTACAGATTATCTATGTTAGTAATAATATGATCTTTATATATACTAAACTCTTAATTTATTTATATTATAGTATAAGTACATCATTTTATAATAATTAACACATACTAGTAGTATTGAATTTAACTATAGTCTATATAAGTTATAGACCTTTTATATGAGTATATCTGATCAAATGTATAAAAATATATTTACAAAAAGAATACGTATTATAATTTATTATGCCAAAAATGTATTTATCATTGATATATATATATATATATATATCAAAAGTAAGTTTATATTAATAACTTAATATTAATGTTTATGTTTAAGATTAAATTTTTTGTTATATTAATTTTATATTATAAGATTAAGATCTATATGTTATATCAAATGTTATATTAAAAATTATAAGATTAATTTTATATTATATCATGTTATATTAATTTTTTGTTATAAGATTAATAAACTTGAATAATAATATTAGAATTTCATGTTATATTAATTAGCAATTTAGCATATAATATATCTAATAAAATATAAAAAATTATAAATATATACCGGTCCAATTTAGTTTAAACCAGTTTTCAAAAGATGAAAACCGGTACCGCAACGGTTTAGGACCGGTTTCGATTTTTAAGAACCAGTTCCGCACCAAACTGTTGTGAAAACGATGACAATAAAGTGAAAAATATGGAATACGAAAGAGAAAAAATCACACACGACACACAGATATATGTGGTTCGGCAAATTGCCTACGTCCACAGGAGCTGCAGAGGATTTTATTGCTTGAGGAATCACATTACAATGGAGGGGCGAAATACTGTTCACCAACAGTGTTGTACAGTACGGCCATAAGTGTAGAAAACACTTTATTTATAGTGAAACGGCGAAAAAAGCCCTAGATTTGAAATTATACGATGTTCGCTCGACGCGTGCGTCTTCGCTCGAGCTGCGTGTTGAGCACGCGTCGAGCAAACTCCCTTCCGCAACGACTCGAGCTCACTGTCGAGCAGACATCGAGCGTTCAACTCTGCCTGATTTCGCTCGAGCGACTAATGCCTCCGCTCGAGCGAACTTCCTTTCCCGCAACCGCTCGAGCGAACTATCGAGCAACCTTCGAGCATTCGAATCTGCCTGGCTTTGCTCGAGCGGCAAAGGCTACCGCTTGAGCGAAGTGGACCAGACTCCACAATACCCAACAATTCTCCCACTTGGAGACTGGTACACTTGCTGCATCGTCCTCTTCCTCAAATGTGATATCCTCCACCTCTGCAACTCACTGCCCCTGTTTTCATGCTAGAAGACCAACTGAAGTTGCGCACAACTTCAGTTTCTCAAGTGTAACACCCTTAGTCAACATATCAGCAGGGTTCTTGCTTCCACAAATTTTCTCAAGTAACAATTGTCCGTCATCTAACAATGATCGTATAAAGTGATACATAATCTGAATGTGCTTGGTCCTGGAATGAAATGCTGGATTCTTAGCAAGGAATATGGGACTCTGACTATCACTGTAGAGAGTGCTTTTCTGATTCTTTTTACCCAATTCCTCCAAGAAGCCCTGTAACTATATCATCTTCTTTGCAGCGTCTGACACTGCAATATACTAAGCTTCTGTAGTAGACAAAGAAACTGTTTTCTGTAGATTAAAACCCCATGACACTGCAGTACCACCAAGAGTATAAACAAAACCCGTGGTACTCTTCCTACTATCAATGTCTCCAGCTAAATCAGCATCAACATAGCCCTGCACCTCTAAGCTCTCTCCTGAGAAACACAAGCAGGTTACTGAGGAGCCTTTTCGGTACCTCAAAATCCACTTCACTGCTTCCCAATATTCTTTTCCTGGGTCACTCATGTATCTACTCACAACTCCCACTGCATGGGCAATATCTGGTCTTGTGCAAACCATAGCATACATAAGTGAACCAATAGCTGAGGCGTAAGGAACCTTACTCATGTAGTCTTGTTCCTCTTCTGACTCGGGTGACTGATTCTTGCTGAGTCTAAAGTGACTGCCCAAAGGTGTGCCAACTGGTTTGGCCTTGTCCATATTAAACCTGCTGAGTACCTTTTTCACATACTCAGCCTGTGAGAGTCTCAACGTGCCTCTGACTCTATCTCTGACAATCCTCATGCCAAGGATTTGCTTTGCAGCTCCCAAATCCTTCATTGCAAAGTGCTCTGACATCTGCTTCTTCAGATTGTTGATCTCATCAATACTAGCCCCTGCAATAAGCATGTCATCCACATACAACAGTAGAATAATATAAGAATTGTCAAAATGTCTGACATAGCAACAGTGATCTGCTTGACATCTGATGTATCCTGCACTGTGTATGAAGTTATCAAATTTCTTGTACCACTGTCTAGGAGCTTGCTTCAGGCCATACAAGCTCTTCTTCAGTCTGCAAACTGAATCTTCCTTTCCCTGTACTACAAACCCCTCAGGCTGGTGCATGTAGATGTCTTCTTCAAGGTCTCCATGAAGAAAGGTTATCTTCACATCTAACTGCTAGAAATAAATCTTCGGTAGCAACCATAGACAGTACCATCCTGATGGTTGTGATCTTTACCACAAGAGAAAAGATCTCAGAGTAATCAATACCCTGCTTCTGTTGAAAGCCTTTTACAACAAGTCTAGCCTTGTACCTCTTACTGCCATTATGCTCAGTTTTTACCCGGTACACCCACTTGTTGTGTAATGCCTTCTTCCCTGATGGAAGTTCTGTCAACTCCCATGTCTGATTCCCTAGAAGGGAATCCATCTCATCTTTCATGGCTAGCTCCCACTTGCTAGAATTTTCATCTTGCAAGGTTTCTTCATAACTCTGCGGTTCTCCATCATCTGTCAACAGAATGTAGTTCAAGGTTGGTGAGAAACGCTGTGGAGGACATCTAGTCCTAACTGACCTGCGAACTGCAGCTGTAGACGTGGACGGTTCTGAAACTGACTGCGGAATAATAGGAATGGGTGCACTGGACCCACTCTCCTCGTCACTCACATCTCTACACTGCACTGTGACCTTTGGTAGGTCATCAAATCTTACGAACTCGGATTCCTGAGGAGCTACTTAGGAAGTTGTACTAGACTTGTCCTTGTACACAATCTTCTCATTGAAAATCACATTCCTGCTTCTTATAATCTTCCGACCCTGATCATCCCAGAAACGATAGTCAAATGCCTCGTCTTCATAGCCAATGAAATAGCATTTCTTTGACTTAGCCTCAAGTTTACTACGAGCATCAGGATTAATAAGAACATAAGAAAGACAACCAAAAGTTTTAAGGTGAGAAAATTTAACATCTTTCCCGCTCCAAACCTCCTCAGGCAATTCACAATCTAATGGGACGGATGGCCCCCTGTTGATCAAGTAGACGGTAGTGCTGACCGCATCTGCCCAGAAAGTTGGTGGTAGTCCGGCGTGCAATCTCATGCTTCTAGCATGCTCATTAATGGTTCTGTTCATACGCTCCACAACTCCATTTTGCTGTGGTGTCCCAGGAATGGTCTTCTCCATTCTAATACCCTGAGCTGCACAGTACTCCTTGAACCTACCATCAATGTACTCGCCACCATTGTCAGACCTCAAACATTTCAGTTTCAAGTCTGTCTCTGTCTCAATCATGGCCTTCCAAGTCTTGAATACATTAAATACATCAGATTTATGCTTCAAGAAATAATCTCATACCTTCCTACTATGGTCATCAATGAACGTGACATAGTAACGAGAACCTCCAAGAGATGCCACTGGGGAAGGTCCCCACACCTCTGTGTGTACAAGATCCAGTTTTCATGTCTTTGGCGTTCTGCCACTTTTCAAGAAACTGACCTTCTTCTGTTTCCCCATAATGCAACTCTCACACATACTGAGATCAACTGACTTCAGTTCTGGTAGCTTGCCTCTGGACAGAAGTTCTTTCATACCCTTCTGACTCATATGGCCAAGCCTACAATGCCACAAATCTGCTGTGCTCTCTGCAACGGTAGTAGCAATAGTGTTAATTAAACCGGTAGTCATATATAGTGTACCAGTTTTCTTACCCCGAGCCAGTACCAATGCCCCTTTTGTGACCTTCCAGGTGCTATCTGAGAACACTACTGAATGACCACACTCATCGAGCTGCCCAACAGAAATGAGGTTTTTCTTCAACTCAGGAATGTGTCTGACCTTTTGCAAGGTCCATTTGTTCTTGTTAGGGAGTGCAATGTCAATGTCTCCCATCCCCACCACGTTCAAAGCCTCTCCATCAGCCAGATACACCTTCCCAAAGTCACCTGCAACATAGTTCCGCATTAACTCCCGGTGGGAAGATGTATGGAAGGAAGCCCCTGAATCCAGTATCCAGTCATCAACTAGACTATGAACTGCAAACAATAATGCAACCCGTACTTCTTCAGTTACAACATTAGCACTATCATTCTCGGTCTTCTTAGGATTTTTGCAGTTCTTCTTTATGTGGCCAGTTTTGCCACAATTCTAGCAAGTTGTCTGCTGACCAGGCCTTGACTTGCTCTTGCCCCTGTGCTTTGATTTTGATCTTCCTCTGTTTGAGTTCCTATCTTGTGATCTCCCTCGAGAATCAATATTCAGTGCTGAACTCGAACCCAAGATCTCGCCAGAATCTTTCCTGCGCACCTCTTCAGCCAAAATCAAATCACGAATATCATTATACTTTAGTTTAGATTTACTGGCAGAATTACTAACAACCATTCTCATGGCTTCCCAGCTATTTGGCAATGAAGCCAACAATATCAGTGCACGTATCTCATCATCAAATTTAATTTCAACAGACGACAATTGATTTGTGATAGTATTAAAATCATTCAGATATTGTGCAACAGACATACCATCCGCCATCTTTAAATTGAATAACTTTTTCATCAAGTGTACCTTGTTATTCGCTGACGGCATTTCATACATACCTGACAAAGCCGTCATGAGATCCGCAGTCGTCTTCTCCTTGATGACGTTGTGTGCAACAGATCTAGACAGGGTTAATCAAATAACCCCCAGAACCTGTCGATCCAACAGATTCCAATCAGCCTCCTCCATCTTTTCCGGTCGCTTCCCCAATAATGGAAGATGGAGTTTCTTCCCATAGAGGTAGTCCTCTATTTGCATTCTCCAGTAACCAAAATCCGTGCCATCAAACTTCTCGATCCCCGATACCTTCACTTCATCTCCAGCCATCGTTTTCCCTTAGACCAGAACCTTGGCTCTTGATACCAATTGTTGTGAAAACGATGACAATAAAGTGAAAAATATAGAATACGAAAGAGAAAAAATCATACACGACACACAGATATACGTGGTTCGGCAAATTGCCTATGTCCACGGGAGCTGCAGAGGATTTTATTGTTTGAGGAATCACACTACAATGGAGGGGCAAAATACTGTTCACCAATAGTGTTGTACAGTACGGCCATAAGTGTAGAAAACACTTATTTATAGTGAAACGGCGAAAAAAGCCCTAGATATGAAATTATACGATATTCGCTCGAGCAGCGTGTCGAGCGCGCGTCGAGTGAACTCCCTTCCGCAACGGCTCGAGCTCACTGTCGAGCGGACATTGAGTGTTCAACTCTGCTTGATTTCGCTCGAGCGGCTAATGCCTCCGCTCGAGCGAACTTCCTTTCCCGCAACCGCTCGAGCTCATTGTCGAGCAACCTTCGAGAGTTCGAATCTGCCTGGCTTCGCTCGAGCGGCGGCCTATACCCAACACAAACCGTTTACAAACTGGACCGAATCTAGTTCAACCGGTTTTCCATTTTTTTTTACACCCCTAACTGTATCAGCATATATCGGCTTTGAATTGCACTATTTCAACCGATATCGGACTGTATCAGCTTGGAACCAGCCTGTATCAGTTTGTATTGATTATCGGCCGAAACCAACTTCAACCTAAACTCAAAACCGGATTAGGTTATCCTAAACGAGAATAAGTGGTTTGGGAATTACCTTATCTTCGTTACCAAACAGGCATTATTCTAGATTAGGAACAAGCTCCTACTCCAGGTTGGGGTTATCCGCACTTGAGGATGGGATTGGTTATCCCTGCAACCAAACACTACATCCCTTTGACGTTGTCGGCGCCAGGCAACACTTCCGACAACCGCTGACGACAGGGAACACATCGGGATGCACTCACAACGACGGGTACTCACCCCTGGTGTCCAATACCAGAGACAACACCGGAAACTCGCTGGAAACAACTTCAAACACCTACAAGCCGCCGACGACGAAGAGAGAAGCCACTAGGAAGTGCGGAGGATGACGACAACCTCGAATCCGGCAGCTGCAAACACTAGTGAGCTTAGATCCGGTGACAAAAGTCGGATACAACACCAGAAAAACAATCCAACAAGTTCAGACCACAATGAGCTTGATTTCGGCTTGAACCACTGAACACCACTTATCCCCATTCAACAACCGTGAGGTCTGATACTATGTAGAAACTTATGGAGGGAAAATACTTTACTACTCTTATTCATTGATGTACAACAACATATATATATATACTAAATATAATTGACAATTATACCCTCACAAGTTACACTTATTACAACCATGTCCTCTAACATACCATAATTTAAAAACAAATGTATTATTTGATTCGACACATACTTTGCATATGAATTAAACCCATGAAGAGGAAAAACATTCGGAGTACCCAAGTACAAAATACCTTCAGCTTCTACAGCCATGGATAGACTAGATCAAATTGCCCTTTATTGAGCAATTCCAATTCTAACCCAAACATTCAATGACCCAAACTCATTCCTATTCTGTGAACTTCACAATGGACAGCCAGGTGAACAGATTTGAGATCGTGGTGGCTCATCTTTCTCTATCCCTTGGAATTTGCAGCTTCTCAAATAGTTCAATGAAAATTTATGCATACTTGACACTGATGCCTTGAGGAGATTGGATCATTTCAATTCTTTCTTGGGTTCCTTTCTTAATTAACAAAATTTCTTCCTATGACTATGGAGCGATTAAGTTAATTAAGAACATTAAATTATGGGATGAAGATTGTGAAGGGCGGAGCCTAAGAGATAAGAAGATTGTGAAAGAGCACAGTCTAACTTCATTGGTGTCTTGTAATGGATATAGAAAGAATTCTTCACTTGGGTTCATTGGATGCACCTCATCCCCATTTGGGATTGATAGTATAAAGAGTAATACTACATATAGTCGTGAAGTGTACAAGTGCTATACAAGTGTTTTGAAAAAGAGTGGAGTCCACTATTAAAAATTTAATTTTTTCATGTGGGTCCGTCTCGTATTTACTTACTTTTTTCAAAAGAATTGCGTAGCCCTTGTGCACTCTACAACTGCAAATATCATTTCTCTAATATAAATAATAGTTAATCAAGTACAGATGAAATTTTCCATAGATGAACCTGAGATCATCCAAATCCTAGAGATCTTCTTCAACAGTACTTTAGATATACATATGCAAAACAATTAATGTTGTTCATACTTGTACGTTGGAATTTGGAATAAATGCTCAGGAATCTGACCACTCAGATAATTTGATTCAAGCTGACTGCAAAAAGAGTTTCAACCATGTCATCAAGTGATGAAAGAACCTCAGAGACAAATTAAACTTTAAGAGTATAAGCTAAACAGGTAACAATTTGAATTTTTCATCATTTCCACATTGTGCAAGATATTACATACAGACGGATTAATTTTGGAAGACTTGAAAGTGACTCAGGAATGGTCCCATTGAGGTTGTTTTGACTCAAAGTCCTGCATTCACAATCAAAACAACATAATGTTAGGTAAAGATTATCAAAGATGCATACACTCATCCTGAAAACTGACACTGCAGGAATCACTTACAAGAACTGAAGCGCTTTAAGAGAACCAAGAGAAGATGGTATTTCACCAATTAAAATATTATTTGACAAATCCAAACTTTCCAAACTGGTAAGATTTCCGAACTCTTTGGGTATCTCACCAGTTATGCGATTTCCTGGCAACTGACTGCATGATGAATAAAACAGAGACACATTATGGTTGCACTTAAAAGCATATTGCTTACATATATGTCAATGGATGGAGAATATTATTACCATAAAGCTCTAAATGAAATCTCCAGCATGCAAGAATTCGAACATCCATGTTTCCAATTCAAGGCCATGACCATTGAAAAAATGTTATCAACAAAGATGATGTCATTATGGCAACAACTTCTACCACTTCTATGCACAATTCTATAGAATTGAAACTCTATATCTGCTGGCATGACAAAAATTTCATGCCAAGTGTAATGGTTATTTTCTCTCTTAAAACCTCTTTTAAGGTATTCGTGCATATCTTTTTTTCATATATAAGTGGCAGTAGAGAATATCTAAAACATCCACCAAAAAAGCTGCGGGATGGCATATCTAAAGCACCCACTTTTGACACAAACTAGGGAATGATTGGCCATAACATATTTGTAAACTTGCAAAAGCAAAAACAAAAAAAAGGAAATAAGCTTCAACTCCATCAATTTTCATTTGAAGTTCCAAGAAAGAGAAAGACGGCACCCTAATGCTTTGATTTAATATCTACATTACCTGAATTCATAAATCATTTTGCCTTTAGCCAAATCATCTCAATTTATCAGATTAATGGTTTCATTTTCCAATCCAGTACAAACGTGCAATGCCAAGTTCCTATTTTTTTCATTTTTTATATTATGTCTTATTTTTTATCTTTTTGGAATTCTAAGTTTTAGCCTACAAGAATAATAAAAAAAACAACATTATTGCTGCCTTTTTTGCCATTCTTGTTGAATCTATCAAAAATATTATTTAAAAATTAAGATTGAGTGGCATATGCAGTAGCCATTAATAGTGTGGTTAAAGAATTTTCCATGGAATGTTTTTGCTTATTTTCTCAATTCTTATCTTTATAGCCTTTTTTTTTTTTTTTTTGTCTTTTTTTTTTTAAATCTCAAATCCCAGTTTTATAGAATCAACACTTGGCAGCACTAATGTTTTTCATACTTACAGAGACAAGAGAGATTTTAAAGTTCCTACTTTTGGGGACAAGGTTCCAGTAAATCCCATTGATAACAATGTTCTGCAAAGAAACAATACATATAAGCATAGGCCAGAGTAAAGTTGGAAAAATATGCAAGAAAAGAATATAACCTTTTGTGAATCAAGGAAGTTATGATTTGTTGGCAACAATATCACCAAGACTAATATGATTAATAAAAGGAGGGCTACATTAAATGGTATCTTACACATGCTGAACATTATTATTGCCATCGCACCGAACATTGGCCCAAGTGCAAGGGTTAACTTGATCAACATTCCAATTAACGAGCTGATCAACTGAAGCATTCAATGAAGTCTTCAATGCAATCAGGGCATCACCTGAAATAGAACAGAGGAATACTCATCACCTAATCAAGCTAATGCGTTAAGATGCAACACTTCAGAAACACATAAAATATCACAAAAAAGAAAAAAAAAAAAAGAGAGAGAGAGAGAGAGAGAGGATGTCCTCATTAAGTCCCACTAACCCTTGCAATCCTCTTTTCTAGAACTGAACTTTGCCATGGAAAGGAGAAAAGGGATTTTTTTTTTTTTGTTTTTTTTCTTTCGGGGGATGGGAGGAAAGTGGAGAATCTGTCATATTAGAGTTAAAAACAGCATGCCGTGTATGTGTCATAATCAGTCATTTTAGTTTATGTTTTACATAAAGAAATTAGCCATTATTTTATCAGCATTCAAAAGGCATACTTGATCAGGTTCCAAATAAGATAAGTAGCATGCCAAAGATCAATAATGCATATCATATCTTCACTATTCTTCAGCTTTAATTACCAGTGGTTTACGTTTGGAACAGAGAATAGGTACCCTCATTACACCCCACTAAGCCTCAGAATCGTATTTGAAGAATTGCACACAGGTAGGAAATTGAATGATGCATTTTTTTTTCTTATAAGTAAAAATTGAATGATGCATAACATGCCTTCACTAGTCTTGAGCTTTAATTGCCAACGGTTGAGGTTTCAAAAGGATAGCAGATACTCTCAGTACATCCCCACTAACCCTCAGAATCATCTTTCTCGAATTTCAGATGGACGGGAGGAGAGAAAAAGGATTTTACTTTTTTTTTTTTTTTGGGAGGGGGGAGGGATAGGTAAAATTGCATCGGCATCTAAAAGACATGCTCAATCAGGTTCATAACAAATCAAAAAATAATCCAATGGATAAATGCTGCAAATCCTGCCTTCACTAATCTTCAGCTTTGACTGCCAATAATTTTAGGTAGCATCACAGAATAAATCATGATCTTACTCATAAATAACAGGATTCAAAACAAAATTGAAAGGTTTCTAACTGTTCAAAAACTTCTTGGCGTATCAGGCTAGTAACACGTGTAGTCTGATTGACTGCGAACTTTCTCATAAGATTGATGTTGAGTACCTCTCATCACTCTAGTTCAATAACTGTTTCCTATATCAAAGTGCACTTGCTGCAAGAATACTATAATTATCCATATATGAGTCAACCTTTCCATTAACTTCTTAAAGAAAAAGAATAACTCAGCTTCTCAACCTAAAAAGATCTAATATTTTGTTATTTGTTTTACATTTGTAACAAGCCCAGAACTAGAAAGCAATTCAATGGCAAATGTATGAGAGACAGAAAGAGATACAAACCATCAGTTTACATTTTTTTTCTATTTCAATAAGTTCATTAAAATAGATGAAAGGATGGCTAGCCATGTACAAAAAGTGTACAACACTGATTCTAATTTTGTTGGACTTGCAATCCAACACCTTTGTTGAGATCTACAGCATCAGACCGTTTAACTTAGCTTCTTTCCATCATTACATATCAACAGTTGATACTGAAAACAGTAGATAAACTTGGCACACATGTACAGCATAGATAAATAAATAAACTAATATGGCCGGGCAGGTCACACTACCATACCTTGAGAATCAGGCAGTGCAAAAGACTGCAAGCAAGCCAATATCAAAACAGTGAAAACAAGTTCCATTTTCTATGACATCAATTCCTTTTACCCGCCCAGCGAGATGCTATCATCAATGAATACGTGAATGAGAGCCATCGCTGCAGAGACATCCCATCATTGAATTGTAAACTCTTAGATTCAAAATAAACCCCATGCGTAATGTATTCTAAGTTAAGGCAGACTACAGCAATTGATATTTTTCACAGGGAGAAAATCAACAGAAACTTGTATGCTTATGCTTGTCAGGGCCAATTGGACGTGTGTCTCTCTATGAGTCTATGTGTCAGTGTGAGAGTAGTCTTCTGCTGGTGTGTAACGGCAGAAGAATTATACCACAATCCTGAAAACGCATTGATGATGAAGTAAACTGACAGACTGAAAGTTAAAGGGGGATACATATCCCACCCCGGTAACCTCTTGTCATTCATCCCATCTCCTTGTGAGTCTTAAAGTGTCAAGGTCAGATATACATATGCGACAATGCTATAAAAGCTAACTTCTTGAGCTAAGATACCATACCAAGTGTGACCTCAACCATAACTCCAGTCTTCCATTTTGAATTACAATCAGCGAGAGTTCTGTAGGATAAGTCACCTTAAGGGAAAGCTATTTCGTCAAAAATTTAACATGGAAAGAACTTTAAACAGAATATTCCGCTTTATATATGGTTTCCACTTTCAACTAAATAGTTAGTAGGCTTTTGACGTTGACTTGATTAACCCCTCCATCCCCAAAAATACTCAAAACGGGCACTCAAATTATTAGTACTTCCTGTCTACGCAAAGAAAAATATACAAAAACAGTGTGTTTAAATCAATCTGGCCATGATCTTTCAATCCCACACAATTTTCAATACCATTTAATTAAGACTGCAAAGGGAAAAAAAAAAAAACATGAATTCCAACTGAAACGCAAACTAGCTCAAATCAAGTCGATAAACGATAGCCTAAAAAAAATTCAGTGAAGATGAAAGAATTTAAGTCAAACTAGAGTGCTTAATCGCCTCATTCACAACGACTATTTGTTTATCCACTAGTCTTTTCTGAGATCTTCATTTCTATTTCCCACAGGTTCTTCACAACTAAAGCGTATAGAAACGTTAAAGTAAAAAGGAAAAGGAAAATTGAATAACGGAGAGTCAAAATCACTTTAAGTTAAGAGAAAAGAAAAGAATATGAGAAATTAACAATAAAACGTCAAAGAAGAAGAAGAAGAAGAAGAAGAAACACCTGTTGAGAGGAATCAAATTGGTTAACGTAAAGAACCGAATCAAACTTTCTGATCTTTTTCCTTTGGTTTGGATTACTATTTGGAGTAAGCTTAGCTGGATGAGATGAGCTGCTCCGAGCGAGAAGCCTTTTGGAGTTAACAGCGAATCCTGAAGAGAGGGTTGTTTGGTCTTCGACTTTTTAGGACCTTAAATATATATAATGAATAAAAAAAATGTATTTGTGGTAGAAGTTTGACTCGCTGTTAATGTACTCTGCAAAGAGTCGGTAGATTAAAGACCATAAAAGTGGTCACTGGCTGCTTGGATGGTCCACTCTCTGTGACCATAGACAGTCATTGATTAGTGTTTCCTCATTTTCTCGCTCGTGCTTGTGAGAAAGTGAGAGATAGCAATTCCCGCTTCTTTCATGTTATGTTTTTTCCTAGATTCAGCTCCTCTTCCCGTAGTAAGAACATCTACTGTATAGGGACGTGATCGGTGTGATTCGATCGTATTTTAGATATTTTTTAGAATTAGATCGGTATATATCTGTTTTACAAATTTAAAAATAGATGTTAGACCAATTTCTCATTGAAATGTTTATTATTAAATTTTGGTCTCGTTCGGTCCAATTATATAGATTATTAATATTAGTAATAATGTAATCTTTATATATATATTAAAATATTAGTCTATTGATATTATAGTATAATTATATTATTTTATAATAATTAACACATATTAATATATTATTGAATTTAACTATGGTATATATATAAGTTTTAGATTTCTTATATAAGTATATATAATCGAATATGTAAAAATGTAGTTACAAAAAATATATATATTATAACTTAGTATGTCAATAATATATGTATTATTGATATAATATATATATATATATCATAAGTAAGTTTATATTAATAACTTATTATTAATTCTCATGTTTAAGATTAAAATTTTATATTATATTAATTTTTTGTTATTAAATTAAAATTTATATGTTATATCAAATGTTATATTAAAAATTATAAGATTAATTTTTTGTTATATCAAATTTTATATTAATTTTATGTCATAATATTAATAGATATGAATAATAAGATTAAATCTTCATTTTATATTAATTAAAAATTTAGCATATAATATCTATAATATAATATAAAAAACTTAGATATAATATAAAACATTATATAAAAAATATTTTATATATAATTTTAAAAAATTATATATATATATATAAACATTCGGTTATTTTGAAAACTGATACTAGACCAGTTTCCAATCGATTTTTATTTTTGAGAAATTGGAATCGAACCAATCCGGTTAGTAGCCAAATCGAACCGATCGGTTTGTCAGTCTAATCGATTATGTCGTTTATTTTTATAGCCTTGCTATTGAACGATGTGAGAACATGTTTGTCGACCCTTTTGGTGGCGACCCCTAATTCTTAGTTTTTCTTTTAAGGCTTTTTTTTTTTTTTAATTTTTCAGTTTTTTTCTTGAGATGTAGCTGTGACATGATCATATCAACATTATGGTTAATTAATAAAACGTTAACATATATATATATATATATATATATATATATATATAAAAGACCTACTTTAATCAGAACTGAAACTATAGAAAGCAAAACATCAAGCTTAATACATCAAGAACGTGTCTAAAAGATAAACCATATCAAATATTATAATATTTAATCCTAATAATTGATTTGATTTGAATGTCATACATTGTATTGGTAAATTTCTATTAAACAAATCTTTATAATTACAAAATGGCAGATAATATTACACCCACCATGATTTGGTATTGGCTGAGGTCAAACTTTCAACAACCAAACCGTCAAATTAAGTTAATTAAAAAAGGCCCACCTTTTGGCTTTTATTATATAAGCGTCCCCAATGTTTCTTACCTAATGAGTAAAATTTAGTCTCAAAAGCATTTACAAGTTTTCTCATTACATCAACAGTTTGAGAGCGCGCGAGGTGGAGCAAATGATTCCACGAGAACACAAGATCGTTTGCTAAGGAACAAAAAAATTCGATATCAAATGATTGATCTGGATGGGTTCGTGATCCTAACAACTCAATATTTTAATATTAAAAAATTATATTATAATAATATTTTTTTAACATTTAATAAAATATTTCATCTCATCTCATATGAACTGTATAACCTAACGAATTATTTTTTTATTTTTGAGTCTTGTAATATTTAGAGAGGAAGTCGTTCTTTTTTAACAACTGTATTTGATTATATTGAATGGATATAGTATAATGTTTTAAATACCGTACCGGATGGCGTACCAGTCAAGGTACTGGAATGAAATATTTCAGTACCAGTACCGTTTCGGGATAGTCGATATATGAATAAATTATATATATAAATATATATATATAAATTATATTTCAACATAATAATTTATATATGAAGAAATTATACATGAATACATATATATATAAATTATAAATAGTCTGATCTGAATTGGGAATCAAAAAATGAGTTTACAATTTAAAAAAAAAAAAACTAAAGGTCGAAATACGGGCCGGTACAGGCCGAAATATAGGTCGAACGGCCGATACCGACCGGTACGGCCGGTATTTTGATCGGTACGAAACAGATACCATTTTCGTACTGGACCAGTGACCGATACGGTATGTACCAGCCGTACCGGTATGGTACGGTATTAAAAATGTTGATATAGCATCGTTGTATTTTTCTTTTTTTTAGCTTGCTAAATTGGCATGGTTGGTTGATCCGTGGTTGTATTTACCCCATTATAATCTTTTCCCGTGGTTCAATGGAATTCTATTGATTTTAATATTTCTAATCTTGCCCTAGTTTCAATACTTGTACGTGAGTCATTACTTTCATCCAGTTTTTACTATAACTTTAATGGGTTCACATAATATATTGGTTTATCAAAATATAGACTTGCAAATAGATTTTTCAATACGAGTATTGTTATGATAAGAGTTTTAGTATTCGAAAGCCTGATATATTTTATAGGATTCAAGTGCATTTTTTCTTGCTATATATGACACATTATAAAGAGTGCAAAAAAAAAAAAAAAAGGGAGAGAAGGGAGTAATTTAGTTCCCTAGATATATAGCAATTGACATTATGGATCTTCATATGGTCAAATGTTCTCACCATTATTACTAGTCAAATATGTATGTGAACAATGAGTGAATTGGGTGCTCATTAGAGGTCATTAATGCGGTCTGCAGACATGTAAGCCTCTCAATGACTACACTTCGGTATACTGGCGAGTTTTGACAACACATGGGGTGATGGGAGAGTCCATTTTTTCATTTATTATCATATATTTGTGGAGGGAGAGTCCATTCTAGGAATACGTGTTCATGAATAATGCAGATGGAGTCTAAAGGCTTTTTATTTCTTTTCTTTTCTTTTTTTTTTTAAATTTTTTTTTATTTATTTTTTATTTTTTATTTAATCTCTGAAAATAGAGTCTAAAGGTTTGAAGGTAGAGAATTCTAACCTCAATTCAAAATTCTCATCTCATCTAACGATTATAATTTTTTTAAATTTTCACACAAAATATAATAAATAATTTAACTTTTTTAAATCTTAAAATAATTATAATACTAAAATATAATATTTTAAACTTTAATTTCAAACTCAAAATTTTTATCCCTACCCTCAAACCTATAATAACTTCAACAAATTCCATTCACAAATTTGAAGAGTAGGGTAGGGTGGCCGGCTCCTGCAACGTGGCTTTTTTATTTAAGGCTAGATATACGTATAAAGATAGTTTTCAAATCAACTTAATTTATCTCATTTAATTATTATAATTTTTTAAAATTTTTATATAAAATATAATAAATAATTTAATTTTTTTTAATTTTAAAATAATAATAAAAAAAAATATATTTTAATATTATTTTATTCAATTTTTAACTTTTAATCAACTCATCTCATCTCAATTTAATTCACTATCTAAATTTTACATAATTCGTCGATCTTGCTAGAATATGGGAGGACAATCCACCCAACCTGAATGCTAGTGTGGGGGGTTTCCTCACTAGAGAAAAAGGGTTAGTTGTCACTAGTCACCCACTCACTTGTATACTTAAAAATTCAAAGTAAAAAAGTAAAATAGCCATAAAGTGATTAAATAAAAATAACCTCATAATCTGACATGATTTTATACAATTCATAAGATCTACTTTCGAATAAAAATAATTTTATAATTTGATGAGTCACATCTAACCATATCAAGTTATATCAGTTTATGAGATTATTTTTATATAATCTATTTGTACTAGAGTATTTCTCTAAAAATACTTAAATAAAAATTTATTGATTTCTCTTTTCTCTGATTTCTCTTTGTTCCTCTAGCCGTCCCTTCCTCTTCTCTCTCCCAAGTCCCTTCCTATCTTATTCTATTCTCTCTCATCTTCTCTTATCCTCCTCTTCTATTCTTATCATCCTCTTCTTCTCACTCCTACTTATGTTTCCATTGTCGTGGATCTTCAAATTTGTGCTCATATACACCACTATGAGAAACTCTACTATGTTGTCCCATTATTACCGCTCCAATTCACCACTCCAGTTGACCGCTCATCCAAAATTTTTTTCTTAATGATCAAGTAAGTGATTTTTAGTGTATTAGTGTATTTTTTTTAATATTTAAATATATTAAAAAATGTGAAAAAAAAATAACCAAAAAATAAAAATCCAAAATATGCTAGCGGTAAGGAATAGCGATGCTACTCAGGCGGTAGAATAGCACCGCTCACACCACCATAGACCCATGCATGCAATCGTGAGTTGTAAAAGTCAAAAACCCTTGGTCATTGTCGTGGGTTGTATAAACATGTAGACATTGACCGCACCTAGACATGCAATCATGCACATGAAGCGAGCAAACATCTACATACCACACTTTTTTAATTTTTATTACTTTTTTCTTTTATCAAATATTTAATATATGGATAATGCATAGAAGAATTCAATTAGTTTAAGAAGAATAAATTCAAAAAAATATTAAAAAATTTAAAAAAAATGTGGTGTGTGGAGCTTGGATAGCATTGCTCAAAAGAGAATAAAGAAAGAATATTGGAATTTTGAAGACCTTATAATGCATGCCAAAATTACGTAGTTTTTAATTTGTTTAATTATATATACATTTAGGATATACAAGTTCAGTCTATTATATTTAAAAAATAGTGAAGTTTATTATTAAGAGTTGAATTCTTTTATGTATATCTCAAATTTGTAAAATATAAAAAATGTTATTAATTATAGGATGAAAAGTGTATACATATGTGTGTATATATATCACTTTAGTGTGAGCTGAAATGGAAGTACAAAAATTTCAAATTTTCGTAAGAGTGTAATTTTGGATTGGTAAATCGGTGAATTGGCCCGATTTGACTGGTTTATAACCGGTCCAGTTCTGAAACCGGTCTTATGTTGTGCAAACCAGCCGGAACATGTCCTGTTTCGGTTTTCTACTTTTTGGGATCGGACCAGACCTTTTGTGCAAAAATTAATATATAAAAATTAATTTTATATAATTTTGAATATTATATAAAATGTTTTATGTATATATAATTTTTATATATAATTATATAATTTTTATATATAATTATATACGAATTTTTTATATATAATTATATATCATATATGAAATAATTTTATATTATAATTTACAACATAAGATCTTAACCTTAAATATGAATATTTGTAATTTGTTTGGTCATATGTTGTTAATAACAAAAAATAGATTAATTACATTTTATGGCATAATAAATTCTCAACATATTCTTTTAAATCATTGATAAATACATAATAGGATTAGTAATCTACTAATCAACTTTAAGTCTATATATCAACATAAAACAACTATATAAATCATTATAGTATTAGTAGTTATATTAATGTTATATCACTATATGATACTATAATGATATAATACTATAGTGATATAATACTATAGTGATATCACTATAATATATATAAATATATATATATATAACATCATCTTCACTATATATATAAACTATAGTGATATCACTATAATAGTATAATATATAGTGAGGATGATGTTAGTATAGTTAACTATCATAATATGTTAGTATTAAGTATTAGTAACTTAATAGTATTAGTATCAATAGTATTACTAATATTTATATATGATAATATATATATATATATATAAAGTATACTATATTAATGTAAATATCATAGTATATTGCATTTTTTTTACAAATTTGCATTTTATTAAAACCGGATCGAATCGATAAAACCGGACGTATCGGTTTAAGAGAATAACTGGTGCGCAATCTCTTTTTGAAAATGCAAGACCGATACATACCGGTTCGGTCTTAAGTTTTCGTATAAAAGTGACTTGTAAATTACAATGAAAATAAGACATATGATCAGATGCCATAGCTTAAATAATGATTGTGGGTGCATATTGATTTCTTGAAACACAAATCCACTCTAGTATGGACGTAAAATCCATCAGTTTCATTGTTGAGCGGTCCGACTTTTAAACCTAGAATAGTAGCCCTCCATTCACAATGCGACACGTAGGCAAAAACACAACAAATCTATTAGACCTCATCAAACAAAATCACCTATTCTCCATCACAGAAATCATGTTCTTCATTCTAATTTCTCCCGATTTTATTCTCCACCTTCAAATGCCGACATTAGTGCGTCTCTTTGCACTGTCACCAAGACCTCTGCCTAAAACGAAGCTCAGTTTCGTTGCCACCATCTCAGTCTGACACCGACCATCAGCTACCTTGCTTGGGTTTTTAGACGACCTAAGCCACACGGATTGAGCATCTCACCCACATGTCTGGGTCGCAGCATCATCGGCATAGATTTTGCACCACCCCAATCGATTACATTGAATAGACTAGAAAAATGTACGGTTACATTTAATAGACCAGAAAATGTACAAAAAGATGTTTTACATGTCTTAATCGCTAATGGAGAAAGAATCTATGAAGCATAAACCAGAAAGCATAAGCAATCTCATCCTTGGACTCTCTCTTGCATTCTACAAAATACAAAGACAATATGGCCTGGGGGGCAGCGGCGGGGGAAGGTGCTAAACTACACAGAAGCTAGGGTTGATGTAAACTGTGATACACTTCACAAACATAGAGTATTCTATTCCTACCTATCACGAACAATAATTCAATACCTATGGAAGATTACAATATGACCAATGCCCTATGGAAATGAGGAAAAATGGTAAGTGTAAATGCCAAGGAGAGTGATTGTGAACTTCTATCAGACACTTCATTCATACAAGGAATATAAGAAATTCATTTTATTGAATTCAATGAATTGGAGGGTTACCCTTTGATTGCAATCTCCCAAGGCAAAAAGGATTGAACTTCCTTCCATGCACTGCCCACATAGATCACTACTGTTGAGATGCACATTTATTGAATCTAAGCAGAAGGGTGCTTTTCTTTCTCCTCCTTTCTCTTGCCCCCCCCCCCCTCCCCTCATTATTAGCTCATCTGCTCCCCAATTAAATCAAGACCCACAAGCAAGAAGGTCACCACTTGGAAAAGTAGGAAATAGAAGTGGACCCCATGTGCAGACAACAGGCTTTGACAGAAGCAGTGAGCAAAAGGAATGATAGAGCAAGCTCCTTCCTACATATGTTGTTAATTTTCTTAACAAGATCTCAAGCTGCTTCTTTTTGTTCCTTAATTTGGTTAAATTCACAAAGCTCACTCTCAGAAGCTCCTTTGGAGAATGATGAGAAATACACTGTCTGGTTCTGAGTTACGTCATTGATTGGGCCAAGCTCCGCCACTGTCTAGGTCAAGTGTCGTGCGGGATGAGTGTGTCAAGATCTTTGTTCGTGGGGGATGGAGTGCAAGAAGTGAGGGAGGAAAAAGAAATCGAATGAGTGAGGAAGGGGTGCAAAGGTTGTGATCTGGTGTATACAGATGTAGAATAAACATAATAAATCTCTTATGTGTCGCTTTGTGAATGGAGGGCTACTATTCTAAGTTTAATAGCCGGACCGCTCCCCAGATATTATCAAAATACATTAATTAAAGTACTACATGATGGAGTTTCCATAATTAAAGAAAGGAAATAAATAGAAAGAATCAATGTTACCTTGTTATTGATTAATTAATACGAGTCCCAACCAATCCCTAAAATTAAACAATTAAAAATCTATAATAAAATATCTAAGTGTTGTAAAAGTAAAGAGAAATAGCAAGATAATTGAAAGATAACAATATAAACTTAATTAATTAGGAGATCGGTATCATTCTCTTTGAACTTCTTGTGTTATACAAATGACCCTCAAGACACTATTTTATAAGTGAATGGCTCTACAGCCACCAGCTGGGGAAAGTGTACATTGTTTTCATGTATTTTTAAAATACTCTTCAATATTTTTTTCAATAAAATAAAATTCACAATATCAATTAAAAAAATACTTACTTAATCATTAAGTAAAAAAAATAAACAATGTTAGGAGAAATGCTCGGTACCCATCCCAAGTATTCCATCCCAAGTATTTTTCTTTATAAGTATATGAAGATAAACAATATGAAAGAATAATATATGAATTAATGAAATATATTAATGAATTTAAAATTTCTAAAAGGTTGTTACATAAATGGGCCAAACTTCTAAAAAGGTAGAAACCAAATAATTACCAATTCATGGATGCATTTATAATACAGTTCTTCTATACACAATTGTCCCATATAGACGTCGTGCAGTCGACTAAACTGTGATGCCACATCAGCTGCTATTTATTAAAAAGAATGAAAATGAAAATCCAGAATGGTTGAAAGCCATTTCACTTCAATTTCCCGCTTCTGCTTCTGAGGGTGCGGGAAAGATCAGTGAAGCTCAAAGCTCGACGATTCTTGCCACAGGCTTCTTCCTCGTGTGGGTGCAGAAGATTGGGTGGGGAGGGCATCTTCTTTGGGTGGGTCAACGCAAGGACAAGCGTTTGCGTTCATTGGTGTGGGTCAAGGCCGAGCATCAGGTTGGGTCAGCTCCATGGGTTTGGTTTGGGTCAGCTCCATGGGCCAACATTTCATTTTAGCTTCATGGGTCATCTTCGTGGGTACTGTCGCCACCAATACGTACCGTCATTGGTTGAGTTTAATCCATAGAAAAGTTTTGTTCTTCAATTTGCAACTTTTACATTTACTTAAATGTTTTGGTCACTGATAAACAATCATGTTGTGATTTAGTTATTATTAAATATAAGATTTTTGCATTGCATATAGTTAGATATGTAGAAATTTCTTGGTTGAAGATATTAATTTTCTGGTTAAATATTGTGGTTTAATTATTGTGGTTTAGTTATTGTTAAATATATGTTTCTAGTTGGATGAACAAAGGATGGCATGTTTCTAGTTGGTTTATTAATCGTTGCTGCCTTGGTTGTTCATGTAATTTACATGTGAAGCTATTGAGTCTAATTTACATGTTTATGATGATAGTGGTCAATGTGATAAACAATCAAGCATGTTGTGTTTTTAGTTATTGTTAAATATAAGATTTTTGCATTGTAGACAGTTAAATATGTAGAAATTTCTTGGCTAAAAATATTAATTTTCTGGTTTTGATATTGTAGTTTAGTTGTTGTTAAATACATGTTTCTAGTTGGATGAACAGAGGATGGCATGTTTCTAGTTGGTTTACTCATCGTTGCTGCCTTGGTTGTTCATGTAATTTACATGTAAAGCTATTGAGTCTAATGTACATGTTTATAATGATTGTTCCCTTCATGTATTTGTATGGTATCATATCTCCCAGATTTTTGGCATCTCAACCTTTTTAGCTTCGTTTACTAGCTCAATTAATAGGTTGCATTGATATACTCTAGGAACTTAGTGGTTAGCTAGAAATTTAGCCAAGTATGAAGGTGTGATAAAACATGCCTCATGCATTATTTTTTAAAAAGTTTTGAAATGATTGCAAGAACTTGATCTGAATAGGAGTTCCATTAAAGGGCATGACCTGATGGGTTTTCTGAGCCGTTGAAATTATCATAAATAATTAAAAAAAAAAAACTCAAAATCAGATTTATGGAGCTTTGTCCAACACTTTTTCCACAGCTGAACGATTTTGCTTAATGACTCTTTCAAATGCCATCATCATAATACATTAGAGAACTGTCTTTCCATTTAACTAATTGGCATAGAATTAATTCAATTTAAATGCGTTACATTAACACTTTAATTGAGAATGATAAATTTAAATTGAAAATTTAATTTAATCAGCTATAGTTTCACTTTGATAAGAAAAGGTTGGCCTCTCTTAGATAAGCTGGATTTTCCTTGATGTGTTTGTTTTCATTTTCTTTTGTTTGCTACTATAGGTGCACCTTGTATTCTACGCTCTTTAAAAGTATATAAAAAAACCACATGTAATTTTGTTTTTTTTTTTCTTGGAAGAAGTATATACAAGATTAGTCTTCACTCTCTCTCTTGGTCGATAGAATTAATTTTCCTAAAAAATTATCAAAGACTGACCTTAGATATTGAACAACTTGTATAGGGCATGAGAAAGGGGGAAGAACACCTATCTCTGCTAACACCATCTAATTCAAATCCCTCAACCTCAATATGTTATTTTAGAATTAAAAAACTTATTGCAATTCAATGTTTAGTATCCTAATTATCATTATTATTTTTATGTTAGGACATCCCTCAAATTGGTTTAGTAAACTTTACAAATTAAATGCACGGTTATTTTGGACCAGTGCCTGCATGGTCATGAGCTTTCCTGCCATATGCTGGCAACCAAAATCTAAGCAACATTCAGGAGGTTTTTCAACTTCTACGTTATGGATTTTTAGTTATAAGTTAATTATTTTTTAAGCAGTTTTAAGAGTTATTTGCAGGAGCTTTTCGATAAAAGTTTCAATTTGGTGCTTTTTAAAAAAGTAGATTTTCAGCTTTTTTAGGTGATTAAAGTACTTTTTATAAATTTACCAAACATATCATTTTTTCTTTAAAAGAGCTTTTAAACAATTAAAAGTACTTTTTACACTTTCAAACGCAATCCCAAACAGGCTCTTAATGTTTTCATTTTTTTGTTTTAAGCAAAACGTTGGTTACCCATTTCAATATGGATGGGACCTTCAAGGCCATTTATCAGTACAAGCTTTGCAACGAGTGCAAGAGTTGGTAAAAAAGATAGATCCGATTGTCTGGAAACTGAAGAGCCATGTACTTCCGCTAGAGTTGATGAATAAATTCTGTTGGATAGACCAGATGAATGGGAAACTGATGATGGCACTACCGGTACACAACAGGTAGTGCCATCATCGGATGGTGATGATATCATTAAGGAGCTAAAGTCGGAGATGAAGTTCAATTTGTTTGAAGATTTGCTGAGCTATTATAAGCATTATGCTAAAAAATGCGGGTTTTGGGTGATGACCCAAATGAGTGAGAGGTCAGAGGATCAAAGTGTCAGATATGTCACCCTTGGTTGTGCATGGGGAGGGAAGACCCAGAATAGGAGTTTCAATGTCGCTAACCCTCATCCGACGGGAAAGACAAACTATAAGGTAATGATTAATGCCTTAAGAGTCGAGGGAAAGATGTGGTTAACAACAGTCCATAATACACATAATCATAGCCTTAGCCAATAGAAATCCCGTTTCTTTCGATGTAGTAAAGAAGTGAGTGAAACCATTAAAATAGTCCTAGACACAAACGACTTAGTTGGTATCCGATTGAATAAGAGTTATGGATCTCTTGTCGTTAGCACAAGTGGCTTCGAGAACCTCCCACTTTTGGAAAAGGATTATCGCAATTATATCGACAAAGCACGATATCTACAACTTAGTGCAGGTGGTGTTGGAATACTTCAAGATTATTTTCTAAGGATACAGCACAAGAATAACGGGTTTTTTTGAATAGATGGATTTAGATGATGATGGTAGGTTATTTTGGGCAAATCCACGCAGTCGAGCATCCTACCAGTATTTTGGTGATGTGGTAACATTTGATACCACATACTTAACAAATAGGTATGGGATGCCTTTTGCACCATTTGTTGGTGTAAACCACCACGGGCGGTCGATTCTTTTGGGAGCTAGGTTGATTTTTAGTGATGACACGGAAACCTTTACATGGTTATTCCAAACTTGGTTGCAATGTATGGATGGTATAGCTCCAAAGACTATTATTACTGATTAAGACAGAGCAATGAAAAATATAATTTCTATTGTCTTTTTAGAAACTTGACATAGATTTTGCCTATGGCATATACTGAAAAAAATTCCTAAAAAACTTGGGTCATATGCTGCCTACAAAAGTGGGCTAAACACTCAGCTGATGAAATGTCTGTACGACACACAAACTATTAAGGAGTTTGAAAAATGTTGGGCCGGGTTTATTAAGACATACGACTTACATGAGAATACGTGGTTGAAAATTTTATATGCAGAGCGTGGGCATTAGGTACCGGTATTTCTAAAAGAGCACTTTTGAACTGGAATAAGTACAATCCAGCTCAGTAAGAGTATAAATGATTTTTTTTTATGGTTATGTTCATTCAAAAACAAACTTGAAGGAGTTTGTCGACCAGTTTGATAGTGCATTGAGGAAGAAAATTGAGAATGAAATCATGCGGAATTCCAACCACTTAGCGGCACCATTCCCTGCTTATTTAGATCTCCAGTTAAAAGAAATTTCAAAAGTTGTACACCAACACTAAATTTAAGGAAGTTCAGCAACAAGTAATTTGTGTGCTCGATTTGGATCCATCTTTACTAACATCGGATGGTGTAACGAAGAGTTATTTGGTAGAAGATAAAGTTCATCTTCAGGAACTAAACTGGTTACATATTAAGTGGACTTTAATGTGGAAAATTCCAATGCAAAGTGTTCATGTGGGTTATTTCAGATGAGGGAGATACTGTGTAGGCATATTTTGGCCATATTCAAATATAATGGTATAAAATCATTGCAAGACTTGTACATTTTAGACTGATGGAAGAAGGGCATCAATAGGAGATACACGTTAATCTGTAGTAGCTATGACGCAGGGGATCAGAGGCCAAATGGTAATAGATATTCAATTATGTTGAATATGTGTTATGGGATGATAACTTATGCGGTGGATTCTAATGAGTAATTTGAAGATGCAAAGAAGATGATACATGAGATGACTGAATTATATTGTGAGAACCAATGCCCCTTATCTTTAACCCAAATAGGTTCGAAGGCAACGAATTTTTTAGTCTATTTCCTTAAATAGTTCTTTATAACTACTAAAGAGGAATTACAATTTCTATAATTATGTGATGTCCTATTTAACAGTTCTTTGCCCAAACATGTTCGGAAACTGGTTTTATGACACTGGATACAACTGTAGTTGGTAGGTCACAACAAGTCAAGAGTCCACTTGTTGTCAAAGAGAAAGGAAGACCCCCATCTCTGAGGAGAGCATCTAAGATGGAGACAGACATGCCAAACAAAAGATGCACAAGTGGAAGGAAAACGCAAATAGGTACATATTTTAACATTGGGAGAATTAAAAATTATTTTTATGTTCATGTGTATTAGATTTATAATGTAAAATTAGAAAAAATGAGTATTTTTACTTGGTACTTTATTATTAGCAAGATGAAAGAGATACAACAGCCATGGGCACACACATGAATTTATTTGGGCCAAGTGCAGGTATCAGAAATAGATAGCAATCAAACAATGAATTCGTCCCCATCATGATTGGTCAATATTTGTGTTGTGATCAATCAAACTCATGTGAAAAGTTGAGATGGTAAATAATCCTGCCTTTAATATGTCCTAATAATTTTGTTATTTATAAGCAACCTGTTCTAGACAGCTCAACTTTTGACAGTAGTGGAACCCAGCACCGAGAAACACTATTGATTGGTAGTCAAGAAAGTGTAACATTTCTAAACTTTGCACAATTTAATTGTAATATTTACATGACATTAATATTTGCATATTAATTCTATCAAATTTTTTTTGGTTCGATGGCACACAACCGGAGCTTCTTGGGTGGTGATGGATCACAAGCGGTGCAATAATGTGGTTAATGGTTGAGCCACATGAGATTTTTTGGTATTTAATGATATATCTAAAAATGTTAGAAGATATTTTCCTAAAAATCATTGTAATTTTTGGTTGCATTTTAGAGGAAATATTTGTGTATTTCATGTAATTCCTGGAAATGGGAAAAGGAGAATTTTTTTTGTGTATTTCAAGTAATTTATGGAAATTAAGTAGGCTATGGATGTATGTGGATAGAAGGAGGAGGTTATTATTTTTTTTTTGTAAATTTCATGTAATTTATGGTTATGGATGTATATATGTGGATAGAAGGAGGAGGATATTATTATTATTTTGTATATTTCATGTAATTTATGGAAATTAAACAGGTTATGGACGTACGTAGATAGAAGGAGGAGGTTATGAAAAACTTTTTTGTGTATTTCATGTAATTTATCATTGAGATCTCTATTTATCTTTTTTTTTTTCATTACTAGTTCGAATGGAGGGGTTGGTGTATTTCATTATTGGTTCGAAGTCTAAATTTTGGGCAACGGGAAAGTGTGACCCATATCTGATTTTAAATTTTCATATCCATATTTGAATTATGGGTTTGAGCTTTTAGGCAATAAATAGTTCTTCCAGTAACGATTGACTTGTACTAAATTGGGTTTATGTTGCTGGCGCCTGGTGGAAAGAGGCATTTGACTTCAAACTTTGTTAAAGCCAAGACTTCTTTTGTTTTCCAATGCTTGAGACTGATGCAGTTTTATAATTGTAGGTAAGTTGGGAAAATAGGATTTTTATCCAAAACTTATAACACTATACCCCCCCTCCCAAAAATAAAAAAGAAAAGATAAACAGAGATCCTTTCATGCAATTTGGATAAGCTCAATTGCTTATCTGCCTATAATTAGAAGCCGACGGGTATGGGTATACTGATCCTATATTCCTCCCAAAAACAACAGGGGGTCTAAGAAAAACATCACCAACATACTCCCAAAATGGTCATGGCATTCCTCCCAAAATGTTCAAAGAAAATATAATACATCAAACAACATCACCAACATACATGAAAAAACTAGTCTAAATAAGTTTTAAAATTTAGAATACAAAGTAACCACGTAACATGAAAAAACAAATACAAAAGCCCAATACACCTGGAGTAGTGTGTGTGAACGCCTTATTTGAGTTTCCTGCTCAAGAAACACCAACTCCTTCTTTGAAACCTCCTCATTTAGAGCGGATAGCACCATCACTCTCTCCTCGATCTCATCCCCTCTCTTATGGAACTCATGCTCCCTCTTCTCTATCTCATCCTCTCACTTACAGAGCTTAATCTCCCTCTTCTCAATGTCGTCGAGTATCTTCTTGAACTCTTTCTCATTCCTTAAAATATCATCTTTTCTTTTTTGAAGCTCTAGCTCTATGTATTCATTACTATTCGCCCACTTGAAATACTTACAGTATGGTAATCCCTATATATAAGAAAATTGTTAGATGTACATAATATTCACCATTGTAGTAAACCTTCTACGTTACAAATGATGTATGTACCTCTTTGTTGTACTTTCAACACCTAAAGAATGGTCCTCTTGGATTTCTTGGCGTAGTTGAGTATCACAATATGGCTTCAACTGTATAGAAGTAGAATGGTTGACCCACAGTACGTTTAGCAAATGATGAGGAAGACATTGATGATAATGACATTCTAAAATGAACTAGAATCACAATGTGATTTAGGTTATTAAAGAACCAGAATCACAATGTGATATAGATTATCAAAGAACCAGAATCACAAGGTGATTTAGTACATAACATGTTTGTTGCATGAAATGCTGTGTAAACAGGGGCGTTTATTTTGTTTTTTTTTCCAAGTCTGCAAATGAGTTTTTGCATACTTAATAACAGACCAAAATGCTTGCATATATTAGTGCTACGCGACTGCAAAAGTTTGCAATATCATAGAATTAAAGGAAGAAAACAACAATAACACCTCACTTGAATAGCCAAAATCTCACCTAAGCTAATAAAACATAGACCTATACTCAAACCTTCAACAACAATGAAAACAATTATTTTGAAGTTTTGATCTGGTTCTAAACATATAAACAAATAGAGATTTTGTCATAAATCATGCCTACAGTCAATCGAGTCTAGGTAGTAAAGTTTTAATTTGCTTACCAAAGGGTCAATTGTTTGGTTATTTACTTGCTCCAAGGTCAAAATGTTTCATTAGCAACTTATTGATCTTGTCCATTATCATAGCTTGCTGCTATATTTGGTAGTCAAGAAGCTATTCAAATAAAATCTGATTCAATAAGTTAGTAGCAAGGTCAAGCACATACTCCATTCATATATATATATATATAAATTTTGGATTGGTTTTTAAGTGCATAATCTTTCACACTTAGTAACATAAATATAATATCAAAATTCTATTGTCTGCTGGAGTACCCATCCTGCTGTTGACCTAAAAGTCTCATTTGTAATTTAGACAAGATGACAACCACCTAGTTCAAAACCAAACGACTCAATGTGTACAACAGTTGGATGTTTGAACAATTTCCACACACACAAACATAATAATCTTGTCCTCCAAGATTCCAAATTGGCTAAAAAGTTTTCCAACTTTGAAGTGTTACCCATATTTGTAGTTGAAAATTCCACTAGTCAATACATGACTTAGGTATGGTTAGGTAAGTGAGAATTTTGAGATGAGAATTTTGAGTTTTAAGATGAAATATTAAAGTATTATATTTTAATATTATTATTTTTTTGGGATTTGAAAAAGTTAAGAAAAATTATTTATTATATTTTATATGGAGATTTGGGAAAGTTATAATGATGAGATGAGAATTTTGAGTTTAAGATGAGAATTTTTTAGGGCCAAACCGAACCTTAGAGTCTTGGACCACAAAAGTCAAAAAATCCTAAAAAAGTCAAGCTCTTCAACTTTTCTTCTTCAAATATAAAAACTTACTCAAATAGACTATGAGATGATAAACAACTCAAAAATAGTAGATAAGCTCATAAACAACTCAAACGACTATCAAAAGCAACTCAAAAATACTGAACATCACAATAAGCATGATCATCACAATACATGGTGGAATATGAAAAGCATATTTACAAAAAATTCAAGAAATGCTTGCCTTCCACCTGGACAGGAAAGGGGCAACTGAAGGGGAAGGGGCTGGGTTAGGTTTAAGGCTCCAGGATGAAGAGGAAGGGACTAGATTAGAGGACAGGTTTTGGAAGGGGCTGGGTTAGGGTTTTGGGGTGAAGGGAAGAAACTGAGGGAAGGAGGATGGGAAATGGGAACTGAGGGGGGCGGGAGGGATGTGACTTGGAGGGAGGCAAAATGCAAACCTAGAAGGGAAGGGAAACGATGTTTGAGGAGAGGGAGGCAAAACGCAAGGGTCTTGTAGTGTCAACGTGAGGGACAAACGAAACTCACTAAGAAGAGGGAAAGGGCTTGGTCGCGTGATTTGGGATTGACCAAACTCACTGAGTCGTGTGATTTGGGACGAAACTCATTGAGGAGAGGGAAGGGGCTTGGTCACGTGATTTAGGACTGAGGAGAGGGAAGGGTCTCTTGCACTGGGACAAAGAGTAGTTCCAAAAATGCATAACACTGCGTTTTACTTTTTGCCAACTCAGCAGCCGTTTATGTAGTGCTTAAGGGCAGGCGACTGTCTTAAGAGTTTTTGTTTATAACACCAAGTCAATTATTCTTCTTTTTTATTTTGGGAGTGCCTCAGTCAACTTAAGGCCACAGCTTCAAATTGTACAGCATATATTCAATTGCCACAATCAAATTTTGACCGTTGATTTGTCATCACATTTCCACTTTACCCTAACATCTTTTTTAATGTTGTTCTCTACTAATATGATAATGTGGTGCATGATAGTAGATGTTTAGAGAGTATAAAATTTATAATATAAAAAAATCTATCACAATATAATATATAACTAAAATATAATTTTAATTGATAGGCTAAAAATACTATAAATCTGTATTATGGAACTATTTAATAACTATTCGATATAAAATAATATTTTTTAAATTGGGATAGTTATTAGTTTACATAAAATAAATATGAAAATTGTTTATTTTAATTATGAACATATTTAGAAGAATCATTGTGGGAGAAAATGTTAAAGTAAAAAATATTTAAATTGGGACAAAATGAATAGTATTATTAGGATACATTTGAATGTTGAGATGATATCAAATAATTTATAAATAATAATAATAAATAATAAATCATTTATAATTAATAATAAATCATTTATAAATAAGAATAAAATATCACCAAACATAGTTTTAAGGTCTTGTTTGGAACTTGGACTTCAGTTCAGTCTAATTTTAAACTGAGTCTAACATCCAAACACTCAACTATCAGATTACGAAATTCATCTCAACTCAAAACCTCTTTACACATGGACTCACAATTTTTTTTAACTCAACACCTCTTTACACATGGGATCAATAACCTTTTCAATTTCTTATAAATATATCTAAACTTTCTTAACATCTAAATACATCTAAATTCATTTTAAGTGAGTTCCACAAAACTTACTGTACTATATCAACTCACTACAATTTATAAAAAATTCAACTTATTTCAACTCAACCAAACATCCAAATCTAAACGAGAGCTTCCTGTAACTCAACTCTTAAGTCGTGAAACTCCTTCTCACGGGAGAACTTTCTGGAAGGTCTTCAGACTTCAAGCTATACGTCCTATGTATAGGTCTTCAAGCTATACATCATATGTATGCTTCGGTTCGGTTCTCCCGAAGAGGATATAAGTCTCTTTATCAAGTGGGGGCAGATGAAGAAAAAATGAGCAACGACTGTATAAAAAATACGTAAGTTTACCATATGTCCTCGTCTTATTAATTAATATGATCTGACATCAAGGCTAATCCAAGTTCAAGTTTTGATTGGCCTGAAAAATGTCCAAGTTTTGTTTATAAATTCAAATTTGAGAACAGGAAGTTGGTGCATTTGAAACCTCCATTTATAGACAAGCTCTTTGTATAGTTCACACAATTACTTCCTCAAACAACCAATAGTTAAGGTTTTTGGCCTTGGTCAACAACTTTACCTCATTTAATAGCCTGTTTATATCAGTGAAGTGGATAGTTGATTGATCTGTACTCAATCCTAACTAATATTAAAGGAAAATGTTGTATGAACTAATGGTCCATTGATTTTAGTTTTTTTTTTAATTTTTTTCTTAGTGATTAAATAAATGAATATTATTGAGTTTATATATTTTTTGTTAAAAAATATTTAAAGATGTTTAAAAAATAAATAAAAGAAAAGACAAAAAGAAAAATCTAAAATGAAGCAATCGGTTAGATTATCGGTAGGGCATCGGTCTCTCTAGCATGATCCAATATTATATGAGAAATATTTTGTCTAGGTAGAATTTTTATAACTTTACAATTCTATATCCATTTAATGTGATCTATTGTATTATAAAATCTTTTTATTATAAAATAGATTTAACATGTTAAATTGGATGACTTCACCACATATTACATGTTATGTATTGAACTTCATTGAGCAACATTCTTCCAATAACAAGCGAATGACCTAATGGCTAATGGAGATTATTTAAGTAACACAGTAACCATTAGAAGGCGGAATGTCTAGACGAAGATTGTAAATGGAGGGCTGTAAGACCCCGTTTGAATGTTGAGATGATTTCATCTCATTTTATTTCAATATCTAAATATTACTCAAATACATACTTTTTAATTTTTAATTTATAATTTTTTTATCTAATCATTACCTAATCTTTATAAATTTTTTAAATTTTCAAATAAAACACAAAAAATAATTCAATTTTTTCAAATCTTAAAACAAAAATTATATTCTTACAAGATTTTAATTTTATAATATTTTAATTCAATTTTTTTTTCTCTCATCTCTCAAAACTCTATCAAACATATTAATTCAAAATATTTTACTGTTGTTCACGTATTTGTTTCTTGCCTTTCTTTTTGATACAAAGTTAAGGATAGGTTTAGGGAGTGAGAAGAGAATTTTTTTTATTTTAGATGAAAGTTTAAATATTATTTTTTAATATTATTATTGTTTTTGAATTTGAAAAATGTGAATTGTTTATTATATTTTATGTGAAAATTTGAAAAAATTATAATGATGAGGTGAGAATTTTATATCTCATCCCATGCACCAAAGCTGCCAAGTTTACTGTCTTTTCCAACGCTTTCCATCCTATCTTCAATTCTCTCCAACATTTACTTCCAACTACCTTAACTGCCACTTCAACTTCTTCCTCCCAACCAAACCTCACCCCTCTTATCTCTCCTCCAAACTCATGCTCTCATCACCACAAATGGCAATACAAATAACCTCTACATTGCTTCAGAGCTCATCTCCTTACACCTTTCTCAATGAACCCACTTCATCCACCAAAGTTCTTGATTTGGTGTGTCCAAAAGACACAATTCTTTGGAACTATGCAAAGAAATTGTGACGCCCCCAACTCCCACGTACGGCCACGTGAAAATCGAGACGTCGGGATGATGATAACACAGGTCACACATCCCATCACCAAGTGTCAAAAGTGTGTGCACAAGCAATATGTGTACAAATAAAAACACGCAGCGGATAGATAAGCCATATAATTAAGTACCAGAATTTTTGTTTAACTACAAACCAGTTTAAAACAAGCGTAAATAAAACATTACATATTCAACATCATCTCTAATCCAAATACATACTAAATAAAACATCAACAAATATATTATATAAAAGCCATCCAAGCTACTCCTCCGGCGGAGCCGCCTCCTCGGGCTCAGCCTCCTCCTCCTCTAGATTTGCATCAAAATCTACGGTACCAAAAATGGTGCCGCAGGTAAGTAAAATCCAAACAACGCAAGACAACAACATATTATAACCAAAACAATATGCATGAAGTACGCCCAATGCACATGTCCCAAAAACCATATTTTTCCACGCACGCCAAAAGTCCCATTTGGCCCAAAACCTTTCCTTTAAAACCAGTCCTCGCCATTATCCCAGATAATGGCCCAAATTAATAAACCACTATTTTCCCAGAAAATGGATCACAAAGCCTCAACACATCATCGCCATTTTCCTAGAAAATGGCCCGTATCCAAAAGCCATAAAACCAATCCAATTATGCATGCACCATGATCTCCCCTAGGGATCATCCGCACACTCTGGCTCTGTGCCACACCGCAGGTAACGACTACGCGTGTGACACCTACACGAGTGATACCCAGACTCGCGCCCAGCGCGTACCAGACCAGGCCATCTTTTAGTCCCCACCACTCTAGGGACCACGGAGTCGACATGACAGCGTTACCGTATCGTGCGATCCGGTTGTCGCCCAGCGACAACCCAGGAGATGTCACTCAGTTTTATTCGCTCCCGAGTGACCAGAGGAGCTCCACCGAGATAATAACCCATCCTGGCTTGGGCTCGTGATACGCACGCACCCGAAAATCCATTTACACATGTAACACCATTTTCAATAAAAACACATGAATATACATGCACAATGCCATGCAATTAAAATCACAAAATTAACAACATATCCCAAACATCAATAACAACCAACGAACAACTCCTTCCTCAATTCCAACAGACCCCCGACTCCTCGGACTCAGTCCGGAATAACCAACCAGATCACAATAAGTTATTGTAAAGGCAATAATACACTTAAATCTAAAACGAAGTTTGGAAAATACTTACAATACTAAATATTATTTTTCGAAGGATCGGCGCGCAGCAAACGGTGAAAGAAAAGCAACATAACAGTGCAAATGCACTGTGGCCGTGGGTTGTAAAATACCCACTTTTGAACGGGAACAAACCAAAACACCAAATTGATAGGGAAAGGCCTAGGGATGTTTATAAAGCTAAGGGAAGTGAGCTTTGGCCGTGAGTGGCGGCGAAAACGCCGGTAGAAGGCAAAAATGGGTAAATCGGAGTTGAGCTCGTGGGAGCTACTCCGTCGACGGATCTAGGCCGGAAATGGGTGGGTTAGGTCGGCAAGAGGTAGGGGAAGAAGTGGTGAGGAGGTGGTGGCCGGAGGTGGAGAGACGGCGCCGAAAACGGCTCAAAACCGTGCGGCTTAGATGGGCTATAGGTGGCTGACGGCGGCACGGATGGAGGAGATTTTCAGTGGGGGTGTTCACCGGCCGGAGGGGCAACTTTTGCTGGAGGTGGTGTCGGCCACGTCGGCCGGACGGCGGTGGTCTGGAGTCCAACAACTGATCCAACGAAAATAAGTTTAAAAGCAATAAAACCAAGAAAATATTTTAAACACAATGTAAAGCTAAAATATATTAAATAACCAGTGAAAACTTACTATTTAATTTTAAAACCAAAGACAAGTTAAAATAAATTAAACAGCAATTTAAACTCAATAGCAAATAAAATCCAATTAAAATCCGATTATTTAAAATACAAGCACTATAATATTAATTAAATCAAAATATTCCTTCAGTGAAAATACACGTAAAAACGGGGTGTCACATCCTCCCCCCCTTAAAATAAATTTCGTTCTCGAAATTTGCAAGGTCAAACGCTAATGTTAAAGCAACCACAATATTCCACTTAGACCAAGCTTAAGGAACATACCGCTGTTTACTCGAACAAATATGGATACTGCTCCCTCATATCTGCTTCTCTCTCCCAAGAGAAATCTTGAGCCAACGGATCACCCCATGCCACATTCACCAGAGGTATCGTCTTGGATCTTAGCTGCTGTTCTTTCCAATCCATGATCTGCGTCGGTACAACTTCATAAGTAAGATCAGGTTGAAGCTGAATACACTCTGGGTCGACAATGCGTGGCTCTTGTTGTCCAAAACTCTTCTTCAAAGATGAAACATGGAAGACATCGTGAATATCCCCAAAATATTCTGGCAATGCAACTCGATAAGCGACTGACCCTACTTTCTCCAAAATCTGAAAAGGTCCAACATATCTCGGATCTAGCTTCCTCTTCTTCCCAAAACGCTTAACTCCTTTCATGGGAGAGACCTTGAGATAAACCCAATCGCCTTCTTCGAAAGACAATTCTCTCCTCCTAGTATCCGCGTAACTTTTCTGACGACTTTGCGCTGTAGCCATCTTGTCTCTTATAATCTGAATCTGATTTTGCATTTCCTGAATTATTTCGGGTCCAATTATCTTCTTCTCCCCAACTTCATCCCAACACAAGGGTGATCTACATTTTCTCCCCTAAAGTGCTTCATAAGGAGCCATCTGAATGGATGCATGGAAGCTGTTATTATAAGCGAATTCTATGAGTGGCAAATGATTTTCCCAACTCCCTTGAAATTCCATAGCACACGCTCGCAACATATCTTCCAGAGTCTGAATGGTGTGCTCTGATTGGCGGTCCATCTGAGGGTGATAAGCAGTACTAAACTTTAATTTAGTACTTAGAGCAGCCTGCAAACTCTTCCAAAAATGAGATGTGAACCTTGGGTCCCGATCCGACACTATGCTCTTGGGTATCCCATGTAATCACACTATTTCTTTTACATACATGCGAGTCAATTTTCCCAGAGAATCAGTATTATTGACCGGTAAGAAGTGAGCACACTTAGTCAATCGATCAACAATCACCCAAACTGAGTTCTTTCTACTGGGAGTCCTCGGTAAGCCCACTACAAAATCCATAGTGATGTCATCCCATTTCCATTCAGGAATAGGAAGGGGCTGAAGCAAACCAGCTGGTCTTTGATGTTCGGCCTTGACCTGTCGGCAAGTGTCACACCTCTCAATATACAGGGCAATATCCCTCTTCATTCCTTCCCACCAATAATTTTTCTTTAAGTCCCGATACATTTTTGTGTTACCAGGATGAACGGAATAAAGAGCCGCGTGAGCTTCTGTCATAATTCGCTCCTTAAATTCTGAGTCCTTAGGAATTACTCTACGATCTCGGAATCGAAGAATCCCATCTTTATCCAAACTATAGTGCAATGGCCCTCTAGATTTTCTGACCCTTTTTCTAATGTCCAACAGCTTCGGATCTTTTCTTTGAAGAGTCTTCAATTCTTCAAAATCAACTACTTGAATATCAAGAATTGAAGATATCACTTCCTCTTGTTGCGAACTTCCAATAAGGAGTCTTCTCATCCTGCAAAGTATTGAATCCATTCCAGAAGATTCAACTTCATCCTCTAAGTGTGACTTCCGGCTCAAAGCATCAGCAACTACGTTTGCTTTTCCTGGATGGTATTTAATCTCGCACTGATAATCACTTATTAGCTCTAACCATCGTCTTTGCCTCATGTTGAGATTTTTCTGAGAAAATAAATGCTTTAGACTCTTGTGATCGGTGTAGACTTCGCAAACTGCCCCATATAAATAGTGTCGCCAAATTTTAAGAGCAAAAACTATCGCAGCCAATTCTAAATCATGTGTCGGGTAATTCTTCTCGTGGTCCTTCAGTTGACGATACGCATATGCCACAACTCGTCCTTCTTGCATGAGAACACATCTCAAACCAAATTTAGATGCATCACTAAAAACTACAAATGGCTTATGTGGTTCTGGAAGTGCTAATACTGGCGCAGTTGTCAATCTGCTCTTCAATTCCTGGAAACTCCTCTCGCACTTGTCTGACCAAATAAACTCCATATTCTTTCTAGTCAAAGCGGTAAGAGGTCCGGATAATCGGGAAAATCCCTCCACAAATCTTCTATAGTATCCAGCAAGTCCCAAGAAACTTCGAATCTCGCGCACAGTTGAAGGACGCTGCCATGATAAAATAGCTTCCACCTTACTGGGATCAACTGCCATACCGTCTCGGGAAATTACATGCCCGAGAAATTTGACTTCTTCCAGCCAAAATTCACATTTGCTAAGCTTCGCATACAGCTGGTGCTCCCGTAACTTCCCAAGCACTAAGCGAAGGTGATAAGCATGCTCTTCAATATCCTGAGAATAAATTAAAATATCATCAATGAAGACCACCACAAAAGAATCCAAATAAAGTCGAAAAACCCGATTCATTAGATCCATAAAAGCTGCAGGGGCATTAGCCAACCCAAAAGGCATCACTTTAAACTCATAATGCCCATATCTCGATCGGAAAGTAGTCTTGGGTATATCTCTATCTCTTATTCGCAACTGATAATATCCTGATCTCAAATCAATCTTCGAAACGATAGCTGCTCCTTGAAGCTGATCAAATAAATCGTCGATTCTTGGAAGAGGGTATTTATTCTTGATGGTCACTTTATTAAGTTCTCAATAATCAATACACATTCTAAGAGTGCCATCTTTCTTTTTAACAAATAAAACTGGCGCACCCCATGGCGAAGTACTTGGCTGGATAAACCCCTTGTCTACCAACTCTTGCAATTGGACTTTCAACTCTTTCAACTCAGCTGGTGTCATATGGTAAGGGGCTTTATGCACAGGAGCGGCTCCAGGTTCCAAATCAATAGCGAACTCCAACTCGCGAATAGGAGGTAACCCAGGCAAATCATCTACAAACACATCAGGAAATTCTTCCACAACTGGAATATCTGCTAAAGTCTTCTTCCCAGTTGGCGTAGACACCACTTGAACCAAAAAGGCATCCGCTCCACAAGCAATATCTCTCTTCGCTTGAATTGCCGATATAACTATCGGCCTTTCTTTTAATTTACTTCCCATAAATTCTAGATAACCACCATCTGGGAGTTGAAAGCTGATTACACGACTTCTACAATTAATACTTGCACAATATCGATATAACCAATCCATGCCGAGAATAATGTCAAATCCCAACAACTTAAATACAACCAAATCGGCATCAAGTGTCCTTCCACAAAAATCCAAAGGACAACCCAACGCAACTTTAGAACAACAAATCATTTCACCATTTGGAAGACTCACCACTAATGATTTTGGTAGGGGTCCCGTAACCAAATTACATAACCGTGCGAACGTAGAAGACACAAACGACTGAGATGCACTCAAATCAAACAATGTGCAAGCATAAAAATCATACAACCGGACTCTTCCTGAACCAACCACATAGACCCATGAAATCCAAAATAAAGAAGAAAACCAAACCAAACCAAATATCAAATCCAAAAATTAATTTAGAACCATACCTGTAATCACTCCAGCATCGTGGGTCGCTGGTGCCTCATCATCCACCTCTCCAGGGGTAACAGCATATACTCGAGCCTGCGCAACTTGCCTCTGATTAGTTCTTCCACCGCGTCGACCTCCACGACTTCCTTGAACTGTATTAGGACACTCACGGGCAAAGTGTCCCTGCTGGCCACAATTATAGCATCGAGTCCCACTCAAAGGGCACTCACCCACATGGGCTCTATTACACCTTATGCAAACTGGCACCCGGCCTCCCATACGCACTCCTGAGGCTGCTTGTGGTCGAGTCCCGGTCCGCTGAACAAATTTCTGAGGCGATCCAGAGCCACTTCCTTCTCCAGTATAACTCCGCCTTTTCTGACTTGTAGGGGAGCCCATACTCAAATTAATCTCTCGCTCTGCAAGAGTGGCCAAATCAACCAATTCTTGAAAAACAGTAATTCGGAGGCAAACCAACATCCTACGTATCTCGGGTCGTAGACCCTCTTGGAAGCGCTCGGCTTGCATCTTTTCTGTGGCAATAAGATGAGGAGCAAATCGCCCAAGCTCTACAAATCTTCGGGCATATTGTTCTTCGGTCATATTTCCTTGGACCAAACTAGAAAATTCTCTAGCTTTTTGCCGCCTCACATGTGCAGGGAAGAAACGATCATTAAATTCCTTTTTAAACCGCTTCCAAGTCATAGCAGCAAAAGATCCCAACTCCAACACTAGCATTTCTCTTTTTGTCTCCCACCATTCGGAAGCAGTACCTTGTAACAAATAACTTGCATAGAGCATTTGTTGTGCCTCCGTACAACCACAGACTTCAAATGTCTTTTCTATATCTCTAATCCACTTTCCAACTCGAAGTGGATCTTCTTCTCTAGTAAAAGCAGGGGTACGATGCGCTAAGAAGCGCTCATAAGTGCACCCAGCCTGCACTGCTCTACTTCGTTCCCCTCGCTGCAGAGATTCAGTCAATCTGTTTAACTCATTAGTTTGCTCCTCTCTACTTTGCTGACCTCGCTACAAATATTCCGTCAAACGGTTTAACGCTCGAGCCATGGCGAAATTTCCATCGCCTCTCGGTAATTCATCCTGAGGTTCCCTAGAAGGCCTTCATGGTCTTACCATCTTCCTGCCATAACACAACCTTTGACCCCGTTTAAATATCGGACAAAACAAATAACATAAAAACAAAACCAAATAACGATAACATAAAAAGCATACGATAAAAACAAACAAATACATAAAATAATTAAAAACAAGTTAACTCAATTAAAAACAGGAACAAAGCTTCAAATAAAACAAACCTTTAAAACACAACTTTAAAACATTCTGGTACCGCTCCCATGGGACATGTGGTTTTACCCAGAGCCAAACCGCTCTGATACCACCTGTGACGCCCCCAACTCCCACGTACAGCCACGTGGAAATCGAGACGTCGGGATGATGACAACACGGGTCACACATCCCATCGCCAAGTGCCAAAAGTGTGTGCACAAGCAATATGTGTACAAATAAAAACACGCAGCGGATAGATAAGCCATATAATTAAGTACCAGAATTTTTGTTTAACTACAAACCAGTTTAAAACAAGCGTAAATAAAACATTACATATTCAACATCATCTCTAATCCAAATACATACTAAATAAAACATCGACAAATATATTGTATAAAAGCCATCCAAGCTACTCCTCCGGCGGAGCCGCCTCCTCGGGCTCAGCCTCCTCCTCCTCTAGATCTGCATCAAAATCTACGGTACCAAAAATGGTGCCGCAAGTAAGTAAAATCCAAACAACGCAAGACAAAAACATATTATAACCAAAACAATATGCATGAAGTACGCCCAATGCACATGTCCCAAAAACCATATTTTTCCACGCACGCCAAAAGTCCCATTTGGCCCAAAACCTTTCCTTTAAAACCAGTCCTCGCCATTATCCCAGATAATGGCCCAAATCAATAAACCACCATTTTCCTAGAAAATAGATCACAAAGCCTCAACACATCCTCGCCATTTTCCCAGAAAATGGCCCGTATCCGAAAACCATAAAACCAATCCAATTATGCATGCACCATGATCTCCCCTAGGGATCATCCGCAGACTCTGGCTCTGTGCCACACCGCAGGTAACGACTACGCATGTGACACCTACACGAGTGATGCCCAGACTCGCACCCAGCGCGTACCTGACCAGGCCATCCTCTAGTCCCCGCCACTCTAGGGACCACGGAGTCGACACGACAGCATTACCGTATCGTGCGATCCGGTCGTCGCCCAGCGACAACCCAGGGGATGTCACTCAGTTTTATTCGCTCCCGAGTGACTAGAGGAGCTCCACCGAGATAATAACCCATCCTGGCTTGGGCTCGTGATACGCACGCACCCGAAAATCCATTTACACATGTAACACCATTTTCAATAAAAACACATGAATATACATGCACAATGCCATGCAATTAAAATCACACAATTAACCAACATATCCCAAACATCAATAACAACCAACAAACAACTCATTCCTCAATTCCAACCGACCCCCAACTCCTCGGACTCAGTCCGGAATAACCAACCAGATCACAATAAATTATTGTAAAGGCAATAATACATTTAAATCTAAAACGAAGTTTGGAAAATACTTACAGCGCTAAATATTATTTTTTGAAGGATCGGCGCGCAGCAAAAAGTGAAAGAAAAGCAACGTAACAGTGCAAATGCACTGTGGCCGTGGGTTGTAAAATACCCACTTTTGAACGAGAACAAACCAAGACACCAAATTGATAGGGAAAGGCCTAGGGATGTTTATGAAATTAAGGGAAGTGAGCTTTGGTCGTGGGTGGCGGCGAAAACGCCGGTAAAAGCCAAAAACGGGTAAATCGGAGTTGAGCTCGTGGGAGCTGCTCCGGCGACGGATCTAGGCCAAAAATGGGTGGGTTAGGTCGGCAAGAGGTAAGGGAAGAAGTGGTGAAGAGGTGGTGGCCGGAGGTGGAGCGACGGCGCCGGAAACGGCTCAAAACCGTGCGGCTTAGATGGGCTGTAGGTGGCTGACGGCGGCATGAATGGAGGAGATTTTCGGTCGGGGTGTTCACCGGTCGGAGGGGCAACTTTTGATGGGGGTGGTGTCGGCCACGTCGGCCGGACGGCGGTGGTCTGGGCGGTGGGGAGCTGGACGGCGTGGGTGAGGAGAGAGAGAAAAAGAAAGAAGCACGAGGGGAGAGGGGATCGCGCGGAAGGAAGGAGAAAAAGAAAGAAAAAAAGAAAGAAAAGAGAAAAAAAGAAAAGGGAAAAGAGAAAAGAAAAGATGGAGGAAAAGAAATGAGGTCCAGTCCTCACCTCTGGAGTCCAACAACTGATCCAACAAAAATAAGTTTAAAAGCAATAAAACTAAGAAAATATTTTAAACACAACGTAAAGCTAAAATATATTAAACAACTAGTGAAAACTAACTATTTAATTTTAAAACCAAAGACAAGTTAAAATAAATTAAACGACAATTTAAACTCAACAGCAAATAAAATCCAATTAAAATCCGATTATTTAAAATACAAGCACTATAATATTAATTAAATCAAAATATTCCTTCAGTGAAAATACACGTAAAAACAGGGTGTCACAGAAATCTCGTTTCTCCAATGAAAATTACTCGCAAGGACTTGAGTTCTATCTCCAAATGTGAGCATCTATTACCCAACTTGACCAATTAACCATTCCAATGATTGTTTCCACAGGTGCTGAGTGATGTTATATATTGTACCATGGCAAGAATATTCATGGGTTGGCTTTAGAACTTGGGCTCTTTGCAGGAAATTCCGCAAGCGAATCTTCATTTGTACACTCGTATAAAAAGTGTATGAGAAGTGTTCATGAATGGAGGATGCATTTCCGGTGTTTGATGAAATTTGTATTAGCGAGTGTTGGTTGGTTGGACTATGCTTGTGATTGAATATGTGCAAAATGGTGAGGGTGAGAAGGGTTTGGAGTGTCTTTGTGAGATGCATTGGATTGGTGGGGATTGCGAGCTAGAGACCCTATTTTAGTATGTTAGAAGGTGTGTTTCAAGCTTGTCGGAAATTGGGTGCTGTAGTGGAAGGTAGATGCTTATACAGTTTAGTGGTAAAAACCAGAATTGGGTGTTCGTAAGTTGTTCAATTTTCACCTTTATTCCAGTTGCTTGACCCCTGGAGAAGCTTACCTTTCCTTTTGTAAAGAAATAGATAAAGATCTTCTCTCATTGAGATTTGGATTAATGACTGATTGCCTAAGTATGTTTTGGAAAATGTAGGAGAATGAAATATATACCCAGGCGGAATTGTCATCAGTCCCATGCTTTTGGGGTTTGGAAATTCCACGAGTGTATTCGAAGGAAAGGCATTTCATGGATTAATTGAAAGGCAACATTATGCATTGGATGAAATGGTTCATAACGCATTATATATTGGTCATGTACTGGAAGTTTGGACTATTAACTCTTGCGGAGAAGCTCTTTGGTTGAGTACTTGAGCCTAACAAAGTGTGTCCAAATACCATGCTATGTCACTATAGTAAGATAGGGTTGGAAGTAAAATGAATAAAATTGTTAAAAGAGATGCAACATTTAGGCTTTCAACCTGATTCAAACAACAAGGCCTTTATGGTTTCTTCATCTTCCCATCTAGGAGCAACATATCTAACTTGGTATTTCACTTCGTTGCCACATAATTAAATGTTCAAAGGTGTTACAAGCCAGAGTGTTACAAACTAGAGAACGAAAGGCTAAGTCATGGTATGCAAGGTACAAGATGAATGAACTGAAGAATTTCTGTGAGCCATTGATTAAATGAAGGGCTGCGATTGGAGCTAGGCTAGTTAAAGCCGTATGGGAAGCATTCTGTAAGTCCACGTGGAATTGACTATGAAGTCTTATTTTACTCTTTGAATAATATAGTGAATCTTATTTTACCTTATGAGAAATTACCTTTATGTCCAGTTTGTTAGAATCTCTAGTATATGGAGAGGGAAGACGATGTAAACACTATTGAAATCATCTATAAAAAATTCAGCCTTCTTCTTCCTTATTTTTTGGAGGTTTTCTCACCCTCTAAGTGAGACGTTTTAATTTCCAATTCTACTATACTGTTACAAATTGGTATCTAGAACCATCCTTCCTACATTATCACCATGGCTGAAAATGCTAAGCTAACTCAATTACAAGAGGGGTTGAATACATTAAAAGAAACTAAAAAGACTCAATTTAAGTCCATTGAAGCAGAGATGTAGGGCCTCAGGCAGTAGTTGGTAGCTACAAAGAGCAACAATAATTAGAACCATGGAGACTCATCATCAGGCAATCAATTTAAACATGACCAATCAATACTGTCGAGAGGTGAGGTCCAGACAAGGTCCACCAAGTTAGCCTTTCCAGCATTTGATGGCACAGATCCCAATGGATGGATCTACAAGGTGAACCATTTTTTTCTATTTCATAACATTTTGTCCCAACACAGGCTACACCTAATGTCCTTCCATATGGAAGGCAAAACCCTTACATGGTTCCAAGATCTTGATGAATCTGGATTGTTGGCTGATTAGGATACCTTTATCAAGGCTCTACTTATTCAATTTGGACCTAATTGCTATGATGATCATATGGAGGCCATTTTTTTTGTTTTTTTTTTTTTTATAAAAAAAAAAAAAGAGGATGACACCTCTACTTTTATTAATAAACCTCACTCAGGTTGGGGGAAAACCGTGGAACACAATCAACCACAAAATCACAAACCAAAACCAAAAAAACCATACAAAACAACCCCCCCCCCCAAACACACACAAATAAACTAACAGAACCAACAAATTTAATTTCTAATACTAGGGAGCCCCCAGTTTATCTAATATGATAATGCCCCTCAAAAGACTTGGTAAACTTTCACCTATGAAAAACCTCCAGTTTAGACCCTCTTCACCTCTTTTTGCGAGATAGTCCGCGGCTTGGTTGTCTCTGCGGTTTAAACAAACAGGTTCTGTAGAAAAGTACAAAACACAGTTTGAGACTCTCTTTAATCGGCTTAGGGGTCTTTCGGATCATTACAGGTTAAGTTGTTTTTTAAGTGGTCTTAAAGATGAAATCTGACTCACTGCCCAAATGTTTCACCCCCACAACCTGATAACAACCTATGGCCTAGCAAAAATCCAAGAAGAAAATGTAGCCCTGACCAGGAAACCCACCCGATGGAACCCTCCCAACGCTCAATACTATCCAGAACCCGGCTTGTTAAAACTACCCAACATAAACCTAGAAATGTCTAAACAACCCAAAAACACCCTACCAGTTCAGCACATTAACCAAATCCAAATGAATGATCGACAAGAGAAGGGCTTGTGTTACTATTGTGAGGCCAAATGGCAGCCTGGCCATAAGTGTCAAAACCCATGCAAACTCTATTTGATTGAGGAGATCTGTGACTGTAACAGCCCGCTAAAATTATCAGTTTTGGATTATTTCCCGACAGCAATTACATCTCTCTTGTCTTTACCCTCATCTGGAATCACGCGTATAGTTTATCTTTTCCGTAAATCACGTATTTTGTTCTTCACCGACAGCTGTAAAATCATGAGTCTTCCAAGACCACGCCTAGCCTTTCTCAAGCCCAAACTACCACTTTATGTGGTGGACAGCCACCGTACGCCGCCACGTACGTTCCTCCGACGCATGTTCGTGACGAACAACGAGCGACGCACGGGTTATCCCGTCGATGGTATAACCTTCTATCTCTAGTTATTTTACGTTTAAAATAGTTGGTTGGTTTGTGGATTGTGTAGTTGTATTTGTGGAATTCGTTGCGTAGTTGTGAAGCGAAGTGTGGTTGTGAAGTGTTGCGTTTGATTGTGTATTTTGTGGACTGTGCTGTGAAGTATAGGCGTGAGATGGATGCCGTAGATGTGATACGGCGGGTTGTGTGAAGAGAATACGCGTGTAGCGTATTCTGTGTAATGCAGCGACGCGCCGCGCGACGTGCACTGTAGTGATGTGTGTCGTAGAAGGAAGGGAGTACGCATGTAGTGTACTCCGTGTTGTATGGCGATGCATCGTGTGATGTGCATCGTGTTGATGAGAGTTGTAGCGAAGGAAGTACGCGTAGCGCGTACTCCGTGTCGCGTAGCGATGCACCGTGAGACGTGTATCGCAGTGATGGGTATTGTAGTGTGGATGGAAGAGAGTTCACGTGAGTGTACTCTGTATTAAGTCGTGATACATCGGATGGCGTGTCACGAAGGGTTGAATGGCGTAGCAGAGAAGTGTGGAGCGTATGGTGTAATGTTGGGAAACTGTATGACAGTGTCCCGAAGCAGTGATGATATGGATTATAGTCCGGGATGACTGGTGTCATCTTGTGGTTGACTATGGCTAAGAGTATATGGATTGAGAAATGAGTTGTTTGTTTGGTTGTTATTGATAATTTTAATGAACTTGTTTTAGTGCAAAGGCTTTCTGAAGTCAATTTATCTCTTCCGAGTATAGTGAAACCTCAAGTTGGCCGTGGTGTTGCAAGTGCTTACAATATGGCAATTGAGTTCAGAAGTGAAAATCTTAAGGACTCGAGTGTTCCTCTTCCAGCTGTTGTGCAGTTCCTCGTGTCTCGCGCTCTATTCTCATAGAACGCGACGATCGAGGTAAGTTAGCCTCTAACTTACTATCAGTTTATTGTGTATGTGTGATGGGTAAGAGAACTACAATTTATGTATGTATGTTATCGTATATGCCATGTCATGCTATGTCATTACATGTTTATCTGTTACGTATGATTTAATCTCTCATGAATAATTATCTGTTAAATAATCTTTTCTGCCATACAATGATGTATGTTATAAGTATGCCATGTTAAGTATGCCATATGATACATGTATGCCATGAAATGTTTATGATTAAATCATATTATGCCATTTACAAGTATACGCCATGTTAGAAAAGTATATGATATTAAATAATATCACATGCATTAAGAAAGATAAGACATGTTATGTTATAATAATGCGTGGGGCCACAACAACTGTGGAGTACGTATTATATTTATGTTATTTATAATGCGTGGGGCCACAACAACTGTGGAGTACGTATTATATTTTATGTTATTTATAATGCGTGGGGCCACAACAACTGTGGAGTACGTATTATATTTTATGTTACTTATAATGCGTGGGGCCACAACAACTGTGGAGTACGTATTATATTTATGTTACTTATAATGCGTGGGGCCACAACAACTGTGGAGTACGTATTATATTTATGTTATGTTATTTATAATGCGTGGGGCCACAACAACTGTGGAGTACGTATTATATTTTATGTTATTTATAATGCGTGGGGCCACAACAACTGTGGAGTACGTATTATATTTTATGTTATTTATAATGCGTGGGGCCACAACAACTGTGGAGTACGTATTATATTTTATGTTATTTATAATGCGTGGGGCCACAACAACTGTGGAGTACGTATTATATTTAATGTTATGTTACTTATAATGCGTGGGGCCACAACAACTGTGGAGTACGTATTATATTTATGTTACTTATAATGCGTGGGGCCACAACAACTGTGGAGTACGTATTATATTTTATGTTACATGAAGTATGGGGCCACAACAACTGTGGAGCATACACTACATGAGACACAGCAATTGTGACATGTAGAATACGTGGGGCCACAACAACTGTGGAGTACGTATTATATTTTATGTTATGTGAATTCATGGGGCCACAACAACTGTGGAGCATGAAGTATGGGGCCACAACAACTGTGGAGCATACACTACATGAGACACAGCAATTGTGACATGTAGAATACGTGGGGCCACAACAACTGTGGAGTACGTATTATGTTTTATGTTACTTGAATACGTGGGGCCACAACAACTGTGGAGTACGTATTAATGCACGTTATTAATCAAGACAATTAAATAAGATTCCAAGTTTATGTTAAGTCAAGTTTCAGATCAAGTTCATGTTATGTTATGCTCACGTACATGTTATGTTCATGTTCATGTTATGTTCCAAGTTCATGTTCACATCATGTTATGTTCACGTTTATGATACGTTCAAGCTCACGTTCATGTTATGTTATGTTCATGTCCATGTTATGTTTCACGTTCATGTTATGTTGATTGTTCATGTTATGTTTTAAGCTTAAGTTCATGCCATGTTAAGTCAAGTTCAGTTCACGCTTAAGTTCTGGTTAAGTCATGCTATATGTCAAGTTATACTATGTTTATGTATGACTATAATTATGCATTTATGCTTTTACTGCCATGCATGCATTTTTAACCTGTGTGTGAGTTTTATGTTAACTTACTGAGATTTGTAATCAAATCTCACTGTGGTAGTCCCAACTACCATTCCCCCGAATGGTAGATCTTGTTACAGGACCCAAAGGAGAATTGGAATCTGACCAACTGAATACGGTCGACTAGGCCACGGTGCGATGTTGATGATGGTATAGTATTTAACTTAGGTTAATACTTGTACTTTTGGAGTTGTATCTCAAGTATTCTTTTGATCACAACCATTTTAGACTAGTGTGGTGATCACGGCTTTTTAGTATGCCTTTATGTATGAATTATGTTTCAAGTATTTGGGATATATTTAGTTTGGTGCATAGTATTGCTAAAGAAAAAGATTATCCGCTGCGAATATTGCATAATGCTAGATGCATGTTAGAAACATTGCATCTTATATGTCATGAACGGGGGCAGGTAACCTTGTGTTGCATGTCCCGACGCTTCAAATGTCCGTTCAATCCCAAGCGGAATTTGGGGGCGTCACAGTGACCATCCATATGAGGATAAAGGGCATAAAAGGGAGGAAAAACTTAAAGAAGTAGTGGATTACATAGTGACCTTACAACCTTCTAATTCCAACCTTAAGACTTCATTACATGCTATAATGGGTGCTGCAAAGCCGAGAACCATGAGGGTTATGGCCACTGTGGGTACTTGTATTTTGGTAGTGCTGATTGACAAAGGGAGCACGCACAATTTTCAGGATCCAGGAGCATTATGCAAAACTAAATTGTCTTGTAACAACAAGGAGAAAGTGGTAGTTAAAGTGGCTAATGGTGCTGTGGTAGAGAGCGAAGGCACGATTGCTAACATATCTCTATCTATACAGGGCATTATATTTAAGACTGGGGCTTACATTCTCAGTCTAGAAGGTTGTGACATGGTTTTAGGAGTCTCCTGGCTCTAGACATTGGGTACTATTCAGTAGAATTTCCAAAACTTACACATGCAGGGAAGGAAGTAACACTTAAGGGGCTTGACACCCCAAAATTCATTGAAGAAGGTAGCTTACCTGGTAGCACTAGCACCAGCATGGAAAGTAGAGGCATGTTGCTGCAGTTGATGGAAGAGCCCATAACCAAGCCGAACCAACCTACTTGCCTAGACATTCAACATCTTCTCCATCAATTTCAAGACATATTCTCTAAGCCAAAAACACTTCCTCCACACTGATCCCACGACCACTCCATCATCCTACATCCAGGCACAAAACCCATTTCAGTTAGACCATACATACATCTATTTTTTCATAAAGATGAGATTGAAAAAATTATAAAAGAACTACTAATATTAGGAGTGATATAGCCTAGCCAAAGCCCCTATTTTTCACTCGTTTTACATGTAAGGAAGGTTGATGGGTCCTGGAGGCTATGTGTCGATTATCGAGCCCTAAATAGTGTAAGGGTTAAGGATAAATATCCTATACCAGTTGTGGACGAGCTGCTGGATGAGATGAATGGTGCTATAATTTTTTCCAAACTTAATCTCAGATCTAGATATCACCAGATCAAGGTCAACCTTGCGGACATTCCCAAGATGGCCTTTCGTACTCACGAAGGCCACTATGAATTTATGGTCATGCCATTTGGCTTGACCAATGCTTCAAGTACTTTTTAAAACTTGATGAGTACTATTTTCAGGCCTTATCTAAGAAAGTTTATTTTGGTATTTTTTTTATGACATTTTGGTTTGTAGTAGGGATAAGGAGCAACACTTACAGCATTTCAAGATTACTCTTGAAACACTAAGGCAACATAAGTTATTTGCAAGATTGTCTAAATGCAGCTTTAGTATCCCCAAGATCTCATACTTGGGGCATTTCATTTCAGCTCACGAAGTCAAGGCTGACCCTGATAAGCTTAAAGCCATGGAAGATTGGCCATGACCCACTTCACTTAAGGCCCTCCGAGGCTTCTTAGGTTTGACTGGATATTACAAGCGCTTTATACAGGGTTATGGAGGAGTGGCTGCTGCCCTGACTAGTTTACTGAAAAAGATGGATTCCAATGGAACCCTGAGGCTGAGGAAGCCTTTTTTAAACTAAAACAAGCTGTTATGAACCATCCAGTATTGGCTCTTCCGAATTTTTTCCAACCATTTACTATAGAGTGCAACTCCTTAGGAAATGTTGTGGGGGTTGTTCTTCTTCAAAAGGGTCATCATATTGCCTTTTACAGCCAAGCTCTAAAGGGTAGGGCCTTGAATATGTCTACCTACGAGAAGGAATTACTGGCTTTGGTTTCAGCCATGCAAAAGTGGCGACACTACCTACTGGGGTCTTGGTTCATAGTTAAAACAGACCTTCAAAGTCTGAAATTCCTATTAGATCGGAAGGTGGGTACTTCCATGCAACAAAGATGGGTGTCCAAACTCCTAGGCTTCGATTTCCTAGTGTAGTACAAGCAAGGCAAAGACAATTAAGCAGCAGATGAATTCTCCATAATGCATGAGGAAGAAGGTCAAGTAACCCTAATGCTCACTATGATCTCAGTACCAAAACTGGAGTAATTGGAAGAATTGAGACAGTTGTATTTAGATGAAAAAGTAGTACAAGAGTTGGTGCAGAGGTGGAATAACCAGGAGTTAAGGCCTAAATATAGTTTTCGGGATGGGTTACTATACTACAAACAGAGGCTTTACTTCACTCATCATAAATCTTTCAAGTTGAAGTTGCTAGAATTACTGCACATTAGTCCCACTGGGGGACACTCTGGGTTTGATAAAACTCTCCATCGCATGAGAAGGGAGTTCTTTTGGCCAGGGTTGAAAGCTGAAGTGAAGGAGTACATTAGGAGCCATGATATGTGTTAGTGTGTGAAAAATGAGAACACCCTCCTTGGGGGTCTCTTACAGCCACTGCTGATACCTTACAGACCATGGATTAGTATCATCATGGATTTTATTGAAAGCCTTCCTCCTTCTAAGGGGTTCGATTGTTTGTGGTTGATAGTGGACAGATTGACCAAATTCAGCCATCTCATACACCTCACTCATCCTTACACAGCCCCAACCTTAACCCAACTCTACTTGAAGCATGTGTTCAAGTTCCATGGTATGCCAAATAACATTATCTCAGATTGGGACAGATCCTTCACCAGTAAGTTTTGGGGAGAGTTATTTCGGCAACAAGGGATATAACTAGCCTTTTTCATAGCTTACCACCCCTTAGAGTGCTGGTCAGTCAGAGGCCGTGAATAAAACCCTAGAAAACTAACTACGCTACTTTGTAGGAGATCGGCCTAAAGATTGGGCCTTGTGGCTACCGTTGGCGAAGTGGTGGTACAAAACCTCCAACCATGCATCAACCCACATAACCCCCTTCGAATCTTATATGGCTATCCCCACCCCAAGTTGATAAGTTACCTGTCGAAAGGGTCTGATGTGGAAGCAGTCGATGCAAGTCTTCGTTCTCGTGAGCAAATCTCTCAGCTGATGTGCCAGAATCTGCAAAAGACACAAGAATGGATGAAACATTACACGAATCTTAGGAGAGATGAGAGATCTTTTGAGGTTGGAGAATGCATTTGGTCACTACAAGGAATATGACCATTTGCAGCATTTTGTGTTGGTTGCAAAAAATAAGAAAACTGGATGTAAATAGTTTTTAGCGTCAATTTTTAATTGTCGGCTGTTGGATGCTATAAATTGATTATTTTTGAGTTTCGACATCCATTTCTTGAAGTTGTTGCAAAAACTATGTCTTTTGTATCGATATTTATTGGACGTAAAATACCCAAAATGCACTGCAAATGGTCATTCCAATTACAGATTGTAATGGATGCGAATGCTCATTTGCATCCACAATAGCTCGAAGCAAAAAGTCAAATATATCGCCGCAATTGGTGGTCCAGCTTACTATCGTTAATTCACTTATTAGAAGTCTTTTTGCAACCAATAGGTGGGGATGCAAATACTTAAGAATTTCCTCTTCTTCTTCTTTTTTGCAACCAATACGTGTGGACAAATTCAAAAATCTTCTAGAAGCTACAAATTGATGACACATGTATGCATGTTCTGCTCTTTCATTTAGCAAAGTCAAATTCCACATGTATATATATTTTTTCTAAGTATATATTAATATGTTACATGTGATGGCCAGCAACCACCCAGATACTTACCTAGTTGAAACATGTCACTACAAGTACCACTCGTGATAATAACATGCACATATGTTATATATATGCTGCTGCAATCATCTAGTCAAGTGTCATTACATAAATGACTAAACTCCACCCCATCACATGCTAACCAAAACATTCATGCACTTGTCATGTACTGAATTAGTGGAGGGTAAACTTTAACTTCAAAGGGAATGCTGAGAAGTAGGTGTGGGTTACATTTCTTAAAGCAAATTGAAACCACTTTCAGCATCTCTCTATCATCCTTAGTTCCACCAAACTAAGGTGCAGCATTTCAGGCCATCTTTACCATCAACTTCCTGTCATGCTTCTTTCAGGGCAGCAACCAATATGCACATATAAGCAGCCACATCTTCAGCATATCATCTTACATCAACCCACTGGTGTGCCATTTTAGCATCAACATACATTTTTCACATGCATTTTGGAAATAGAGCATAGCAACCATGCACACAATTTGTATCCATTTTGTGGTGCTAAAATTAATCATCAACCATGCACACAATATAACCATCAAAGGTATAAAGCCACATGCTATATGATTGGTATTGACTTGTTTTAATTGCAACTACTCAGAAGGGGATTCAATATGTGTGTTAGTATACCCATATTAATCAGAAATGACAACAACACATTTACCAACATTGTTCAATACTGATAAAATTAACAACAATGCAATATTATATACAGAGAATTTCATCTTCTTCCACAACAATCCAAACATATCTCTCTAATTATTATATTCAAACTATTAAGGGCATCACTCATGGTCTTGATACAAATATTACAAGAGGCAGAACATATATTACCCCAAGATCTCACTACTTCTCTGAACATATATAATCTTCAAGAGATTTATGTTACCATAAACTTAAAATTAATAATAATCAATAGCCACCTATCTTTACTATAATAGAAAAACCAAGAAATAAATTATGTTACTCATCAAACAGAGTGCATAGCATAATTTTCTACACTACCATCCCTCATTTAGTACATTCATGGTCATTCCATAACAACCGAATAGTCTCTAAACAAATTACATCACTTAATAAACATGAAACAACATATCAAGCAAAGCATACCATGGCAAAGGCACCTGTACAAATAGTGATCTTCCCCATGCCAAGCAAAAATACTGAAAAGCATTCCAATATAAAGCATAGGTTCAGTTACTCCCTGAAACATATGTAAATAAGTGAATGAACACAAACTCTTGGACTAAAATAAAAATTTTCAAAATAATAGAAATTTTTCTTCTTGGTACCAGAATAGGTCTATCCAGAAGTAAAAAATTGGACTTTGGCAAGCCTGAAAGCTTCTGAAATAAAGGGGAAAAAAAGTTATACATAAGACTTAGTAGAAGGATAATCCAGAACAAATATCAAAACTGAATAGAAAAGGGTAAAATGATGTTTAAATGATGTAAAGCTTTGATGAACATATTTAGGTTGGTAGAAAGAAAGATGAATCAAAATATAAAGAAGAATGAAAATTATCTTTTATTTTGGAGGCAGATAAAATAAAATAAAATAAAAAGTAAAGAAAAAAAAAAGAAACAAATTCTATAACTAGAATTTGATAAACCATGATGAAATAAAACTATCTTTAGATCTCAACCTAGAATTTGACAATATAATCATAAAGTGATGAAAAACAGAAAAAATCCACATAGCTACAAAATCCACCCCTTTTTCAATGTATGCCTATATCCTACAAGCTAAGACCAGCCACCTGCACTTGAATATATGAGGGTAATGAATGGTAACAAAATATGCATGCCAGCTTATAGTTAGCTTGAGACCAAAAGATAATTGACCTGTCTAGATAGCATATTTCAATGTTGACAATACTCTAATGTCTATAACTGACCTGTATCTATCAGTATAACCAAAAGATAAAGTAATTCATGTATCTGACCTCGGGAATATACTTGATTATTGTCATAAAAACTTGAATTGGGCTGCAAGATAATTGAATTCATAGAAAGTTAGGAAATTTAATATCGGGTCTAGATATCATCAAATAGTACAATAGACGACATAACATCATTGTCTTAATGGCAATTTCTAATAATTCAAGTCATAAGCATATAAAGAGAACAACTTACTTAAAGATGGTGATTAGTCAAAGCCAAGAATGAGTTGGTAGAGCCATGAAAAAATAAACAGCAGCAAATGGTTATGTAGGGCGTGGAAGTCAGAAGGTGTCCAAGATAGCTATTGCGATTGTCTCTATCTGCCACCCATAAGATGAAAGAAAGCATGAACTCCAGAAATTACCAACATTAGCATATTAGCAATTGCGATTGGTCCAGAAATCACCAACATTAGCATATTAGCAAGAAACAATTGCAAGCAAAATTTTTAATGTCAACTTTTAACACTGGACAAGTCAGTTTGTAGACAAGTTACCTCGGTTTTATCCAGGACTTCAACAACCACTAACCTCCACTGTCACCAACGCAACCTTCTAATCGATACTAATCCACCCAAATCTATCCAATAGCAAGCTTTCCATTGAAAGGTCATGATCAATCAAGTTCTAAATTAAAGGAGAAGAAGAAAGTCAAAAAATTGTACAGAAATTCCAATTTGTAAATTGCATGTCAGAAAAGTAAGAAGAAAGTAGGTGCAGCAAGGGAGAACCCGAGAGAGAGATCGGGATGGGCTGGCCAACGGATGGAGTGAGAGGCTGAGGGAAAGGAGGAGACAGTTGGTGAGGCTCTTGGGAGATCCTGCTCGAGGTGGCGGCACGGTGGTGGCGTGGTGGAGGGAGATCCAAGGGAGATGGCTTTGGGGCTGGGATGTCGTGCCGAGAGAGAGAGAGAGAGAGAGAGAGAGAGAGGCCTGTGGGGGAAGGAGATCAGTGTGGAAAAGGTCCATCGTCGATGGGCGGTGCGGTGGTGGGGGAATCAAAGGGAGAGGGCTTTGAGGCCGGGTTGCCTCGTGGAGAGAGAGAGTGGCCTGTGGGGGGAGGAGATCGGTGTCGGAAAGGTCGCCAACGTGAGCTAGAGTACTGGGGTCCTCGGTCAAGACCCAAAACACCAAGTCCTCCACGCCAATGGTGGCCTTGTGATGACTAAACCTTGGTTCCTCTCTTACTTGGTTCACGTGCAATGGTGGTCAATATGACCATTTGGGGATGGTGGGGTTAGGTGTTTAAGCTAGGATAGGTGTATGGAGTGATGGAAAATGAAGAGGGATGGTGTGGTTCAAAGGTGATGGGCACACGGCACTAGTGTGTGCTAAGGTGGGGCACCACTTGGAAGATAGGCTTAGGGTTTGGAAAATGTGTTTAGGGTTTGGAAAATGTAAGATGGATGGTTAGGATTGAAGATGAGTGATGGGGTGTGGGAAAGCTAGGGTTGGCCGAAATTTGGTGATGGAGAGATTTTAGGAGGATTCCTAAAATCTTGGAAGTTAACATTCCTTGATTCTTGGAGATGACTTTCCTAAAATCTTGGGATAGGATGGAGATATGTATGGCCGGTTATGGGAACGATTTTAGGGGGATCAATTAGGGTTTCTAAATGATAGGAACCTTAATTGGAAAGTGGAGGGGGCGGCTAGGGCAACAAGATGAAGCCAACAATTTATGGAAAGTTGACAAACACCTTGGTTGGACGATTTTGAGGGGTGGACGGATTGAATGAGCCAAAACCACTATGAACACCTCAAGAACAATGATGAACAGGCATGAACACAATGAAGAACATGCATGAACACAATGAAGAACACTCAAGAATAATAGCAAAATACTAATGAACTTGAATGAACCAAAAACATAAACAAGGATAAATCAATACTTGATTCACGGATTGCACAAGTAATGAATAAACCTCATATATTGAAGAACACAACTTGGATTCACGAATTGCACCAAGTTGCAAGAACAAGATAGATGAATCACACTTATTCAAAGAATTGCAAAGTGTGATTCTCTATTTGGGATTCACGAATTGCACCCAAAAAGCCTAAGTGCAAAGGCACCGGTTTATGATCTCTCAAACAATAGTCTTCCCTCTAGGAGTTTGCCAAAAGATTCTCAAGCAAATGAAAGAGATCCTATTTATAAGTAAAACAAATTGGAAACCCCCAATAGGTCCATAGAAAATGAATAATTAAAGCAAAATAAATAAATAAAATAAATAACAAGATAATGGTCATGAACCAAGGCTAGCCGTGGCAAGCATGGCCCATGGTGGGCTAGGTGGTGCAGTGGTCGGGTTGGTCCATGGTCAGGTGGTGCAGTCATGGCTTGCTGGGTGGTGAGCCATGGTGGTGTGCGGCATGGTTGGCTGATGGTGAGCTAGGGTGGTGCGGCATGGCTTGCTAATGGTGAGCCATGGTGGTGCGCGGCATGATGGGCATGGCTTGCTGAAGGTGGCCATGGTGGTGCACGACATGATGGGCATGGCTTGCTGATGCACAGCATGGCCCAGGCTGGTGGCCTAGGCGCTGAGTCTGCAAGGCATAGGCTGGAGCCATGCGCTGGATGGCATGCCACTAACCTGCTCCGCAAGTCATGGGCTGGAGCCATGCGCTCGATGACACGTCGTGAGGCATGCCACAAACCTGCTCTGCAAGGCACGGGCTGGAGCCGTGCGCTGGAGGGCCTGCCTGTGGGGGCACGCCACTGGCCTCGCTAGGTGGTGTGGGGGCACGCATGCATGTGCGCAGATGCACGCTCAAGGGCACGCGCAAACCTGCCCGCATGGTCTGCGCGCAGTCAGTAGCCTCCATGGTCGCCCTCTGCATGTCATGGTTTGAGCCAAGGCATGCAAGCAAGCTAGCCATGTGACTGTCCTGACCCTCCATGAGTTGTGTCGAGGTGTGGTCCCGGGCAAATCTCCTGGGGGTTGTGACATAGATTCGATGGGCGGCAGCGATCCAGTTGGGCCACGACGGTTGCTGTGCATGGAGGAAGAAGAAGAATCGAGGAAGGGGGCAGTAGCTGGAGGGGATTTTCAACTAGGGGAGAGAGAAAATAAAGGCAAAAGTGAGGGGTTTTGGATTCAATCTATGTGGGTTCTTGATTTTTATTCAATAGTGGAGATTTTATACACTTAAAACAATTTGTCTCTAGCGATAAAAAAATCCGCTGCAATAAAAATAATTTATTGTGTCCACAAAAACCGTCGCAATAGGTGTAAAGTCACCGTAAAAACCTGCACAGTGAATTCTCCATCAAATTTTTGCAATTTTGCGCTAGAATTTACCAGTGAAATTAAACCCGTCATAAAAAGGCGTTATTTGCAATGATTTGTTTTGCAACAATCTTAGAATCGCTGCAAATAGCCATATTCCTTGTAGTGGGTTACAAGCTTATCGAAAACAAACGTTGGCCCAATGGAAAAGCATGAAATTATCCCCTAGATATTACGACCCCTTCCAAATCCTCAATCGTGTTGGCACCGTAGCCTATCAATTGGAGCTGCCAATAACTTCTCTAATCCACTCGATTTTTCATGTCTTCCTGCTCGAGAAGAAGATTGGCAGCACTCTAACCTTGATTCCCACACTACCACTGGTTGATTCCCTCAAGGTGTTGAAATCAGAGCCTGAAGCTATGTTGGATTGGCGAGTTCAAAAGAAAGGATCTTTACCGCTGTCGGAGGTGTTAATCCACTAGCAAGGACAGAGCAAAGCGGATGCAACTTGTGAGAGTTTCCACCAGTTGAAATGCACCTACCCACACATTATGGACAAGGTGTTTTGAAACAGGAGGTTTTGTTACAAGCCAGAGTGTTACGTACCAAAGAACGAAAGGCTAAAATTGTGTTTGGATAGTGAGGTGATCTCAGATATTCTGTAAATATTAATGAAAAAATATTAATTAGTAATGAATAATAGTATACAATAATAAATAATAAGTGAAAAATAATGTTAAATAATAAATAGTGGTACTTCACCATTCAAACCAGTCCTAAGTCATAGGATGCAAGGTATAAGATGAATGAACTGAAGAATATCTGTGAGCCATTGATCAAATGAAGGGTTGCGATTGGAGCTAAGGTTAAAGTCGTATGGGAAGCATTCTGGAAGCCCACGTGGAATTGCCTATGAAGTCTTATTTTACTCTTTGAATAATGTAGTGTATTACTGTTGGTGAGGGTTCTTATTTTACTTTATGAGAAATTACTTTTATGTCTACTTTGTTAGAATCTCTGGTATATGGAGAGGGAATACGATGTAAATATTATTGAAAGAGTAAGGTTACTAATCATCCTTTTATCATTTCATGTTCATGTAGCATTAGATGATTAGATGATTAGAGATTATTTATTATTTTTTATTTATGAATCAATCATCTAATACCACATTATAGAATGATGAGAAGATGATCAAAATTAAGATGATGAATAGATTTGTTGCTATCAAAATCATTTATTAAAATTTCAGTCTTCTTCTTCCTTATTTTCTGGAGGTTTTCTCAGGTGAGACGTTTTCATATTTCCATTTCTACTATACTGTTACAGAAGGATGACAGTAGACTGGTCACCAATTCACTCATAGACATTAATGGGAGATACGAGAATCTGGATAGGGCATGGAAAATATTTTGTGGAACACCGATAGATATTGTCACACGTGGAACACATTGATTACTGAGGCTTTATCCTTATTTGATAAAATGACTACAGAAACCTTGAGAAGCCTGGCTCGGCAACTACGGTAACAATGCTTTTGAGTTGTTCTTAATAAGAACTTCTTATCTTGCATGATTGCATCCCTTGAGTAAACCAAATGGACTCACCTTCCTCGCTCTTCTCTCTGCTTGTGTTCCTGGAGGGTATATTGACGAAGGAAAGTGTCTATTTAATAGAATGCAAGACTATTCCATAAAACCCAACTTGAAGCATTATGCCTTTATGATCTTCTGGCGAGATGTGGGGCTTTGTTTAGTGCTTGCAAAATTCACTATCAATTTGAGATAGGAGTAAGGAATGCCACGTGTGCCATTGAGTTTGACCCTACAAATGATGGGTACCGTAGAATGTTGGGCAATTTGTATGGGAGGTGGGAGGAGGCAGAATGGGTGAGATAATGATCTATGAAAGGAATGTGGTGAATAAAGTTGGTTGGAGTACACTCTAAGTAAGACGGATTAATGCATTCGATTCTTGTTGGGAAACCTTTCTCTTAACCCTGGGCCGTAATTTATTTTCATTCCAAGATGTCGCTGGTACTTTTGTTGCACTATTCTGGCTCACAGGTAATCTTCATGTTGACTGTGTTCCAACTTCCAATACCTTCTCTTTCCTCTGGTGTTATTCTTTTTACTGACTGACTGGAACAGGATTCTGGGAAACTAGTTTGTTTCTACGGTAGTTGAGTTCATGTTCAAACCAAACTTTTAATTTCTATTTACCTTCGCTTAATTTTGTATGGGTTTAAGGATTGTGTTCTTTTCCATATCCGTGTGAGAGACAAAGGGGTGGGGTCTTTGGATAGACACCATGTTTTCTACATTAAAAAAATAAGTTTCTTTGAACTTACGACTCGGTTTTCTCCATTGTCTTTTCCAGAGAATCCGTTTGAAATGTGGTCCAGAGTGAGTGAGCTGTTACCAAATGTAACAGGCGTTTTTGTTGTCCATTCTGAGGAATGAAGTGTCGTGGGGTCCAAAAAAAGAAGCTTTTTTGACCTGTTTTTGGGTTCAAGTAAAAGGGGAGATATTTCTATTTTTTATGTTAAAATCCTGCTTTCATGTTTGTTATGTTAAAATTAGGTTTGGGTGAGGAAAAGTGTTAGAGATATGTTGTGAATAGTAGTGAAAAAGTAAGTGAAAAATAATAATAGAATATTAAATAATAGTAAAAATTAATGAATAATAGTAAAAAGTAATTTAGTAAGTGCTAATTCTTAATTAATTTCGGGTCCAAATGGCACCAATCTTCACTTAATCATAAACCCTGCTCCAACTCCATTAAGAGTTAATATGAAACACCCGTAACTGCTAATTCTAGCAGGACTTGGGATTTATTTGAATGTTTGGTAAACAAGAGAGGGAATACTGGCTTAGAATGTCTGCCTCGAGGATGCCAAGCCTAATGGCTTAAAATAAGACACATTTAAAAACAAATCAAACAAAGTTTAAATATGAAGAATAGTTTGATATTAGCAGGTTGGCATTAGGAAGGGAAACTGTTATGATCCTAAGAGTTAAATATTTAACCAAATTTGTACCTAACAATCTTAGGACTTTTGGATAAATGGTTGGATTTTTAATAATTGGAAAGAGCTTTTTGATCTAATAGTCTTATATATGGTATTGTGTTAAGTTAATGAATATTGATAGATGAGTGAAACTGCCACAATGAAAATGGCTATTATAGAGTTAGTCTCGATAGAGTAGGTCGTCGTAGATGTCGTATTCGGAAGCGTGCTGGAATGTCATAATCATGAGGGTTAAAGACTTATCCAAATTAATATCCAACAATCATAAAGCTTTTGGATCAGTATTTTGGTTTTTTACAATTAGTATTAAAGCAAGAATTGTATCACGAGTTCAAATCACGTAAAATGTGACCTACATGATGGATTAAAATGTATTGATACTATGTATGTATATGGCTTTAAGTCATTGCATACTGATAATAAGTGAAACCGCAAAAAAAGAAAGCGCTACCATCAAGTTAGTATCAATAGAGTGGATTGCCGTGGACGTTTGTCTCGAAAGCACGTGATGGAATATTATAATACTGAGAGTTAAATAGTATCTAAACTTCCAAGAATATTGAATTATTGGTTGGATGTTTAACAAAAACATCTTTAATTATTTTTTCTCTTTTTAAATCATCGTATTAGGTGAGTTTGGCATGAAAAGTCTATGTGATTGGAGAGCTAGAGTAGTCCAAGTAAATGGCTACCTCAGCTCATTGAGACTTTGTCTCCAGAACCAACCCTGAACTCTTCAACTCTAGTGAAATGAATAGATTAAGCAATGCGCCAAAAAAACAAAAATGCAATGCTCTTGGGTGTCCCTCTGAAAACGAAATGGAATAAAACCTGTTCACCTGTTCTGGCCATTACAAAGCAACCACTTGTCTCTCATAATATTCGGAAATCTTAGTGTGTTAATGCCTTTCAAATCCTTCTAACCATTATCATATTGCAATAATTTTTGCTAGGAAGAATGCCCATGTCGTGGCAATTCCACCCACAAGGCCAACGAGGTTACTCCAAATTCAAAGCAACGCCTATCACACTCTCAATGACTTTTGTATATTATTTGAAGAATTGCTCTAAAAAAAAGTTTCATCAGATTATATAAAATGAAATGCAAAATACATTTAGCTATAGTAACCCGCTACATTTAGCAGATAGTATTCATCCTTTAAACATTTTTGTATTATTTATATTTCATTTACTTCTTCATTTTCTTTTATTTTGATTTTTACCATGTAAGTAAATTCTTTTTGTTATTTATCATTTAAAACACATATATTTCATTTCCTTCTGAAAAATATCTTGGAAATATTTTTAAACCAATTTTTTCATATTTTGATTTTGTTTTTAATTTTTATTTGGCTTATATATATTTTTTTATGTGTATAGGAGTGAATTATTTTACATTGTATATAAAAAAAAAATTGCAAATATAAAAAAATATATGGATATTGTAAATTTATTAGTATAAATGAAATATTTAAAAAGAAGAAAAAAGATTATTTAAATGATATAAAAAAAATTGATAAACTGATGGATGACTTTTATATAAAAGTCAGCACTTAAAATAAAAAAAAAAAATTTAATTATATATTTTAAAAAATAAGATGAAGAATCTACGGGAAGCACGCCCCTCATCAAATCAACTCATACGTTAGGGAGTTTTGAAAAAAAAAAATCTGTTTGCAATCTCAAATCTGGATTGAATAATTCTTAGCTGATCTGTACAAGTAATATTATATCTAGAGATATACTATTCTTTTTTCTTTTTTTTTTTTAATTTATTTCTCATGTATTTTATTGTGATAATGTGATATCTTACACGACTCTTGAATCAATTTTTATTTTATTTTTTAAAAAATAAAAGAAAAATTAATCACAACAATATGGTTGGACGTATGTATTATTTTATCAATTATAATAACATAATTAAATTTTATATTTTGATAAATGTAACATATATATATTAAAAATATGTCATCACGTAATAATCTTTAGCATCGAATACTCAAATGTATAATTTAATTATGATAATATATTGTGTTAGTAAATTGCTTTTTCACTTTATTTTTAAAAACTCTAAGGCCACCGCTGGTGGCGGGAGATGGTTAAAAAAAAAATTGTTTAATAATTAAGAAAAAATTATTTAATATTATTATAAATTTTTAATATTTTTTAAAACTATTAAAAAATATTAAAAAATAATTTAAAAATTAATAAAAAAACAAAAAAAAATTTTTACCTAACGATAGCCAGCAGCAGCGGTGCCTCTATTACCGCTCTTTTTTTATTGTTACCAACTCCTGGTTGTTTTTGTTGTTTTTATTTTATGTTTGGTAGTAAAGTAGTGCTTAACAAATGTTCCATTTATGGCCTTTAAACGCACAAAAGTCTTCTTGTCCTCTGGTTGGCTACACATCCTTTCGTCTCTGCCTCTGTTTCTCTCCGACTGGAAAGCTTTGTTACTCCCTCTGAAATAAATAGCTCGATATCAATCGTTCAATTATCTGTTCTACCCACCAAATATTTCCCTTCAGAAATGCCGAGGTGCTTCAGCTTCGCTGCCGTGGCGAATTGGTGCTACCGCTGCGCCTTCTCCAACGCCGGCCTCCGGTCCACCACAACGGACCTCGGCGACGGCACCGTCATGCACTGTTGGGTCCCCAAGCTCCACAGCCAGTCCAAGCCCAACCTCCTTCTCATCCATGGCGTCGGCGCCAACGCAATGTGGCAGTGGAACGACTTCATCTCACCGCTCACCCCTCACTTCAACGTCTACGTCCCGGACCTGGTCTTCTTCGGGGATTCCTACTCGACCCGTTCCGAACGGTCCGAGGCCTTCCAGGCCCGGTGCGTGATGGCTGTGATGGAAGCCCAGGGGTTAGTGAAGACGATGAGCGTGGCTGGGATAAGCTACGGCGGGTTTGTGGCATACAGCATGGCGGCGCAGTTTGGGGAGAGGGTGGAACGGTTGGTGCTGTGCTGCGCTGGGGTTTGCATGGAGGATAAGGACATGGAGGAGGGTATGTTCCAGGTGAAGAGCGTGGACGAAGCTATTAGTGTTCTGCTGCCGCAGAGTCCGGAGAAGATGAAGGATTTGATGCGACTTACGTTTGTTAAGCCCAATTTCAAAGCCGTGCCGTCATGCTTTCTCAACGATTTCATCCATGTAAGTGGGCTTGGTCTTTCCTTTAACATGATTGGTTTATTGGCTATTACATTGAGACTTGGGATTAATTAAACTGGAATTTGAATTTGGAATTATTCAAAGTTTGAAAATTATTCTCTCTTTGGTTGAAATTGATAAAAATATAAAATATAATAAAAATTAGGTGGTGCAATTGGATCCGGATATCCAGCCATAACCGGATTTAGATTTTAAAAACTGGACGGTTAATCGGGCGGATATCCAAATTATGACTGTTCATCCGGGTCGGATTTTATCCATCCCGGACCTAGAATCCAAATAATCAGATTCCGGTTACAGTTTTCGGCCCAGGTTTGACCCGGGCCGAAAATCGGATTACAAAACCTGGACCAATGCGGTCCGGGTACGGTTTAAAAACCATTGGCAATCTAGTTATCATTTTACCAAAAATAAAACCGCATTCTCTCTCTCTCTCTCTCTCTCTCTCTCTCTCTCTCGTTACGAAAACAGTTCAAACCCTAGCCTCCTGATCGTGTCCACTGACTCCGTGACGGCATGACCCATCTCGTGACCCCATGGCCATCGTCGAATCACCGTCATCGCCGATCGTCTTCATCTCTTTCATCGTCCTCTCTCTCTCTCTCTCTCTCTCATGCCGAAACCTAGCTCGTGACCCCATGGCCGTCGTTGAATCACCGTCATCGCCGATCGAAGATCTGTTCTTCATGGCCGTCGTCTTCTACCTTTCCACCTGTTTGGCTAGATCTTCTATGTTATTTTTGGGTTCTATTCGGTTTGTATTGTTTTGATTATGGGTTTTTTGATGTATTGTATTGATTTGGTTTTTTGATTGGGGGTTTTTTGATTCGGTTTGTATTGTTTTGATTTGTGGGTTTTTTGATGTATTGTATTGATTCGGTTTTTTGATTGGGGGTTTTTTTATTCGGTTTGTATTGTATTTTTTTTTTCTTTTCTGTTTGTATTGTTTTCCGTTTGTTGATTGTGGGTTTGTTTGGATGAGAATGCATGCTATCGGCGATTTAGTAGCCGAAGATGGTTTGCATTTGCTAGATCTACTCTGTTGCGAACAGGGAGATTTATTTGTTTGTTCATCTGTATCTTGCAGACCATTCGAGTTCTTTTGGAGGAAAAAAAAAAAAGAAACGGGTTCTATCCGGAACCCGGAATCCGGGTTTTGGAAAACCCGGATTCCTCCGGGTTTCGGCCCGTATCAGAACCGGGTTAATTCGGTGTGGGTTCCGGCCCGGATTTAAAATCCGGATTCCGGTCCAGGTACACCCAGATTTCCGAGTCGGAACCCGGATGAACAACCCTAATCCAAATTAATATCCGGTTTTGTTTTAGGGAGAAAAGATGTCCAGATTGTAACCGGATTTAAAAATACTTTTTGAAAAAAAAAAACTATTTAAACTTTAATAAATATTTTTATAGTATTTATTTAAAAAAATTATGATATTATATTTAAATTGTCGAGATTTAAAAAAAAAAAAAATTTAACACTTTTTAAGAGTTTTTAACAAAAAAGATTTTATTCATTTCATTATTATCATTTCCATTCAGTATACTCAATCTATCAATTCCAATCCATTCATTTCCTTTTCATATTTTTTAAGAAAGTATAAACTCCCGAACATAAGCCTGTGCAAGTGGTCTTTTATTCTTCCTCGAGACAAATTAGCTAGGTCAATTGGGGTAGTGCTTATCCAATAAGGTTGGGCTTTTGGTTTAGACTGTAGAAAGTGAGAGGCCATTTTACATTTATTTATCCAACTCCAAGTAACTCCAAGCCTACTTGGAGCTCAAAGAATTCAGTAGTATTATATAAACGAAAAATTTATATATCTAATAGTGCTATTCGAGACCTGAATCACAAAACCAAATCTATAACCAGACCAGGTTTATCTTACCAACCCGAATGCACCCAGGGTCTGGGTTTCGGACCAGACTTAAAAAAATCCAGTCCGATTCTACACTCCTAATAAAAATAGAGATAAGAGAGGAATAATGAGGGAGAAAGACTTTTATATTTACTATTCTCAATTCAAGTTTTGAATTCAAGACATATATTCTGAATTTTCTGATGCCATGTGAAATTTACATTTATCTTAAAAGTTTAAGCTTATATGAAGATGTAGGTTTAATTGTTTATGTTTATCTTAATACTCCATCTCATATATGGGCCAGACTTTCTCAATAACTAGGTCTAATATGTAAAATATTTAATTGAATTGGATATAACCGGATTTAGATTTTAAAAATCGGGCGGTTAATCGGGCAGATATCCAAATTAATATCCGGTTTTGTTTTAGGGAGAAAAGATGTCCGGATTGTAACCGGATTTAAAAATACTTTTTGAAAAAAAAAACTGTTTAAACTTTAAAAAATATTTTTATAGTATTTATTTAAAAAATTATGATATTATATTTAAATTGTCGAGATTTAAAAAAAAAAATTTAACACTTTTTAAAATTTTTATATTTAATTGAATTGGATAGAGTGTAGAGTCAGGTTTATTATATTTTATATTTTATCATGATATCATAGCCATGTTTCAAACTCATTACCTCTGTTTTGATATTTTGTAAAATCACCACTTATTCTAAAAAATTATGCTTATAGGACGAGATAGATTTATATTTATCTTAATAGAAATCATATAAGAGGAAACAAAATGAAGATCATATAAGAGCGGAAAGTTATATATATTCTTTTGATAAGTAATAGATGAAAATTATATCATCTTCCATTGCTTGTTTACAAAAAGGAATTGCAGAGAAAATAATGAAAATAGCATCGTATTAACATTTAATTCTCTCCCAGTCTCATCTATTCCGGAGAGGAAACTTTGGTGGGTCCTAAAGCGAAAGATTTTCCTAAGCCTTTATTTTTTTCTTTACCTTTACAACCTGGACACTGAAACGAAAGGGACTTTAGGGAAAAAAAGGTCTCTTCTTTTCTTTCTTAAGTAGTAATCAGATCAGACGTTGTGTAATTTTAAAAAAAAAAAATGTCTGAGATCAATTTGACAGATTATTTTTTAGGTAATTAGTGTATTTTGTGCCAGCCCTTTTTTGGGTCCTTGGTGACTATGCCATTGCATCTCTTAACAACGTTGCCTTTATTTTTTAGGAATGATAAAGTGATAATGTAGTCCCAACTTGTATACAAGTAAATTTTAATTTTTTATTTGATTGGTTTAAATTTAGAAAAAGTATTATTTTATTTCAAGGGGTTGTATAAATTGTAAATGGGTGGGTAGCCCTATCACTGTACTTTATTTTTATAATCCGTCAAAGTAGTACGAAGGTCCCTCCGCTGTAATTGGAAATGCCAGTTGACAGACCATTAAATTAAGGCTATTCGTGTGGTGCAGTTCATGTAACCTCTGCTCAAGCTGTTTAGTTTTCTATGTATGGTTGTTTCTGCACATTATGGAATGGTGTAGGTGACATCAGTTCTTTTGATAAGTGGTTTAGGTGGCAATTTATATCTAGTTTTCACTAAAACTTGTTTTGGAAATTGTTTTCAATGGCAGACGATGTGTTCTGAACAATTTCAAGAGAAGAAAGAATTGATTCAAGCATTGCACAAGGATAGAAAATTGTCTGATCTTCCCAAGATTACCCAGGTTTTTCTATGTTACATGTTATATTGTAATCACCATTATCTTGTAGTTTCCTGAATATATTGTGGAATTTCAAAAACCTGCCCTCTTTTTCAGTCTTCCCGAGTATGTATCTTTTTAAAGGCATAACCTCTCCTTGATGCAGCCAACGCTAATCATCTGGGGAGAGAAAGATCTGGTATTCCCGCTGGAATTGGCACACAGATTGAAAAGGTAAATCTGAAGAACGTGATAAATTAATCAGTATCATTTGTATTTGGAATCTCACAAACCGTATGACTATACAAGAGAAACCTTGGAGCATTGTATATGTATAACCTCCACACTGGTCAGTTGATTTTTAATGTTTGAATTGTAACATTAGTTCCCGTTGTCACAGGCTTGTGGGTGAGAATGCACAACTAGTAATCCTAAAAAATGCAGGGCATGCAATCAACATTGAGAAACACAAAGAGATGTGCAAGCTCATTAAATCTTTCCTTATCGACCCACTGCCTTCACCTAAGCAAGTGAATCACAGCAATGACCGCAAGGTGGACTGAAAGGTCTACCAGAAAAGTTGAAGAGAATTCGAGTAGGTGATTTCTCAGTCGAGCATCGGTCTCGAGATGGGGTGGTGTTGTGCGGATAACATGGATGAGATGAAGTTAAATGTGTAAGTATTCATTATTTTTATGTGGACGATTTAGCTAAAATCATAGCATCGCAGCACGAGATGATCATGTCGATCACTATCAAGAAAGTTGGGCTTAGAAGATGATTTCACTAGATTTGCAGAGGACAGTTAAGCCCCTGGTTTGAAACTTTGTATCTAACTTCTAAGAAAGACGAGGATATATTATCTGGGAAAAATTTCTTCCTCATTAGTTTTAGTTATTTCCAGTTACATTTATTGATAAGACGCATTAAAGTAGATGTCCATTGGTTTCGTTAAAATGTGCAACATCAACAAGTGCGACAAGAAATAACACAATCTAATATGAAAATTAACAGTGTTTTATTATTATTGGATGGTGGCTGTTTCATTTCTCACTCCGTGAACAGTTTTGTATAATATATTTCTTATGTTGTGTCGAGTTTGTTAAAGCTCCTCTAGCACTTGAGTATATGGTTTACAATTTGACAACATTTAATTGAAAAGAAATATGGTAGAATATGAACGACATGAGCAAGTTTTGGCATTTTGAGGATCTTTCTACTTTTCTCTCAGTATGTCGTCTCTGTTTTCTCTTTGTACAATGTACGTCATCCTTGTTTTCTCTTTGTAAAACTTCCTCTTCGTTGATGGCCTGTGACATTTAATGGTGATTTTTCTTCTTCTCTAGAGATTACAGTGAGTTTAATGAGAAGCATGGGTGCTTTAAAACAGTTGTTAGAGTCTAAAGTTTTTACAATCACGGGGAAGGCAATTCCATTCATTTCACTAAGAAAAGTTGGAAAGTCACGAAAGATATGTCTCTGGGGTTGTATATGGTGAAATGGTTCATCAAAAGGACTTATTATCTTTGGAGTTGGAAATTTTATTGTTCGACAGACGGTAAAAAGGACTTTTATACTTCCTTAAGGGAGGGTAGTAGAAGTTTTATACCTCAAATGTTCTAATGTCCATTGGCATTCATGGCACTAGTGGAGTATGAAGGTGGTGGCAGATGAAGCTTTATATTCATACCTGAACAAATGAAAGGTAGGGGATGGAAGAAGCTGACGGTTACTCTCCAAGAAATTCGAGATAGTTTGGAGGCTAGAGGTAATGCGGGTCATAGTAGAGGGAGGTTGGGCTCTAGTTGAATGGAGGAAATCTCTAGAGGAAGGAACTTGTCTCTGGGGCCAACGATGGGTCCATCAAAGGAATAATCGCTCCTAGAAGGAGGTGTTGAAGCAGTTGATGATATTGGCCCTAGCTCAAAACAGGGGAGAAGGAGGCTATACAGACTTGTTGCCCAAAGGAGTGTCAAGCACGATGAAGGCACAACGTACTATAGGCCCACCCGTTGCTCAGTTGAAAGGAGGTGGTGACAAGCACGATGAAAATTTGGTAGATGGTGGCGTTTGTCGTACTTTATGGGATATGAAGATGCAATAGGCATATTTGCAAGAGAAAATGAATAATCTAATACGAAGTGTAGAGAAATGAATGTGAATGAGCTTGGGCTTCAAAGCAGATAGTGGCCCAGGCAATATTATTAACCCGATAGATGGAATCTCGGGCTTTTATAGGGTAAAGGGAAACAAATTATGAAGCCTAGGGCCAATACAATGGCCTTAAGCAAGGGGTTGAAACAAAGGGAAATATAAAATAGAATTGGGCCTTGATACATCCCGACCTATATGGAAAATTTGAGAAGAATGTGAACTTGCAGGGTTGTCGACTGTCAGGATCCAGCCTTCACACTAAAAAGCTTCAAACTAACTCATGACAGGACAACATACAGTCACTGATGATTCAAATGGAAAAAAAAAAAAAAAAAAAGTAGAGGAGAGAGCTATCAGCCCAACTAGTAACAATTACAAACTTGGGCCAAACTAAAAACTCATTGTTCAACATTGGATCCTCTGGCTAAAATGGACAGAATGTGTTGATGGATTGAAGAGAACCTCTTCCACTGGAGTCCCAGGTGGCATCACCTTTGGCAAAGGTATTACAGAATGTTTGGAGCCTTACGGAGTGTTTTGTTGAGCTACCGTTCGATGCAGGTTCCTTGGCCCATAATGGACAAGGAGCGATGATGGACTGTAGGGACCCTCTTCCACTAAAACCCCAAGGGCATCACCTCTAGACAAGGAATTGCAGAAGGCTGGGAGCTTTATATAATGTAGTGCTAAGCTTGGGGGTTAATTACAGAAGTTGGTAGCTACAAATGAGGACCAAGAATGGGAGGGCATGTCTCTGTTGTTTGAAGGAGAGATGGGGGGATTTGATGGATTTGAAGTGGACATCAAGGGAAGGTATCGAGATGGCAGATGAACATATTCCTCTCCATTCTTTGCCACTATGTCAGCCTAGATGAGCTTGCTCTGATTGTGTTATACAAAGTGAAGGAAATCCAAAACTATGCAGGCATTGAGTGTGAAGGTTTTGAAGAGGACATGCTTAGTCTAAGAAGTCACGTTCCAAAAAACAGAGGGAGCTAAAGAGATTGACATGGTCTATTAATTATAAGGGCAGCTCAAGTAGAGGAAAATCCCAAGGGAGGGTGTTGACCATTTCTTTATGAAGCTGAAGATTGTATCTTGGAATGTCTAAGGGCTTAATGAGGATAATCATTCTTCAAATAAAAAACTTGTTTTGAGAGTGGAGGGCAAATATTATTTGCTTGCAAGATGGAAATTATTTCAAGAAGTGTTGTTTATAGCTTGTGGAATTGTCCATATGTTGACTGGGTTTATCTCGCATCTGTTGGGGCCTCAGGTAGTGTATTAGTTATGTGGGATCAAAGGATAGTGAATAAAATTGAATATACAGTGACATGCTCTTTTAAGAATGTGGAAGATAATTTTATATGGGCTTTTTCCAGAACTTATGAGCCGAATCTAAGTAGTCAAAAAGTCATTTTGTAGGAGGAGATTGTTGGGTTGCATAGTTGGTGGGACATGCCTTAATGCATTGGTGGTAATTTTAATGTTATAAGGTTCCCAAGTGAGAGATCAGGAGAGAATAAACTTCGGCTTGCAATGACAGAGTTCTCATATTTTATATTTGATTTGGGTTTGGTGGACATTCCTCTCATGGGTGGAGCTTACACCTGGTCAAACAATCAAACATGGTTTAAATTAGACAGATTTTTAGTTTCCTCGAATTGGAAAACTCATTATCTGGATTTATGTTAGAAAAGACTAACTCACCTATGTTTGGATCATCATTTTCCCATCTTGTTGGAATATGGAGGTATTTGTGGAAGGTGTAGGTATTTCAAGTTCAAGAATAAGTGGTTGAAAACCGAAGGCTTTCATGTGGAAAGGGTCGTGGTCCTCCTACTAATCCATGGCACCTCGATTTCGTTTTTGCAGGTAAGCTGAAAGCTTTCAAAAGAGATCTCAATATATGGAATTTTTGGAGATATAGGCGATTGGAAGAAGTCTCTACTAGAGGGGTGGGACACTGTCTACGGAGGAATCTCTCGAAATATGAATTAGTTTCAAAACTTGAGAAGGTTACCTTATTGGAGGAGATTTTGTGGCATAAAAAATCTTGGCTATTGTGGATGAAAGAAGGAGATCATAGCACAAATTTTTGTCCATAGAGTAACTAAATTACATAGGAGGACTAACACCATTGAGATGTTAAACATTGATGGTGCTATGCCAATGGAGCTTCTAGTGATTCAGGAATATGTTGCTAGTTTTTTTGAACAATTGCTTAAGAAGTAGGTAGTGTGGAGGCCAAAACTCAATAGACTATCAATTAAGACCATTGAGTAGCAAAGTGTTGCCTGGCTGGAGAGGCCTTTCGATAAGATAGAGGTTTATGAAGTTGTGGGAAAGATGGTCAAAGACAAAGCACTTGCTCTAGATGATTTCTCTATGGGTTTCTTCCAATCCTACTGGGAAGTGGTGAAGAATGATTTGATGAAGGTTTTCAAGGAATTTTTCTCATTTGGAAAGTTTGATAAAAGTATCAATGCCACTTTTATTGCACTTATTCCCAAGAAGGTTGGGGCTTTGAAAATTAAAGATTTTCGTCCTTTTAGTATTGTGAATGGGTGGATAAGATATCTCCAAGGTTTTAGCAAACTGCTTGGGTTGGTCTTAGGGAAGATTATTTCGAGATCCCAAAATTATTTTCTAAAGGGAAGACAAATACTTGATCTAGTACTATTCACCAATGAATGTTTAGATAGTAGATTAAAATCTAGTGAACTGGGTGTTTTATGTAAGTTGGATATAGAGAAGACTTATGATCATGTTAACTAGGACTTCCTATCATAATTCCTTGACAGATATGGATTTGGGGAGAGATGGTGCTAATGGATTATGTATTACATCTTGATTGGAAGGTTCTTGATTTTGGTGAATAGTAGTCCAGTTGGCTTCTTTACCAGTTCACACAGTCTAAAGCAAGGTGATCCATTGTCACTACTTTTATTTGTCTTATTATGGAGGCGCTTAGTAGAATGATATCCATTATGGTTGCCAATGGCTTTATGGCTGAATTCTCGATTGGTATCACCAATCGGGGTACTCTTAATATTTCTCATTTGTTGTTTGCAAATGATAGTTTTTATATTTTGTAAGGTAGACCAAAATAAAATTCGTTCTACTCTTACTTTGCTTCGAAGTTCTGTTCAGATTGAAGCTGAATCTATCCAAGTCTAAGTTGGTTCTATTTGGGAATGTTCGCACAAATAGAATGTTCACAATCACCGGAGGTTAGCCAACATTCTTGGATGTAAGGTCCTCTCATTTCCCATGAAATACCTTGACATTCTTTTGGGGGCCTATTTTAGGACTAAATCTATATGAGATGAAGTAATAGAGAAAATTGAACGCAGATTGGAAAGTTGGAAGATATTATATTTTTTTAAAGGAGGTAGGACCACCCTAATTAAGAGCACGTTGTCCAATTACCAACTCATTTGTTATCTTTGTTCCCAATTCCGCAAGTAATCTGAATAGGGATCCTCCAGCTTGATTTTCTTTGGAGTGGGTTAGGAGACAAGTTTTAGTTCCATTTGGTCAAGTGGGATAAGGTATACCCTCCAATTTCTATTAGTGGGTTGGGAATTAGAAACTTGAGGGTCTTTAGTCAAGCTCTTATTGGGAAATAGTTATGATAGTATAACATGTAGAGGGAAGCTTTATGGAAGTTAGTGATTGATTTTAAGTACAAGTGTATGTGGGGGAAGGGGGTGGAGTAATGGGAAGGTACAAGGAGTGTATGAAGTTAAAGTTTGGAAGCACATACGAAGAGATTGAGAGGTGTTTGCTCGACACACTAACATGAATCTAGAATAAAATTCTAGCATGATTTATGGTGTGTAGATCGAGCTAATCTTAAGAACAAATTTCCTACAACTTTTAGGATTGCGTGTGAACAAGAAGCATCAATGGTGGATCTAATGGAGATGTTGGGTGGCTCAATCCAATTGAACGTGAATGAGGACAGCCCATGATTGGGAGGTTGACAGCTTTGTCGATTTTTTATAAACTTGTACACCATGAGATTGAGCACTCAAGAACTTTCTTGTTTGGATAACTTCTCTGGGCAAAACTTTGACTATGCATAACTTAAGAAAATGTTTGTTGTGGATCGGTGTTGTATGTGCAGAAAGAATGGTGAGACTGTGGATCATATTTTACTATATTGTGAGATCGCTAGATCGTTGTGGGATGATGACTTTGAAAGATCAGAGTTAGCCTGGGTTATGCCTGTGATGGTGGTTGAGCTCCTATCCAGTTGGAAGAATTTGGGTGGAATTCCACAAATCACAACTTAGTGAAAGATGGATGCTATATGTATGGTGCTTATGGAAGAAATGAAACAATCGGACCTTTGAAGATAGAGTTTTGCTACGTATAAACAAAGTCGCGTACTAATCTGTATACCAATACTGATTCATTCATATTCAAAATTTAAATTAGCATTGTTTTCAATAAAATCTACCTTTTGACCAATCACATTAGATTGGTGCACATATTAGTGCACAATTATGCTTGTAACTAGATTTTTCCTTGAAGATAAGGATCAAATATTGAAAGAGATTAGATTGTTTTTAGTTAAAATTTTGTTTCAATGGGTGAATGTTGTAGATTTCAATGACATAGACTTTCATGATTTTCTTGTTTCTATTTCTTCCTCTTAATTAAGTATAAACTTTTGCACTATATGTACTTGAGTTATGCCTATTGTTATTAGTATAATCTATGTTTTGGCATTGTGGTCCTTGCGAATCATGCAGGGCGCTCCCCTCTTCCGTTTGCTTTCTCCATTTCTTTAATTTTAATCTATCTTTTTTTAGTGTCCTTTGCCTTTGTAGATCTTATTCTAATCTTGGCCCAAGAGGAATTCAAGGGGCGAGAAAAAGACCACATGCCCGGAAAACATTGGACACCCCACCCCTCGAAACCTATGAACACTACTGCTGGTCCATGGATACAACCATGCAAATAATGCCTAAGCCCAACTTCCTAAAGTTGACTGTTTTCTTTTGCTGAAGGAAAAAAAAAGGTAAAAAGAATCAAACACGGGGCAACCGAACCTCAATTTCTTTTTAAACTCTGTGCGTTTGGTTTGGCAAATTGCATCACGTGGACGGTGGCACATTCGTACACGGTGGACATAATTGCGTAAAAGAGGAGATGCTTGTGCCTTAGCTGCCTTTATTCCCTTCTTTTTCTCTTTGATCATGATCTTGGCCTACTTCACTATTCGCCACTTTCGCGAACCGAAAGTTCTTCAGACTTAAGAGTTCCAGTACTACAACTTAAAAAGACCTACTCAATCCAGCTAAAGCCAAGCCTACATATTATTCTCTCTTCTCAAGTAAACAAACAGAAAATCAGGCCTGCCAGAAACCCAAACCAGATTTCCCCTGCAAAATTATTAAAAACAACAAGTTAAAGACGTCCAAATTCCACTCAAGATCAACATAAAATGAAACTCTAGTTCATCAGTTGCAGCATCATTCAGTTTTGTTTATCTTTTTTTCCTGAAAAAAAAAAATCAGGCCTTAATTTTATGGCGCCTTAGGCCCTCAAGACAAACCTAGTCTAAATAAGGCATTTTCCACTATGAACAGCATAAACGTCCATGCATGGTTTTGCAAAATCAGATTGCAGTTTGATTCAAGCGAAATTAAGCATTGTCACGCCATGCTCAGTACTTTTTAACTATATCTCAAGACAATAGTGGATCATAAAGCAAATAATAAAGAAGAAAAGGTGGGGGAAAATACCAGTTGTCAAAGAAGCAGTGCTCCAAAAGATCCCGGCCTGACCCTGACCGTAGTTTTTATTGCAATCCATACTCGTATTGTATCCATTCTTACAGACGCAGACAAAGGAGTTACTAGGAGGCGCGTACCCACACACACCACCACTCATCTCGCATGCGTTACATTTGGTGTCGATGATGTTATTATCCAATACTCCATTGACATATTTCAACGCCACGCCATACAGCCATTGCGACGGGTCAGTAGGGTACATCCCTAACGAGAGCACAGACGCGTACCCTTCACACTTCAGTGCACGCAAATCCAGTTCTCCCTTGCCGTTCAGATTCGCCGGAGAGTACACGCAACAAGAGTTGGTAGGCGGGAACAGAGGCAGACCGAGCGAGACGACTGCGGGGCACGTGTATAGAGAAGCGCAGAGGTGAGAGTAGGTAGGGTCGCAGATGGGGGTGCCCTTGAGGGTGAGGGAAGAGGTCGGAGGCGTGCATGAAATGAGGATGAAAGTTGACGGACCGAGCTGGAAAGGACTGGCCCAGTCGACGCCCAAGATAGAGGAGCACTGGCGCATGGATGTGCATGTCGACATGTCGTAGGGGGAGATGATTAGGGTGGAAGTGGTGTAGGATATGGAGGTGATGGGATACGAACCTGTGTGTGTGGTGAAAACGAGCAGGTCTTCGTCGGATTTGCATGTTACATAGGGCTGAAACCGCGGCGAGCCGCAGCCTGTGCCGGTACCAAAAGGGTACTTGATCTGTACAGAGCCGCAGGTGCCCTTGCATACAGGGTCTGGGGCTAAGGTGAGCTGGGCTGTGAAGAGGATGACGGGGAGAAGGTGGAAGAGGATGAACGATAGAGGATGTCCCATTTGCCTAGTTTGATCCAGTCCTCTCTCACAAGAAAGTTGATATTGTTTATCATAGATCGGTGTAAACGCCTTTAAACAACTCCGGTTTGGCTGAAAAATATTTAATACAAAGTTTACTTTTTGTGCAACTTTTTGTGAAAATTCTTTAAAAAATTGCGAGATTCGATTAAAATAAATATACATTTTAATAATACATTTTTCCTTTCAAAATACCTACGCAACACTTGTCATCTTAAATTTTATATCTATCACTGTCCTAAAAATATTTGAACCATAATCCAAATCTAAAAAGGTTTTTCTTTTCTTTTTTACTTTTTATTTTTACAAAATTAAGAAAACTCAAGCCAATGAGTTCACTTTTTTCTGTCTCAAACTTTTCTATTTTGTTATTGGTCTGGACACCTTCGATAAAGTTATAACTACTGCTTTTCGTTTGCATGATTTACCAAATATGTTCTTCAATTGGTTAAGCAAATATATATCCTATTTGGACTGACTCACTGATCATCTCAATTCTCAAAGCTATAAAAACTCTCTTACTTTGCCTGATGAGAGTCTTTAATTTATATTATTAATACCCTAAAAAGAGTCTTAATTTCTTAGAGGTGTTGGATTCTAGCTGGCAAGCAAAACCTAGACCCGTTTTCGGGATCGAACTAAATGCCTTATATGTTCCAAATTGGTTCTATGCTATATACGTACGGTTGGGGTTAAAGAGTGGATCGAACAAATTTGAAATTAGATTCTTCAAGATAAGGGTGGAATAACTTTCTCCTATATACCCTGCACCTGTAGGAGAGAGAGAATTTTACGTTGTAAGAGGCCGTCTCACAATTTGCAGCGCATGCAGCGCGTCTAACCTTCCGTTCTATCTTTGTGTCACTCCATATATGTATGTATGTCACTCCATATATTTTTCCAATTGCCCACTTCCTTCTTTTCCTGGTGCGTGGAGCTTATCCATCCATATAGATTTCCATATCTCTCAATTGTTGGCAAAACTTTAGTGGGTCCGATCTTCTTGCCTAGTTGTCTTATTACTTTTTTTGAAGAATAGAGTTAATGTATTCTTCTACTAAGACACAAAATCACTATAAGAAAATTTGATATTTGTGATTAACTTTTGCAATCAAAAGACTATTTACGATTCATTTTAATTGAAAATAGTCATTTCGTTAGAAATAACCAATTGCAAATAGATAATTTTCTTATAGTGAATATGCATTTCTTCAATTGATTCCACCGATACAATATATGGAAACGCAACCCCTCCTATCGCAATATCCCTCTATAATCATCTAGATTATTGAATCAACTAAGGGTGGTATCTACACCCCTATACAAGGAGTAGTAGCCTCACGTGGCCCCTAGACAACTTCAGCGGGATCCAAACACATGACTCTTACCAATTGCCCTCGCCGATCGAATAGGTGGGTTGGGTGGTGGTTGGACGGGGAAAGTTCGCCCACTAACCTTCACGATAATCATTTTCTTGATATCTAACCCTTAAAAAAACCTTAAGATGGAAATATTTAGGCTCGATTCTCAAAATTCTTTTATTTGTTGTACTAATTACGATGAAGTTTTTCTTGGGATTCTATACCTCAACTTTTGTGACTATAATTCTTCTTATCATTCTTACTTATAATCACACACAACAAATATTTTATTTTATTTTTTTATTACTCTTATAATAAGTATATAGTGTATGAATGATAAGTAGAACAACTTAATTAATTTAATAGAAATAAAATAAAAATAAAATTTGAAAAAAATAATTTTAAAATATATAAAATATGTGGTGTGGGATAATGAGTAGCAATCTTCTATCAATATATATCAATTGTTTACTAGGCCAACCCTATTTTAGAAGAATAGGAGATTTGTTCTATTGTCGCTGATAATACGATTTCGTTTAGATATTAAGAAAAACTCAAATTATTTGTTAATAGTAATAAGAATAATAGTGAATAGTTTGTGAATAATAATAAAATAATCTAAAAATATTTTCAGTTGCATTTCCAAATATACCTTAAAATAAATCATTCCTTGTTTCCATGTTTGGGCAATCCTAATAAAATTTTTGGTGAACAAATTCCATTGTTCTTGGTAGTGTTGTTCACCAGCCCGAACCGACCCAAAAGCGAAAAATATCGACCCGACCCGAATGCAAGACAATTCCGATTAACCGATTTGCTGCTTACCCGTTTACCCGTACAGAAAAGCTTTTCGAAAAACGAGTATTCCAACCCAATCCGAACTACTTCTTTTCCTTTTTTTTTTTAAAAAAATAATAATAACATCAACGCTTCTTCTCTCCTCAAGCCATCCGTCCTTATCTCCCTCTTATCTTCACCATTCTCACGAAATCCCTAAACAAAAAACCTACCACATCCTTCTCTCTACGAATCTATCTCTCTCTCTCTCTCTCTCTCTCAACCCCACCTCATCTTTCTGTTCACAAATCTCTCTCTCTTCATCGATGGAATCACTTAGGGAAGCATCGAAGCACATCATCGTATTCGTCTACATCTTCATACTCGGGCACTGGAACTCTACTAAAGTCTAAACCCAGTGACCCACAACTTCCTCGACTTCATCGATGGAATCACTTGGGGGCAGCACCGAAGTATAGCCTCTTGGGTTGTTGGGAATTTTATTTTTCATTTGCGTTGGACGCGGCCAGGGGACTTGTTTTTAGTTTTCCTTTATGAGGACAAGAGTTTTTTTCTTCATTTTTTAGCTTAGTTTTATTTTTTTAGTTTCCTTTTCTTCTGCGCAGCTTCTTCTTCGTTTTTATTTCTTGGGTTTTTACTTTTTGGTTTCTTCGGACAGGAGTTTCTTCTTCGTTTCTGCTGGGTTATTCATTTCCTTTAACATTTTTTGGTTTTTATTATCTCTGGGGCTGCAGCTTCGTCAGCTGGAAGTCTCTGATACGAGGAAAATCTCAAATCCTAAGTCCCAAAGGTACGAGTGTTCGGAAAGTTAAATGGCAGAGGTGCTTCTGCCTTTTTCTTAATTATAAGTGATTATTTTTTTTGGTCAACTTTTATTTATATATTTATTTTGGGTACCTTCGTTTGCTTTGAAAATGGTGGTAGGTTCAGTGTTTATCTTCTTTTGGGATTAAACAAACCTGGCTTGTCTTATCACGCTCGAAAAGTTGCAGTTCCAGATTTGTTTTCTAGTGCCTGGACATTGATTCTTACTTTCTTTTTGGGTTTTTAACTTCTTGATTGAAGCAATTGCATCTCTCTCTCTCTCTCTCTCTCGCGTATGGCTCAACAGTATTGAAGTTTAAGGAAGGTTCGTGTTTCGGTTTTCTTAATTGAAAGCTTTTTCAGTGGCAATGGCGGAAGTGAGAGGATTGAACTTCTTGCCGGAAGAGCTAGCGAGGCTGGTAGACGACTCTGGTATGGTCATGCTCATTATGGTCGGATATAGGGTAATTACCCGATTCCGAACTGTTTTTAACAGAAGTGTATCGGAAGCAGAATGCAGCAACCGATTTTATTTCGGACCGGTTAATTATGGTCGAGTCGGGTAGGAAAAATGGGTTGGGCCGAAACTACGGCTTAAATGTACAGCCCTAGTTCTTGGTATCACTCTTAGTACACAGCTCTATACCAAGTCTTGTAATCGGATATATTCATTGATTCTGAGTAGGGATTTAATATTAACTTTTAGATATTTTGATAAATCCAAGAATTATTTTGGAAATCTTAAACACTGTTTTGAAATATCTAATAATTTCATTACCTGAATATTTATTTATTTTAATACCTCAATGGTGGATAATTTGACTCTCAAAATTTCTAATTTAATCGTAAATGAGAAATTATACTTAATTAAGGCTCGCTATCTATAATTAAAACATGATATTTGAAACTTGGATCTTCAAAAACTCTTAAGACTTGAAATAAGAAATTATATAGACAAATAAAATAAATTTTATTAAGTAAATCTTTCTGACAATATTATTAATTCTCAACAAATTCTATAGAATCCAATTAAATTTTCACATGTTCATCTCTTTTTTTCTCTTAACCCCTAAAATTAAGACAAAAGTCGTGAGGCATCTTTTTTTCTTGTTTCTTTTTTTGAAATCAACATCATAACATTTCATTCATGAAATAGGATCCATACAAAGTTTGCCCTTAATTCCATCATTACAAATACAATCTGGTCCTTCCTCTATCTATATCTTCTCTGCATCATCAAGTAGTGCATATTTTGCCAATTTGTGAGCAACCATGTTAGGTTCTCTATAGACAAATTGGACTTTCCATGATGTATTGCAGCAAAGAATCCTTCTGATATCTTCATAAACCAGTTCATTCCAAGCCCAGCTCTCATCTGTTGTAGTTACAACTTTAACTACAGCCTGTGTATTACCTTCATAATGTACATTCTTGAAACCCAACTCAGCATACACCTCCATAGCTCTTCTAAGTGCCATAGCCTCTGTTGTAACAACCTCTAAAACATGCTCCAGCCTTGCACAAAAACACATTTGTATTTTCCCTTCAAAATCCCTAACCATAACTCCAATCCCATTCTTTTAGATTGTGGATCCACAGCTGCATCTTAGTTAACCTCGATTACATGTTCCTCTGGTTTACACCAACTGCTAATACTTCTGTCATTTCTTTGTACCATCTGGTCTTCTGAGATGTTACCTTGTGCTTTCTTAAAGTTTTCTAGTCCTTGTTGAGCAACAGAGAACACTTGCACAGGTGCTTTAAATTTATTTTCAAAGAGAAAAACATTCATTCTATACCAGATTCTCTTCATAACAGTAACCACCAGATTCGATTGGTCATCTTGCAAGCTAATTAGCAGTTTCTTCCATAACTCTAGGAAGTCACTGAAATGCCCAAACCACTTTTGCACAAGACTTTGATTTATAGACCTCACATAAGCAACTACTAGGCAGTTCCATAGTACATGACAACCTGTCTCTTCCTCCAGCTCACATATGAGGCATAATTGTGAAGTGATAATATGTTTCTTCATCAGATTCCATCTAGTAAGAAGGATCTCACGACAGACTTTCCATATGAACATTTTAGCACTACCCAAGACATGTAAGCTCCACACTTTATTCCAATAGTTCTCTCCATCTGGTTGAAGTTTCACCTTTACATGATCTCTTTGTTGAGTGAACTAAATGATATGCACTTTTACATGAAAACATCCAATTCTTTGTAAAACCCCAAACCATCTTATCCTCCACTCCCATTTTACAAATAGGAATACTAAATATGGCTTATGCTTCCCTTTATTTCAACAATTCTCTCCATCTGGTGGATCTAATGTTTCATCTCTACACGATCTCTTTGTTGAGTGAGCTAAATGATATGCACTTTTAATTGAAAACATCCCATTCTTAGTAAAATCCTAAACCATCTTATCCTCCTCTCATATTTTACTAATAGGAATACTAAATATGGCTTCTGCTTCCCTTTGTGTGAACTCCTCTCTAATGATAGATCTGTTCCAGCAGCTCCTATCCTCTTGATAGATCTGTTTCAACAATTCCATAGCAGACCGAATATTTCTCCATATTTGAGATGCCCCAAATCCTATCTTGGAATCAAGAAACTCAAAAGATCTATAATATTTATCTTTCATAACTTGAGCAGCCATGGAGGATGGATTATAGAGAAGCCTCCAAGCTTGTTTAGCTAGCATAACTTTATTGAAACATTTGAGATCTCTAGAACCCAGGCCTCAATTTTGTTTAGAAGCTCCCATTTTGTACCAACTCTTCCAAATCTTGGCTTCCTTTTGCTTATGGCCCCAATAGAATTTACCCATCAAGACTGAGATTTCCTTGCACAGCTTTCTTGGAAGCAAAAATATACTTATTATAAATGTGGGAATAGCCTGAATAACTACTTTTAACAGCACCTCTTTCCCTGCTTGTGATAAAAACTTGTTTTTCTAGCTGTTAAGTTTAACCCAAACTTTCTCTTTGATACCTCTAAATGTGTTATACTTGGACTTGTCCACAAAGGTGAGTAACCCCAAGTATTTCTCATAGTTGCTACTTGGATTTACACCAGCTTCTTGTACAATCAATCTTTGTCTCTTTGTGCAGTATTAGAGCTAAAGAAAATGGATGTTTTTTGCTTGTTAAGACACTGCCTTAAGGCTGCCTCGTATGTGTCCAGCAATTTTGCCTCATATGTATCCAACAATTTTTGCATATGTCTCTACTCCTGGATTGTATCTCTACAAAAAAGAACAAATTCATTAGAAAAAAAGTAAATGGCTAATCCTCAGTCCCCTTCTCACTACTGCCACCCCTCTGGTTTCTTCTCATTTCTCTTTTGATTATTCCATTAGAGCACTTATACCCTATGCACAAATGATAAACATATAAGGGGAGAGTGGATCCCCTTATCTGATTCCCCTCGAAGGCAAGAAATTTTCACCTATTAACAATTAACGAGGACAACATACTGGACTGTTTCTACACATTCCATCACCATTATTATCCATCTCTTAGCAAACCCCAACTTTCTCACAATAGCTTCTACAAAGAGCTACTCAATCTTGTCATAAGCCTTAGCCATGTCCAACTTCAGTGCCATGCGCCTATATTTACCTTTATGTATAATCCTCATTGAGTGAAATAATTTATAAGCTACCATCACATTGTCAGTGAGGAGTCTACCTGAAATGAAAGCACTTTGGTTATAAAAAATGACGAGAGGTAGAACTCTCTTTAGCCTGTTGCAAGCACTTTAGAAACAACTTTATAAAGCACATTATAGATAGGGGTGGCAATATGTCACACGACCCGTTAACCCAACACGAACACGACACGATAATAACGGGTTCGGGTCAAAACGGGTTGACCCGTTAAGACACTATTGCTTAACGGGTTGATAACGGGTCAACCCATTTTGACCCGTTATGACACGTTAAGAAAGTTACAGTTACAATTATACCCTTATATCTAAAAATAAAATTGTTAGAATTTCAATTTCGATATTTTATTATTTGGATTGTAGTTTTGGACTTATAATTAGTTTTATAATTTTTATAGATATTGTGATTTTAATATTTATATAAAATTATACTAAATTTAATCTGGTTAAAAAGGTTAATTTCGGGCCTATTCAACACATTTACATAAATAGTTTAAAATGAGTTGTATTGTGTCGTATTAACATATTTCATAATATTTTCTTAATTTCTTTGTTTACTTATAAAAAAAAAAACATATTTCGTAATATTCATTAATGGGTCAAAACGGGTTGACACGACACAACCCGTTATGTTAATGGGCCGTGTTAGGGTTTGAGATTTTGATACGATAAGCTTAACGGGTCGGGTTAGGGTTGACCTATATGACCCGTTAACACAATTTGACACGACACGGACACGACCTGTTAACACGATTTGACACCCCTAATTATAGAGACTAATAGGTCTATAATCACTTGCATACTTTGGGTCTTTGACTTTTGGGACCAATGAGATGTAAGTGAAATTCAAAGATGGGTCTAAACTTTCACATTTTAGCACACTAAGCACTACACTGTACACATCTTGCCCCACTATATTCCAATGATTCTGAAAAAATCCAACCCCACGTCCATTTAGCCCAGGAGAGTTAAGATGGGCCATCTGGTTTAAGGTCTCCTCAACTTTTGCACTTGTAAACTCCTTCAACAATCCATCATTCATCTCATATGTCACTCGAGTATCCACAACTGCCAAGCATGCCTCTATATCTTATTTAGTTGGTTGGGAAGTGCTGAACATATTCTTATATAACTCCAAAAAGCTGATGTAATATCTTCATGTTCCCTAAGAAGAGCACCTTCATTATCTACAATCTATGAGATTCTATTATTCCTCCTTCTCTAAAAAGCACATGCATGAAAATATTGTATATTTTTGTCACCTCGTTGATACCAAATAGTTTTTGACCTTTGCTTCCTTTTTATGTCTTCTTGGTCTAGCAACTAATTCAATTCTTCTTGCATATGCTTAATCTCTGCAACATTATAACTATCTTCATTTGCTTGCATGACTTTCAACCTGGCAATCCTTTCAGCTATGGCCTTTTCACTACACTGAATTCTGGTATGACTTCATTTGGTTAAAGCCCCACCACAAATCTTCAAGTTCTCTTGTATTCTTTTCATAGGATTTTGAGGATCCAAACTTTCACTCCATACTCTTTTGATAAGCTATTCACATTCCTCATCTCTAGTCCAACTGGCCTCATATCCAAACATTTTCCTTCTAAATCTGTTTTTGTGAATAGACCTACCCACCCTCATTAATAGAGGCTTATGATCAGAACATCTAGCAGCTAGCACATCAACTATAGTCTTTTTGAAAATTGAAATCTAAGCTGCATTAGCCACTGCCCTATCCAATCCCTCCTTAGTAAACGTATCATCATCATGTTTATTACTCCAATTCTATTTATCACATCTTCACCCTAAGTCAAAAAGGTCATTTTCCTCCAGCACTCGTCTAAAACCACTCATCTAAGACTCAACTCATGGTTGTCCTCCCAACTTCTCATCATGATACCATATCTCATTAAAGTCTCCAAGTATACATTAAGGTTTATCCTTCGTAGGTTTTAATGCTGAAAGGATCTCCCATGCTTCTTTCCTTTTACATAATTCTAGATGGCCATAAAAGCTAGTGAATTCCTATCCATTCTCCTATTGTTAATAGCCTCTACCATTGACATAATAGTAACTTCAACTCCCAAACAACTCACTTTCTTACGCTTCTTCAAAGAAACACCCATGCTGGACTCATTTCCACCAATACTCATCTTTCTTTTACTAGACAAATTAACAAAGGATAAAAATTGTTTTTTACCTTGATCACGAGCTCTCCTCTTCCACTTCCTCCCAACTACCAATTCCTCACCACCTTTGCTATTGCTCTTAGAGGTGGAGTATCAGTAATAGTAGTTTTTGTTGGGCTGCTATCCTTGATAGTGGCTTTCATGAATACTGGGCCTAACTCATGGTTTCTAAGGTTTAGGTCCATTACATCCTCACTACAGTTGTTTCTAGCCTTCCCGCCACTTTCAAATACAAACTTCTATCCTCTAGTCTCGTATAAATCCATTTGAATAACATTATTCGTAACTGCCTCCCTCACATTTAAATTCAAATTTTGATTCGTTCCTCTGCTAGGCATGGCTTGATTATCCATTATCTCTTCCATCTCCTTTTGAATTGTATCTACCTTATTTTTAACTATACCACCATGATCCTCACCTTCATCTTTAATGTCACCATTGGAGAATGTTCTACCCTTCTCACCAGCGTCGATGGAAGTCGGGGCCACTCTGCTACTGGAGTGGTCAAAATCTTCAGAATTACCTGAGGATGAATGCCAATGTGAATTGCCTATTCAATTATTTATTGTAGCTGCTCTCAACCATGATCTAAATTGCTTTCCCACTTCATTACTCTGTGATTGATTATTCCCCAAGCTATTGCAACTATCTCTTTCATGAGCAATTCTCCCACACTTAAAGCAAATCTTTTGCAATTTCTCCTACTTGAGTGGCACCCAAATCTTTTGTCCCACAATAACAGTTCTACCTCCCGATATCATTTTCCTTAGGTCAATTTCAATCTTCATTCTAAGAAAATCATCCCATGCCAGTTCATCTTCTTGAGCATCCACTTCTTTTACCACCCAAATAGTATCTCCAATCTATCTTCCTACATCAGAATTCATGCAAGCCAATGGAAGATGGTGTAACTATACCCAAAAAGCTTCACGATCAAAACTCATAAGGTTTGGTTGGGTCATCCCATCAAAAAGTTGCAAAGATAGAAGGTGGTTATCAAACAACCATGACCTCCCTCCCATGACTGTGCTTTTATCATGCTAATTTTCAAACATGATGATGAACATATTCAGCCTTAATTGTTGGAAAGAAAACATTTTCCCAACCTTCCATATCTTCGCCATTATAGGGTGAATGATTTCTTTCCCCACTCGTTGCTCTGAGTGTAGTTTGCCCACTAAACACAAATTACCTTTCTTCATCACTTCTTCCAAATTTTCCATATCCAATTGTATTGTGGCATTTTCTTCCTCTATCAGACAAAGTTGCTCCCAATTACTAACAAGTTCTTCCATACTCCTCCCTCTTGAAACAGCCAAAACGCCAATCAGAGGACTCTAATCACCCTTAGGTGTCATTTGGATAGTGAGTTGAAATCAGATGAGTTGATATGAAAGTTGAAAGTTGAAAGTTGAATAAATATTATTAAAATATTATTTTTTGATATTTAAAAAAATTGAATTGCTTATTATATTTTATGTGAAAATTTAAAAAAATTAGAATGATAAGATGAGATGAGATGAAATATTTTCACTATCTAAATAGATCTGACTAAGCAATAAGTCGTGACTACACTAGCTTCCCTCTTGGTTGGTGATGTCCAAGTTGATCTTGACAACTAAAATTCCAATTTAATCATTAATTGTCATCATTTCACACTTAAAATAGACAAAAAAAAAAAAAAGTGAAGTAATCAACCTTATGAATCAAGTTTTAACTAATTGTACATTTTGACTAAGATTTTAAATATCTTAAGACTATCATAGAAATTGATAATTTGAATGTAGTTTTAAAAAAATTCCAATAAATTGAGTGAAATAGATTTTTCTTAAAAAAATGATATTTACAAATCGATGGAAATGACACTTTTCATACAAATAATATAACAAAATTTAATTTATAAAAAATTTTAAAATTTTAATTTCTCTACAAATTCTAGCATATTCCTCAAACTTCTACAAGCAAGACTTTGTCCAGCTCGGTTCGAAGAAAATAGAATATTTGGGCAGATCAGTGACAGGGTCGAACGACGATGATTCACGGGCAACGAATCGTGCGGTGGAGAAGGGGCTATCACTGAACAAGTAGAGTAAAGAAAGCACGGAATCTCACCTCGAGAGCCACTCAAAAGCCAGGTATTTTGTTTGCCAATTAAAGAGGTCTAGAGCCTCATCTTCCTCCACCGCACTGCTCCACTGCACACCAAACCCCGCCTCCTCTCCCTCTGTCTCATCGCTCCCTCTCGAATATCAGTCGAAGAAGAGAGCGAAGCGACTGGCTGAGAAGTCACCAAGACGAGTATATCCAAACAGGTTCATCTTTCTTTATGAGTCTTCAGAAACGCCCTAATCCTTCACTAAGTGCGCATAAGAGTTTGTAAATGCGGGATTTTTGTCTGGCTATATTTCGGTTGTTATCAATATGTTTCGCTCTGAATTGAGAAAGAATTTTATGCTTCGTATTGTTGTTTTTAATTTTATACAGGTTTCGTGTGTGGAGTTAGGCAAAGTTTGCATTTGTTATTTAGGTGTGTTCTGTTTGCTGGTGGTGGTGGTGGTGTGTGAAACCACTACTGGCTTTGGACTTTGGCATGCTTTGGTTGGCGATTTTAAAGTGTGTATTTTTATTTGAAAGCGAAACTGGTATAAAAGATATATGCTTCCATAATGCTAACCAAACTGAAATGTAGCTCTTAACAGCCCCTCCCCCCAAGAAAAACCGCAAATTAATTATGACCAAATAAAAATTTCAAAATTGACGCCACAGAATGACCCGGAAGTTTGGGATCCCAAAATTGGCAATAGATAAAAAGTGGAAATGTTATTATGCATTTTGGTGCATATGTTAGGTCACTCATTAAATAAAGCAGGAAAAATGTTTCCACTCGTGCTTATATGATGATAATGGTATTTGTGGGTTTTTTTTGATAGGCAAGCAAAAATTTTATTGATAGAAACAAAGGCATAGCCTAAGTACACAGGACATAATATATGCGCGATTAAGGAAAGAAAAAAACAAATCTTTAAAGTTGGGGAGTAAAGATTAGTTATTTAACTATCTTTCATATTATCCAATTTGTTTAAGCTTGGCTCTGACAATCTCTCCACTTACTGTTCATGGAGTTATTTGGAACTGTTGACTAAGCTAAACGGAGTTCTATTGATAATATTTAAACCTGGTGCTATTATAAAGTTTTCAAGTTTCTTTCCGTGCTAAACTCAGTTTACAGTAATTTCCCTTGTTTCTTTGTTTTAATGTTGAGTTGTAAGAGCACTAGCAATGGTCTATGCATCTTTATATTCATCTTTATATTTGCATAAAATCCCTCTAAATTGGTCTACATTGGATTATGCATCTTCAAAATTTTGAATAACTATAAATAGTGTTTATTCAAGTTTGAAGAAGCACAATTTACTCTTCAAATATTATTTTACTATTTTTTCTCTCTCCTACCCATTAAAATCAATTTTGTGAAATTTATATTAAGATGATTTTGATATATTAAATTTATATTAAATTGATGATACAAAGTATTTTTTTAGTATATATTAATATTTATTGATAAAAGTGGTCATTTTGATATATAAAATTGATAATATTTAAGTATATGGAATTTGTATTTTTGAGCACATTGTGTTAATTGTAAAATATATAAAAATAATAATTTTAAGAAAAAAATAAAAAATAATAATATTTTTTTATTATTTGATTAAAAAATACATAATCCAATGTGGGAGTTTCTCTTTATATCCAAAATTAATCTTCAAAAGTTGTGATTTTGAAGATGCATATAGAGAAACCAATGCTAGTGCTCTAAGCAGGGATTGGGATAAGCTTTGGTTCGAATCTTGCCAAGATAAAGGAGCTTTGGTTTATATGTGTTAATATTTGCTACTAATCTGAATCTTTTTTTTTTATTATTTCTTATGAAAAATAAAATTGCAACTGGTCCGAATATAAAAAATACATATGTTTCTGATGCCTTTATATATCTGATATATTAGACTATTCTGCTAATCGTAGTCAAATAATGAAATTTTAGATGTTTGTGTCCCCACTTATTAGGCAACCAGAATTAGGCAACCAGAGGCTCCCATCCTTAAAGTCTTAGTTTGCTATTGAATGATTCATCAATTCTTGCTTTTAGCATATATAAATGGGGACTGAATGCCAGCTGAAGCCATGCTTTGTTGAAGATGTGTTCACTGCATCCTCAAAAGTTTCCCTACACAGAACTAATTAAATCACTGCCTTTTCATCATGAGTGTGGCCCCAAAGGATTGTTTGTACCCATGAGGTGTTGAACCTTGGACCTTGAAGGGAGTGATACCCCAAGACCAAATCTTTCATCACTTGGGCCAATCCCATGGGGTTAACATGCCCTAAACTTCTGAATTTCTTTTTTGAATAAATAGCTTGGGCACAAGGCATTTTAGCCTTCAATTGTAACTGTACACAACCCCATCCAAAAAGATTTATTAAATTTGTCTACACAACAATCCATGATATTATGTTTTGATTTATGCTGAATTTTTCTTTCTTTTCGTTTACAAGTTGTGTACTTACCTACACTGATAAAATCATTTTGTCATGTGTTCATGTTTTTTTTCCAAGCTCTAGTTACTCTGAGAGGCAACAGTATATATAACTGTCAATTTGAAATTTATCACTAATTATATAATTAGAGCCAAGAAAGTAGTTGTAGCGAGTTCCATGAAATATGTAGCTGTGGCATATGCTTGTCCAAACTTCCATCTAATGCTGTTTAATGGGGCTGTGTTGCATACATATTTGTGCTGGGTGTAATATTTTCTTTCTTCTGCTATTACTTATCAAAAAAAATAAAAAAAAAATTTCTTTCTTCTGCTATAAGTTTAACCTAGGAAATCAAATTTTTTGTTTCTCAAACTAGTTGCTCCTATTACTCTTCGTAGTTTCTTTTGATGTTTATTAACTATACCCCTATTTGTACAATTTTTTTTTGGCAGAGGTCCATCAGGCATAGACTCATAAATTGATCTTTTCTTCACCTACAATATTGATGGCAATTATACCTTGTGGAAGTACATGGGTTGCCGAATGGGGTATTCGCCCTCATTGTACACTAAGGTCCTATGTGGCAAACAAGATACCAACATCTCGGTATTGGTATGTATCAGTGATATATGTTCTATGAATCTTCTATATATTGTACCTCCTAAATTATTGGTTTATATAACAAAACATTTACTAGGTATTTCTTTGAGAGTTAAGATGCATCCAATATCCCTAGTAGCTTGCCTTTCTTTTTCTTTAAATTAATATTAGGCAATACTGGTCCTTGGAGGAGCTTCTCCACCCTCCAACCCAGCAAAATTTTTTATCCCATTTTTAACAGCATTGTTGTCCTCATCAATAAAGTTCTTATTTGCTTACAAAAAAGGGCATTGCCATGTCTGATGGATTTGCATGTGATTGGATGGTACAAAGTGTAGCAAAATTTTTACGTTGCTTATTTCATTTGTATCCCACAAAAATCCCTAGGGATTGGCTCAAGTGGTAAAGGTCTTGGTCTTGGTGGTATGCTCCCTCCAGGTCTAAGATTTGAATCCTCTTGGGTGCAAACCATTTCTAGGGGCTATCGGACTTGGGGAACTTCCCATTGAATTACCCGAGGTGCACTTGCGACAATCACCCCTGGATTAGTCAGGACTTTGTTCTTGGACACTCGGTGCCAATAAAAAAAAAAAAAATTGTATCCCACAAAAATTTACCAAATTTCTTACTCATTTGTATCCCATTTTGACTTCTTGCAATTGTGATGCAGTCCATGTCTCTGTAGACTAAGCAGTACAATTTTACTAAATTAAATGGTTTTTAAGTCATTATGTATTGACTTGCATAGTTAAATAACATGTTTTGTGTGCTGTAATGAAGAGGTGTTAAACAAAGCTGAGTTGATGAGTTATAATTTCTTGTATACTATTATGAGGATAAAATTCCAAGGGGCTTCCAATTTTAACATTGACCAGTCCTTTTTATTAAAAATATAAAATTAAAAATAGAACAAGGATGAGCTTGCTTTTCTGTTTTTTGTCATTCTACTCTGTTTTTTGAACTGTAAACTGGATTTATTCTCTATTTTTGACAATCTTGTTTAAAATTTATTTTGATTTTAATTTTTGATGGTCAAAAATTTATTCTTTGGGTATGGTCTCTGATCTTATAGGCTTATTGTGACTGGAAAATTTCGAATCAAATTCTCGCTGATATTGCATCTGGTTGTATATAGATTTCTTTTAAAACAAATTATTTGAGTCTGTATATTTATTTTATTATTTTAGTATGTTACCCGAGTGGAATAGTTTCATGAGCTTATTTCCACTTGTTTGCAGTACTACAAACATGATAAGCTATTTATCGGCACCAAGCTCAAGCTTGTTTTCTCAGGGTTCCTACCGTTTGCTATCATATCCTGGTTTATCTCAAGCGTCACCCCGTCGTAGGGGAGGACGTTTCACAGTCAGAGCAGAAGCGGTGGGTACTATTTTTTTTTTTCATTTGCCTCCAAATGATAATTGGTGCTAATGGGATTTTAAATACTGATATCCATTCTTATTTTTAAAAAATATTTCTGGAATCAGTGTTTCTGTTGTTACCTTTTATGATATAATGAAGAAGGTACTAATATCTTTCAATGCACAGGATTACTATTCTCTTCTTGGGGTGTCAAGAAATGCCAGTAAATCTGAAATTAAAAGCGGTACATACACCTTTTATCCTTTTTGGCAGGTTTTGTATGAGTTTCTTTGCTTCTATATGCTTTCTACAGTTTTTGCCTCATTCCCACTTTTATGATGGATTTTTTTCTTATTTTGTAAGCATCTTTTACAGTGGCTTTACAACTAGTTTTTTTTTCTCTTTTTTTTTTGGCACTGGGTGTCCGGGAACAGTGTCCTGACTAATCCCGGGGGTGCACAGGCCCTTGGCAAAGCTTTACAACTAGCCATTTTATGGCTTTAAGATTAACCTAATGTAGAGGCTGACAGACTAAAAATCTACATGTTTATAGGCAAAGAAAATGCTTCTCTATTCCTCCGTGCATCGCATTACAATCCTTATTTATTTGACTAATGGTGGTTTGAAGTTTGGGTTCCCCATTTTGGATTTGAAAAGTGGTAGAATATTTGTAAGACGGAGATTTTGCAGGTGGAGTGACTTTACTGAATGAGAGTTTGTGATAATATTATGACTGAATATCTGATTATGAAGATTTTTTACTTCTTTTTTGATTGATCAGTACAAGATTTAAGATGACCTGTGGTGGATCACTTAGTATGTGTGCAAGCAGAGGGTTCATGATTTGAGTATTATTATGACATTCCTTTCTAATCCTTTAGCTGCTAAGCTGGTTGAAAAGTTTTGGGAAGCTTTATCAGTGCTATCAGATTGAGCCATGTGCATAGGATTCTGTACAAGATAGTTGGAGAATCAGTATTGGATACACGTATTATATGTGTTTATTTGACATGGTCAGAAGTGGATTCAACTATAATTTCCTGAGTTCATGATGAAAATACTTGGCTGTGAACCTCTGCATTAAGCCCATTTGCTCTTAAGTTTGATTGTTTTTATTTTTATTTTTTCTCTTTAAGTTTAAGACTCTGATTGTGCTATTAATATGTGTGATTTATCATGTGATATTTTCTTATTATCTTGATGAATGGAAAGTTTTGCTTTTTATAAATAGGACCCGTGCAATAGTATGGGGCAAATTTTGTTGAGATTGTATAGGAATTTTCTGTTGGAACTTGGTGATCCATGAAGTATTATCTGATTTGTAGCTACCTAAAACCGAAACAGATATTTTAGTTCCGGAATTTATTTTATGGTCTGCTACCAAAGTTAATTGAGTTCTGGCTTTTGCTATTAGCTGTTCCGCAAAGTATTCCTCATATGCTTTTCACTTTTCAGCTTATCGGAAGCTTGCTAGGAGTTGTCATCCAGATGTGAACAAGTGAGTTGATTTGCCATCCCTCCACAACCATAGGTTTTCCTACAAGCAAATAGCTTGTTGGTTTTATAAGCAATAATCTTTTGCACATGTTACTTGATTGAAATCCATCATGCTACATTTATAATTTTTCTTCTATGCAGCCATGCTGGCCACATTGTTTTCCAAGTCTTTCTAGTTTTTGTTTTAGTATGATATCATCACACAATAATACTGAGGGTTGAATCCATAACAAAAGTGAAAATTAAATAACAGAAGTGTTTCATAGTCAATTCCTCTTTAAGGTTGTTTAAATTAGGTACTCTTTTAGGTTTGATTGAGAGTTACTTGGACTCCATTTTAGCATGACCTATTTGTTTTGCGTCCAATATTACTAATTTTGTTGGAATTATCCTATTTTATGCTGCAGAGAGCCTGGGGCAGAACAGAAATTCAAGGAAATCAGCAATGCGTATGAGGTAAAGTATTTGAAATTCATGATTGAAATGTGTGGTTCATCCTGAATCGAGGTTATTAATCTTATAGAAATAAAACTTGTTTTGCAGGTTCTGTCAGACGATGAGAAAAAATCTCTATATGACAAATATGGAGAGGCTGGACTTAAAGGTGCTGGTATGGGCATGGGGGTAAGTAAATCTTCAATGAGTATGGTAGAAAGCAATTTTTTCATCAGATCTTCTGCCTTTTCATGGTAGCATATTCTCTATGGCAGGATTTCAGCAATCCTTTTGATCTATTTGAGTCGCTGTTTGAAGGCATGGGTGGCATGGGGGGCATGGGTGGCATGGGGAGCAGAGCTTCTAGGAATAGAGCTGTTGATGGTGAGGATGAATATTACAACCTCATCTTAAACTTTAAGGAAGCAATTTTTGGGGTTGAAAAAGAGATTGAGATAAGCCGATTAGAGAGCTGTGGAACTTGCAATGGTTCAGGCGCTAAACCAGGGACCAAATCATCCAAATGTAGCACATGTGGTGGGCAAGGCCAGGTTGTCTCATCAGCAAGGACCCCCTTAGGTGTCTTTCAACAGGTGATGACCTGCTCTTCTTGTGGTGGGACTGGGGAAACATCTACCCCTTGCAACACATGTTCTGGGGATGGCCGGGTGAGAAGAACAAAGCGGATCAGTCTGAAAGTTCCAGCTGGTGTGGACTCTGGTAGCCGTTTGAGGGTTCGAAATGAAGGTAATGCTGGAAGGAGAGGCGGGTCTTCTGGGGACCTCTTTGTCATTATTGATGTTATGCCTGATCCTGTCCTAAGACGGGATGACACCAACATTTTGTACACCTGCAAGGTGTCCTACGTTGACGCAATCTTGGGAACTACAATCAAGGTTCCAACAGTGGATGGAATGGTTGATTTGAAGATACCAGCCGGGACCCAACCAAACACGACGCTAGTAATGGCCAAGAAAGGTGTACCCCTTTTAAATAAAAACAACATGAGGGGTGATCAGTTGGTTCGTGTGCAGGTTGAAATCCCAAAGAGACTGAATGCTGATGAAAGAAAGCTCATCCAGGAACTCGCCGATCTAAGCAAGGGCAAGACTGCCAGCAGTAGGAGATAGTTGTCTGCGGCATCTCTTTGCATCCATCCATCTATTTATTACCGATCTCTTCAGTTATATTCTCCCTTTGTGGGTGCAACTTTGTGTGAACCTTTGATTGGCATGAAGGGGAATCAGCAGCTCTCAATCAGTTGAACTCTGTGAAGGGCGAGCAGTTGTTTTGTAGTATTAGGTAAAATTATATTGTGATAAAATTTTCCAACATAACACAGGAGGTAGAAAAGGAGGTGAACATTGAGGATCTCTCTCTTTCATCGTCTGTATTCAGACATAAAACTTTATTCTTTGGGATTGAACAAAAATTTTAGCTACAATGCAGTCTTTTTCTTTCTATTTAGGTATTTTTCACGGATCTGTGACGAATCAAAACCATCTACATAAATGTATCTTCTTCAACCAAATTTTTTGAAAGGGTTTTTTTATTAGTAATTTTGGCATTTAAGCGTCAGGGGAAAAGAAATTGCTCTACTGTGAATTACAAAGCATCTAGCTTCAAGATTTTATGGATAATGAGGGTGTAACTACGTTAATCTTTTTCTTCTTCTTCTTGAATTCTTCTAGGCATTCCTTTATGGCCTATTTCGTTTTGCTGAACTCCACGATATGTTTTCAAATGACTCCATATTCTTTAAGATCAAACATCAATCCGATTGATGCCATCAACAAGGTTAATAATGGGAAGTTCACTTCACAAACAATAGAGACTTGTTATTCACTAATGCCGTCATTACCAAAGATGTTGTTGCTCATAAAAGAAAAAGGGCAATGGGGTGAGAGAGGCTCGAACTCTCGACCTCAAGATGACTCAGAAGCTATGAGACCTACGCGCTAGCCAACTGCGCCACCACGATGGGTTTAACGAGGTAACAGATAAAACTAAAGAGCCGTGTACCACCCAAATTGACCGCTAGTGACTTTATTTTTTAATAGATTTAAATATTTAAAAAAAAATTATCAATACACTTAAAATCACTTATTTAATCAATAAGTAAAAAATAAAAAAAAATGACCAGTCGTTACTTTGAGCAGTCAAGTGAGGGCGGTATAGAAGCTTTATGCAAAACTAAAAGCATGTACGTAGGCTTCGCTGCATTACCGGACTCATTATTAATGACATCACCACCACCACTGGAACTAATTAAAATCTTGCAATTGTAATTGAGCCTAACTTTGGTATTTCAGAAATCGAATATAAGTTTCTTATGACATCATAATTATCAACATGAATGAACTTCCTCTGATTATGTCATATATACCAAAATCAGAAGTGCTCGGTTAATTTGTCAAAAAATGCAGTATTTGTAACAACTACTCAAGAGTTTTGACTGAATATCTGATCTTCGAGGGATCAGTTCCTCCAGAAATGAATTCTATTTGCTTTTCTCAATGCATTACATAAGGAGCTCGACTCCTTTTTATACACAATAGGACGTTAATTCTGTTATTGAGGGAAGGGCATTCTTGTACATTTAGTTACACTTTAAGGCTACAATTGTAATTCTATCTACTTAATGAATCACGTGCCTTAACTGCTCCAGTTCTTCGCAATCGTTGCTTCCTTGCTTCCAGACTTCCTTCTCTTAATTCTTCTTCCTACTACTGCTTATAACAGCTTATAACAATTCACCCCCCCTTCAAAAGACCTTGCCCACAAGGTCAAGGTATTGCAATCGTAATTGCTCAACAGGAACCCATGTAGCATCTACCTCAGAGGCCCCACGCCATTTAATCAACAATTCAATAAATGGTTTGTTGTCCACAAGAGTCATTCTTCTTTGCAGAACTTCCTCAGGCTCAGTCCTAATTGCACCATGTGAATCTTGTAATGGTAAGGCTGAGGAAACAATCTTCAAAGGTCCCACATGCTTCTTTAATCTGGACACATGAAATACTGGATGTATAGCTGAAGTTGGTGGTAATTATCGTGCTGCCAATTTAGGATTAACAACAGCTCCCACAGTGTGTTGCTTGTACTTCTGTAACTTCTAGTAAACCATGTCACCAACTTGAAATTGCCTATAAACATACTTCTTATCATACTGTTGTTTCATGGTAGATTGTGCTGCCAGCAAATTTTCCTCAATAAGGACAGAATCTCCTCTCGAGATCTCAATTCTGAAACCACTGCTTCATTCTGAGTTGTACCTGCTGCATATTGCAACAAGGTGGAAGGAGGTACACCATACAAAGCCTCAAATGGTGTCATTTTAGTTGCTGCATGCAAAGAGATGTTGTACCACCATTCTGCCCAAGGCAACCAATAACTCCATTGTTTTGGTCTCTCAGAAACAAAACACCTCAAGTACTGTTGCACACACTTGTTCACAATTTCTGTTTGTCCATCCGATTGTGGGTGATAAGCAGAACTGTAATGAAGCTTTGTACCTTGCAACCTGAAGAGCTCTTTCCAAAATCCACTTGTGAAAGTTGCATCTCGATCAGTAACAATTGTTGCAGGCATACCATGTAACTTGAAAATTTGTGAAATAAAAAGCTTTGCCACAGAAACTGCAGTGTAAGGATGAGACAGTGGTAAGAAATGGGCATACTTAGTGAGTCTGTCCACAACCACTAAAATAACAGAAAATCCCTTTGAAATAGGAAGTGCATCAATAAAGTCCATAGAGATATCACTCCATGACTTCATAGGAATAGGTAATGGCTGCAATAACCCTGCTGGTAATAGATTCTCTACTTTGCATTTCTGACATACTTCACATTCTTTAATGAAATTCTTAATGTCCTTCCTCATGCCCAGCCAAATAAAATCTGCTTTAGCTCTGTGTAAGGACTTTTGGTAACCAGAGTGGCCTCCAAAAGCACTACTATGTATAAATTCCAGTACTTGTTGTTTTAAATGGGACTTGGAAGATAAAAATACTCTACCTTTCTTCAGCAAAAACCCATTCTGTAAGGTAAAGGCATGATTCATTAATTCCCCTTTCTGCAATTTCTGACATATAGTCGAGATCTCTTCATCATGCAAATAAGAGTCCTTCAACTGCTGCAACCACATTGGATCCAAAATAGTTATGGCAGATAGCAATACTTCTTTGCTTACTGAATCATCTCTCCTGGAAAGAGCATCCGCAGCCACATTCTCCTTGCCTTTTTTATACTCAATTCTGAAGTCATAACCAATGAGCTTACTAATCCACTTTTGTTGTGAAGGTGTACCTATCTTCTGTTCCATAAAAACTTTAGGCTTTGTTGGTCAGTTTTGATGACAAACTGAGAGCCCACAAGGTAAGGCCTCCACTTCTTAACAGCCACTACTAATGCCAAGAATTGTTTCTCATATGCAGAAAGATCCAATGATTTTCCTTTCAAAGTTTGGCTAAGGAAAGCCAAGGGCCTGTTATTCTGCATTAACACAGCTCCTACTCCTCAACCTGATGCATCACATTCAATTAAAAATGGCTTAGTAAAATCAGGTAAAGCTAAAACAGGTGGTTGAGAAATAGCCTTCTTCAATGCTTCAAAAGCTTGTGCAGCTGCATTACTCCAAGGAAATGAATCTTTTTTAAGCAAATCAGTGAGAGGCCCAGCAATTAATCCATAATGTCTTACAAATTTCCTGTAATAGCCAGTTAAGCCAAGAAATCCCCTTAAGGACTTGATGGATTTGGGCAAAGGTCATTCCACCATGGCCTTTATCTTGGATGGATCAGCCTGCACTCCCTCAGCAGACACCAAATGTCCAAGATAGTCTATTTGCTTAGAGGCAAATCTGCATTTACTTCTCTTAGCAAACAATGTATGCTTTGCTAATACTTCTAACACTAAGGTTAAATGCTGCACATGATCTTCCTTATTCTTACTGTATATTAAAATGTCATCAAAGAAAACTATAACAAATTTTCTTAAAAACGGTTGAAACACTTCATTCATCAATGACTGGAAGGTAGCAGGAGCATTGGTTAAGCCAAAAGGCATAACAAAAAACTCATAATGGCCTTGATGTGTGTGAAAAGCTGTCTTCTCAATATCTGACTCCTTCACCCGAATCTGATGATAGCCAGATCTGAGGTCTAGCTTGGAAAAAATTGTAGCCCCACACAATTCATCGAGAAGTTCATCTACCACAGGAATAGGAAACTTGTCTTTAATAGTTTCTCTATTCAAAGCCCTGTAGTCTATACACATACGCCAAGATCCATCAGCTTTCCTCACAAGAATCACAGGAGATGAAAAAGGAGATTGACTGCATCTTATAACTCCAGCTTCAAGCAATTCTTTAACTATCTTTTCAATCTCAGCCTTTTGTACAAAGGGATACCTATATGGCCTAACAAAAATAGGCATTGTACCCTCTTTAAGATAAATCTTGTGATCGTGGCTTCTTTTTGGAGGTAAGCCCTTCGGTTCATCAAAAACTACAGCAAACTTTTTTAAGACCTCCTCAACGTCACTGTCTATCGGTTCTTTGCTAACAGGCTGTTGTAGCTGAACTAACTGTAACAGCATTCCTTTTCTTTCAATTGTAGTCAACTGACATATCTGAATATCCTCAACCAATTCAGGTTTAGTAGCATTCATGCCTCTAATTGTCACTGTCTTGTTGTTGTGCTGGAAAGACATAGTTAAACCATTAAAGTCCCATAATACAGGACCCAAGGTTCTCAACCACTGCATTCCTACTACAACATCACAACCACCAAGAGGCAATAAGAAAAAATCAGTGTTAAACTGATTGCCTTGCATCTGAAACTGTATCTGTTCTATCAACCCTTCACTTCTCATCTTCTCTCCATTAGCTACACGTACTTCCACCTGCTCATCAATATTAATTCCTAACCCCACTTTTCCAGCAATCATGGGATCAAGAAAGTTGTGTGTGCTTCCTGTGTCTACAAGAATTACAACAGGACAGTCCTGAACTTTACCATGAATTCTCATAGTTCTTGAACTCAAATACCCTACTATAGCATTAAGAGATATCTCAGGAACTTCACCTTGTGGAATCAGAATCTTATCCACATCCTGATTTCCTACCATCTCACAATCTTGCTTGTCATCATCTCGAAATAACTCCATCCCTTCCATGACAAAGAACTTAGCCTTTTTCCTCTCACATTTATGACTGGGGTTCCATTTCTCATCACAGAAATAACACAACCCTTTATCTCTTCTTTCCTTCATTTCGGTTGGGGTAACTTTTTGTATTGGCAAAGAGGGTTTGAAATTGTTATTCTTTTCTACAAGAGTGTTTTCTTTCCTTGTAAAATTATTAGTAAATCCATTTCCTCCAACAGAAAATGGTGCAAAGGAATTTTGATAATTCCCCCCTCTAAAGTTACCACGAATACTGTGGATGTACTCTTCTTGCATCTTAGCAAGACCAAAAGCTGAGTTAAGAGACTGAGGATGCAGCATCCTCACATGTAATCTTATTTCATCCCTTAATCCACTTAAAAACAAGCTCAGTTTATAATCTTCAGACAATCTTGTCAACCTATTAGAGATTTCTTCAAATTGAGTTTTGTATACAGTAACTGTAGAAGTTTGTTTTAAACGTTTCAAAGCTTCCATAGGATCATCATATGATGAATTCCCAAATCTCAATTGTAAGGCATCAACAAAAGCATTCCAAGAAACAAAAAGACCAGTTTCTTCAGCACCTTGGAACCAAATTAAAGCAATTCCTTCCATATACAAAGATGCCATCCAAATCTTTTGTCCATCCGACATAGGATACAAAGCAAAATAATGATTTGCTTTATAAACCCACCCAATAGGATTATCCCCATCAAACTTTGGAAAGTCTATCTTAATAGCACGAAACTGCATACCTCTTTGTTTTGGATTTGCTCCATCTGGTCTGCCCCCTGAATTCTGATGACCCAACCTGCTCCCATTAGCATTCACAGCCTCAAGCAGCATATCCAACTTTGAATTCAAGGATTCTAATGCTCCTTGGTGATCTTCAAGACTCTTCCCTTGCTGATCTTGGCTCTGTCGCAAACCAACCACCACCTTCTCCAATTCTTTATAACGAGTTCCTTCTACCATTTGAAAAAAAAATTTCCAGAAAATTGAACCTACTATGATACCAATTGTAACAACTACTCAAGAGTTTTGACTAAATATCTGGTCTTCGAGAGATCAGTTCCTCCAAAAATGAATTCTATTTTCTTTTCTCAATGCATTACATCAGGAGCTCGACTCCTTTTTATACACAATAGGACGTTAATTCTGTTATTGAGGGAAGGGCATTCTTGTACATTTAGTTACACTTCAAGGCTATAATTGTAATTCTGTCTACTTAATGAATCACGTGCCTTAACTGCTCCAGTTTTTCACAATCGTTGCTTCCTTGCTTCCAGACTTCCTTCTCTTAATTCTTCTTCCTACTACTGCTTATAACAGCTTATAACAGTATTTGAGAGACTTTACTCTATTAGTTTATTTTTTATTAGCTTTAGATATTATTCGTATCATCGTATGTATGCATATGGTATTAATATTGCAGATTGCACATATGATGATGTGGCATGATAACGTGGCGACCTGACCTGACAACTGAGATGGCCACATATGGTATGTACTTGAGAGGATCTATAGTGGGTAGTTATTTATTTTGAATTTCGAATTTAAGCATTTATGTATTTTGTTTGGAGGGTTAGACATAGAAAATAGTTAAGCACTTAATATTAATTTATAGCAGTTGGAAGTTGTCAGCAGCAATTACCAACACATTGGGAAGTTATATTTGGCCTTAAATATGATGATGTCTCCTACCATTAATCATGTACTTTCTATTTAAACACAAGGAAATTGACAAATCATTAAATGATTCACCAAATCTGTTTGTATTCATCCACATATGTAGCTTTCGAGCTGTATAACTAGGTTTGCAATAAATAAATAAATAAAAACTTCAATATTTTGGTATAGGCCCTGCGGTAATTGGAGGCTTTGGAACTCATTTTTTAAAATATGGAGGAGAAAAGTAAGGGAATGACTAGCTACTTCAAGGAAATCTCATGACCTCCCAATTTTCATACAAGATGAAATATCGATAGAAATTCTTTGATGATTTAATTGCAAAATATAGGATTTCTTATATAGATAACTCATTAGAGATACTATATAATTTTATACCTAATTAGGATCATAACAATATTATGGTCGAAATGGATAACAACATGGTACAAAGTGTAGAATAGCAAAAACACATGCATGCGATGATCCCTCATAATGTCTACAAGCACTTGCATACGTGTTTTTAAGGTACACTACAAGGAAATTGGGTTTTTCCAACGGTCAAAATCATCGCAATTGACTATTTCAAAAGATTTCTATGTTGTTGCACGTTCGTTGTAATTATTTTTTCGCTTTTGGTTTACAGTAGCGATTTTCAAAAATTGTCGCAAATAAGTACTTTTCGGTGTTTTATTTTCACCACAAAGACTAAAAAAAAAAGACGCAAAAAGGCATTCGGTTCTCTTATTAAATCGTTGGGAAAACTTGTTTTCAGCAAAATTAAATCGTCGCAATGGTCTTTTGTAGCAACGAGTTTATAATTGCTGAAAAATGTCTGATTTCTTGTAATGGTAGCAGTGAATGGTGTGAATTAAGCCAATGGAAGCACATACAATTTGAGAAGTTTATTAGATCCAAACACTAGTGTACGACGTTGTGAAGTACGTCAAATTAAGAAGCAAATGAATTGGTTGACCAAGTGAGCAACCGGAAGGCATACGATCGGGTGGATGGGGCATTCATGCATGTGTAGGAAAGCACATTTTCCAATTTCCATATATATTGCCATTGTTGAGCAACTATATATTCTACTAGGGAATTGAGAAAACTATCTATAATCTAAATTAATACACACCTTTCAAGAGCATATAATACACTAGCTCGGATTTTGATTTATTCAAAGTTTTTTTTTTAACCAAACTCTAGAGTCTAGAGTGGAAGAGTGATTATACATGAAGTGACTTCTACAATATTTACAGTTATTCATATAAACTTTTTGGGCATAATTAAATGTTGAATAAATGCTATATATGAGCTAGACCTATTTTATGTGTCTATCTCTATGTTATTTTAAGTCTTAAAGTTCAAATCCATTATGCACCATGCTTAGCAATATTAATGCTTCTTTTCTTACGCACTCAATTAGTTGTCTTTTGATTTTTTCTAAATAATTAGATGGCTAGTGGATCGATCTCTTGCTTATAGAACTGGTCTATCGTTTGATTTTTCTATATGACATGAATACAATTTATGTATAGCAATATCTTTAAAACCAGCAAGATTTACGTGCGTGATTTAGTTTCATATATTCCGTTTCATGAAGTTTTTATATATTTTAGAGAAATTCTAGGCCTTCCGATAGAACATATTTTAGAGAAATTTTAGATACGGCTAGCTAGCTAGGCCTTCCAGTAGAACATGCATGCACGCACTCTAGTCTTGCTCCCAAAGTATGCAGGACCTGATTGATCAAGATTAATGTTGGAAGAGTTTCCGATCAGCCATTTTCACATGATTAGAATAAACATATGATCATAATGCAGTATCTCTCAAATTTGTCTAATCTATTTATTAGAAAAATCACGACAAATCTAGCTATAATATATATATATATATATATATATATATATATATATATATTAAACATGGGATAAGCATAATTTAAAAAAAAAAATTAAAAACTGGCATGCGTATAATGTCCTTCAAATTATATGTGCTGATCACAAATTTATAAATGAGTAAAAGGAAATCTATATATATTACCAATACAATTAGGAATTAAGAAAATGTCCATCATGATCATATTGATCATATAATCGATCATGCATCGTATGCATGCAAGTGGCGCGTACGCAACAAAAAACTTGAATGTACAATATTATATTATGGTCGAAATGGATATATAATAACATAGCACGGACTGTAGAATATAAAAAACGCATGCATGCATATCCCGCATGTCTACGTACGTGCTTTTATTTAAATAGTGAATGGGTGTGAGGCCGAAGCACATACAATTTGAGAAGTTTATTCGGTCCAATTTCTAGCGTAGTTGATGGAATAATCTCAGAGGAGCAAATGTGAAAAACAATATCATAATTCTCAATGATGTTGTATTCCGTACAGGGGTGGCATATATACACCAAATGAAGGAGTATTCTTGTTATAACAGAATTCATAAATGCGATAGCAAGTGACACGTACAGAAATAGAAAGAATTCTAGACTATTCTGGTCTGAGGCAATTTTGGTGAGTTGTCCTTTTTGAGTCTTGATATGCTATAGTGTTGGCATTGCTAATATGCCCCTGTGAGCCAAGCAGGCCTAGAAAAACTGTGAGGCTCAAACGAGGAGTGCATAATCTTGAAATGGATAGAGATTTTGTAAAAATATTTGCAAGCTGGTTCTTGCTAGAAAGAAAAGAGACTTGAAGAGCTTGGGCATGAATATGATCCCTTACAAAATGATAATCAATTTCAATGTGTTTGGCGCGGAAATACATCACAGAATTAATTGATAAATATGTAGCCCCCAAGTTATCACAATAAAGAATAAGAGCTTTTGAAATAAAAATGCCCAACTCATATATAAGATATTGCAGCCACAACAGCTCACATGTCACATGAGCTAAGGCCTTGTATTCTACCTTTGTACTGGATCTTGCTATTGTAGATTGTTTCTTTGAGCTCCAACAAACCAAATTCTTGCCATAAAAGACACAGTAGCCACCAGTTGATTTTCTGTCATATGGACTGCATCCTGCCAAGTCAACATTGGTAAAAGCAGCCAAGAGAGGAGAATGAGAGGGTGTGATGAACAAACCATAATCCAGAGTATGTTTAAGGTAGCGTAGTATATGCTTCACAGCTTGTCAATGAGATAAACAATGTGCATGCATAAATTGACATACTCGATTGATAGAGAAAGCAAGATCGGCCTAGTAAACAGCAAATACTGCAAACTACCTACCACACTTTTATATAACGACAAATATTCCATAGAAGTATAGTCAAAAGCAAACAATTTTGCAAAGGGTGACATCAGACTGCTTACGGGTTTACAAGTGGTCATATTGTTCTTCTTTAGTAAATCCAGAATATATTTACGTTGAGATAACACAAGACCAATGGGATCACGATGACATTCAATACCCAAAAAATAGTGTACTCTCAAATCTTTGAGAGGAAAGTCAACACTTAAAACATTAATAAGCTGAGTTAGGGTATTCAGGTGTGATCCAATAAGTACCACATCATCAACATAAACTAAAACATAGACAGTAACAGATTTGTGGTGGTAGATAAACAATGATGTATCAGACTTGAACACAACAAACCCCAATTCTAAAAGTCAATTACTGAGACGCACATACCATGCATGAGGAGCCTATTTGAGGCCATATAGAGCTCGGTTGAGCTTGCAAACATAATGGAGAAATTATGGGTGAACAAACCCCAGTGGCTGCGTCATAAACACGTGTTCATCCAAGGTGCCATGCAAAAATGCATTTTGCACATCTAATTGGTGAATCAGCCAACCAGAAGAGATTGCAATAGAAAGAACTAACCTAATAGATGTAGGCTTTACCACAGGATTGAACATTTCTGAATAATCAAGCCCTTTAGTTTGATTGTAGCCCTTGGCTACCAATCGTGCTTTCCTATGTTCAATGGACCCATCCAAGAGATGCAAGGTCTTGAAAATCCATCAACAACCTATAAGATTCTAGTTAGATGCAGGAGGGACCAAGGTCCAAGTATTATTTGAGAGAAGAGCATCAAATTCTAGCTGCATGGCATGTCTCCATTTGGTAAACTTTGAAGCCTCAGAGACAAAGGTAGGCTCTTCAGGAATAGCAACGGAAGTGACATAGGCGTGGGGTAGAGGCCAAGAGATGGTGCCGTCGATTCGTATTTTGGGAAAATGAAGTTGGGATTTGGCTCTGGTTTGCATGGGGTGAACAGAGGTAGGAGACGGCTGGGTTGGGAGAGATGGTTCAGATGAATTGGGAGAAGACGATGCCCTAGAAAAAATATTGAGTGAACCAGATTCAGGACTAGGTTCGAGTATGGAAGAGTTGGGTTCAAGTGTATTTGAAATTGGGCTAGAGGTTGGAGTGGGCTGGGAATTGGATTGTGAGGGAAGTGAGGAAGTGATTTGGGGAGGTGAGTGAGATCTGGGCTGAGAGGAAGGACTAGAGGGCCTCGTGGATGTTGAAGGCCTTTCAGATGTTACATATGGATGATTAAGATTTTGTAAGACAATAGTAGTAGAGTTGGGCTGGGAAGAAAGTGATGGTTAGGTGAGGGGGATAAAAATGGAAAATTGGTTTCATTTAATAAAACACAAATAACCATGATGATATGAACTGTACCCAAGAAAAACATAGGGAAGAGATCGAAAATTCATTTTGTGTTGATTATAAGGTCGAAGGTTTGGCCAGCATGTGCAACCAAATGTCTTTAAAAAAGTGTACTCAGGGCGTTGATGAAATAAAACTTCAAAGGGTGACTTGTTGTGCAAAACAGTGGTAGGGAGACAATTAATTAGAAATACAGCAGTGGTAAATGCATCAGACTAGTAATATTGAGGAGTGGATAAATGAGCAAGGAGAGCAAGTCCAGTTTCTACAATGTGCCGATGTTTTCTTTCCACCGAGCCATTTTGAGAATGGGTATACGGACAAGAAAGACGATGAGAAATACCAAAAGAATGTAAAATAGAATTAAGAGATCTAAATTCTCCACCCTAATCAGATTGTAATGCACGGATTTTTGTATTCAAAAGAGTTTCTACATGACGTTTAAAAGATAAAAAGATAGTGACTACATCATATTTACATTTAAAAGGAAAAATCCAAGTAAACCTACTATAATCATCTGCAAACGACAGATAGTATCCAAAACCACCACAAGACAGAACAGGTGCAGGGCCCCAAATGTCTGAAAAAAAGAGTTGAAGAGGAGCAGTGGATCTAGATGTGGAACAACCATAAGGTAGTTGATGAAGTTTGGCTTTGCAATAGGAGGAACATAAGCCAAGCGTGGAAGAAGCCTTGACAGGAAGAGAAACTTGGGAAATAACTTTGTGAACAAGCTGCATGGAGGGATGACCTAATCGAATATGCCATTGAAAAGGAGATACATGTTCACCAGCATACGCTTGAGAAGAGAAATGAGCTAGTGGAAAAACGTACATCCCATTCTTAGTAGGTCGTTGGAGCATAATTTTCTTAGTGCAAAAATCCTTCACATGGAAAAAGGAAGAATGAAATTAAAAAAATACAAGATTATCATTACAAAATTTTCTGACATAAACTAAATTTTTAGAAATAGACAGAACATGATAAAGTTTAGAGAGAAAAAGATTGCTAGAGGTAGAGGGTAGAGTGGAGTTGCCAACGTGATGGATGGGAAGTGAATTGCCGTCTCCTACATGAACTCATTCATCACCTGTACATTCTGAGGGATTGAAAGAAATATTAGAAAAATCATAAGTGAAGTGATATGTAGCAGCAGAGTCAAGGTACCAATAATGATCAATCGAGGAGTTTGAGTCTTGAGCATGGGTAGGGACAAAGGTAAAGTGAGCAGATAAAGATGGTGGGGGAAGAGATTGATAACTTTGATCAAAACGATTGTAATAGGTAAGGGCAGTGTGGCCTAGTTTAAGACATACTTGGCATGTGGGATAGTTGGGAGAAAAGTAAAAGGAAGGAAATCGACCACCATTACGACCTTGTCCATGCCCTCTATAACCCCCTCTACCATGAAAAGAACCACGTCCTTGGTTATTGATATTATGAGGCTACTTGGAAGTGGAATTTGCATACAACTCTGTCGAGGCAGTGAGTCCAATGTGTTGATGAGATAATCGAGACTCATGTGTGAGGAGATGACTGTAAACTTGCGATAGGCTGAGAGGATCCACTCGTGTAGTAATTGACTTAACCACCGAGTCATAATCTGTGCCTACACCAGCCAAAAGAAATGTGATAAACTCAGTAGATGATAAAGTTTTACCAGCAATAGCTAAAGTATCACGAAGAAGTTTAGCTCGTTGACAGTAGTCTGTGATAGAATCTGAGCACTTCTTAAGTGTGGCCACTTGAAATTAAATCTGCATAACACTAGCTTGTGATTTGGCAACAAAGAGTTTGTTCAGAATAGTCCAGATTTCACGGGACATGGCTGCATTGAAAATGTGAGCAATGAGATTTTCAAATAGAGAGGAAATGAGAATGCTCATTATGGCCTGATCTTGTTGTTTCTAGGCTAAGTATGTTGAGTTGGGTTTTGTATAACTTTTAGCAAACATGGGGGGAGCATTAATGGTACCATCGTATCCATATTAATTTTGTCCTCTGAGGTAAGGTATAATTTGAGCCTTCCACAGAAGATAGTTGTGGTGGTTCAATTTAACTATTAACAAATGAGTGGAGAATGGGAGAGAAAAACTAGAGGACTGGGTGAGAGATCAGGGCGGAGGCTGAGGAGTTTCAGCCATGACAAAACCTGGACGTGACTCCTGACCAAGAAAACTTGGACATGTGTCCTAACTAGCTCTTGATACCATGATGGAATAATCTTGAAAGAGCAAATGTGAAAAACAATCTCATAATTCTCATTGATGTTGTATTATGTACAAAGGTGGTATATATACACCAAAGGAAGGAATATTCTTGTTATAACAGAATTCATAAATGCAATAGGAAAGTGACACGTATAAAAACAGAAAGAATTCTAGACTATTGTGGTATGAGGCAATTTTGGGGAGCTATCATTTGAGTCTTGATCTGCTGCAGTGCTGGTATTGCTAATAGTAGTGAAGCATGTCGAATGATTAAGAAGCAAATGGATTGAAGTGAACAACAAGAAGGCATACAAGTGGATAGGCCATGTGTTGGAAAGCACATTTTTCAACTTCCATATTAACCTTAGCCTCTCCATCTCCACCAACCTTCCAATCAAAGCACTGAACCATGACTGCAGTTGTCCTCTGCCCAACCCCAACTTTGAGCCAGGGCATGCTCTCCTCCCTGCCCCGAAAGGAAGAAACTGAAAAGTTTCTTCCATATTTTCTTTACCTTCTTTATATGAGGAAACTAAAAACCTCTCTGACCAAAACTCATATGGGTTTTCCCATATATTTGGATCCCTCATTATAGTATATAGATTGATAAATATCATAGTTTTTCTAGGTATATCAAAGCCTTCTAGTTTACAATTTTGGTGGTGTGCTCTTGTCGCAAGAGGCGCTGGTGGGTTTAATCTTAGCCCTTCTTTGACAACTGCTTGTAAGTATGGGAGATTTGAGATATCTGATTCCTCAACCAATCTATTATTGCCAACAACTGATTTTATCTCTTCTCTGAGCTTGTTGAATGCATGTGGATGGTTGATGAGCTCAACTATCGTCCATAGAATGGCCTCTGATGCGGTACCAGTGTCTCTGACAAAAAGATCCTGCCACATATGTATTTGAAGAGTCATCGATGAAAGAGACAAGCTAAGAGTTTATGAACTTATTGCACATAAGCTTTTGATTTGGATGCCTATAATAAATTGCATTGCAAATAATTTAATTGACATTGTATACTTAATTGGTAGATTTGGGCTTTATAAATAAATAATATCACCCTTGTAATTGACATTGCATAACTGGTTGATTTGGACTTTATAATTTAATTGACATTAATGCACATGTCACAATTGAAGTTGTCATGTAAGTGATATGTTGTAGTACTTTTCAAATTGGTTTTTTAATGGGCAAAGTGGGCAAGGTGTAGGGGTGTAAAAATAAACTGAAAAACTAGAAAATCGGTGGGCCTGGACTGGTCCGGAATCGGTTTCTTTATTTTAAAAACCGGTCAAATCCGATCCGAAATCGGTTTTAAGTTTTCTAATACCGGACCGGACCAGTTCACCTATTATATATATATTATTAATTTTTAATATTATATATAATATATTTTATATATAATATATATAATTATGTATGAAATAATATATTATAATTTATAATATAACATTTTAATCTTAAACATGAATATTTATTTGATCATATGTTTTAAGTATAAAATATATATTAAATACATTTTATTGCCTAATAAATTCTCAATATAATTCTTTTGATAAATATATTAATAATACTAATATACTTAATATATTAAAACTGAAAAATCAGACCAGAACCGATAAAATTAGAAGTACTTGTTTAAAAGAATAACCTGTATGTAATTGATTTTTAAAAATACAAAATTAATACATATCGATTCAATCTTAAATTTTATCTAAAACTAAACCAGACCCTAACAAGAAAGAGAGAGACAAGTGAGATTGGTACTCTCCTGCATTTAGGCGTAATTAATGTAGTTGCACCATTATCTGTGGGAGTCCATCCTGAGGGGGCTCGCTAGTAGATATATAGACTCGTGGAGAACCCACAAAACTTGGTTGATGTAGAGGAATCACAAGCTAGCTAGCGCCCATTCAGGACGAATATAAGTTTCAATATATATATATATATTGATCCTAATCACTCTAAGAACATTCGGAAAAAAAAACTCTTTATATCAACATCGACCTCTCAAACAATTTTATCACTATATTCATGCGTACGTACGTTAATTAATGTAAAATACAAAATTTCTAGAACTATATAGGACGATTTTTAATTAAGATCTTGAAATTGTTTGAAGTATGCATATTCTTGCATGTTCTTCCAAGACATTAATGTAAATATTTGGAAAATTTAATTTTTAAATCAAATTATGCTACGTATGTAGCTGGTGTATAGAGTTCTTCTTTCTCCAAATCTTTCAAAGAATTAGTTGAGTACTGATAAAAAGAACTTGATAAAATCTTAGATAAATATTAAATAACCAAGTTAATTAATATAATATGGTTAAATTTCCTTTTTGTTATCAGTTTTAGTTTTTTGGGCAACATGCATGCATGGTTTATCAATGGACAATTTAGCATGAATGGTTTGAGAAAAGACCTAAAACCAAACTCTGATCCACTCTTTACAAACAAAACAAATTAACAAATAATAATAATAATAATACTGAATTAAAGTAGACAGGCAAAAACTTACTCCAACTAAAGCCTTGAGATGGGTTCTGGTCATCTGGACCTCAGCCTTGTCATCTTTATGTACCTTCAGTAAAATATCCATTAAATCTTCATGCTCTCTCTTCTTACCCTCATCTTCATGGTCCTTCAACATCCTTTCCAAAAGCCTGTCAAACCTCACGAACACATCCATGGCCTTCTTTCCATAAAGCCAGGAAGCCAATTTTCTTAGGGGTCCCAACACATCCCCAAGATACATCTTTGAACCCACATCAATTATGTCTTTCACCAACTCCCTAATCCCCTCAGCTTCATCACCTTTGTCCGAACACCTTGTGCTCATAGCCATCCTGCATAGAGTGTTATTTGAAAACTTCATTAGCTCAGCACCTACGTCGATAGCCTCTTTCTTCTCAGCACACTCGAGAACACTACGCAAAAACCAGATAAGTTCTTCCTCTCGTACACCCCGTGAGCATTCAGACTGTCTGGGTGAGAGCAGTTCGGTCATGCACAGCTTCTGGACGAATTGCCAATAATCACCATACGGGGGGTGCTGAAAAACCCGTACTTTGCATATGGCATTTCATCGGTGAAACCTAGTTCCGGATGATCCGAGAAAGTAAGATCCTGAGTTTTGAATATTTCGGTTGCCATAGAGACCGATGAAACAACAATGCACCGAGAAGCACCAAGGCGAAGGTAGAAGAGAGGGCCGTACTTGGTGGAGAGGTTATGCAAGGATACTGGGAAGTATGATGAGAGGAGGTGGAGGTGACCGATGAGTGGGAGGGCTGGCGGGCTGGGAGGAAGGCTGAGACGTGACTTGGTGGGCTTGCCCAGAAAGGATTTGAGTAGGAAGGTGGAGACTAAACAGAGAAGTAAGCAGAGTAAATAGTATTGGACATCAGCCATGGCTACCTACCACTACCACTACCGGCTAGCTTTTGGTATATATTTTGTGACCATTTAATACAACATATATAGCAAGGCCTGCGATTATTTCGACGAAAATACAAGGTAGTACATTGTTGTACGAAGGTTTCACTTAGAAATAATCTCAGATAATCTGAGCCGCAACCAAAAAAACAAACAATTAAACTTGTATTCTAATGTGTTACATATATATAATAAATCAAATCTGGTTTGACATTGTTGGAACTTAATTGAGACTTATAATACAATTAACAAAAATTCTAAAGGGAATTGTACTTAATTATTTTTTTAATTATCGAACTCAAACCATATAATAATTAATTAGGAAAATCTAGGAGCGGGCGGCTGTTTTAACAGTACATCCTCATCAGTCATAATCTAATTGCATACCAATTAATATTTTATTAATTCTTCTATTTACATTTATATATTTATTAGCTAGCTAGTATGTATCAAATATTGTAATTTTCACTCCCCGGGCCCCAGCCCATGCATAAATGCAGCATCCATGCAGACAGTTTATTATACGTTCTAGGTATCGGCCATCGAAATCATCAGAATCTTCGGCCGGCTGTTTTATATATATCCCCAAAGTATAATAAATAAAGAAGAATTAATCTTCCAATAACTTTGAGAATGTGCCACCTATATTGCCCTACATATAAGTTACATGCAGTTTCTTCAGGATAAATATTCTGGCATGAAAAAATGATATTTCCAGTTATGAAGTACGCGAGAGCCACACAATCCATTTAAAAAAATGAGTAAATATGAAAATCTACATAAAAAAAAATTAATTTTTTTAATAATAAATGCTCCTTCTTTTAAAAAAAAAATTGATTGTGTAACGTTAGCACACTTTACGACTATGTGTAACATTAGTCTTTATTGATAGAATAAAAAACTCCAAACTGTCGGGCAGTATGCTTGGGAAAGAAAACTATATTCTGCAAGTTTGGGGTTACTAATTACTATCCCATTGAAAGACAAAAAAAGACCCCCCCAAAAAAATAAAAATAAAAAATTAAGGAAGACTATCAATCCTACGATACCAGGAAAGAAGCCAATTATATGGTTTGAGAGAGTTTCTTATGATCTTGCCCCAGGAAGGAAGTAATCATTTACATGCAGCTGCTATACAGAACTAGATTCTTTTGTTGTATTCTCAATTCAATTACTTATTTCTACCAAGAGGGGGAGATAATTGAAAGTGATGATTGAGGGTTTCCATGGCCTAATTCAGGTCAATGGCTCCCTCCCCTTTTTGCCAAAATGACTACTTTTCCTTCAAATGGTTCTGCCCCTCTCAACAGAAAAGCAGTTTGGAAATAACGACCTTAACAAGTTTGCAATTAATGGAGAACATTTTAAAACTGTCCCATTTGTTCTAGATGTAACACACGACAGGCTTTGGATACATGTGGTTGCAGATTGAACCTTTTAAATGTTTCTTTGAAACAATCGTCCATACAACCAAAAGATCTCACAAAAGCATAGTTTACAAACTAACATGGCTAGACGCGATACATTAGATATTCTTTACAATAAAAAGAGTTTCACAATTTGATTTGCACAACAAGTTACATTCGGTTGTGAACTTCAATTTTATGAGATCTCTTTATAGACCAAACAATTTTCTTGGATTGAGAGAGCGAGGGAGAGGGAGAGAGCTGTTTTAGGCTTACAATCACATCATTTCTGGATGTGGTAATTGGTAATTCAATAGGAGAATAGATTCTGAACCACCCTTTCCCTTGCATTTTTTTTTTTTTTCTGAGGAAGGGGGTAAATCAAAAGGGTAATTTTAACATAAAGACAAATGCAACAGGAAACATCCATTGCAGCCAAAATTATTGACCTCACAAGACTAGGAAAACCCGATGCATTCTCTAGCTGGCAGGGACAACATTTTCAAGTAATAACTCCAAGTCTTTCAATCTACATGGATAGTTTGTAACCTATGTAAGCCGTCAGGTGAAATAACCAAACAATTTCAACTATAGATAAATGTAATACCATACCTGACATCACTCAAATCCGGATAGATGGCTATTGCATCTTTAAAATCCTACTTTAAATGAAAAAAAAAAAAAGAGTGAGTCATGATCTCTTGAAACAACTATCTCGCTATCAACCTCCAGCATATGTAGAATATCATGGCTGTAATTTTCTTTGCTTAAGAGCTAAAGAGGGAAAAGTCGGACCTGGTCAGCTGTTGAAGATGTGTAGGTAATCACACACGACATTCCAGCTCCTTTTGCTGCCTGCAAATATAGTTTTTTACTTCAGGGTTTATCATGGTTCAATGAGTAATGCCCAAATAAGAGATAAAAATGTGGAATAACTCAAAATTGGGGGTAAATCGATGGAACCAGGAGAATGAGTAATAGTCATTAACATAAGAGATAATTATACAATAGAGTTCACTGTTCTCTGAGGTTTTAACTGTTCTTTCAATGCTAATGAAGGTTTGTACCTGTTGAGGCATGCCACTTATTAGTTAAAAGCTTTTAGATTAAATGTTCTAACATCATCATAGCACAAGCCATGCTTTTGTATTTGTTTTGGTTTCACTTGGATTGTTGACTCTGTTTGTTTTGATTTGGTGTCAGTTGAGCCTGGACATGAGAGGGAGTGTAAAGGAATCCTGCATCAATGATTCAATAGCCCGTGTTTGATTATGGGTATGTACTTGTTGGCCATATCTACCCACTAGCCTTAACGTTTGGGTTGGATACTCTAAAACTGTAAACTACTCATTCCAAGCAGATAAAAGTAACTGATTATTACAAATCACAAGATCTACCTGTAGTCCAATAATGCTATCCTCCACCACCAAACAATTTTGAGGTGAAATGCCTAGCCTCTGCAAGGTATATCAATTTACAGTTATGGTCACGATATATTTCAAGCAATAGAAAGCAGAATCGCAAAAATTACCTTGGAAGCTGTCAGATAAATCGATGGATCAGGCTTCTTTTCCTTCACATCATCACCTGCAAGCCATTAAATTTAATATTATCAAATATATATAAATGGACTAGAATTGTAAACAAATAGAAATGAAAGGGAAATTGGCTTGCTTTGCTGATAGACTTGAACAAACAAAAAGGAGTGAAAATATTTTGAAGACACAGGTGCAGAATAACTAACAATAATACACAAAGTGAACAACAAAAGTGTGAATGAGTTCCAACTGCTTTACATGGATGCCCTTATGCACTTGTCGCATGCATACGAGGATGAATTATACAGACATTCAACAAGTCTCTCAGGTATAACATGCCCAAAACACATTGAATATTCCATTTCAAAAATGGACAACATACCCGCAAGGAAGCAATCAAGACTTTGAAACCGCTCCTATGATAAGGAAAACACAAGAGATGAATACATGCTTCTGAAATAGAAAAGTACAAACTATAGCAAGACATAAATTCTAAAGAAACAACTTACAAATCCTATAAGGCTTTCGAGACAGAGTATAACCGAACTTTTAGTTGCTGCAGAGCAAACAGCTAATTTTCTACCCTACAACAACAGTGAGCAGAAAAGAAGGTATCACTAGAATTAGCACAGAAGTTGCTCATACTGAGGACAAAGCAAATGCAAAAGAACAAATCTAGAATACATGGACTAAGAAATTAAACCTATGCGTAAAATGAGAACAGATGATCTTGGAACCCAATTACAGATCAAGAAAATGCAAATGCATCGAGTTCAATATAACGTGCAAACACAATTGCATTTAGATGGTAAATTTATCTTACAGCAGCCCTGGCATCATCCATCAATCTCAAAACCCCAGGTCTAGGTTCCACCTAAAGAAAACAATATCAGTCTGTATTTTCTAGTTGCCCATCAGCTTAGATAATAAAACGAGAGCAACAAGAAAATTAGAGTACAAGAAACGTTAAATTTCTCCTTACAGTTCCAGATTTGATTATTTCTTTGTACCTTTCAGTCTTCCAATCCTACAGAACCATAAAAGGATCAATGTGGCATCAACCTGAACTTCAAGTGAATCTATACAACGTATGCAACTGTTAACTTTTTTACCAGTTATTTGTTGTATGTTTATAGATGAACTGAAATTCAATGGATAATTTCAAACTCTAGAGCTTCTATGTTATAGACCATACTTCTCGAAATAGGGAAGACCAAATTCCGTTGACAATGTATAAACGCTTTGGAATGAGTTGCCACCTCATGCAGAAAGATTCTGAACTCGAGGCATCCAATTTTACTTCAAAATCCATTTCTATAAGTCCACTTCGTGGTAATAAATACATCGTTCAGGAATCTCTAGATCTTGTTGAACTACAAGGCTTATTCTCCATTCAAGTTTAATGGAAAATAAGAGTAATATAATAAAGTACTCACACATTCTCCCTATAAATTTATTCAGAAAAAAGAATTAAATCGAGTAAAGTTTTTCGGAAGGTTTTATTGCCAAGCCATTAATATTTACTCAACTAAGGCAACTGCAACTCTAAGATTCATCGATTGAACTTCTTACTTCATTTCATAACTCAGATTTCTTTTGCCACAAGTTGAGGCAGGCTTCAAGATCATTTAATAGCTTCTCTCAATCTCAATATAAAAGCTCATGCATTTAGGATCCTCACTTTTTCTCAGCAGCCAAACAAGTAATAGCGTAATTAAAGAAAGAGCGAAAAAGACCATACCTGAAGAGTATCGACCAACTTGGCTCGGTCCTCATCCGCCTCTGGAGGCTTCTCGAGTATCGTCGACGATGGCCACCCGTTCTCCCCAAAGTACCTTCACAATCCCATACCCCAAACCAATCAACCAAACAAAAAAAACCGAAATATTGTAAAATATATATTAGAGAGAGAGAGAGAGAGAAGGTAGAGACCATCGCATTTTGGGCTTGCCGCCTCCGATGCGGTTCTGGAGGTCGTCGTAGAAGTCGGAGTCCCAATAGAGAGGCTGTTGTGATTGAGAGGAAGAAGGGCAGCGGACATTGAAGTAAGCGAAGGCGTCATTGTAGGCCTGGCGGTGCAAGTGCTCGGACTCGAGTATCACGCCGTCGCAGTCGAATACCAGAGCTCGGAGACTATTAGAAGTCGATGATGCCGAAGCCGAGACCGAGAGCGGTTTCTCGAAGGGGAAACATTTACGGAGGGTTCGAAACCGAAGAGTAGTGACATGGAAGAGAGGATTAGGAGGAAGAAAGCTAGGGGCAGAAGAAGAAGAGGAAGAGGGGGAGAGAGTGGTGCGGGAGAGCGTTATCCTGCACGCCATGGCTATGTGGCCTTGGGGCACTGCCTCTACTTTTTAACGGATACAAATGCCACGTACGGTGTAAGTGTTAGCACAATCGCTTTCAAAAAGAATAAATCTAGTTCTCATTTATTTTTATTTTTTATTTTTTCTATAAGACATATGAAAAATAATTAAAACAACACAATTAATTTAATAAGAATTAAATAAATTAAAAAATAATGAAAATAAAAATAATAATAATTTTATAATATATAAAATATGTGATGTAAGATGATAAGTAGCTTCTTCTAGTTGCGCTGTGACCTTTGATCACAAGTAGTCGATTTGTTATATCTTAGCAAAAAGCATCAGATGGTTCCCTCCTTGGCAACCAATGAAGAAGGTCCCTAACCATTGGTCCGTTGCACTTTAACATTGCAAGCGCTAATTTTGGGCACCCAACTCATTCTTCCATTACCTCTATTTTAGTTGAATGAAAATTTACTCATAAAAGAATTATGTTGGGAGTTTGGAATATGCGCAGACAAAGCTCTCACCGAGTCCAGTTTTAGGGAACAAGACCAGAGAGCTCAAACTAGATACGTCTATCTACCACTGACGATGCTGCTGGTGTTGGGAGATAATTAAGGAAAGCATTCATTTAACCAAGTCACTAAAATGGAAAAGAAACCCATATCCCAAAAGTAAATTCCAACTGCACAGCGTCACGAATTTAGATGTAGAGGCATTTTTATCAAATTGATAGGGATTGCTATGAAAATCAGACGATGGCAGAGGGTAGACCCTGAAATGGGTGATGGGCAATGTAAATCCGTAGATGATGATGAATCAAAGAGGAAATGATAACAACAAAAAATTTTGGATCTGCACGAGCCTGCAATATCATAAAGCAACAAATTCAGTAAACAAGCAATATCAACTCAAAAATGTCGATTTCTCTCTATTGGAGTTGCCTCAGTTCACCCACTTCCGATCGGTGAAAGCTTTTCTATTTAAAACCTCGAAATTATGTTTTAAACTCGAACAGATTTCATGGTCGCCTTGATACAAAACTCCTTTATTTTGCTTTGTTATTTCTTTGCGTAATGTTTGTTTGCTTCGTACTATTTTCCTACGAAATTAACATCACATGTTGCTAGGGAGGAGCAATATCAACTAAAAGATCCCCTTGCAAAGGTACTAGAGATGATAACAATTGATGGCTTAATTTCATACCGGAAGAACAGAAAGGAGCACAATATTTAATCCACATTCAGAAGGTCAGTTGCAATCTCTGTACATTGTATAAAATTCCAGTGTATACGGTTAATGCCGACACCATTGACATGTCCTATTTTTGAAAGAAAATGAATTTAGTGTTCCTCCTAAACAAAACTAAAAGAGTTCAAATAGCTAGGGAAAAAAAAAAAAAAAAAAAAACCGAAAGAGATGAGGATCAACGGCAGTTTACAAAACCTACACGGTACTCCATTTTGTCATGAAATTAAACTTGCTTTGCAACTTTGGCTAGGGGTTGAAAATGTGGTCTTGGCAGCGGCATTTCCAACCCAAAGGCTTGTAATTCGTGTACTTGTTGCCTCGAGGTGATGCGTCAAAGAGCTTCATGGGAGCAGGTTGGGCCAAACGACTCAAACCAGGCCGGACTGGGACTTTGCTTGGCATGGTGGGCACCTGAATCGCCCTGCATGGGTGGCACTTGTTGCACTTGTTGTGGCAGCTCGGAGGGGTCGATCCCAGCCTGCTTTTCTCCTCAACTAACAATCCCTAAACAGTAAACACCACCCAATTCCATTCTAATCAAACAAATAAATGAGACCCATAAAATCACAAGAGACAATCAGACAAAGCACCAACAATTTTAGCTCACCGGAGGAACAGAACTTGGAGGCTGTTGTTGCTGATTTAAGCAAGAAGATGGTGAGAGAAGATACAGAAGCATAGCAAGTAAAGCAATGGTGCAAAGAAGACATGAATTAATTGAATTCATCATCATGAATATCATGTCACCATGAAGTCATGGCCAACCATGCCAAAGAAACTCAAAGATGTGAAAAAGTGAGAGACAATAAAGACCCAGTTTTTAAGTACCGTTCAGACTTCCTCTACCAGAAGCAAACCAGACTGATGGAGTGCGATACAAGATTTGGTTAAATTGTTTTATTCTTTTTTTTTTTTTCTGATGATGGGTTTGAAAAGAGAGAAGGAAGGGGAGGTGCATAAATTGGGGTGGTGGGGAGTGGGTGGTCTGACCAGAAGGGACACTGATAGAGGTACAGATTGCAGCAGAAATGAAAGGAACCGCACAGAAGAGCAAAACAAATGAGGAGGATCCACGTTAGACCGGAGGACCCTTTGACACAGTTCAATTATATAAACTACTGAGAGGCTCTCAGCCCTTTAGAAGTATAGCTGGGTAGAAAGCGAAAGGATGATGCTATTTCTCAGTGTGTGGCGTAAAATTATGGCAGAGGGTAGAAAATTGAGTATTTAATATGGCAGGCTCACTTTTGTTTCAGTGCTCAGAATTCAGAGCATTGGGTTTGACTGCGACTGATTCCTTCGTTAAGTAAAGATGATTTTTATAGTTAATTTTATCAAAATAAGTAAAATAAACTTATATATAATTGTTTAATACAAGTATAGTCATGTAAATTAAAATTATTTTTTAAATAAAATGACATAATTATATTAATTAATTTAAAATAATTTTTAAAATAATTATAAAATAATTGTAAGCACGCTTACCTTTCATAAATAAGAACATTCTTATTAGATTATGTAAATACAAATCCAATAAAAAATTTAATTAATAAAATTTAAAAATATACGGCATTAAATTATGAAACTTTAAACTAAGTTAGCTTTTAACTATAGTAAATTAAGAGTGCCGATCATATTTAGTTGACACTGTAGTTCAACCAAATAAATAAAGAAACATTTTCTTCAATCTAGACACACTCTTTCCCTCGATTTTTCCTTCCATCGAATTGCTCTTTTTTCTTCTCTTCCTCCTTATGCTCTTCTTCTCCATTTATTCTGCCAAAACTCCTCTTCTGCTAAGGTCTAATTTTATAAAAATTGATATTTTTTTTTCCTCTTAAGTCAATTTTTATAAATTAAAATTATTATTAATTAAATTATATGATTATATTGATTAATTGAATTTATTTTCTTTTAATTATGCAAAAAAGTTGTATTTTAAAATTTTTAATTTATATTCAAATAGTGAAAAAAAAACTAAATAATAAACTAATAATAAAAGATATGTAAGGATATGATTATCCTTCTTTGAATATGCTTTCCTAAGGCAACCAACTGTTTTAACATGGCTATGTCGTTGCGGAGAAAAATATTTATAATTATAAATTGTAAAATCGTTGCATAATTATTACTTTTTTAAAAAAATATCAAATTTATATAAAAAAAAAATTAATTTTTTAATAATAAATTTTACTCCTTTTCAAAAAAATTACGTCATATTCATCCACATTATAATTATATAAAACAGAAAAATGCTGAAGACAGTCGGCTATGCAGTCGTCATGCAAACGGTGTCTACATGTAAAAAGAAACGGTGCAATTTTTGCTTGGATGAAACGGTGCGTTTTGGCTCTTATTCTCCCTCCCTCATCTTCTTTTTCATTCTTTCGAAATTTTTCTTTCCCATTCTCCTTCCCCATTCTTCCCACATCTCCTTCTCGCCCCCATCTTTCTTCAAATTTATTCCCCCCTTATGATCTACTGGCTTCATGTGAGAAATATATCCATTCAATTGTAGAGAAATTCCTCCTTGGATAACATTCCCAAAGCCTTTGCAAGTCACTCTTTTTGCTCTTTGATTTTATATTGCGGTTCCTAAGTCATACAGATCAATTATATGAAGGCATATGCGAGCTAGAAGCAAGGTATTCATCTTTCATTTAGAGTTTTTTTTACCAAAAACCAAAAAAACTCACTAGCATGAAAATTCCATTTGTAGGAAAAAAAAATGAATGTTGGAGACAATTGCATTTATAGTTTTCTAATAACCAAAGAAATCCATTACCATGAATGTCATCTAAAGGAAAAAAAAAAAAATGAGAGCTTGAATGCTAGGAAAACCATCGAAGCGAGATAAAATACAGTTAAATATCAAATGACAGTTTGAACATACTCATTCAAAATCTAAAATGAGAAACTTGTTTCTCCCTCAAATAGTGGATATGCAACTGTCACGAAAATTCCCGACAAGGTTTGAAAGAAAATGCTCTAGACAAAGGCATTGAGTTTGGATGAAGGATACGTGTGAGTTCGTCAATAAACCGTACGTGTTTAGGTTTTTTTTTTATTATTATTATTATAATTCTGACGTGGCAACCACCTCGTCAGCCTACTGCATTCAGACACCTTCACCCGAGAAGGGTAGCCAGAGCTAATTAACTATCTATATTTGGTGAGTTAGGAAACCGAGAAAGTGGAAGCGAAGTCGTCACGACTCACAATACTCACTGTTGAAGAAATGGACCACACACTGCACAAACATCGGGGCATCATCTTTGTTGAGTTTTTTGCAGTTAAATTAAAAAAAAATTAATAACTTCTAAAAACCTCTTTAAAATTTGTAAATTACTTGAAAAGTCAAGGAGATCGAGAGCCTACCATCCACACTTGAGCACTAATTTTGTAAAATTTATTTTTATATAAAATTTAAAAGAAAACAGCTTAGAGCATCCACGTTGGTATATGAATATGCATATGTAAATTACCTCTTTTGCATATCTACTTTGTCATTTCAACAAAACCTCCATATTGGTTTATGCATATTTAAAGTAAAATAATAATAAAATATTATCATTTTAATTTTTTTTTTGCCTAATATTTTTTTTTGAAGCATACAATTTTTTTTTTTTGCCTAATATTTTTTTTTGAAGCATACAATTTTTTTCTTTTGCCTAATATTTTTTTTTTTGCCTAATATTTTTTTTTGAAGCATACAATTTTTTTCTTTTGCCCAATATTTTTTTTTTTGCCTAATATTTTTTTTGATAAAATATTATCAAATTAATGTCATATTAATAAGCAGGAAAACTCATATTATCAAATTAATTGTAAAGCAGTAGCAGGTCTTGCTCATGCATGTCTTGCTCATGCATGCAAATTACCGTTTGGGGAGGGGGGTTTCGGGGAGAGAGAGTGTGGGAGGAGAGAGAAATAAGTAATAAAATATGATTTAGAGATAAAACAGTAGATATGGAAAGTTGTAAATCTACTGTTTATAGTTAGCTAAAATTTTGCATATGAAGAAGCCAATGCATGTTGGTTTTACGTGAATATTATGTAAATATGGCTTTGCATATGCAAATGCATATGCCAATGCTGATGCTCTTAAACGTGCATTCAATAGATTATGCATTCCATTTTTATTTTCAATTTATTTACAATGTTACCTCTAAATATAGAAAGAACGGTACATAACTGTAAACATTATTTTATTTATTTTGTGTCTCTTTTTGAACTTTGCATTTTACAATAATTTCTTTCTTTGTACTTTTGTCCCACAAAATATTAAAAAATATAGAATTTAAAAAATATAAAATAAAAATAGATAAGCTGATATATGATATATTATAAAATTTAGTATATAAAATAGAAAAAATAAATTTTGATTATGTATTTTAAAGGATAAGATGAATAATCTATTGAGAGTGCTATAATCATTTTGCTCGTCCTGCTTCATTTAGGGCATTTTGTATATTTTTCATAATCTTATTTTTGAACATCACTTAAATAAAAAATATTTTTTAATTTTCAATTTTTTTTATCTGATTATCACCTAATAATTATGAAAACATAAAAATCAATACAACTTTCATAAATTTTAGAATAAAATACAAAAATTAATACTTTTACAAAGTTCAAAACAAAAATAATATTTAAAAAATTAATATTTAAACAAAATTTTAATTTTATAATACTTTTATTGAATTTCTTTCTCACGTTTCCGAAATTCAATAAAATATTTTCACTTGAACTATTTCATTCGAAATATTCCAAGTGTGTCAACATGTTCTTCAGAAATTCACATGGACCCAACTTCAGAAATTCACTTCACGTTGGGTTGTACAATGTATAAAATATTTTAGATTTATTTTATACCCACTGCCGGGAAAAAAAAAATGAGGAACACAACACATCTTTATAAGCTCATTTTTTCCTTCAATATTATCAGATAATGAAGTTGACCATATCTCTATACTCTTTCTCGGGTTCATTTTTATCTTTAAAAGGAACATGTTTTGAATACTAAAAGATTATGAACTTTAATCAATAATTAGTAACCGGGTTAAATATATTATTTCCCATTTAATGATTGTAATTTTAGATTACAAAAAACTATTGATTTAATTAGATGTATAATTGTTCATTTATAATAAGCTTAATTTAATTGCATATATTATTAGATTCGTCATGTAATAATAATAATACAATTGGAGGGGTGATGTGGCTTTATAGGAATAATTTTCATTTAACAATAAAATGAGATCATGGATGATGTACTTCATGTATGCAAATTGAATGTACAGGCATTTCTGTAACCTCAAACTCAGTAAAAATAAGAGAGAATAAAATATGAATACAGAAGATTTTAAAAAGTATGCTGCATCAATCAGATTATAAATGTCTAAAAAGTTTCAACCCACTTCATTCGGCTATATGTAAACCCCAGTACCTTTGTTCATTTAGAATTTTGCAAGTTGGATCGATATAATTCCTCATCTACGATTACAGGCGGTATGCTCCACACTCCAAGTTGATGTCCAGATATCTTTCCACCTGAAAATTTTCAAGTTGTGGAGAAATCATGTTCACAGAAGAAAAAGGGTCAATTTCATACTATGATCAGAGCCTTCAGAATGGCAAATTACCTTCTTTGGTGGCTTCTTCGCATCTTTTCTGGTAATTCAAGGATAGTTGGGGATCCAAGCTTTTCAGTAAACCGTCATACTTCTGCTCAGCCTCAGTAATGTATTTTGCCTGGGTAGAGAAAAAGTTGAAAGTCGGCTATAAATATCAGTGTGTTTAAGAGTTAAAACATGAATGCACTTCGAAGAATCCTTCTAGTGAAGTCATTGAGACTACTAATAAAACCTAAAGGACAAAACTACATTATCTAATCAGTCCAAGCAATTCTCATTTAAGAGTTAAAAAAATAGGCTGGATGATTGGGTGATAGACTTTATATAGCAGGGATACTGAGTTGTACTTAATTATAAAAAATAATACAACAGAATAAAGAACAGAAAATTCATAAATAGTCAGCAATATATGTATTTTCTATGATTTTGAAAGAATCTGTAGTAGGAATGCCAAGATGGCAATGTCTTGATGTACTTTTTAATTTCTTAGACCATGGAAGTATGTTCCTGAGTCCATGGAGGGGGATTACTTGTGATCCAGTAGAACATAGGTTTGCACTTTTTTCTGAGGCCTTGGTAGAATTCTGAGATGTAATTCAGGGATCCAAAAAACCTCTGGAGTTGGGTTCAGATATATATATACATATATATTTATGTATATATGTATGTGTGTATGTATGCATATCATGTGTGTGTGCGCCCATATAATATGAGTAAACTGCATCTTTTACTAGGAAGATTAGTAATTTATTGCTCAGAAACAAGAAAACCCAAACCTACTAATTGCCTAAAAAACAACTAAGAAAGGCTGATGATCGACAAATAATACAATGTACTGTGAGCTTCATAATTACTATGGAAACCTTTAAAGCAATTTATGGAAAACCAAAGATTCAGTGCTCCATTTGGCAATAAAGTACCAACATGAACTGCCAGGCCTACTCACCAGCATAACTGGGGCCTTTGAAGGACCATATATTCTGACAAACATGCGCAAAACATTAAAGCTATTCGCTATTACATCATCCTGCATGGAATTCCTTACTTTATTCAGTAAGAGTTGGATTAATTAGAATGAGACAGGTAGGAGTAGGAAACCATGATGAAGATAAATGACCTCACCTCATAGTCAAACCTACACATTTTGTTGTCAACTCAGTACGAATAAAATAAGCATCGTGCTTGCCGCATTAATTTCAACATTGAAAAATAATAGCATTAGTCATCTCAATGAAAACATATGAAATGAGCAATTTGTTAAAAAGCAGTAAACCATTTTGAGTAGTCTGCATTACTCTGCAACCTCAGATTGAAAACAAGTGCAGATTCACATGTACGCTTGTAGTCATGCACAGATTCCAAAATCTGAAGCAGTGAATGTTCTTTGACTCGGAAATAGAGATCATTTCGAAAGGAGTAAAAGTTGATAGCAATAATAATGTGAAATATCGATCACTCTAATGCATGGAAAGGGACAAAAAGAGAACTTATCAAAAAAATAAAAAAAAGGGACCAAAAGAGTACTTACAGATCATCGGACACTTCCACAAGGAATTCTGAGACAGAGAGAAATTCCATATGCAAATCATTGACCTTCACAACAGCTTCAAAGAAAACACAATTTAACCTAACGAAATATGCTTGCTCCAAAGAATTGGAGAACAATGAAAGACTCATCAAGTCAAAAGTACAGTAACTGCATCACCATGCTAGACCATAGCAATTAGAGGATAAATTTCCACTTAAATTCGGAGTTTTTCATATGATTTTGGGCAAAAAATGGTAAGACTGGAGCGTAATCACATTACTTAGAGCATTTTGAGAAATTGTAATACAAAAATTCCAGACATTGATCTGACAAGACCTGAGAAAACTTGGTTATTATATGACATCATGTCATTGCCAATTTAACCTCTAAAAGACTGAAGGAAAAAAAGAAAAAGAAAGAACCTCTCCAAAAAAATTCAATGGAATTTTATCCTGACATTATATTATTGATGCCTTATCTAATTTAAGAATGGAAGGATAAAAAAAGTGCCCTGCACATCTCAGGAAGGAGACAAAGTACAACAACTTGGTTCATAAAAGTTACAAAAGCAGAAACATGTGAACAAGCTTTTTTTTTTATCAGTGAAATTTAAGAACAAGCTAACAGGAATTACCTTTTCTCCTCTCAACTGATATAGTAGAAGATTTAGAACCCGATAATCAAAGGACTTTAAATGAATTGCCCTCATCACATCTTCACCAGATATCTGAGTGGCAAAAATTCCATCAAAATGTAAGAAAATTTTGGTCGTGCCTATGTTCCATTGCAATATTATACCTTTAAATCACAGATAGAATTATAAAAAATATTTTCCATGGGTTAAGAATTTTTTTTTTTTAATTAATAAGAGAAATTTTATTCCAAGAAAATACGAATATTTTCCATGGGTTAAGAATTTTAGAACTAATATAAACTAAATATCTTACAATAAGTGATAAGATATATAAGGAGAAATTACAACAGTTTCCGTCCATCCCCAGTAATAAACTTAACTATCGCAAACCCATACAGTAAAATTGGTACACTATATAAGGAATTTATCTACTCAAATATAACCATCCATTCCATTAGATGAAAGGGTTCCCAATGTCACTGATGGAAATACATATTTGAAAACCATATTTCTGTTATTTCATGAGAGATCTCAATTCACTAGTCACAAATTCCTCAAATTATTAACCATTTTAATTTCTCCATTCGGTGAAATCATTGGTACATATTCTCAAACATAAGGCATATCTTATCCAGATTGATAAAGTAAATATGAGTAGCAATCTTTCTGTTCCTTTTTGTGTGTCCCAAACTAATGCCTTTTAATCTGTATGCTTCAGTAATAAATTGAAACATTGTTAAGTTTGAGTTTGGAATTTACTACTTGACTGAACGTAAGAAATGGTAATTTAAATCTTTCCTGGAAACATAGGCTCCTACCATCTGCTCACTAGTAATATGGAAATATTTGTACCAATTCCCATATATGTATATATAACTTATAAAAAAAAACTCCACTATATATATAATCTTACCTGCCTATATATAACTTGGGCTATGCGTATTTGCTTCTATCAATAAAATATTATTTTACCTATAAAAAAATGATTACCTTCTTTCACTAAACCCCCCCCCCCCCCCTTCTCTCTTTTGAAATGTAAGACTATAACATTATTTTAATATTTTAATAACTTCTTTGTATAAGTAATTTTAATAACTATTTATTACAAGTCCAATGATTTCTTTATCAAAATGCCTTGTTTTCTCCTATTCGTAACCTGCAAACTTCTCAAGTATGGCATGCACATCATTTATGAAATTAACTGGTAAACCATTGCCGATGCTACACAACTTTATTGGTTTGTGCAAGAATAAACTCAACAATGAGTAACTTGGGGACTTTATAAACTTAATATGGAGCCAAGTTATTTACAGAATGTAGAAACTTCATTGTCACTAAAATGTGTCTGAATTACCAAACACATATACAAAAACAACATAGTATGTCAATAATAATAATCCATAATGACTATATATTTTTTTGGTAAGTAACATAATGACTGACTATATTAATATAGGCAAAAAAGATGATGATTATACACATACCTCCTCTTTGCTCATGAGTGCACAACAGAGTTTTCTTTCTAGCGCCCAATATTCTTCACCACACTTAAATTCTTCTCTAATCCTAACCCCCTCAGGCAAAAATTGAAACAAATATTTCAACTCAAACTTTTTTTTTTATCAGTAAAAAATTTTTATTGACAGAAATAGGCATAGACCAACTCAAAGTCAAACTCTACAGTTCTTAATTTGTCTGAACATGATAATTCAGAAAGAAAGTACGAAATTGTACCTCTTTGTTAAAAGTCCTTGATATTCAAGTAGACCCACAAGTGGCCAGAATGGATTGCTTTTAAATGGATCTGTGAACTTAGTAATCAACCTCTCATTTCTAGGCTGTAATCACAAATGGAATTAAAATTGGCCAAATGAAAGTTGATTAGCAAGCAAGAAGATATTTGTTGTAAGGTCCCAAAGAATTATTTGTACCATCACCTTGTGTCCTCTTTCTGAAACAGTGACTCCACTGGTTGGTTGATGCAGTATCTTCTCATTCAAACTATCCAGCTGCATTAACAAAACAATGAAGGTTAAGGAGAAAACAAAGCCAACATATGGTTCAAAAGACTAACTTATCAGAATGCTACAACTCACACTGAGATTCAACACAAATTGAAATTGTTATAAGATGATTTCACTATTTATTTAATGTATCTCCCCTTCAATAAAAAGATAACTGAACATAGTCCTTCTTCCAGATCTTTACCTGATAAATAAAACTTTCTGTGAATGAAAGCACAGGTAAATACTTGAATAATGATGGCAGTCTGTTCACCTCCATTTCGTGAAACATAAAATAGGATCTGCACTGTAAGCAATATGCATAACCTTATTTATTTGAATAAAAGAATCGAGATACAGGGCATATATAACCACGAGATTTCTCATTCCAAGTCCACATTAATAACGATAACGAACAAATAAATCCAACCAAGAATAATAACTAGATTTTCTTTTAACTCCCCTTTACCAACAATTTCCACTTGTGTACTTGATTCGGTGAATAAAGAAAGAAAGAATGCAGCTGTAGAAGATCTAGTCTTATATACAGAAATAAAAGTTTCACGAAATGAATATACCATGAAAATCAACATCACAAGCTTAATTATTTAAGAGATTATGAACTATTTTAAAACCTCGGTTGTGTGTCTGTGAAAATCTATATGAGGTGGAGTACGATCACATCCCTTAAAAAAAGAAACAGAACACTTAAGTTCTAGGCAACATTTCAGACAAAGTTGGAAGTATCATAAGATCATAACAAGGAAAATATATGAAGCTGAATAACAAAGTAGAAAATATATGAAAAGCAATCAAATGCCTTGATGTTGTGTAACTATTACCAAGATGAAAGGAACTCATTTAAATGATATCAGTTATAGAACAGATTCGTTAAAATCTTATGTAAAATAGAATGGATCCATTCATCCTCCAAATGGCATCTTAAAAATACGCAAGTAATTTTTTTTTTATAAGTAAAAATGTAAATAAAATTTTATAGAAAACAAGAAATGAGAAAATTAAAATTACTCAGATAGGTCGCTTTTTATGGTAGTTGACCATAGCACCAATAGGTGCCATGAAATCACTAAGGAAAATGATTTGTGCAAGCCCCATTAAAGCCCTATGGAAAAAAGTGAGACCCACCTGAAAAGGCCTACTTTTTAAATGGTGGGTCCCACTTTTTTCAAATGGCTTGCACTCCTTGAGTTTGTATCTAGCATTACTCAACCACTAAAGATACAAAGAAGAAAGATGATTTGTTTTCTCCAATACTCCATTTTTATTAAGTAAAAGTTTATGAATATTAGTAGGCGTAGCCAAGTACACTGGATGTATACAAGAGAAAAAACCTAGCTAGGAAGAGAAGGTTCCAATTCTCCAACATATTATGAAGGTAAGGATCAATATGCAAGCATCTCCTCATTTGCCTAACTGATCACCATGGAAACTTTAACTGCAAAGTGCAAACTACCATCTTAGCCCAATGGGAAGTAATGAACAATTACTTACAAAATCCTCGAGAGTAGAATTTGCTCGCTGCATTGCATCCAGCCCAACCATAGCCATGTCTTCAAAATCAGTTTCCAATGATCCAGCATGCAACCGACTGTCATAGTCAAGCTGCAAAGAATTATTGCCAAGATTTTGACAAGGACCTGCAAAGAAATTTTGAAATTTAATTAAAATATTTTCAAACTTATGGTAAGGCAAATTTCTCACAGATGCAAGTCTTTAAGGCATCAGAAAACAAGCAAATACTATTAATATAACTATCAAAATCACCAAAGTCATTTAAAAATCTAAGCTGATACTGCAACGTCAAAAAGTCTCTAAATTTGTGTTAACATGTTCAATCATAACAGATCATGCACAGAGCCTGCAAATTTTCTTCTTTTGGGTTTGGGCGGAGGGAGGGCAAGCAACAAGGTTTTTTTAGTCGATAAGTTCACTCATTTTCCCCCAGCAATAGGAACGGGGGCTGATAGACATGTAATGTTTTTTTTTTTTTTTTTTTTGGGCACTGCCCACTGCCACGGGATGATGGGCTCCATTTGGTTGACCTATGAACTTATATGGTTGAAGATAGCATCATATTTTTGCTTCATTCCTAAGAACTAAAAGAAGGAATAATGCTACCGCATGTTCATCTGATTGAAAGAGTTCTGAAAGTTATTTTCCCCTTTTATTTCCTCCGATGCATCGCTTAAAGATTGTCAAAATGAGTGTCAGCTATGCACATCGTAGCTAATAAAGCATTCAGATAAAAAGGTTTCCGCAATATAAAAACCTAAAGAAGTGTAACGAGCTGGCAAACAACAACGATTGTCCTTGTCTTTCCCTTCTTCTGTAACTTCTGTTATGCCTTCCCGACTGAGCCAGATGGATGCATCATCAAGAAAAGCAGTTGAAATCTGACATAGAAGTAACACCATAAGCATTACCGATTGCACCCCGACGGTGAGAACTGAGATATATGAAATCAGACTAGAATCGGCCACTTAACAGTCACCTTTGACATATGTTCAGAGACCAAACTGCGCTTCTTGTCCAAGTCAAGCTCTCCGCACGGTTGTATCTTAGAGTATGTTAATATTTCCAAAGAATAAAACCATATCAGTAGAGGGGCCAATGACTTGTGCTAAACATCATTACCCATAAACTAGATAAATAAAATTGCCTACTCAAATCGAGTTCGGGTAAACTTTTCTCGAAAATACCGAAATGAGAATAAAAGAAATGGCAATGGAATTAGCGAAATGAAAAGCTTGAAGAAGAACAAATCCACGTCTAATTCTTTTCAATGTAGGTGATCATAGATGTTGCTTAGGTTTGAGTGATTCAAATTACCAAAAGAAGGATAAGATTGGCGAGGAAGCGATTAGAGTCGCCATTGGCTGGGATAGCAACGCCACGAAGCTCCATGAACTGAAGCATCCTCTGTACTTGCTCTAGCTTCCTCAGTTCTTCCATTTTTGTTTTTGTTTTTTTTTTCCCGGCTCACCAATGGCCACTAGTCTCTCGCTGCGAGGGTGCGAAGTTCGTGCTAGAAATAGCAAACGCTCTTTTCCACTCGCTGCGCAAACTCCACGCGAAAAAGGCAAAAAGAAAAGGAAGGGGAAAAATCCGCACGAATAGTAACTCACAAACGACGTCGTTCTATAGTAGCAAGTTCTTTTCCTCCTATTTCTGATTTTATTCACCATCCTCTCACACTAATCTGGAGTTCTTCGTAAAGAAATAATCATACAAGGCTAACCACAATGGAACTTGGATCAGCAAATGCAAAGACCACATATCGTTTTGCCAAGTAAGTCTTTTTCCCTTGCATCTAGGTAATTGGATACTGAATCTTGGAAATAATAGGACGAACTCAATGGCAAAGACAGTTGAAAAGAAATGGAATGAATTCACAATGGGGTCAAATGAGATCAAGCATTGTCCCCAATATTAAAATACATGAAAATGGTGTATATTCACGGTACAACCTCCAGTCACATACATAAGCTCCAGCAGGATTTCAGTAAAATGACATGTCAACAAAGAAATAAGTACATTTCCCATTTTATTATTCCTTGGTCGTTTTTCCTTCGACCTCCAAAATGGTGATTGAAAAGATCAGGAAATTTTCCCTCGCACCCATAAAATAGCTTTGTTGGTAACCTGCAAGTTCAACTGCCCCAGAAAAAAATAGGCTTAGACATTTGATTCATGTTGCAAACAACATTAGAGAACTTCCTCCAGCATTGTTTGCTTCAAAATGGCAACTTGTATCTCTCCCCTGCTTGTACCAAAGCTTAAATTTGTTGGGTTTCCCTGTGTTTTAACCCCTCTTCAACCGTATTGCATATTTCAATTGTATCTTGTTCTCGTTTTTGTTCCCGTTTGCTTTCCAATAGCTTCCCAGTCTTGCCAATGGCGAGAATCAGGTCAAGTTGCTTTTGCTGCTGCTCCTACAGATAACACCCAATCACGAAGCTAAACTCAGAATATAAGCATTTTGGCGCCTCACAATTAAAGTCATGAATAACAGCTATTATGACACCAATCCATAGTTCTCACCAACACTGATATTGATTAACAACCTAGGAATCAAGAGGAATACCATATAGACAGATAAGAAACAGGCAAATGGAAATTAAATATGCTGACAATCCACCAATCTTGACATCAAATATCGAGGAGAATAACTCATTACACTTAAAATTTATAGTCCTTAGGGCTACTTTATAATATTGTTAAATATACCTGCATAGCCAGCAGCACTTTATGAATTTCACCAAGCTCCTTTTCCAGAATGTCCTCTTGTACTGCTAATGCTCGAGTGGCCTCTGAGTTCTTTTGAGCCAAAGCTGCAGTCTTTAAGATTTATACAAACAGTTAGGATGAGTTGAGTTGGGATTAAAGCAATTGGGTTGAGTTAGAAGTCAATAATGAGAATCTGGTAAATTGAATTAGTTACCAATAAACATTGTGATATATAACATTTTATCAATATACACAATTCCTCATACCAATATCTGGTTTACGAGAATGGATCCTAACCAAGTCAACCTGTCAAAAAGCCAGCCCTTATACAAAATGCTAAGGGCATAGATGTCTTCTTGAACTCCATCATGTTTAACAATCAACTTACAAAAAATCACATCTCCTTCTAGGCTCAGAACTGCCTGTCCTTAAAAGCACTAAAATCATCCAATTCAACCATCTATTAAATGACAACTTATTGGAGCTTCCAACACTGCTTCTAAGCTTACAGGCACCCACTAGAATATGCCACACCATTTTATAGTTAATAGTGTTGACAGCAAATGCACATTCTAGTGCCTGAAGTTCCGAGCAGTGGTAACCTTTTTTCCTTTTTTTTTTTTTATTTTATAAGTAAACAATTGTATTGATAATAAAAGGCTTAGCCTAAGTACACAAGAAGGTATACCCGAGTTAACGCCTATCTAAGAAGAAGAAAAAGAAACAAGGAAGTCATGAATGCCCAGGCCATTAAAAACTACAGCTATGACCCATAAAAATAAAGTTCTAACAAAAAGAGATCTAAGTTCCTCTAAAGCGCGTTATTTTATCTTCAAATGTCCGGTCATTACGCTCCTTCCATAGGCACCACAAGATGCATATAGGCACCATTTTCCACACAGCTGTGATTTGGGGGGCTCCTCTTAGATTTGTCCAGCTGGCCAAGAACTCAACCACTGTGGCAGGCATGACCCAAGCTAGCTCTAACCTGCAGAACACATCATCCCATAGCTCTGTAGCGACCTCACAATGTAGTAGAAGATGATTCACAGTCTCACCACTTTTCTTACTCATGCAGCACCAGTCTAATAGATCACCCCCCGTTTCCTTAAGTTGTCTGCCGTCAAAATCTTACCCAAGGAAGCTGACCAAGCAAAAAATGCTGCTTTAGGAGGTGCTCTCTTTCGCCAAATCTTCTTCCATGGAAATTGGTTATCTCGCGATTGTGTGATGGACTTATAAATCCTCAAAGCTACCAATTTCCCAATCTTGGGCAGCCCTACTACAGTTGACATTCCATTGGACTTGATCCCTAGATGGTACCAAAACATCCGCCACTGAAGCTTCTTTTTCACAAGCAATCTTGAAAGCTAATTGGAATGAATCCTTAGGGGCATCATCCCCACACCATAGGTCACTCCAGAATTTAATTCTAGAACTATCTCCCAACATAAGTCTAGTGTGGCAAGTAAAAACCCCCCAACCTCACCTAATATGCTTCCAAACTCCCACTTCATAAGCCCCACCCACCTATATAGTGCTCCAAACCCACCCCCCCCCCCCAAAAAAAAAAAACACGCCTCCATATTTAAGGTCTATCACCAACTTCCAAAGGGTTTTCAATTCCATAGTGTATCTTCACAACCATTTCCCAAGTAAAGCCCTATTAAAGATTCTCAAGTTTCTAATTCCCAACCCACTAAAAGAAATTGGAGAGCATACGTTATCCCACTTAACCAGGTGGAATTTGAATTCATTCCCCATACCACTCCAAAGGAAATCACAATGCAATTTTTTGATTTGAGTTGCCACACTTGCTAGAGTGGGGAATAGAGAGAGAAAGTATGTTGGTAAATTGGACAGAGTGCTTTTGATTAAGGTGATACAACCACCTTTCGACAAGTACAATCTCTTCCAACATGTTAATCTACGTTCAATCTTCTCAATCACTGTATCCCAAATCGATTTGGCCCATGATGCTGCTCCTAACGGAAGACCAATGTAATTCATAGGAAGAGAGGAAACCTTACAACCAAAAATGTTAGCCAACTATTGGGTATTGCTAACATTACCAACTGGCACCAACTCTAACTTTTCGAAGTTCACTTTCAAACCAGTTAATGCTTCAAAACAGAGTAAGAGAGCCCCCAATGCTCGCATCTGGTTTTGTTATGCCTCACAAAAAATCAATATATCATTTACAAACAAAAGGTAAGAAATGTTAAGAGTACCCCTAGTGGGGTCCCCAACCAAGAAACCAGTCACAAAACCATTGTTAGCCAAGGCCGATATCATTCTGCTAAGCGCCTCCATAACTATGACAAATAAAAGTGGAGACAAAGGATCCCCCGTCTTAGGCCTCTCGAACTGTTGAAGAAACCAGCTGGGTTGCCATCTACTAACACTGAAAACTTCACCGTTGAGATACACCATCTGATCCACAAACACTATCTCTCTCCAAAACCACATCCTCCAAGCAAGTAAATTAAGAAGTTCCAATTCACATGATCATAAGCTTTAATCATATCCAATTTACATAGGATCCCCTTATTGCCAGATTTTATACGACTATTGAGGCTTTAATTGGCAATGAGAACTGAATCCAGAATTTGCCTACCCCTTACAAAAGCATTTTGGGGTTTCGAAATAATCTTTCCCAACACCTCCCCTAGACGATTTGCAAGCAACTTGGATATGATTTTATACACCCCATTTACAAGACTGATGGGTCGATAATCTTTCACTTCCATTGCCCCAAACGTCTTAGGAATAAGTGCAATAAAAGTGACATTTAGGCTTTTTTCAAATCTCCCAACCGAAAACAAAAACTTGAAATACCTTCACTAAATCCTCCTTCACCACATCCCAACATGTTTGGAAGAATCTCATAGAGAAACCATCACGACCAGGTGTTTTATCTTTAACCATTTTCCTCACCTCCTTAAAGGGTCTCTCCAACCATGGAACACTCTGTGACTCAATGGACTCAAAGGTTAGTCCATCAAGCTTTGGCTGCCATCCCACCTATTTAGTAAGCAATTGTTCAAAAAAAATCAGCAACATGCTCTCAAATCACAAGAATCTCTGTACAAGCCACGCCATTTATATTCAGCATTTCAATGTTATTATTTCTCCTATGAGAGTTGGCCAATCTATGGAAGAACTTTGTGCTTCGATCACCTTCTTTCAACCACAATGCTCTGGATTTTTTGCGTCAAGAGATCTCCTCCGACAATATAACCCTCTCTAATTCTGACACCAAATCTGCCTTCTGAGCTAACTCTTCCAAAGAAAGGACCCGGCCCTCCTATATCCTTTCTAATTCTTGTATCTCTCTCAGCATGGACTTTTTCTAGTCACCTATATCACCAAATGATTGAATATTCCAAAGCTTTAAGTTTTGTTTCAACGCTTTCAATTTACCTGCCAAAATGAAGCTAGGAGTGCCATGTATCTGATATGAGGACCACCATTGTCTAACCCTATCCACAAAGCCTTCAGTTTTCAGCTACATATTTTTGAATTTAAAATACTAACGCCCTCCTTGAATCCCACCGCAAGCCAACATAATAGGAAAGTGATCTGAACAAATGCGAGGAAGCCTCTTTTGACATAGATCCGAATAGTGGCTTTCCCACTCCAACAAGACTAAAAATCTGTCCAGTCTAGTCCATGTATGGTGGTTTGACCACGTAAAAGCTCCTCCAATTAGAGGAAGATCCACCAACCCCAAGTTGGAAATACACCCTAAAAATTCCATCATTGCAGGTCACATCCTACTCTCTCCTGATCTTTCAGTTGGGAACCTTATAACATTAAAATCCCCGCCTATGCACCATGGTGTGCCCCACCAACTATGATCTCCCACTATGTCCTCCCATAGAAGTCATCTATTGCTATCTAGATTTGGGCCATAAATGCCAGCGAATGCCCACAGAAAATTATCTTCCACATTCTTGAAGTGGCAAGCCACTGACTACTGCCCAATGAATTCCTCAATTTCTCTACCACTCTTCTATCCCACATAATTAATATACCTCCCAAAGCTCCATTAGATGCTAAATAAGCCCAATCCACAAAAGTACAGCTCCATAAACTTCGAACATTTTTTCTTGTAATAAGTTTCGGCTTAGTCTCTTGTAATAAGTTTCGAACAATTTTTCCCTTCACCACTTGGGCCAACCCCTTGGGGACCTTAAAAGTGCATGCCAAGCATCTAACTTATTAAAAAATATTTTTGAAATTCCTAGAATCCAACATAACCCTACAAGATTGCAATCATAAATAGACTTCGTCTAGATGGTCATCCAAAAACAAAAGTAATAGAAACTAGCTCATATCACAAATTCCACTCACCTTGATTATGAACTACTTAAGCAGTTAAGCTATGCCAAAAAAAAAAATTTTGTTAGCATATACCATATGCCCAATTGTTTACAAATATAATTCTGCAATTCTTCAGTACCCCAAGAAAAAGTAGGAGCTAACATACTCCCCACGTTTGAACTCAATTTACACACATTATTCATCTCTAATATTATTAAAAAAAAAAAAAAAAACCATGATTTATCTCTAATATCAAAAGGATCAAAACAATTTTAGAGGCTCAAACTATGTCAAGAAATAAAACTTGGAACAAGTATAGGCAAAATCATAGAAAGTCTGGACAAACTGATTATAACATACCTCAAAACTAGTCAAACTTGAAGTGAGCGCATGCCCTTAATCATTCATTCTTCCCCCCTTTTTTTCCAATATTTTCTTTGCGATCTCTGGCTTGCTCTTATCCATTACTAATTTAACTTCTAAAGTTTTTCTCACGCTATTCACAACGTTGACACTTGACATTTATTTCCATGTAATTATATAATTCTCCTGATCTTATGCAATTGCATTTAATTAGTTTTTGTTTTCTTTTTCATTTGGATGAATCGCATAGCTCCTAGCAGCAATACCATTTGATCCCACCATCAAAATTAGCCCCCTACACGACAACCTGATAGACCCCAAAGCTTTCGGAAATGTGTGGACATGGAGAATGGGAGTTATTTTGTAATAGAGGACAGTTGTTTGCATGCCCAAGATCATGTACAACAGTTATTTTTACATATGTGTGACTATGTAGATACGTGGCAACTGAATAGGTGTATAGCGGTTATGTAGTGTTGTATGTGGCAGTTATGTGGGGTTGTGGTATAAGTAATGTGTGTTCAGAAAAATAGTCATTGTTTGGTAATTTGTAAACTGTTCGTACGGTGGTTTCCTCCGCACCCCCAGTGGAGAATTATCTCTTTTCTATCATGTGTTTACATCCACATTGATCTTAATACCGGGACCTATCACAACCTTGCCTTGAAAATTATTATAAATGGGACTTTCACTTGTTCTTTGTTACACTAGACTTTAACCAATATAAGAGGATCCATGAATGTTTCTGTTACCTCAGCAATGGGATCCTTGAGAGCTTTGCGCGTGACCCGAAACCTTATCCCCAACTTCTCAAGCTGCCTCGACAAGACCCGAATTACAGTCGCGGAGCTACGCAGGTCCTCCTCCAATTTCTCAACCCTCTCCAGCAAATTTACCTCATTCCCACCCGTCACTCTCTCCCTAAATACCCGCCTCCACTGCTGCCTCCGAATCCACGAACCGATCGCAACCCCACCCGCCAATAACACGACCCCCCACACCGAAACCCTGTTCCCGACATCCACCAGAACCGCCTTCTTCGAGCTCGAGAGAAACGCCAGATTGGCAGCGAAACCGATCGAAAAGATCGCCGCGGACGAAACGAGACAGAGCAATTCGGCAATGGAAAGAAACGAGTCGAAATTGAGACCTCCGAAGACGTCGTTTCTCTGAATGGTGCCTTGGGATCCGTAAACCCTGAGACGAGTTGTATGGTGGGCCTTGAAGGAAATAACATTATAAGAACGTTGGGAGAAGCGGATTAGGTTTTGGGAATGTAGTGGGGTAGAAAGGTAGCGAGAATCGATTGGGGAAGAGAGAGAATAGGTCCTGGGAGGATAAGTGGTGCCGTTGGCGGTGAAGTAGAGGGTGAAACGAGAGGGCGAGTTAGTGAAGAGGTTTTGGAGAGAGATGGACATTTTTTGTGGGATATGGCTTCTGAGTGGATGTTTCAGTCGGTCAATTCTGCGTTGAATTTGGAGAGTGGGAGGACATGGCTGGGGGAATCTTGCGGAGCTTCGGTGCTGCAGATGCTCCTTCCCACACACACACGCTCTCACAGACCTTGGCGATGGATGCGATGATTTGCGGGTTTGCGCGCGGGGTTTATCCGCGCACGGTGGAAATGTACTTTACACGGGCCAGTTGACGTTTGGGTAGATTTGGATAGTGATGGTATAATTTTTTATCTTGAATGAAAGTTAAAAATTTATTTTTTAATATTATTATTATTTTAAAATTTTAAAAAATTGAATTGAAATCTTAAAAAATTTAAAAGTTTATTATATTTTTTATATATTTAAAAAAATTATAATAATGAAAGGATTTACGATAAAAATTTTGGAATAAATAGAGGCCGCGGCCTACTGGGCTTCGAAATCGGCTCCTCATCCTCGCGGGCCTTGCAACAACGTCTCTCTTTCTTTTAACAATGGCAATATTTCATAATGGAAAATTCTTCTCTCTCTTCTCCTTTATGTGCAAGAACAAATGATTGTATATATATAGGCTGGTTAGTGTAATAATGGAAAAAGAAATGTTTCATCTAAAAGAATAATTATAAAATTATATTACAAATTAACATTACTTGATGTAAATTTTATATCTAAAATAAATTGGGCATATGACCTAAAGTCATAAGAATATTTCTAATCCCAAAGGATACATATAATAGTTGCCCTCTCCCGACTGATATGAAAGAATATCCAGAGTACTAATTTTTCGATCCGATCCAACAAAAATATCTACCAATTAAAACATTACACTTAACGTCTTGGTTAGGTCTTAATGTGTGGGTGGTGAGTTTATTTCACGACATCAGTTCGTAACTATTTATATGCATGTGTGCTCATTTATGTGGCTAGTTATTTTTTGTTAAAATGACTATTTTTTATTAAAATATTAAATATATTCTCATCACAGATTCACAAATAGTCATTTTCATAACAAATAATTCGTTACAAATATTTATTTTTTTGTAACTAGCTAGTACATGTACGTATTACGTCTCACAAGTTTCTCAATGGGTGGTTACAAGTAAGGAAAAATATTCTTGCAAGCATACTTCGTGCATCAATTCATATACTGATATTGATATGTAAGACATATATTTAACGAAATGATATAAGTGAAGATGAAAATGTACTTATATCTAGCAAAACTCTACGGGTAATATTATTACAATCGGATTCAAATAGAAAAACCAAAAAAATAAAAAAAACCTCTGCCGGTATTTTATTTATTTTTAATTAATCAAAAAGAAAGAAAAAATGTTTAATTAATTCTTAATCAGGTAATTGAGAATATTCAAATAATATTCCATATTATCTCATCATCATTAAGAGCATTCACACTAGAATATCCAAATGCAAATAAAATAGATAATTTAATTAATAAAAGATGAAAATCACTGCAATGGATTATCTAAATGTAAACTAATATAACTTTCACCTACGGTAAATCAACTCTTGCGGTTATATTTGATATTCACTGTACGTAGGGGCACCAAAACTATTAAAAAATTATTTCTTTCCTATAAAACACTCTCTCTCTTCCCTCGATTTTTCCTCTCTACTGTACCAACTCTTTTTCTTCCCTTGGTTTCTTCCTCCCGCCACCAAATTCTGAAAATAAAACTATATGGAGTACGTATAATTGTTGGGTAGAATAAAATTTGGAAATAAAAAGTATAGTCAGATGTGAAATATAGAAATTTGATTTGTAATTAAGACATTTATATAGAATTTTAGATGGGTTTAATTAGACATTTATGGTTAAATGATAATTAAAAAAATATAATTTTTTAAACCATAATTTAATTAGAATATGGTTACTAACTAACAGATAATAGGTAGAATAGTAAAATAAAATAAAATAATAATTAAAAAAATATTTTTTAAATTATTAATTAGTCATTACTACATAATAAATAAATAGATAATCCAATGTCGAGATTTGATATAAATAGGTAAAGTCAAATTCATCTTATATTATTTTATTGTTATATAATAAAAAAATAAATATTTTAATGTGAAGATTTATATATAAATAGAATAGCTAAAATCTAAATTTATCTTAAATTCATCAAAAGTATCATTTACATATACGTAATTCATTAACAATATTATAAGACTTTCTAAAATCTCTACTGTTCGTACGTATCCACCTTGCGTATCACAACAGTTCATGATGCTTACGCCGTTCATGATCATATAGTATTACTTAAATTGGATTTTTTTTTGGGGGGGAGGGGAGGGGAGGGGGGCTTTTTTGTCAATTATGATGTCCATTTCAAATTAATATAAAAATCAATATGCCTTGTTTCGTACGTGTTTTACGGACGTATGATACTGATCACATGCATACATGCATGGCACGGCGCCGGACAATCAAATTGTTGAATGGGAGATCAAATTAAGCTCAATTGATCATCTTAGAGGTTGACATTTTGTTAGAAGTCACCCCCAGGGCCCCAACCAACTAAAAGAAGAACAAAGAGAAGAAGAAGAAGAAGAAGAAGAAGACATCTTGTTGGGAACTAGATCGCGAGCTCATCATATGAATCAGTAGTACCATTTCAGTTAGTAATAGGTTTTGGAGCACTACTAGATCGGAAGTTGTTAATCCAAAGCAGAAGATCATCACGGAAAATAGAGTTAACGCAGGCTCAGCAGCTTATCAAACAAAAAATAATAATAATAATAAAATAAAATAAAATAAAACATAAAATAATAATCCAAAGCACGTGCATGATCGTCAATTTCCTATATATTTTCTCTTTTTTTATGTATTACAAGAAAATTATTTATTTATAATTAATTATTTCTAATAAAATAATTATTTTAAATTAAAATGAATTATAAATAATTCTTTAAATTAAAAAAATTAATTATAAATATTTATTTTTCTTGTAACTGTAACGTCAGTGAGTTTAAAAACATGAGAAGGGACTGCCAATGAGTTACCAATCTTAATGGGCCGGATGATGACTTTGACACATGACAGTTACCGATGTGCTTTAATTTGCATTTCCTTATTTTTAGGTGCAGAAAAATGTTAGCAGTCAAAATTATTAATAATACATAGAAAATCATATTTAAGCCTCTCGATCAATCGGTCTGTAAGTCAGCCAATATAGCTTGACTCTTATTTATTTATTAACGATCCGGCCTAGAATTGCAGATGCAGATATACAATGTCCAGGCATGGGTTTGGCGACTTTGGAAAACTATGCGGGCAGCTTTTACGTTTACTTATCGGTCAGGAACTCTTGGTGAAGCAAACAAACAATATAATATCATATATATATATATATATATATGATATTATATATAAACACACATGCATGATTGATGTTATATATATTAATTAATGCTTGTACGTGTAATGCTGCAAGTAGTTGCAGTGTTTTTTTTTTTTTTCCTTTTCTGGCTTAAAATGATTAAAATATGGCTCGACTGATGCAAGTTGCAACAAGCTGATCACATGCATATATGCAGATCATTAAAGATGCGCGCAGATGAATAGGGGCCGGACATCTTTTTCATCATTTACTTTACATTATTATTCTATCCCATGCATTCGAGATCATATATATATATATATATATTTTTTATATATAAAAAGTGTGTATGTAATGGAAAATCTTGTTTTAACGATTTTTCTTATTTTTCCGTTAAACTTAACACCGTTTGTTTTAACGATTTGGCATATAAAATGAAGACATAAATGTTGAGAGAGATAGCATTCAATGTTGTTATATGATTTATTAATCACAATAACTATAATACTTAATAGTTTATATAATAATAAGTAATTAAAGATTAGTTATTATATTTTTCTCTTTCTCCTTAACATATATACGTGTATTATGTGCATAAAACGTGAATCTCTAAATATAATATATGTATATTATACGTTTCATTAATTCAAATTATTGAGTATTCCAAATTTAAAAATCTCATATAATATATAATACAAGTGTGTTTAGTCAAAGTGTTTTTTTTCCCATGACAGTAGGACGTAACTTCCGTTAAGTCATATTCCACATGTGGGCTTGCTATGGTGGGCATGTGACAAAGGCCGTGATCCTTGAGCTAATCAAGAAAGAGTAAATTCGGCCAACAATTTCAAAATATATTTTAGGATTTATATATATGCTATAGATAGAAAATATTATACCACAAATTTTATAAAAAAATTATGTTTTAATTTTATATTGTCCCTGATCGAATCAACCAACAACAAAATAAGAATTTCAATGTTGTTTCTATTGATCGTCTACAGGATGACATAAATTGATAAATTATAATACAAACATCAAGTGACACATATTTTGAACTACCGTTTATGTTAGACTTTTATTAAATTTTTCGAATACATCTTTGCTAAAATTATGGATGTTATAAACATGTATTGGATTATATGATATTTTGAACTAATTTTTTTATTTTTTCCAATATGCCTTAAATTATTAAGTGACATTAATAATTTTTATAAAATATATATTATTTTTTACAAATAATCATTTCATAAAATTAGACAAACGTGCTTTGCACGTTGCTCCCACCTAGTATATATATATAAATGGTATATGAAACGAAAAATCTTGTTTTAATGATTTTTTTTATTTTTTCGTTAAAGTTAATACCGTTTGTTTAAATACGTGTGAATGTAATCGGCATATAAAATGAATACGTAAATGTTGAGAGAGATAACATTCAATGTTATTATATGATTTATTAATTACAATAATTACAATACTTAATAGTTTATATAATAATAAGTAATTAAAGATTAGTTATTATATTTTTCTCTTTCTCCTTAACATATACACGTGTATTAGGTGCATAAGACATGAATATCTAAGTATAATACATGTGTATTATACGTTTCTTTAACTCAGATTATTGAGTATTCCAAATTTAAAAATCTCATATAATATATAATACAAGTGTGTTTAACCAAAGTGTTTTTTTTCCATGGTAGTAGGACGTAACTTCCGTTAAGTCATATTCCACACGTGAGCTTGCTATGATGGACACGTGACAAAAACCGTGATCCTTGAGTTAATCAAGAAAGAGTAAATTCGGCCAACAATTTCAAAATATATTTTAGGATTTATATATATGCTATATATAGAAAATATTATACCACAAATTTTATAAAAAGACTATGTTTTAACTTTATGTTGTCCCTGATTGACTCAACCAACAGCAAAATAAGAATTTCAATGTTGACTCTATTGATCGCCTACAGGATGACATAAATTGATAAATTATAATGCAAACATCAAACGACATATATTTTGAACTACTATTTGTGTTAGACTTTTATTTTATTTTTTTGAAAAAGATTTCAATTCAATTCATGAATGAAGGAAGTTACAGCTGTGACCAATAAGTCTGGGAAACAAGCCCTGATTACAAGCCAACTTCTCATCAGTTATACGCTCCCCCGCACACAACTTTCATTGTGCCGGACATTGTATAGAAAACTTCGTAAAACTCTCTATTGACACAGCCCTTATTGAGATGCGAGACTCTGTAAAAACAGAAGTGTCCATCTCGACTTGTCGGTGAGATAAAAACCACTCAAAACACCCCACCCTCCAGAGGAAGAGGGGATTTTACACCCTCATCCTTCAAAAAAGGATAGGGACTCACTACCATTCTCCTCCAAAAAAGGAAATGGAATCGCCTATTTCAAATTATTCTCAAATAAACCTAACAGACAAAACAACAAAACAAACTCAAACAGAAAAAAAACCCCGTGTACCACAGACACCAAAAGCTCACTCCGTATGCCCATCCACCATCTGCACCCTGCTACCCGTAACAACTTCAACCCTCCATACGTCCTGCCATAATCTGCCACCAGCAAGCATGCCTTAAACATGTATGGATGTTATAAACATGTATTGGATTATATGATATTTTGAACTAATTTTTTTATCTTTTCCAATATGCTTTAAATTATTAAGTGACATCAATAATTTTTATAAAATATATATTATTTTTTACAAATAATTATTTCATAAAATTAGATAAATATGCTTTGCACATTACACCTACTTAATATATATATTATATATATATATATTAAGATTTAGATCTATGCACAGGGAGTAATTAATCAATTATCATGCAAGGAATTGATACAGCGGAATTGTCTTTTTTTTTTAACCAATTTGAAGGTTTCAAGGAAAATTTTGATGTGATATTTTTATAGATTCGAGGAGAAAAAATAATTGCAACGATCTTGATGACGTGCTTAAAGAAGAATCTTAAAGTGGGCTTTAACACTCGAGCATCTTTTGAGCGAATTCCCTTATTAAATGATTCGTTCGGAATGATTGTCTGAAAATACAAACAAATGTCGTTTAATTTCCCAAGATTAATCAAACTTTGCTTTTTGGTCGGAATATATCTTTTTTTTTTAATATATATTTATTGTTCACTTTCAGTACTTGATAAAGTTCTTTACGTACAATGTAATGTATTGGAAAATATTAAATGTATTTAAGGTAAATTTTAAAATTATAAGTAAAAATATAAGTACATGTAATAGTACTACTCATATGTATATATATAGAATCATATTTCCTATGTAGCTAAAGTATTTTCTATAAAAAAAAAAATTGATGATTAATGACACCTCATCGTAATGGAATAAAAATGTGAGACATGAAGTTTCCCTTCAAAATGATAGATGGTCTTATTATAGTATCCTTATCTATCGGTTAAATTGCTGTCTTAAATAATCGATGTAAATAGCAATTTCTTTGAATTCTCCGCTTCAATGTTCTTGTAGAATATTCAATTAACGTCCTTTGAAATCGATTATAATTTATAATATAACACAATCTAAAAGTACACATTACAAAGAAGATGGTAATTCATGTAGAAAACTTTAAAAAAAAACCAACATAATTTAACAACTAAAATTCTTGTGTAAAAAAGGGATAAAACAAAATATTCTAATTAGCATTTTCAAGATATGTATGATGAAGCTTTTATTATTACATGTCAAAGAAAATTATTAACTTATAATAATTATATAACTTTATACAAAATAAAAGAGATTTGTAAAGTTAATTGATTTTTTAATAAAGTGATATTGGTTATATAACTATAAAAAAAAAAATTGTACACAAATGAGGACCGTAATGACATTAGACTTGTATATATTACCAATCCTTTCTTTTTAAGAAATACTCTAATTATAAAATAGTTATATATAAAAAATTTATGAAATGACGTGTCTTTATGTAAATATATATCAAATCATGTGACATACGCACTCTTTTTATAAATTTATTATTATTATTATTATTTTATAAAAAATTGACTTCATTCATTTATAAGAGAAAATGTACATCCATGACCGGATACATATAGAAAAATTCCTAGATCACAAGCCAACTATTATGTTTGGAACTATACCAATACACAAATTTCTTTGTGATTGATATGGTCTTAACTATTGTTGTAACTTTTTATAAACAAACCATCTAAGAGATAACATTTTGCCTAAATAAAGACTCATACTCCACCCTTCATAGGAGAAGATGACTTAACCTTTATGGACAAAACGTTCGAGAGATGATTTCTCTTATTCTTTATTTACTTAAACAAAATGAAACAATAATAAAAGCAGAAAGATAGATATGAAAATGACGAATTACAGTTTAGATCTACTGCGATAGACTTTGAAATTAGCTATAAAAGTTAGATTTGAACGATTTGATCTGGTGATTTATCACTATCTTCCTAATGATTGGTTTAGGAAGTATCTTATGTTGCTCATGCCTTACAAGGTGAATTGTAAATCTGTATTTTCAACCTCGAAGGAAACAAATTAAATTAATAAATAAAAGGTAATAAGAGAATGAGAGGGGGAAGAGGAGGGAATGAGGGCAGGAGGGATGGAGAGAGGAGGGATTGAGAGTGGGAAAAGAAGAGAAATGAGAGATGAAAAAACGAGAGAATGAGACGGGAAATGAGAAAAGAGAAGGTGGAGCCTCCTCCTCTTCCTCTAGTGATTAAGATGATTTGTGAGAGTAATTTATTATTTTTAATATAAAGTAAATTATAAAAAATTATGCCAATTTATTAATTTATTTTTATCTAATTTTATTGTCTAAACAATTTTTTTTACTTGATAAAATGTACTCATATTTTTGTTTAGGAAAATTTTATACATTATATTATTATTTTATTTATATCATATTAAATAAGATATGGTATATTTATTATTATTTATTACATATTTTTTTATTATTAAATAATGATAAATGCGGTATATTACATATAATAGGATAAAAATGAGATATTGCCTGATGTATTACATTAATCGTTTGTTGGGTAGGTAAGGACTAGGCACCCACGTGGCGCAATCATTTACGTAGATGTTATCGTGTTTGATTGAAGTACCCGACATTACTTCCCAGTCATTTATCAAAATATCCATTCTCCACGCGACACCTCCCTCGGGTTTCTAGTTATTTACAAGAAATCCTCACCACGTATCTCACGTATTTCAATTACGTAAACGGCCCCACTGACCATGTCCTAGCTACCCGCCTCCGCACCACGCTTGAACTTACCGTTGACTGTTGAAGGCCGAAGCAGCAGCAGAAAGCCCACCCACCTCTTCTCTTAAACCCATTATAAAACCCCCCCTCTTTCTCCCGAAAATACACGCTCTCTCTCTCTCTCTCTCTCTGTACAGAAAGAAGGAGGCGAAGAAACAAAGAAAAAGAGGGAGAATCCAACCCAAAAGAAAAGAGAGAGAAAGAAGAAGAGAGATATATAGAGACATAGGGCGCTCTCACAGACGCAATTCACTTTGCTGAACAATGGCTCTCTCAAACGCCGCCACTCTCTCCTCCAAATCCCTTTACAGCAACACCCACCCACTCTCTCAACCGCAACGCCAACCCACTTACTCTCTCGTTCCCACCACCAAAGCACATGATGCCAAGCCCCTCGCTACTCGCATCTCCGCCGTCCACGCTGCAGAGCCCTCCACAAAGCAGTCGCCGCCGCCCGTCGCGGTCTCTCCTTTGAAATGGACGGTGGAGAGCTGGAAGTCCAAGCCGGCGCTTCAGCTCCCTGAGTACCCGGACAAGAAGGGCCTGGAGACGGTTTTGAAGACAATCGAGGCCTTCCCGCCCATTGTGTTCGCGGGCGAGGCGAGGCACTTGGAGGAGAAGCTGGCCGAGGCGGCCATGGGCAACGCCTTCCTCTTGCAAGGAGGGGACTGCGCCGAGAGTTTCAAGGAGTTCAGTGCTAATAACATAAGGGATACCTTCAGAGTGCTTCTTCAGATGGGTGCTGTTCTCATGTTTGGTGGTCAAATGCCTGTCATTAGGGTCGGTATTTCTTTTCTTAGACTTTTGAGCTTGTCTGTCCTTGTGTCTGCGTATGTTATAAATTTTGAAATTGTAGTTTTTTAAAAGTTTTGGGCGGGATCTTGTGCTGACTACATATGATCATTGTTAGATTCGATGATTTTAGTTTTTGTTATCGGCTTGGATTATGTTGAGAATTATGGTGGTTGGTCTGTTTAGGTTGGGAGAATGGCGGGTCAGTTTGCGAAACCCAGATCGACTCCATTTGAGGAAAGGGATGGAGTGAAGCTGCCAAGTTACAAAGGGGACAACATAAATGGTGATGCTTTTGATGAGAAATCAAGGACTCCGGACCCCCAGAGATTGATAAGGGCTTACAGCCAATCCGCGGCGACTCTCAACCTTCTTAGGGCCTTTGCCACTGGAGGATATGCTGCAATGCAGAGGATTAGTGAATGGAATCTTGATTTTGCGGAGCACAGCGAGCAGGGAGATAGGTATGCTTTGTTAAACTAGTCTTGGTTTCTCTTACCCATTGGTAAAAGCGCATTTATAATGTTTTAGCTTTCAGTTTACACTCAATGAGCGTTGATTGTCTGACAATATGGAAGTATTGTCCAGAAAGCATACCTTAAACTAAGCTATTGACCTTTCTTTTGCTCGTAAGTGCGTTCGTTGGAGCTTTGATGATTTAGGATTCATTGAAATATTAACAAGTTCGTTGGTGGGATGGCTAAACAGGTACCAGGAATTGGCTCACCGGGTTGATGAGGCCCTAGGATTCATGGCTGCTGCGGGACTTACTGTTGACCACCCTGTAATGAGGACAACTGAATTCTGGACCTCCCATGAGTGTTTGCATTTGCCTTATGAGCAAGCACTCACTAGGATGGATTCAACTTCCGGCCTGTACTACGATTGCTCTGCTCACATGCTTTGGGTTGGGGAGCGTACCCGGCAACTGGATGGTGCCCATATAGAGTTCCTTAGGGGAGTTTCCAATCCTCTTGGAATCAAGGTATGCGTAACTGTGGTTTTCTTAACCTTTTGATAGATCTAGTTATCATTGCTCATTGTATTCTTTTGATAAGTAGTTATTGCTCATGTTAGACATCCACAATTTCATCACTTAGATCAGATGGGACAAAGTATAAAATTGTTGGTTGTCTATGGTATCTAAAAACCTGGAAATTTCGTATGAGTGTCCTGGGATGTCTGTAAGACTGTAAAGTGATAAAACTAATCTGATTATAATGACTACGTCTGTTTCATCCTCTCTTTCCTTATCATTTCGTACTCAACTTTGAGCTCAGTTTCTCTAGCTAATGGTCACTGATGCTTCTGTAAAAACAGATTAAAACTTTGCAGCAAGTGCCCTGTTTTATCTCACCAGTCCTTATCAATTATTTCCTGCATCTGTGGTTAGTGGCGGAACCAAAAATTTATGTTGGGGGGGGGGAGGAATTTTCTAATGTGTGACATGTTGAGATTCAGGAATCATAAAAACATAACTATATATAAAATTCGATCTTGATAATTTAATTTGCAATATACATGTAGAAATCAAATTCTAAAAATATAACGTCTTAATATATATTTCATATTTTTGACGATAATGCTTTATGAAATAATATTCATCTATTATTATTTTTGTAATGAAATATTTAGAATTTATTTGTTTCATAGAAATCATCAATTGATTTTTTAAAATGTCATTTTTCATTCAAGTAGATAAGCTAGTTTATTAAGTTTCATGTAAATTCTAGATATTTTTGTGTCACATTAAGCATATAATACTATAATTGAGACCTTAAATAAGTTTTTTTTTTTGCTCTATAAAGTCTAAGAGGATAAAACCTCTCAACTATTTTCCATATAAATCACCAACCTTAATTGACTTTTCTTATATTTTTACTTTGGATTCCATATTAATTAAGAAACTTAATATTGTATAACAAAAAACTTTGAAATCCATATTAATAAGTTTATTATTTCTCTTAAACTTAGTTTTGATTTAATTTTTGTGAGACTACACTCTTGAAAATAAATAATATATATATGTATAAGTTATACAAAATTTTAAGACTATAGGAAAAAAATTTGGAAAGACATTAAAGAAGATTGAAATTTTATAAAATTTTACAAAGTATATAGGAATTATAAATTTTTTTAGGGCCATTTTATATATTTATAAAATTATGATTAAAAGTTAGGGTATATTTTAATTTTATAAAAAATTTTGGGCCCCCTTTTAGGTGAACGTAGGTCTGCCATTGTCTGTGGTAGTATTACGGCTGACCTCTAGTACTTCCTAGAATGGTCTTTTGCAAAACGATAACTATCACCTTTTCTGTAAGAAAACCTCGAGTACAGCTTACAAAATTGCTCTACAAGTTTATCTGGCAAATCTTAAATATCTCATTTTAATACTGAAGTGTATTATATGGTGTAAACTAGAGTAATACTCAACAAATTTACAGCCTAAATACTATTTTAAGAGAGAACAAAAGGGAGAACGCTTTGTGTTTTATATGATTACCAAGAACCAAACCAGGGGCTATATATAGCACACCAGCCTTTAATCTCCAGTTACACTGCAGGAGTAACGCATGGCTCGTTACAAGTCAAGTAATGCATGACAACCACCGGAAGGATGGGGTCAGCCCACGTGGGAGCCCCTCCATCTTACATTTTCAAAATCAGTTGGTATATATATGCTAATTAGTAAAATGTTTATACATAAAATTGATGGCGATGATTTTTGTTGATTCTGTTGGACTAATTTAAGCTGTTGAGGCTTTAATTCGTTGCACTTGTCAACGAAGAGAAATATGCTATTATTTTGTTTGCGATTGATGCCTGGTACTGTTTTTGAAGTAATTTTGTTGCTGCGAAAAAAATTAAGATGGTTAAAGGTGAACCTTTTTAATGCAGGTGAGCAACAAAATGGATCCAAATGACCTAGTCAAGCTCATTGAAATCCTGAATACCCATAACAAGCCAGGAAGGATTACAATAATTGCAAGAATGGGTGCCGAGAACATGAGAGTTAAGCTTCCCCATTTGATCAGAGCTGTTCGCCGGGCTGGGCAAATTGTGACCTGGGTCTGTGATCCAATGCACGGAAACACCATAACGGCACCGTGTGGACTTAAAACACGTCCCTTCGATGCAATTTTGGTACCATTTCTCTCACACTTTTTTACATCATTAGACATCATATTGATCACTCATAGTTCTCGAGTCTGGATAGCTTTCCTTGAGTACGGCAGTTGGGTGTTTTCAGAAGCACAGAAATGGACATATTCAGTCTATTTATTTTTAAGGAAATACTCTAATCATAAATGGATAACACAAAAACAATCTCACGAACTGATGTGACTTAATGTGGATCGTCAGATTATAAAAGAAGTATTATTTTTAATCCTACAAATCAGATGAAACCACGTTAGTTTATGTGATTATTTTATGTAATTCATTTATGGATGTGCGTAGTAGTACTCATCTCTGATTAGTAATTGTGTTAGGTAGACAATTTAAGTCCTTGTCATTCTTCCAAAAAACCATTAGAGTAGTGCATGTAAAAGAGGCGTCATACATAGAGCAATTTAGCACATTGCACTTATGAAAAAAAAACTAGCACATTGCTTGTCCTGGTTGGTGAGCAATCCAAGAGTTAAGGGTTCCACCTGACAAGAAAGTCCGTTTAGTCAACATGATATGGTCATCTACTACACTTTGAGGTGGTTGTATGTGAAAGCTTGGGTGCATGTGAAACTCTTACATTTCCTAGAAAATCATCCCAAGTAACATCTAGGTGTAAATAAGAGACCCTCTCAGTTATTTATTTAATTTTTGCCCTTAATGTCATATTTTCTGGTAGGCCGAGGTGCGGGCATTCTTTGATGTGCATGAGCAAGAAGGGAGCCACCCTGGTGGAGTTCATCTGGAGATGACTGGCCAGAATGTGACAGAGTGCATTGGAGGGTCTCGAACAGTGACTTATGATGATTTGAGCTCACGTTATCACACTCACTGTGACCCAAGACTCAACGCTTCTCAGTCTCTCGAACTAGCCTTCATCATTGCAGAGCGGCTTAGAAAGAGAAGAATTGGAACTCAACGTCTGCTTTCTTTGAGCCTTTAGGTAGTTTCAAAGTCCCTCATCATGATTTCTAGACTATTGGCAATATTGCTGATTTATTTGGTAGCGAATAAATTTGGAATGGTTTGTCTACTCAAAACCTTGTGTTGCTGCATCCACTAATTAATTATTGCAATACCAGCAAATCAATGGCTTCCTACATTATTTAAGAGCCGAAATAATGCAAGGTTTTTGGGGAGCAGCTTTGTATTCCTAATTTATTTAGTAATTGGTTTTGAGTTTGGCTTCTGTATTTATGTGTGGATGTCGTATGACCATCAGACCAAGTAATCGTTTTAAGATTTTAAAAGAAAATAAATAAAAGAAAACGTCTATTATATATGGCATTCGAAATGGGATGGATGAACTGGTATATATGATCTTGATTCTTGCATTGATTTGTTGATTTGAACTAGCAATCATTTCATTAAACTTATAAAAAGTGATCAAATACAAAAGGAAGGGTGGTATAACCAATACAACACATAGATCAAGTACAATTATAAAAAGGGTAATTCGTGGTATCAAGAACATGGATGGATCATAAAAAGCAAGCAGTTTTCGGTGGAGTTTTCCATGCCCTCATCGTTAGTTCTTTACATTCTCGAAAAAGAATGTAAGAATATAAATATGTATATATACGAGATCGACATGACCAATTGCAAGAAAAAGAGTCTAGAAGAGACATTCAAATTACGCATGCATGCAACATCGATTTTCAAACGCAGTACGTACTTAATGCAAAGAAGATCGACTCTTAAAAGTGATCATCTCGAGTTTTTAAAGAAATAAAGTACACGTGAAAATAAATAATGGTATAGAACTACATTGAAAGTACACTAAAGTTATACAGCTAGGTCCTGCATGGTCGATAGATGGTTCTTGACATAATTAAGAAGACTCGATCTGATCTTACACAGTAAAAGTGAAAAAAAGCAACGAGGAGAATCTATATGTACCAACGTCCATCATCAGTCGATCGTTTAATTTATCTCACCCAGAAGTAGTACTTAACCAACCAGTACAGAACACGTGAGTTTTCTCACTGTGGGAGAAAAAATACAAAAGAAAATATCTCATGAGCAGGACTCCACAGAAGAGAAGGGATGGAATTACATGCCTGGCGCCACTGCCATATTCGAAGCTGCTTTCACAAGTCATAATTATTACTACCCAAGTTAGTTGCCGACGCGTTGTATATATAAAAAATTTTCTGTAGAGTAATTTTACGTAATTTTTTTACACTTCATCAATAATGTGATTGCTATATTAAAAAAAAATTGATATAGTCAATTACATTAGTAGAATACATAAAAAAATATATAAAAATAATTATATATAATATTATATGTATATATATATTTATGGGTGTCGTGGATGAATGCAGGTAGCTGAAATGCATGCCAATAATTGGTTATAAGCTGAAAATTAGGTATATGCATGCTCCTCCCAAAATCACGTGGCCATCTGATCATCAATGCCGAAATATATATAATAGATTTTTCTTAATTAGGTGGAACCACAAATATCACGAACTGATCCGACTCACATTCAGTACGTACCCTCCTTTACAATCTGATCTCACTCTCTCTCTCTCTCTCTCTCTCTCTTTCGCACTCTTAAATTAATATATATATATATATATAGGGTAGTATAACGACTGAATGAATATTCATACGAAATTAAAAAACAAGCTGATCCATACGTTGCACGTTTTGGTCCTCTCATGAACTGATTTTCTTCTTTATATCTATCTATTATAATAAGCACCTATGCGCTAAGTACAGTAAATCACAGTTAAATTGTCGTTCCATTTCTGTAATCCCATTTTACACAGTAACATTCCGTTTTTATTTCGTTAACGTGCACAGTAAATATATAATAAAAAATTCAAATGCACAGTAAATATAATCATATTTCGTTAATGTGCACAGTAAATATAATAAAAAATTCAATGCACAGTAAATATAATAATAAAAAATTCAAAATGCACAGTAAATATAATAAAAAATTCTATAAATCGTCGAAAATTTCGAATTTCCGTGACTACATAGTAACGATGAACAGTAAAATAATAATTTGTCGAAAATTTCCGTCAATACACAGTAATTATGCACAGTAAATATAATAAAAATTCTATAAATCGACGAATTTCCGTGACTACACAGTAACGATGCACAGTAAAATAATAATTCGTCGAAAATTTCCATCAATACACAATAATTATGCACAGTAAAATAATAATTCGTCGAAAATTTCCGTCAATACACAGTAATTATGCACAGTAAATATAATAAAAAATTCTATAAATCGACGAATTTCCGTGACTACACAGTAATTATGCACAGTAAAATAATAATTCGTCAAAATTTCCGTCAATACACAGTAATTATGCATAGTAAATATAATAAAAAATTCTATAAATCGACGAATTTTCGTGACTGCACAGTAAAGATAATAATAAAAAATTTGAAATGCACAGTAAAGATAATTATTTCTTCTTCTTTCTTTCTTTTCTCTTCCCTTGCGTTTTTCTTTTCTCTCCCATTCTTCTTTCTTCTTTTCTCTCTCTTCCCGTGCTCTCCGCTTCTCTTTTTTTCCCCTCTCACTGTTTCAGATTTGTTTGTAAAAAATTTATTCAAGTTTCTTTTTTCCTTTCGTTTGATTTCTATTTTTCAGATCCACATAACAAATTTTTTTTCTATCTGTGTTCATATGTTTTTTTTTTCTTTTTTATTCAAGTTTTTTTTTTCTTTCAGACTTTCATCTTCACTTTCTAAAAAAATTGATTTTTTTGGGTATTGAACATGTATTTTTGTTGTGTATTGACAGATCTATATCTATTCGTTTAGATCTATGTTCATGTTGAGGATCGAGAACAAGATCAACACGCAGGTGACCTTTGCTAAGCGGAGGAAAGCTGTACGAGTTTTGCTGCAATTCAAGGTATTCACCAGAACAACAAAACCACTTTTGCACCCTCTAAACCACAAAAGGCAAAGCAAAACCATCAAAACTGCTTCCTTCTATTTTTATTTTTCTATTTTCTAAGTCATCTTTCTTTTATTTTCATCTCCGAGTTGATTTTTTGAAAGAGAAAAAAAAATTGATTTTTTTGGGTGTTGAACATGTATTTTTGTTGTGTATTGACAGATCTATATCTATTCGTTTAGATCTATTAGTTTTCACTTTAAACGTAGAAGTGAATGCAACCCTCATCTGCGCAGAATATGATTTTAGCTACCAAATATAAAATAGAGCACACAGAATATCTACCAGAAGATAGATACACAATATAAATATTTGTGAGATATTATTTTATTATCTCGAAACAAAATTACAGAAATTTGAGGCTCTTCGCCTCATTCTTCAAACGATCTTGCTCCTCTAAAATTTGCGTAGCATCTCTGTCTAAAGGAGTAGGCAATCTAAAAGAAGAATTAAGCAAGGATTTTAATTTCCTATTCTCTTGCTTTATTGCTTCTATCTTCATGTGAGACTCCTGAAGAAGTCGCTGAAGGATAGAAATTTTCTCATTGAGTTTGTCCAAATCATAAGGTTTGGATTGTAGTCGCTGAGAAAATGCATAAATAGCTGAAGAGTAATGGGTACCGAGATTTACAAGCTCGTAGATAGCTTCAACATCTGACTTATTAGCCAGATCATTATTGTATTGTACTATAGAACCTACAGCAGAAGCAGAAACAACTGGTGAAAATGGTGTAGAATACCTCACGTATTGGTTACGAGAAGATTGCTGGGCCATTGTAGAGTAAGAATGCAGAGAGAGATTGCAGAGTAAGAATGCAGACTAATTACAGAAAAGTAAAGAAGATGGGATGCGAATGAAGATGAGCTGAATATTTCTTTTATAGAGAAAATTATGACTAAGCACCTCTATTGCTTCACGGCATCTCTCGTGAAGCGTCTCTTTACAAGAGACAAGAAGATGTAGCATCATAGCTCTGCGGCGCCTGACAGCTACAGAAAACCTGAAAAAACTTGCGGTGCTTGTCTGATCTAAAAAGCTGGCCACCGTTTTTGTTGAAAAATAAGGTTAGCGGTTTAATATTGATGAATTCTTCACTAACTGTGTTATTTACAAGAACTCCAGAATCGCACAACCACGGTATATATGTTTCCTTCATATTTTGATTTATAACTTCTGATATAACAATTTCCTCATATGAATAGATCATTAAAATTGACAATTCTACTTTTATTTGTTCCAGTTGTCGAGCCTATGTTGAGATAGATGATAATACAGGACGATTGACAGCTGTTTTATTTGGAGTAATTGCAGAAGACGCTGTTCTATTTAGAGCAATTACAGAAAACGTCCCTTGGACTTTTTGCTTCTACTAGTAATATATATATATATATATATATATAGTATATATGTTTCGTTGGATCCCTTTTCTGGGGTATATATCAGACAGTCCATGTCCGATACCCCACATTCATGTGGGGGGTGGGGATCAGATCAACATTTTTCTCAATTATATATGTTTGCCCTAGCTAGCGGCCCGCGGGGAGGTTGGACAGTGGACCCTCTGCATCTACCGAAATTAATTTCCCACAATAATTGATATCAAGAAAACAACACCAACTCCTTTTCAACTGTTCTTCACTGAGATTATGTTTTGGTTCGATTAGGTTTAAACATAGAAATTGGATTAATTTATACAATATTATTTGTACGTTCGTACGTACTTCCGTCTTGTGTTAGCTAGCTAGCTAGCTATCTAGTGTACGTGAATTGTACGCATCCGTTCAGACATAAGGTGGGGTCCAAGATCTATGGATTAGTACTTTTGCTTATAAGTTGGAGGATACACATGATCTCAGGAGGCTGAATAACTTCATCGATCCGGATTAGATAGAACCGATAAAATTAATAAGATATATCATACGCCACGTACCTCAACGTACGTACGTACAAGACTCGTGCATGCACGAGAGCCTCTAATATATATTAAAATATATATATATATAGATATATTCATAAATTATCATAAGATACAACTCTGAGCCACATGATTCCCACCATCAGTTGGAAGCATTCCCGTCAACACCCTTTCTTCTGTAATTTCTATCACAACTATATATAAAAGGGTTGGTGGAATAGGAGGAGGATCCTTTGTCACGATCTCCGCCTATAATTGTGATGGAAGAGGAAAGGGTGTTTATGGTTAGAGGTGGCTCTACATGGCTCTACTTATTATTATTATTATTTTACCTTTTTCAGATGCATTTTTTTTAATACTTTTAAATATTTTTTAAAAAATATCTATATTATTAAAAAATACTTCCTTAATCATAAAATAAAAAAGAAAAAAAATCCCAGCACGAAATACCTAGCATTTTCCTTAGAGCATTGGCATTGGTTTCATCAAAAGCCAAATCAAATGCATAAAATGATAAATATGTATAAATCAAAGCTATATTGGATTCATCAAATGAGAAATGGGGAGTTTTGAGCTACACTAAATCTATAGTTTCCTTCAAATTTGAAGGGTTACTATACACTCATCAACCAATTATTTTACTATATTTTAATTCTCAACTGTTGTATTTTATTTTTCCTCTCTCATTTTTTTCCCTTGCAACCTTAATTTCATTTCAGTTTTGGATTTATGGTCAGCCCCAAGTATAAAATTAAATTATTAATGTACATATAGTTAGTTTAATTGCTAAAAATGAAAAAAAATATTATTATTAAAAAAATAATATTATATTATTATTTTGATAAATTCAATAGCTAATCCAATGTGAGATTATGGATAGGAAGGTTTTAGATTTATGGAAAATTTATACTTTTCATTAAATTTTAAAGATAATTTTGATGAAGCTAATGTGGATGCTCTCGATTACGTGTACAGATATATACACATGCTCGCAGGCTTGCAGCGTTAATTCCACAGGGACCACATTGAAAAAGATACGTAGCCAGGCTTACGATCATGTTCCATCAAAACTCAATAGCACCTAACCTATGCCAATTAATTTGGGGTACGTGTGTGTGTGTGTGGGGGGGGGCCTATGGTATTATATTTGGGATCTCTAATGCTAAAAATATAATGAATATGTGTGAATAGGGGGTGTACTGTAGATTTAGCCCTTGTTTCTTCAATTATTGCTTTTAGACTACGCAAGGAAATTGCATTGAAAATTGGAACCAAACAATTAAGACTACACCTCATGTACCCGTTTCTTCCTTGTTTGACTGCATGGAGACGATTAGCGATTACGCACTACACACTAAAACAACTCTAGAAGCTGATTAAAGATATGAAACTGATACTGTACCTAGTACCTACGTCAAAAGATGCTTAAAAATTTGATGATCTTTCTCTTAATTCCTATCCGGCCTCCACCCACACAAAATAGAAAGATGAGATGTTTTGGTCATTTCATATATTAATGGAACGAATCACTTTCAACTAAATTAATGCCATGCCATCTTAAAATGGAACAAGTTCGATCTTATTCCCACCGATTTTGTTCTCTTTCCGCCCATTAATACAAGGATCCGAGTCGTAATATTGTCACTTTGCTGTCCCAAGGCAGCTCACCGAATAATAACACCTAAGAGAACATCCGCAAAGTTAGTGCCGCTTACGTTTGAAAATGCATTTTTTACGTCAGGCGGAAAAAAGAGATAACAATCAGAATGCCAATATACGTCCACCTCAATCTACCGGAGATGGAAATGATGATAAAATGCTATAGACCGAACATAACCCATTTAGATAAACGAACTACCAGATTAAACTACCGGTTAAACACAACTAACGAGCACAAGTGGGTATTCTCCAAAGTCCCCGAGAAATTCAATTTTCATTTTTAACATATACTTGATTATCCATTAATATAACAGTAGATGGCGCACAGACAAAAATATCTGCATTTCTTGTTTCTCTAGAGATCAATTTTTTACTTTGTTTTGGGAGAGGGGTAGATATATGGATAGTTTTAGGTTGTCCTGACGGGACAACATCCATCAAACATGAATAGTCTAAATATGCAAATGATCTTCGTGTTGGCCTTTTGAACCTTGGATGAAAGCATCTCAAACGAAAGTCTGAAGATGCAAATGAGCTCCTAGTAGTAAGGCATGTATCTTGTTGGTCTTCTGAACCTTGGAACCTTGCTGCAGCGGATTTGAAGTCGGAATGAACAACAGCAAGCAGACAAGACCAATCAGCACATTTGTGAACGTGCACAAAATTGTAAATTAACAGCTTGTTGAGTAACGTACCCATATCCATAAGGGGAGAAGAAATAAGGAGGTACATATGGCCTCCTAAATCGGCCCCCCATGTAAGGATTAAAACGCCTTGGACGATACTGCTTCATCCCAGGAACATTGGTCCTTTTAGGCAAAACCTGAAAAAATATATCACTCAATCAAGGTATGCCAACGACAGAAGCCATCAAAATGGAAATCCTCAACTTATGCAATGAGGTTGGCGTTGAACTCCGGTAAACATTACCTTCAATTGACGACCATGTAATTCAGACTCATTCAGAACGAGGGCCTCTTGAACAGCTTCTGTCTCAAGAAATTCCACATAAGCAAAACCCTTCGGCTGGCCAAATTTATCTGTCAGAATAGTCACCCTGTTTACTGTGCCGCATGATTGGAAGTGTTGCTGCACTTCTTCAGGTGTGCAAGCATAATCAACCTGCCAAAAAAATAAAAAATAAAACACATCCAACAATCTTAAAGAGAGCAGTGATATAAATTTTTTTTTTTTTATAAGTAAACGATAGTATTAATAAGAATAGGCATAGCCCCAGTACACAAGGAGGTATACAAGAGATAACACCTATCTAGTTCGCTAAATAAATCATGTACATTTAGGCCATTGAAATCTATAGCAATGGCCCATTGAAACAAAGTGCTGAAAAAAAACACACGAAACTCCTCTAGTGTGTGCTCCTTCTTTTCGAAGGTCCTCTCGTTACTCTTTCGCCATAAGCACCACATAATGCAGATAAAGACCAACTTCCAGATAGCTTTGATTTGTGAAGTACCTCCCGGCATTGCCCAACTCGCCAAAAGCCCCACCACTGAAGCCGGCATCACCGAATTTATACCTACATGACTGAAAATTTTGCACCACAGAAACCTGACTGTCTCACAATGTAATAAGAGATGGTCTACTGTCTCACCGGCTTTCTTACACATACAACACCAATCTGAAATAATTATCCGTCGCTTCCTCAAATTATCAGTGATCAAAATTTTACCCAAGGCTGCTGTCCATATGAAAAACTGTGCTTTAGGAGGCGCCTTGTTTCTCCATAGTCTTCTCCAAGGGAATTGAGAATTCGGTGAAACTATAAGGGCCTTATAAAATGAGCGTACTGAAAAAATACCCTTACCCGCTGGAATCCACCACAATGTGTCAACATGCAGTCCATTTGGTTTCTTGGAATATAGTAAACGAAAAAAAAAGGCCTCAAAATTGTCTATTTCCCAATTTTGAGCTGCTCTAGTAAAGGTCACATTCCATTGAACTTGATCTCCTGAGAGGGTCATGAGATCCGCCATTGTTGCTTCTTGGTCGCTTGCCACTCGAAAAGCTAAAGGAAAGGCATCCTTTAGTGCCACCTCCCCAAACCAGATATCCTTCTAGAATTTTATACGCGTTCCTACCCCCACCACCAAACTGGTATGGTTAGCAAATGCCCTCCATCCTCGTCTTATACGCCTCCAGATCCCCACACCAATCGGCCCATTCCCCTCTCTAGTACACCATCCTCCCCAAGACCGACCATATTTACAATCAACTACTAGTTTCCAAAGAGCTTCTGGTTCCACATTGTATCTCCATAACCATTTTCCCAAGAGTACTTGATTAAACATTCTCTAGTTCCTTATCCCTAGTCCACCTGAAGGAATTGGACTATACACCTTATTTCAACCGACTAGATGGAACTTAAATTCTTCCCCCATCCCACTCCATAGGAAATCTCGGTATAGTTTTTCAAGCCGCGCCGCCACACCTGCTGGAATAGGAAATAGAGATAAAAAATAAGTAGGTAAGTTAGAAAGAGCGCTTTTGATAAGGGTCACCCTCCCTCATTTTGACAAATATAATCTTTTCCATCCTGCCAATCTTCGTTCTATCTTCTCAATAAGTGTCCCAAATCGTTAAGGCTCTTGAAGCAGCCCCCGACGGTAGGCCCAGATAAGTCATTGGTAAAGAAGCCACTTTGCACCCAAGTATGCCTGCCAATTGCCGAGTATTATCTATACTACCAACCAGTACTAGCTTTGACTTATCAAAGTTCACTCTCAGCCCTGATACTGCCTCAAAACACAGAAGAAGTGCCTTCAGAGTACTAAGTTGGTCCTGCTCTGCCTCGCAGAAAATTAAAGTATCATCGGCGAAAAGCAAGTGTGAAATTGAAATTAAGCCCCTATTTCAATCTCCTAGAGAAAAACTTGCCATAAGACCATTATTAACTAGGGCCATTAACATCCTGCTCAGTGCTTCCATAATGATAACAAAAAGAAGTGGTGACAACGGATCTCCTTGTCTTAACCCTCGAGAACTATTAAAGAAACCTTCTGGGTTGCCGTTGATCACAGCTGAAAATCTGGCCGTAGAGATACACCATCTGATCCACATACACCATTTATCTCCAAAGCCACATCTCTTCAATAAATAAAAGGAGGAAGTCCCAATTTACATGGTCGTATGCCTTCTCCATGTCTAACTTGCAAATGATCCCTGCACATCCAGATTTTAATCTACTATCCAGGCATTCATTAGCTATTAAGACAGAATCTAGAATTTGACAGCCCCTTACAAAAGCGTTTTGTGGTTTTGAGATTATCTTATCCAAGGTCGCCCCTAACCTGTTTGCAAGCACATTTGAAATGATTTTGTACACCCCATTTATGAGGCTAATAGGCCTAAAGTCTTTCACCTCTGATGCCCCTGTTTACTTCGGGATTAAGGCAATAAACGTAGCATTCAGACTTTTCTGGAATTTTCCTCCCACATATAATTCCTGTAACACATTCATAATATCCTCTTTCACAACCTCCCAGCAAGTTTGAAAAAATCCTATTGAGAAACCGTCTGGTCCTGGTGCTTTATCTTTTGCCATTCTTCTGATTACTTCAAGTACCACATTTTCCTCAAAAGCTCTTTCCAACCATGACACAGTTTGTGGCTCAAGAGAGTCAAAACTGAGTCCATCCAAATTTGGCCTCCAACGCTCTTTTTCTGTAAAAAGTTGTCCATAGAAACTTACCACATGTTCGCGGATCACTGGAGCTTTCATACATTCACTATCATTAATCTGCAGCATCTCAATTGTGTTGTTTCTCTTATGGGAGTTGGCCACCCTATGGAAAAATTTTGTGCTTCGGTCCCCTTCTTTCAGCCATAATGCTCGACTTCTGACGCCAAGAAATTTCTTCGAAAGATAAAACTTTCTTTATTTCTGAGTTCAGCACTGCCTTGCGTGAAATTTCCTCTGGGGTAAGAACTCTATCTTCCATGAATCTCTCTATACTCTATAGTTCCTCTAGCAGGGTTTTCTTTTGTTCCCCTAAATCTCCAAAGGTTTGAGAATTCCAAAGCTTTAAGTCATTCTTTAAAACTTTTAATTTACCTGCAAGTATGTGAGAGGGACTACCAAAAAATTGATATGATGTCCACCAATGCCTTACCCTTTCCACAAAACCTTCACTTTTAAGCCACATATTTTCAAATTTGAAATAACGTCGACCGCCTTGAATGCCTCCATCTAGTAAAATGGGGAAGTGATCTGAACCCACTCGTGGCAATCTTTTCTGGCACACCTCTGGAAACTTACTTTCCCACTTCGGTGAAATAAGGAAACGGTCCAAGCGAGACCACGTTTGGTTGTTAGACCAGGTAAATGGACCTCCTGTAAGTGGGAGATCTATCAAATTCAAATAAAAAATGCAGTTAGAACTTTGTCATAGCTGAGTGAAGGCGATTATCTCTAGATCTTTCACTAGGGAATCTTATGATATTGAAATCACCACCAATGCACTATGGGAGGTCCCACCAAGTGTGTAGTCTAGCAATTTCATCCCATTATTGTTTTTCGATATTATCAAAGTTTGGTCCGTAAATACCTACAAAGGCCCACATAAAATTATCTTCCACCATCTTAAACGAGCAAGCCACTATGTAATCCCCTATATACTCCTCCATTTTTTCCATTACTCTTCTATCCCACATCACAAGAATACCGCCAGAAGCCCCATTTGAAGCCAAGTACACCCAGTCTACATACGAACAGCTTAAACACTTCTCACAATTTTTTGGTTTACCATTTTCAATTTTGTTTCTTGAAAACAAACGATGTCCGCCCTCCATTCCCGAAGCAAATTTTTTATGCGCTGGTACTTATTAATCTCATTTAGCCCACGCACATTCCACGACAGAAGCTTCATAAAGAAACAGCAATGCCTTTCCCTTTAGCTCTATCCCGACTTGAACTACCTTCATTTAATGACTAGTTAAGTCTATTGAGTTCCCTCTGTTTCTTGGATCCCATCTTTTTATCATGCATGTGTCCCGCCTCAATAGCCGTAAGGAGTGCTAAAAATTGTTCTTCATACCCTACACATTTCAATCCCACCACATGTTGAATGTCTTTTACCTTATTGAATACCCAAGTTGATGTATCAAACTCACTAGGTAACTCACAATTCAAAGGGAAAGGAGTGCTGTCCCCAGTCTCAATTTCCTCATCCAACAAGTCGCAACCTTCCCATTCAACCACAGAGGTCATTTTATTTATCTCTTGAGACTCCGGCACCAACGATATGTCGGTACTCTCCCCTAAGGTGCTTTGATGGAGCCCCACAATACTGTCTTCCAGTAACTCCAAGTTCGGCTCAGCTTCATCTTCCTCAATTAAATCAAGATACTCCACCGTGGCCGGTAATGTCTCATTCTGGTCATCTTTGGTTTCCGTTGATGGAGTCGGCATCTTCTGTACAGATTTTGGGGAAAAACACGGACAAATGGTCTGTTACTGCACAAACCTCCTCTCGTGACGATAATACTTGTTCCTCCATCATCACCGGCGTTTTCTGTTTCACCTGCGTAGATTTCGTTGTCCTACGGGGTGTTTTCCGAGATGTTCGAGATGTTCTCCAGGGTCAACTGGGGTGTTTCCCGACGTCTTTCCCTTCTCCGTCGATGTCTGTCCCTTTTCCGTCGGCATCTGTCCCTTCGCCGTCGACGTCTGTCCCTTCGCCGGCACAGGTGGCCGTGATCTCGCATCTTCAACCACGTCTGTGCCCTGCGTGTTTGGCAAAGGCCTCTGGACTCCGCTTGGGCTGGGCCCGTTACTTAAGTTAACCTTCGAGGCCCGCCCATTAGAGCCAACTGATTTAAATCCTGCTGCAATGGGCTGTTTGCCCTTCGAAGAGTGTAGGGCCCCCAATCCTGTCCAAAGCCCATCGTCTGGGTTTATATCCAGGTCCCCCCCTTCTGGCCCGTCCTCAACTATTTTCTTCAACCAATGTAGCTTAACTTGGAGAACTTCCAACTGAGTCTGCATGTCGGTCATTTCCTTATTTAAGCCAACCATTTCCTTTTCACCCCCCTCACGTCCCTATAAATCTTCCGAAATGGTTTTCCTCCCCAGCCTATCACCTGCAGCACTGTCATCTGGCTTGACCTATTGAAGCGATAGGACCCTATCATTCTTTTGTTGCAGAGCCTCCTTGTATGACCGTGAAGGCCATTGTGGATGCTCCGTTAATATCGCTGCCGGTGTCGCCCATGTGAGACCACCATCTTGCTCCATCTCTTTCAGTGTCTACACCATTTTCCGCCAACTCAGACCTTCGAAATCTTCTGGAATAAATATGCAGTTTCTAAGTCCACCCCCATAATACTCTACCAACGGCATGAAGACCCCCTACAGATTTGAGCACCTCTGTGCTGTGAAGGCTCTATCACCCACTCTGTGGCCTGCATAGAACTCGTTCTTCCTATCTTTCACACAGTCATCCAGAGCTTTGGTGAACCACCTAGCCGTGGTTAGCTCCAGTCTCATCTTCTTAACCAACTTCCACCCTTTTTCCGTGATTACAACCCATCGATCTTCCCTCGACACCACAAAAGACTTCTGTTCTATCACTAGACTTTGAGAAACCCATGAATCTAAGTACGTTTTTAAACTCGCATGATCAAAAAATGTAACATTGCAAGCATAAAAAAATACGAAGAAAAAAAATCTTCTGGGCAGAAATCGTATGGAGAGAAAAACACTACAAAAAGGCTCCTCCAAGAAACTAAAAATAGTGATATAAAAATAGCCAAAAGAAAAGCAAAACTCAGTTATTCAGGTGGGAACAACATAACAAAAATGCACGAGACTAGGAGAGATCAGTGTCGCAAACAGTATAGAACCCCCCCCCCCCAAAAAAAAAAAAAAAAAATAATTCAGGTATTATGAAGTAAACATTTCAAATATCTCAATGTTTGCAATTTTACTCCTTTGTGAGATGAGATCCGTGCCTGAAAATTCAGCCTATGAAACCAAATTGTCCCATGACATCCCAAGAAATCTAATTGTATTACAAGTGTATATCTTTTCCAATTTCCACCACAAACTCTTGATTATTCACACCAAAATATGATCTAGAGACGACTTATAAAAATACAATCTAGAGACATGACCAAACAATCTGATTCAGAGTTCAGATAGCCCATCACACATTTACCCACATACAATCCTCTTCCTGAATGCTTATAATTCTAACTTGACATGTCAACCAAAACTATAACTACGCAAATTGAACATCGTACAAAACTCCAATGTATGATGTATCAAAAGAATGAAAGAAAGAAAAAAGATCCAGAGACAACTTAAGAAAAAAAAGGCATGACAAGATTAAAGTAATTTAGATTTTGACATTCATCAGTATGTACATCCTTAAATCAAACAAAAACTCTAATTAGAAAACATAAGAATGGATAATTTCAATTCACAAAAGTCAAGTTTAACATTCATAGAAACTACTGAAATAGCTATCTAGTGATTCATCAGAGCAATTAACAGGTATTAGGCCATAAATAATAAAATATATCATCTTTGTGAGGGTATCTGAGAGATGAAAAGATAAAGGCCTAAGTGACATTTTGCCATTTGAAACCCACAGGTAATGTAACAAAACATCAGTGGATGAAATTTCTGACAACAATGAGGCACACATAAGATTTCCTTTGGCAGAAAATCTCCTCTTTAAGTTTCCCTAAAAGGAACCTACAATTCATCTTTTATTTTCCCGCATCTTGGTGGCAAGTGTCACCATTAATGAAAATACCTTTCTTTAATATAAGAAAAGAACAATTTTCATGCCTTTATATGATCTTCAACCTAAGTATTGAAGAAGCAACCTCCTAACACAATCTTTACTAAAAAACATGTATTATATTTCAAAATCTCATTTTCCCAAGTAAAAAAACAGACAGAATGATCAAGCCAGCAAATCATTAGAATTTCTTTTGATAAGTAATCGAACATTTTATTTAAACAAAAAAAAAGCAACAGAAGACCCAATTGAAAATTGGTGCACAAACAGAAATATATCTTTGAAAAATAAATATATATTTTTTTGGCAAGTATGACTTTGAAAAATATTTGAATAGCCAGCTCTAGAAATCTAGAGAGTAGACATACTTTCTTTACTCAAGGATAATCAATGTAATCCATGAAAGAGCTCACAAATATTCTGACAATTGACAGAAACGTCATATGTACAGGGGAAAAAAGTGAAAACAAAATCATATCTATCACTAAATATTCATAGTTTTTCATTCAGATGAAAAATTAAGAAAATAAGGCAGCAATCTTGTACCCCTCGCCATCTCCAATCGAAACATTTTTGATGCACCACAGACCATCATTGCCAGCAGCAACGATTGCATGCCCAAGAGTTGCCTTCACTCTTCCAACGAATTAAAAGCTGTCCTCTGGTGTTTGGAAGTTGAAGCATCTATATTGCATCATATACTTTCTTCCATTCCGGCGTTCCAATGGAAAAGAACAAACATTTACATAGAACTTCAGTTTCATGTCATTTTCCATATTTCACCTTTTCTTTCCTTTCCTTCTTTTTCTTACTTTTTTTTTTCTTTTTTCCCCTTCCTTTCCACATGTTTTTCTATCTCTTCTTTCTTTTTTCAGATTTTTTTGAGAATTTTTTCCTCAAATTTTTTTTTTTTTCGAATTTTACTTTCTCTTGTAATCTTTTTATATATTTTGAAACAAACATGAGACATTCAATCTCCCTCTATTGCACGCCTAAACAACACCAGAATAACTTTGGCTCACCCACAAACTACAATGAAACCATCCAGTGCTAAAATACCGTCCTGCGATAATAGTGAGACATTATGTCAAATCATGTCTCTAAAGGAGGAAGCATCCACACCCACAACAGCAAAAGAAAAAGAGAGGTTTTCATGTTTCCCAAAAGAATATATACTAAACATAGTTTCAGGGATGAAATGCACAATTACATCCCGACAGCTTTAATGATAAGCTTATATTTAACAATCATACCCCAGAGTTTTGTATCTCAATAAAAGATGAAAGGAGAAGATTGATGAATCCAATTATCTACCATTTTTTATATGTAATTATATATCATTAAACATATCGAAAGTAGACATCATTGATCCTTAAAATCCTAAATCATCGACACAATATGAGAAGTTGTAGACAGACAGACACAAACACACACAACACACACACACACACACACACACACACACACACACACACACATCACCTACTTCATAGGCATATGGAAATAGGTAATAATTCGTAATAGGTTTATTTCTAACTTATATTTGTATACATCTCAGGTATGTTACGGGAAAAAAAAAAACTGTAGAAAATATCTAAACAAGCAATTAACATACTTTAACTCTTTGTTTACATGTTGCAATGAAATGTACCAAGTTAATGCCTTGAAACTGGTATGGCATCCAACTGATCTTCAGTGATGCACTATATATGAGAAATACCCTCTTTCCGGCAGTAGCTTACTCTATAAATTTATAAACTCTGACCATATGGATGTGTTTCCATCCCATCTCATTATGTGATGGGATCAGGTTAGACTTCTCAAACCCGATCCACATTCATCCAAAGCACAAATATGTGGCTAATTGCAATACAAAATCTATACAATAGGATAAATCATTTCAGTAGTAAAAGATTTCTTCCAAATCATTTGTAATTTTACTTCTCCCAGGTGATGAACAGATGGTAAAAGAAAAATACGAGCTAAAAAAAAATCCAAAAATTTTCACAACATCCAAGGACATCGTGCTGCTATATTTTACCAAGCCAATAAGCAGCTTATGCCATCAAAGTAAATCCAAACGAAAGACAACCAATCTAGACCAATCAGAGCAACTAACATATTTCTACCACTTTTCTTGAAATGCTTATTCACATATCCTAATTGGGTCACACACATTATAGTGACAGAGCATGTGAACAAGACTTGTTATGAAGACAAGATTTTGCAAAATAATGACAGCAATACTATCATGCCCAAAACAAGAAAAATAATATCAATTAATAAATAAAATAAAACTATAGTTTCTCTGAAAGACTAAGCAATTCTAGAACAAGCATTTGAAGTTGCGGACAGAGACCAAGAAAGGTCCATGATAAGACATCAAGAATCCCATAAGCAGACACCGTATCCAACTTGCTGATGTAAAAGCATGGCATGCTTTGAAAAGAGCAAGAGTGCAAAAAAAAAAACAATTATTTTCTCACATTGCCAACAAACACCGATCGTGCATCTGTCTCCTCCTTGTTTGCTTGAGAAGCAGCTGCACTGGCAGGGTCTGCACAAAACCAGGCACATAAATACTTCAGTTTAAGACCATTAAAAAATAAAAATAAAAATAAAAGAATCAAAGTTATAAAATAGCCTGGTCTTTTAACAATTTTAGTCTTAACAAGATTAAATAAAACCACTACTATAAGTTCATGCTTCATGATACACCGTAAAATTTCATCTGAACAACAAATTAACACCATATCACATGCAGTCGGCTTCAAAATTTAAACCTTTTAGACTGATGTCACTCTGCTTCCTTCTAGATCCCCAAACAATAAACATCATGTGAAAATTCCATTTTTAATAGAAAAAATATTGCTTGCTACAATCTTCCACCCAAACAGCCGGTACAGCACCATTAATAAAAATAATCGCAATTCAAGAACACAAATCTTATTTACTTATATTTTCCAACGGCTTCTCAGCAAAGAAAAACAGAAAAGTAAATCGGAATCTCAAAAGTAAAACAACAAAGAAAGCAATTCGAACCTTGAACGGCACCCATTTCCTTCTCGACCTTGGCCTGCATTTCGCGAAGAGCGGCGGCTTCCTCTTCCATCTCCTTCAAACGCTTCTTCATCTCGTCCAGCTCCTGCAGCATTACGTACATACAAACAAACACATCATATACTTCTACAAACGCACAATTTACTGGTTATGAGTTTTGATGCACCAGGCGTCGAATTAATCGCTAGGATTTTTAATGTTTCAAAACAAGATCCATTACAAAGAAAGAAGAGAACGAGAAGAGAAAATAAAGGACCTTAACAGCGTCGTCCTCAGCGGTGGACATGTCGACGTCGGCGTGGTGAGAATCCATGTCTCCTTCCATCTCCCCCTCGTCCGGGATTTCCCCTCCGTAGACCTCGTGCTCCTCTTCCTCCATTTGTCTCCCTCTCAAACCCTTTGTTTTCTAGAAAGGGTAGCTTGCGACCTTTGCTCCACGATCCCCCAACTAAATATAAATTAAAAAAAATAAAAAATATTCAAAGGGTTTAGTTGCGGCCCACAATTAGAACGATGTCGTTTCACGCTATCGAGGTAAACCATCATTATCTTGTCAGTTGGATACTAAATTAAATATTTGTTTGAGGATGTGGTATGAGTCTTACAAAATATTTAAATAGTTTTAAAAAAATTTTTAATGGAAAAATTAGATTGTTTAGGTGTTATATATTAAAATATTTTTTGTTGCCCAGATGACTAACATAAGATGGGGGTGAATTGAGTTCTATTTAAGAAAATAACAATTATAAATCAAATATACAATATAAAATATAAACAAAATATAAAATAACAATAAATATAAAGAGTAAGGGTAAGAGAAGCAAACTCAGTATGTTAACGAGGTACGGCCCCACTGCCTATGTCTTCGCCTCAAGCTACCCCTTGAAGATCCCCGAATTCACTATTCAACCTCATTCAGGTGGATATAGAAACCTATTACACCTTTGAACAACACCGCTACAAAGGATCCGTGTAGAACACCCTCTACACTTGCAATCACCTCACACGTGGTGATTCAACTATTCCCTGTGTAGAACACTTTCTACACGCACAAGGGTTATACACACCCTTTTACTGATACAAGAATTGATAGTGGGTAGAATATCAGAAAACACTCCTCAATGAGTGAAATAAGAACAATACAGCACAAACTATATCTCTCAAAATGAACAAGGGTTAAGGCTCAATGCTTAGAGAAGAGAGAATGAAAGTTTTGAATGAATATTGGATGCTCTTGGTGTTGTAAATGTAAAACTCTCAAATGATTTATTTATAAGCATATGAGACTTCATATTTAAATTTAAAAAGATTCACATGTCAAAGACATCATCATTCATTTTTCAAAAATTTCAAACCTAATCTTTTTACTTTTTGCATGTGACAAAATGAGCACACTTTGCTTTTCAAAAATTTCAAACCTAATCTTTTACTTTTTGCATATGACAAAAGGAGCACACTTTACTTTTCAAATTTTTCAAACAAAGACATCTATCTTTTGCATAAGTCAAGAAAATCATCCATCACTTTTGAAAATATTCAAATAAAAGATGCATATGTGAAATATGACAATAAATCATCTTAATATTTTCAAAATTCAAACATTTAATCATGTCATGCACATGTGAAAGATGACAATCAATCATCTTTCAAAATTTTCAAATTTAATTTTCAAAAATATTCATGCACATGTGGAAAATGTATTTTAATGCTTTATGATAAAATATTAATTTTGAGCCTTAATCCTAATTTCGAATTTTTAAGAGATTTACAACATTACTCTATAACTTTAATGTGAACTTGCTCCCTTCTTGCTCATGCTTGGTTCCTTGTTGTGCTTGACTTCATTGTGTGGACAACTTGAGCTTGAAACTCCTTTATTCTTTGAATTCATTTGTTATCATCAAAATCTATGTGTAGATTTTTAATTACATGAAACTTGAAACCTTGGGTTCAATACTTTTAATCTCAAATAAGCTTAAGAGTACATTTGAGGAAAATCTTTATTTTGATACTTTTTTTCAAACGTGCTTTTCCATATAATACAGAACGTAATTTGAATTTTAAAAAGATTGTTAATGAAAAAATAATCATATAACTTTAAGATAATTGCAACTTTCAAACTTTCAAAAATATGGTCATAATTTTTGAAAATTTAAATAATCATCATTTCTGCATTTGAAATCATTTTTTTATAGGTACATTTGAAATCATTTTTTAAATTTGTTTCCAAACAAACGTAATATTTTTTAAATTGTTTTAAATATATTATTATTAAACAGTAATTAACTTTTTAATAGTAGAACTTATTACTTAAGTTATAAATTATAAGCCTTGGTTTTTTAGAGGGACAAAGCTATATTCAACTTGTGATGGAGTCTCCTCTCTCTAGGAAATGTGGGGTGGTTCTCTCTACGGTTCTTTAGAACTTAGATGTCTCCTATCTTGGACTTAAGTCCGAAAAGCTTATTAGTGTGTTTATTCTCATGCCATTGTTGTTGCCCTCTACCATGGTAGAGGAGCTCTCCAGCCTCTATGAGGGCCTCTGTCTCACTGAGAAGGAGAAAATAAAAGTCCTCATCCTGAAGGAGGAAGTCTTGATCTCTATTGAAAACAGTAAGAAATGCTTGGCCACCCTTGTAGTAGCAGATAAAGAGGTCAATAAGGGTGCATTTCTTGCCACCATGAGCAAGGTCTGGAAAGTGGAGGGCCAAGGTCCTCTTAGAGCATCCTTGGTCTTTTGACAGGCCCCTAATGTGTTTATACGACTATGAAGGTTGCTTGGCTTCCAAAGATATCTCTTTCACCAAGGAACCCTTCTGGCTACAGCTACACGGCCTTCCCTTCGTAGGTATGAACAAAACCATAGCGGAGAGCCTGGGTGCAGCAATGGGCAAAGTGGGTGAAAGTTTTATTAGACATCTCAAAACCTTTTGCTAGAGGTCGGTTTATTACCATGGGGGAGCAACGGTTCTGGATTCCTTTTAAATATGAGAGGTTGCCATTGTTTTGCATCCAATGCAGGGTCATCAAACACTCTGGTCCAACATGTCCTGACTCCCTCCTAGGTGGTAAACTATGTGAAGGTACTGCTTCTCAATATGGTTTTGGGTTGAGGGCTAGCTCTCAGTCAAGAGCTTACCTACAGCTAAAAGAGGGAAGATTTTGAAGTTTCAGGAGACTGTTGCCAAAACAAACAGAAGGCTGGCAACTAAGATGATGTTGGGATGGGACAAGGTGTAAAAGGGACCCTTACTGCAACTTTTGAACAAGCTAATATCGGGAGCTCTAACAATTACCAGCTTAGAGAGGTTTTACATGGAAGGGGCAACATGCTTGGTCCTAAAGGACACACTGACCTTCCCTTCCAGGCAAGTTCTGAGAGCCTTGAGACCTCCCCCCACTTGACTGATATGCACACAGAGGAACCTTTTGTTTCTAGTGTGGCCTCACCAAACCACTCCCCTTGCTTGTCCCTAGTAACCCTCGAGGTAGATAGTCCTGTTAGAGAAGCCACTCAGGTCAGCTATCCATCTCAAAACTCTCATATCAAACTAGTTAAGTCTAGCAAAACAAAAGGTGGGCCTACTTGGAAGAGAGAGGCTAGGGGGCTTGGCCCTAAAGCCTACCTTGCCACCCCTGACTCATCCATGCATGATGCTAATGAGTTTAAGCAGAAGAAGAGGCCTGGAGGAGGATCTCAATGGCCCATCATGACAAGGAAGAGAGCTAAACAAGCTAGAATGGCAGAGGTTGTGTTATGGTCCTACCAGTCCCCATGAAACACTTAGCATGGAACTGTTGAGGGTTTGGGAACCCTTGGCCAGTTCGTGAACTTTACTTAATGGTGAAGGATAAAAGCCCAGATGTAATTTTTCTAAGTGAAACTAAGTGCAAAAGAGAAAGAATAGAAATCATCATAAACAAAATAAATTTTTATCACATTTTTGTAGTTAATTGCATTGGTATGAGTGGTGGCCACGCCTTCTTTTGGAAGAAGAAGGTGGAGGCTGTTTTGGACTTTTACTCTAATCATCATATATTTCTCTCCATTTTTTCTTCTGCAATGGACAAGAAGTGGATTGTCACAGGCTTCTATAGACAACCAGTGGCTGCAAAAAGGAAAGAAAGTTGGGATTTGCTTAGACTAATCCATTCTCATATTCAAAACGCTTGGTTGTGCATGGGGGATTTTAATGAAATTCTTTTTTAAGATGAATAATTTGGTACCTGTGATATCTCTATTTTACGTATATTTTTATTGAGTGATTTTATTTAATTATTATAATTAGTGATTTTCTTATTTTAAATTAAAGGTAATTTTTGCAATATTATTTTATGATTTTTTAAGTTGTGAAATTATTTTAACGTGCTTTCTTGCTATTTATTATTATATTATATTTTGATTTCTTTTTAATTTAAATTAGTTAATTTTGGGCTTTAAAATTATTGTGTTTTTAGATTTTATCATTTTATTTTATTTAATCACTGCGTTTGAATTATTTTATTTAATAGTTATTTTGAAAATAGTTTTCGTTGGATCAGTTTCTTGACCCAAGATATGAGGACTGGATCTCATTTTCTTTTCCTTCATTTTTCATTTTTTCTTTTCTCCTTTCTATTTTTCTTCTTTCTTTTTCCCTTTTCCCCACCCTAGCCTGCGCGATGTCCTCTTCTCCCCTCTCCCGTCGTTTTCTTTCCTCTCCTCCAGTCCACTACCGTGCGCTGCCGTGCTTCTCACCGCTCCCACCATTCGGCCCCCCTCCGGCCGGTGAACACTCCCACCAATTTTCAGACCACCTGTTGAGCTTCACCGACGACTGATCGGAGCTGGGGATGGGTGGTTTTGGATGCTAGAGGTGTGACGCCCCCAAATTCCGCTTGGGATTGAACGGACATTTGAAGCGTCGAGACATGCAACACAAGGTTACCTGCCCCCGTTCATGACATATAAGATGCAATGTTCCTAACATGCATCTAGCATTATGCAATATTCGCAGCGGATAATTTTTTTCTTTAGCAATACTATGCACCAAACTAAAAATATCTCAAATACTTGAAACATATTTCATACATAAAGGCATACTAAAAAGCCGTGATCACCACACTAGTCTAAAATGGTTGTGANTTTATGTATGAAATATGTTTCAAGTATTTGAGATATTTTTAGTTTGGTGCATAGTATTGCTAAAGAAAAAAATTATCCGCTGCGAATATTGCATAATGCTAGATGCATGTTAGGAACATTGCATCTTATATGTCATGAACGGGGGCAGGTAACCTTGTGTTGCATGTCTCGACGCTTCAAATGTCCGTTCAATCCCAAGCGGAATTTGGGGGCGTCACACCTCTAGCATCCAAAACCACCCATCCCCAGCTCCGATCAGTCGTCGGTGAAGCTCAACCATCTCCATTTTCAATTTGGCCATTTTTGACTTCCACCGCCACTCACGGCCAACCACCACTTCCATTAGCTTCACCAACATCTCTATGCCCTACCCTAACTTTCCCTAGTCTTTGTTTGCCTCCGTTGAAATTTGGGTATTTTGTGACCCACAACTACAGTGCATTTTGCACTGTTACGTTGCTTTTCTGCCACCTTTTGTAGCTCATTGATCCTCTGAAAATTATTTTATAGCGCTGTAAGTATTTTCTAAACTTCTTTTAAGATTTAAAGATATTTTTGCTTTAACAATAATTTGTGATTGGTTAGTTGTGCCGGACTGAGTCCGAGGAGTCAGGGGTCTGATAGATTTGAGGATGGAGTAACTTATGTTTGGATGATTTGGATTGTTGGGTATTTTGTTATGTCATTTGCATTGTATGGTGCATGCATGTATATGTGTTGGATATTGAAAACTGAGTTTTTATGCGAGAAATGATTTTTGGGTATTTTTGAAATAAACTGATTGAACGGTTGGATAGAGAGTCACTGTAGGGATAGTGGTAAGTAGGGATGGTGGTAGAGTCCCACCTGTGATTCTCGTCTATGGTGCACGCATAGGGATGATGGTAAGTAAGGATGGTGGTAGAGTCACACCTGTGCTTCCTGCCTACAGACGGACTTGTAGGGATGGTGGTAAGCAGAGACGGTGGTAGAGTCCCGCCTGTGATTCCTACCTACAGTGCTCTGATAGTTGGTTATTGGGCCATTTTCTGAGAAAATGGTGAGATTGGAGTTTTGGGCCATTATCTGGGATAATGGCGAGGAAATATTTTGAAGGAAATGTTTTGGGCCAAAATGAGATTTTGGCGTGCATGTAAAATTGGTTATTTCGGGAAATGATGATTTTCGGGACATATGTATATGGTATCATGTTCATGCATTTGGTTATTGTATGAATGTATTTTTATCTTGAGGTTTATTTGGATTGTTACTTACCTGCGGTACCATTTTTGGTACCATAGATTTAGATGCAGATGATGGGGAGGTTGAGCCTAAGGATGCGGCTCCATCGGAGGAGTGATCGGGGATCACTCGTGGATTGTGATTTATTTCCTGTTTTGTTTATTGTTTTTGATTTGTATTATATTTATGTTGGTTAATTGTAATATTTTTGGAATGCTTGTTTTAAGTGAGTTGTATTTAAACAAAATTCTGATACTTAATTAAAAAATTTTTATTACCCCTTGCGTTGGTTTGTTATACATGTGTTGCATGTACACACACTTGGCACCTGGCGATGGGATGCGTGACCCGTGTTGTCATCATCCAGACGCATCGATTTCTACGTGTCCGTACGTGGAAATTGGGGGCGTCACAATACCCATGCAAGACCTTTCAAACAGATGGAGGACTTCAGGATAGCCTTACTGGATTGTGTTCTACCTGACATTGGCTATATAGGGTCTAAATTTACTTGGTGCAACAAGAGGCAGGGGGTTGACTTCACTAAATCAAGACTGGACAGGACTCTAGTCAATAATGAGTGGTAGGGGTGTAACTGGTTCAGTCTGGTCCGATTTTGGACAAAATTTAAGATCGAACTGGTATATACCGGTTTTGCATTTTTCAAAACTGATTATGCAGTAGTTACCCTCCTAAATCAGTACTCCGGTTTCTGGTCCAGTTTGGTCCGATTTTTTTATTTTAATATACTATATTATACATTATATAATATATATAATATAGTATATTATAGTATATAATACTATATTGATAATATATTGTAGTATATTATAATAGTATCATAGAATATAGTGATTTATTATAATATATAATATAGTGATATATTATAGTATATTATAATATATAGTGATATAGTATTAGTATAACTATTAATACAATAAACTATAATGATATAAGATTTTAAAATTTAATATTATATTAATTAGTAATTTATCATATAATATAAAACTATTTTATGTATAGTTATATATTATGTATAAAAATTATATACAATATAGAAAATTAAAAAATATATATATATATGAACCGTTATGGTCCGGTTTTAGAAAAAGAAAAATCAGAATCGTATCGATTTTGACTGGTTTTAAGAAAAATAAAATCGGTACCGGATTGAACCAAACTCGATACTAGACCAAATCCACCTGTGCAGTCCGATCCGGTTTACTTATTTTTTTTACACCCCTAATGGGTGGCTACATCTTTTTGAGCATTACCAGGTTTATGTCCTTCCTGTCCAATACTCATATCACAACCCTCTTTTCATCACTTGCACGAACTATGCTCCTAACCAGATCCCTAAATAGAAAGTGTTCAGGTATGAAGCTGCCTAGGGAAAGAGAGAGGGTTGTGCTAAGATAATTCAAACTGCTTGGTTGCTAGATCTCTCCCATGGTTCTAAGTTAGTTGTCACTCGAGAAGGTTTGGATAGCTGCAGAGACAAACTAAAGATTTGGAGCAGGGAAGTCTATAGAGACCAGAGGAGGATCCTCACACAAAAAAGAGAAAGACTAAGGGTTATGCAGGACTCCAATACTAGTTAATTCAGTGACTAGATTAACTCACTAAAGAGAGAAGTGGATGACATTCTTGTGGAGAAAGAGTTGAAATGGCGCCAAAGGGCCAAACAAAGATGGCTTAAGGAGGGGGATAGGAATACCAAGTATTTCCACAAGTGTGCAACTCAAAGAAGGTAGGCGAACTCCATCAAAAGCATAACCAGTGAGAATGGAAGTTTAGCTTCTAGCCAAGAGGAGATTGCCAAGACCTTTCAATCATTCTACCAGAGCCTGTTTTCCACCTTTGATCCAGAAGGTATTCCTGTTATTCTCAACTCTCTCCAACCTTCAGTGACTAAAGAGATGAACTGCTTCTTAACCAGAGCTTACACAAAAGAGGAGGTTGAAAAAGCTATCCTAAAAATGAATCCCCTAGGTTCTCCTGGCCCAAATAGTTTCCCAGCAGTGTTTTACCACCATTGCTGGGCCACCATTGGGAAAGAGGTGACTGCTGCAGTTAGTGAGGTGCTGAAAACTAAGGCGGGTCTCCAAGAACTTAACTAGACTTTCATCTCATTGATACCCAAGAAGAAATCCCCCCAATTTGTCATAGACTATAGACCTATTAGTCTATGAAATGTCTTCTACAATATCATTGCCAAAGTGCTTGCCAATCGATTAAAACCTACCCTGCCTAGTATAATCTCTTACACAAAGTGCTTTGGTCCTAGGGAGATTAATATTTGACAATGTGGTAGCTGCTTATGAACTCTTGCATATAATGCAAAACAGACTAAAAGGGAGGCACAATGGGTATATGGCTCTCAAACTCAACATGATCAAAGCTTATGATCGAGTAGAATGGGGGTTCCTGCATGCAGTTATGCTCAGAATGGGTTTTGATAGCGAATGCGTTGAGTTGGTGATGCAATGTGTCATCACTGTTAGCTACTCCATCTTAGTGAATGCCATGCCTTAAGAGTCATTCCAATCTACTGAGGGAATCAGACATGGAGATCCCCTATCCCCTTACCTCTTTATCATTTGTTTTAAATTACTTAGTTTATGTTTGAATCAAGCTGAGCAGCAGGGTTTAATATCTGTTATACCAGTTGCTCGATGAGCTTTCTATGTCAATCACTTGTTTTTTTGCAGATGACAACCTAGTTTTCTGTAAATCCAACCTAGCAGAATAGAATAGACTACATCAAATCCTCAACACTTATGAGCATGCTTCTGGGCAGAGACTAAATTTAGATAAAACCTCCATCTTCTTCAGCACCAACACCCAACAGGAGGTCCAACAAGCTATCCTCGAGCTAGTAGGCATTAGAGCTTTTGGCACCTTTGAAAAGTATCTAGGACTACCCTCCTATGTGTGGAGAAACAAGTCAAAAGCCTTCAGCTCAGTGCTAGACAGAATCAAAGCCAAGATGACTAGTTGGAAAACCAACATACTATCCCAAGCTGGTAAGGAAACTCTGCTAAAATCTATCTTGCAGTCGATCGCTACCTACAACATGGGTATATTTAAGCTTCCTAAAGCTATCCTAAGGAGCCTCAATCAACTCTTGCAGTCATTTTGGTGTGGTCAAATGGAAAATAGGTCAAAAATCCATTAGATGAATTGGCAGTCCCTCGGGAAACCCAAGCATGAATGAGGCTTGGGTTTTAGGGACTTTGTACACTTTAACCTAGCTTTACTTGCTAAGCAAGACTGGAGAATCATCCAAATGAGTCCTTCCTTATAGCTCAGGTGCTCCAAGCCAAATACTACCATTCATATTTCTTCTTAGAAAAACAAAGAGGTAATGATTCCTACGTGTGGAAAAGTTTTCTGTCAGTAAGGTCCCTTCTCCTAGAAGGCCTTTTATGGAAACTAGGGAATGATAGTAATATCAAAATTTGGAAAGATAAATGGCTAACCAGTCCCTCAACGTATCGAGTTCAGTCTTCTTTAAGCATCCTACAGCCTGATGCCAAAGTCTCAAAACTCATCAATCTTGTCACTTTGCAATGGGATCTCCCTCTCATTTATTTAATTTTCTCAGAACAAGAGGCCAGTATGATAAGCAAGATGCCCATCAGTCCTTGCAGAAACCGGGATCTGTTGACCTGGAGATGTTTAGCCAATGACAAATTCCCAGTAAAAAGTGCCTATCATTTGCAAAGATCCATGAAGGAGGACATGATGGGCTAGTCCTCCAGGCAAAACTCCAACTCGGGCTACTTGTGAGTCTCTCCCCACAAAAGTCAACTTGCACAAAAGGAAGGTGGTGGAGTCCCCTATGTGCCCCATCTGTCTCATCCATCTTGAGTCTGTGTCTCATGCCCTCTGGTTGTGCAAAGCTGCCCAAGATGTGTGGTCCTTATTCTCGAGGAGGCTTCAGAAGTCGTGTTGTAGATGGCCCCTTTAAAGAAATTTTGAAGTCTATCTTGGATCATCTATCTCTCGAGGAAGTCATTGAAATGGCTCACTACTAAACTGATATGGCACAGAAGGAACACTTGAATTTTTTAGAATTTTTTTTGCCTTTCCTATTCAAATATCAAAATAGGTTAGTGTAGAGCTGCAGTCCATTAGCTCCTGGCAAGAGAGTAGCTTGAAACAACATTTGGATCTTGTGCCCCCTGACTTCTAGTGGAATGCTCCCCCTCCAGGTGTCTTCAAAGTTAACTGAGATGCAGCATTAGATAAAGGCAACTCAAAGGTGGGCATAGGAATGGTAATTAGGGACTCAGTTGGCTATATCACAACCACGTTATGCTCATCAAAACCTTTGACCACTGATCCTATATTGGGGGAAGCAGTAGCAGCCCTTAGAGCCACCTCCTTTTGTGCTAAATTGGGTCTTTACCAACTCATCTTAGACGGTGATTCTCTTGCAGTGGTAAAGGCTGTCCAACAGAGGGAAGATAGTTGGAACTCCATAGGAATCATCATCAGAGATATCAAGCTCCTCTTTTCCAAGGCTTGGAGTTGGTCTATTAGACATGTCCTAGGGAAGTCAATGTTATGACCCATTGTTTGGCCAAATATGCTTTAGCTTGCTCGGAAGACTATTTGCTCATTGAGGACTATCCTCCTTGTATTCAACATTTAATCTAATGAATGAAGTTTGTTCTTCTAAAAAAAAAAAATTATAAGCTCTAAAGTTATAAGTTATGTTTTCCATCGTAATCCCAAACATTCATTACGTAAACTTGTCGCTCTATCTTTTTTTAAAACTCTATAAAACATCTAACTCAAACTATTTCACTGTTATTCACATATTATTTTATTATTATTCAAAAATTTTTAATCTCATTTCAACATCTAAACGAAGCCTAAATATAAATAAAAAAAATTATTCGAAGGGTTTAGTTGTGGCCCACAACTAGAAGGATGTTGTTTCACACAATTGATGTAAACTATCATCATTTTTTGGATTAATTTCACTTTGCCCACACAAACTTTCACGTAATTCACAATGTGTCCCCCAAACTAATAATTTTATCATAGTTAACTTTCAAAACTTATCAATCCCCCTTCTGTCTACCAGTAGCATCAAATGCAACAAAAAGTGTCTCTACATGCTGCTTACGTACATAATATTCACTGCAAAGACAAAAACACCATTGACTAAATCGAAATTATTAGTATGGGGGCACATTGTGAATTGAGTGAAAGTTTGAGGGGGCAAAGTGAAATTATAACCCAAATTAATAAGTTTAACATAAAAAAAATATCAATTTGATGCAAAATAAATTAAAAAAAATATATGATCTAAAGTATGTAATTGGTTATATACATGTAGATTTCTATCAATCTGAACGAAATGGTTGTGCTTTAATTATTTTTTTTTAAAATTTTTTTTAACTTTAAACAATTTTACTAAGAATTATGTTTTTTTGCGTATTTTTTATGCACTCAACTGATGTGATTGACCAAAACAGTTATTTTCTATTAAAAAAAGTGACCCAACTAATCATATTACTGGAGTGCACAAAAAATACGCAAAAGTGCTTGCAAATAGGATTTTTGTTAATTAATCAATTTTTAAAAATAATAGAAAACATCAATTGCAAACAATTTTATTAATATTTTAAAAAATATTTATAAATAAATATGAGTACGTGTATCCTATCGATTTGTTATTATTAGAATCATCAAAAATATATTTGAATAAAACAATGCAATTTATATAAAATTATGTTAGATTTAATATTTTTTAAATTCAAATATTACAGATAAATTTATACAAAATAGTATATTCATATATATTTTTGAATAGTATAAAAATTTCTAAAATACACATGAACTTTCATGCAATTCACAATGTACCCTCTAAACTAATTTCGATGCAGTCAGGAGTGCTTTTGTCTTTGTAGCGAATGTTATGCACGTGAATAGCACATAGAGGCAATTTCCGTTGCATTTGACATTGTTGGTAGACGGAAGGAGGGGATTGATCGAAAGTTAGCGAGTCCACTAGGATGAAATTATTAGTTTGGGGGCACATTATGAATTGTGTGAAAGGTTGAGGGGGCAAAGTGAAATTAACCTTTATTTTTTTAAAAACAAAAATATATTAGCATTAATCAAATAGAGTTACAATTAGAGCCACAAGTGGCTAAAGAAAATCAGGGATTTCCTCAATTAGAACAGTATCAACAATGAGACCTACAGTTGCCTTGGCAAGACAATGAGCAATCTGATTGCCTTCTCAATTTACAAAACTTACATTCCAAGCAACCATAATTGATAAAACAGATCTAGTGTCTTCCACAAATTGGCCCCAGTGATTTTGATTTCTTGATACAGCCATAATGGCAAATAGTGATACAACCATAATGGCATCTACTATTTGTTTTGCATCACCTTCCAATTGGAACGACATGGTTATGGCTGTATCAGAAAGTCTACTATTTGATTTAGACTTTATTGAAAACTTCTTAGGAGAATGCCAAGTATTAATAATAGATGGTCTTTGTCCAATGTTGGGTTGTGTTTCCCCTTGGAGAGTAATGAAAATCCTTCCAACTTATTTATGTTTCCATAACCAGATGAGTAGGATGTTGGAACTTATCATGAAAAACAAATTTATCCCTGTGGAGCAAAATCAACCTAGCTAGAATAGACATAAGATTTAGATACGAAGGACTAAGCCTCCTTGACAACAAAGAAAACAATTCAGAAAAACTCCCACCAAGAGTCAAAGATTTTTGTAGACCACCTCTCGAACAAAAACTCCATACACCTGAAAAGGAAGGACATTCCCATAAGATATGCATAGTAGTTTCCTTAGCTTAATTACAGATTGGATAAATAGAGGTTTGCAAAATATTCCTTCAATATAAAAGACTTCGAGTAGGCATATAAATTAGATTAGACTCAAAGCACACTATATCCAATTAAAATAAAAGTAATATCCAAATAATTATTCACCGACACGATGAAAATAATTATTCACATGGATCTTAGAGTTTACAAGTTTTCTTTTCCTCCTTGTAATATCCAATCAAAATAGTTGATTTTGTCCATCATTCATTGTTTATGCATATAAACAATGTACAAGTCTTAAAAATGCATGCAAACATGCACAATATTGTAAGTAAGCCTATTTATTATGTATTTGTAAATATAAGACTACATGCATTTTATTTATTAGAAAATATGGATAACAAAAACAAAATTTTTTTAATAATAAAATACTATTATAATATTGGATCAGGTACGGAATGAATTTGAACCCAAACAGATAATTAACCAACTCTTAATTGGGCATGTTTGAGCTGGATCCATGCAAGGTCCTCTTATGGGTCTAATATAACCTTCCTGGTCATCTTGGGTATTGTGGTTCTAGAGATTTTTTACTGATTTCTAAAAGATATTTTCTTATTTCCATATAAATCTTGTATATAATTTTGTGATGCCATGGATTGGCTGTGTACTTGCTGTTTGGTTTCCGAGAAAATGTATAGTGGAAGGAAGCTGTGTTTTCCTCTATTTTATTTTAATCTCAATATTTTTCCTTGTTCAAAGTATTTTTCTCTTTTTTCTTTTAATCTTAGCATTCTTGTAGAGATCAATATGATGGAAACTGTAGATAAGATTGGAAGTTGAAGCTTTGATCAGTATGGGTACGTACAAGGCCCCAAAGAGTGGATTTTTTTTTTTAGTCACATATTTACTCACTTTTTTTAAATGGATTGTGTGACACTTGTGTAATTCACGACTGTAAATATTATTTTCCATTAAAATATATGGCAACTAGATAGAAAGGGCCATTTCTCTAGCAAGTCAGCCTAGCTATCTCACAAACAATTCGATCAACTTTCAAGACAGTTTTGGTCCTCCATCTCTCTACAAGCCAATGGAACAAGTAGTGTCCTCAAATATCCAATAACGTTTACAAACATCAATCCTATATATATTATTTATACATATATACACATATACATTATATATATATATGTATGTATGGTACTGAATTACTTGGGACGTATTATTAGTGAGAGCTAGCCAAGTTTGAAAGCTTCCATCCACGAGCAAATGAGGTTAATTGGTGCAGATCCAAATTGATATATATCAATATCAATTACTTTCTTCAAAATTATTCATAATAATATTAGTTATTTTTTTCCCAAATCATATAAATTTATGCTCATTCTTGTCTTGTTAGTAAATATTTGGTTTCAAGTTTGGAAGTGATTCTAAGTTTGATTTTGACCAAATATTTGGTAGGATTCTTATTTATTTATGTACTAGTTTCTCATACAATAATTTAGGCTTTTCTATTTTTAGAAAAATTTTCATAATTTTGAATTTTGCAGTTATTTAAATCTGGCTTGTGGGCTTCATAAAATAATTTTAAATTTTATTATTAATCAATATTATTCAGAGTTTTTCTCTGTGTTTTGGGAGATTATCTTGTTTTCTTTTTGTGAATTATCTGTTAAAACTATCCGACAAAATCAATCTAAATTAGGGGTGATCCCATCAATTTCCATGGCTGGTGGTTGTAGTTGTCGTGAGTAGCTTCCGAATAAGGAAGTCTTGCACCATGATCTTAGCGTTCAGGATATGATGATTGAGGATTTGCAGAATTAACCCAGTGTCTAAAGAAGCAGGATATCGGTGATTGTGAGATGGAAGATCACGATTTAGATTTTAATTCCAGGTTTGAGAACTCGTATCACAATTGTGCTTTATTCTAGGAGTACCAGAGTCGGGAGGAGCGTCATGAGGACCTCAGTTTTAGAGTTCTTTTACTAGAATTTCCTAATACTCTTCAGGCTGAAGGTTTCGTTGATTTATTGCATGAGGTTGAGTGGATTTACTACTCCGATGAAAAAGAGTTGGAGGATAAACATTCTTATATAGGGTAGAACTCCATTCCAATCTACGATACCTATCCTGATGAAGTTAACCTAGTGGATGATGTAACTATTTTTATTGAAATATAAAAAATTTGAAAAAAGAAAATGGTAGTAAAATTTTGAAATTTGAAGATCATGAAACAACTTTTGAGACAATTAACTATATTGGTTTCTTGGAGTTGAGGATTTTTTTTCAAATTCACCTATGCAAAATATTATTTTTGGATTTGAGATGTGGGAAAAAAAACTTAATTTTGGAGTATAAGATGTTCAATATTATTTTATTTCGAGTTGATCAAATCAACTTTAGTTTTTCTATGGTTATCGAGAAAATACAACAAAAGAAAATAAACATTGGTCTAATTGGACATCCAAAAGATTGAGGCAATAAGGTTTAGAATTCGAGGGCGAATTCTCTCCAACCTGGTGAGAATGGTGTAGATCCAAATTGATATAAGATATCAATTATTTTCTACAAAATTATTTAGAATAATATTAGTTATTTTTTTCCAAATCATATATTTATGCTCATTCTTGTCTTGGTAGTAAATAATTTGGTTTCAAGTTTGGAAGTGATTCTGGATTTGATTTTGACCAAATATTTGGTAGGATTCTTATTTATTTATATATTAATTTCTTATACAATAATTTAGATTTTTCTATTTTAAGAAAAATCTTCATATAATTTCAAATTTTGCAACTATTTAAGTCCGTCTTGTGGGTTTCATAAAATAATTTTGAATTTTATTATTAATTAATATTATTAAGAGTTTTTCTATATTTTGGGCGATTTTCTTGTCTTCTTCTTATGAATTATCTGTTGAAACTAGCATGCAGAATAATCGCTATTCTTTCCGACATCAATAATCATAGTGGCCCAGTTAAAAAACAAAATGGTGAAGAAGTAGAAAATATGAGAATAAATTTCAGCAACTATATAAGATGCGAAGATTTTCTTGGTTTGGATTGGAAAGTGATCTCACCTCATCTCAACTCATCTTATTTCATCATTACAATTTTTTCAAATTTTCATACAAAATATAATAAACAATTCAACTTTTTCAAATCCTAATTCAACTTTTTTCAAATCCCAAAACAATAATAACAATATTTTATTTAACTTTTATCTTTCATTTAAAACCATCTTATCTCTGAATCCAAACAAACTTTTTAAGTCTAACTATATCCTAAAGTATTATTTATATCCTAAAGTATTATTATACCGCTTCTCTCTTCTACGCTAGCCGGTAAATACCTCAAGCTTTCTAATTTTGTATCGTGTATTGACCAAATTAAAGGCTCAAACTCTCTATTCTTGTCATGCTTCAATGACTAATACAACACCCTTAATTTATAGATAGATAATTAATTTGGCATGCATTTAGATCTTTTTCACAATCTTGCACATCATGACTTCAATTAATGACTAGAGAATAAAAAGTTCCCCGAGTTTAGTTAATAGGCTAGAGAACACAAATTTCTACAAGACTAGAACACAAATTCCACAAGCCTAAGCAATACTTGCTTCTTCTATTGTAAGAATTCATTTAATGCTAAACTCTCTTCGTCTTGTTAAAAAAATAGACAAGTTAATCAACAACATTCGCATAGCTAGCCAACTTGAGAGAATCTAGCTAGCTTGATGATCATGATCATTGTAACACTAGGGCCCAACCAAGCCTGCTTTCTAAATTTTTATTGGGTTTGTTTTTATGAGAATGTCCAAGCCTGTAAGATCTCGTGCCAGACTTCTCTTCTTGCACGGCTCCATCATGTCGGTTTCCACTGCATGCATTTTTTTCCTACTACTTTCATGGCAACAGCTTGTATAATGGATTGATACTCGATAAGCAGTTGGGCATCAGTTTTTTTTTTCAAACTAAGGTTGCCTTCATCGTGTCCTTTTCCTCCGCATGCACATCTTCCATTAAGGTACACGATGTCACCATATATATATGCACATTACTGGGACTCATGCATGCAGTTTTTAATCATCCTTAGCCCTAGACTGTGTTTCCGCTCGTCCTTCTCACCACAAAAGGCCAAACGAACTTTACCCCAACACCACCTTAAGGTAGCCTCTGCCAAGCTCCATGCACGGCATCTAGCAACGCAGACCCACATCAACTTGGGAGAAACCAGCATGTTGAGGTCTCCCACGCACGACAGAAGCCACCAACACCACTACCCAGCTACTCGAACCAACACATGCCCAAGACCAAGTCCTTTGCGAAGACTATGTCACCCTAACCCAATACGCCACCACCTCGCATCTAATGGAAACCTAGCCGTTTGTCCCCTGTTTTAGCCTTTGAAAACATAGAACAATAGCCCAGTGCTCATTTCATTTGGAGCCACCACACGGCGCCAGCCTCCTCTAGGTTGTTACCACCAGCACAAAAAACTTCGACGAGCACTCCACATCGCTCCAAGTCCGTCGTGTCCCTCTCTTGCTCAACTGCTCATCTTGCCGGCACAACCACCGCATCTGCTTAGCTCCATCGCAACTCCTCATGGTGAGGATTAATAATTGTTCGGTGTTGATGAGGAAATCCTTCTGAAAGGCTTAGAGGGCCAAATAAGCAGGATTCCTATGCTAGACTTTGCATAAAAAGAAAAGTGAACTGAGGTTGATTTCGAAAATGTGTATGATATGTTTTGAAAAGAAAATGTGAAAAACAACCTTAGTTACGTATTTTTGTATTACTCATAAAAGAGGAAAATATTTTCTGACTTGACTGCTGTAGACATGAGCAACATTTTAATGTTTCTGATCGAAATGTGCAAAAGAGCGAATATGATATCTGAGAATTTTGTACATGTTATATGAAAATGTATTGGATCTATTTTGATCATATGAAAATGATATGAATATGTTCAACACATGGTTTGATATGATATACATATGAAAAATCTTTGGCATGACTTATCTATTTTCATTTTGATTCTGATTTTGGTTTTGATATGATGATACTAGTTCACGTAATATATTTGGTACTAACATGATATGATACGATATAAGTGCACTCACTTTGGAAGCAACGTGGTCTTTTATGTGTTATTTCATGTGTGCACACTTGAGGCTAGCTCCAAGAATGAATAAGGTGAAGTTTCAGAATATGTTATTGCCTGGTTTGGCCACCGGGGATAGCACAACCATATCACGGGGGTTAAACTTGATATATGATATGATACGATATGATATAACATGATATGAAATGATATAATAAGATGAAGATATTTTGTCATGTTATGCCAAAGTGTCTTTGAATATGAACAGTTTTTATGTATATGAATAGTTTATGAAATAGCGCTCTGATGTTTTGATAGCATGTTTTTGGGATATGTATTCTAAAAATAAAATGTTTTATTACTGCATATCGAATTATCTGCAAAGGCCAATATTTATACACTAGTATATGTGCTTTACTTACTGAGTTGTTGATAACTCACCCCTTATCGTTATAATATTTTCAGATGTTTTAGATGATTCAGCTGAGGATCAAGAGTAGAAAGCATGTATCAGGCCACGTGATTATTGAGGAATAAGTACAAAGAGGGTTCTTTGGTTATTGGAGCATTTTATTCAATAGTTCTGTTTTGCTTAGTCGATTGGGTATTTTAAAAGGTTGAGGTTTATTTTGAAATTTTGTGGTGTTCTAGAATATTCATATTGGAGTAGTTAATTTGAAATAGCAAGTTGCATGTGTCATTGAAAACTTTGGAGTCTATGACTATATGATTGAGACATTATTTTGAGTGACAAGTAGTAACTCTCCGACCCATCTAGAGCTGGGCGTTACAATCATGATCTAATTACGTGGAAAAGGGAGCAACGAAGAGCAGCTTTGATGTACAAATTACTACACAAGAAAGAGGAAGGGAGCGCCCAATAAATACCACAGCTGTTTAACATAGTATATGCACGTACAAATTCATGATAATACTAGCTAGGTACATCATGTTACTAAAGCTTTGTCAAATGCAAAGTGTTACTAGAACTTTATTTTCACAACTATTCTTAGCTTATTTCATCTCATCTAATCATTATAACTTTATCAAATGTCCTCACAAAATAAAATAAACAATTAAATTTTATAAATTTCAAAATAAAAATAATATTAAAAAAATATATTATGAAATATTTTATTTAATTTTTAACTTTTATCTTAACTCATCTTAATTTACGCACGAATGTAGAGCTCGGAAAAAAAAAAACTCATGCGAAAAGGTAAAATTTCTTGTAGTGAACAAATGAGGCCGCTTTGAATCTAGATGCAGATGGGTTGTCTACGATCTGTTCGGACTATTTGTGAGGTACAGCTGCAAGAACTTTAATAAGCGGCTTAACCTTTTCTATGCTCTTTATAATTCCCCAAAACATAAGCCTATATAGAACCACCATTCCCAGCAAAATAACTATATCAATCCACTTGGAGTAGCCCATCTCTACCTGCCAAATACTACGCAAGATTTCTTCACCAGTGATCGTTGGCGGTCCTCCTGCTTGGTTATTTGGGAATGTTAATCCTTCAAACTCATTCTTGTAGAATCCTTGGTTTGCATACTTGTGGAATGCAATGTAATACATTGGATATCTCCAAAAGGGCTTGGGAAGATCATTAGGCAGCCGGAAGAAACCTCCATTCAACATCATCACGCCCTGTATTCCGGCACCAGTAATGATTCCCATCAAAAAATCCGGCACTATACTCGCAACCATCATCATCAAGCTTTCCACCAACATCGTGCACACGAAGAGTAGCAATACGAAGTAGGCAAAGTGTTCAAAGCTCTTTTGAAGACCAACAAGGAAATAAGCCATTGCTCCTGGAACTATGGAGATGAGAAGCAAGTAAGGAATGGAAGAAAATGTGTTTCCCATCACAAAAGCCCCAACACTGTAGTGCCCGTTCAATCTTTCTCGCCCAAAGATCTGACATTTAGAAAGATTCAGGGTCGAAGTAAATCCAAATATTGCCACGTATATAACATAATTATGTTGAATATGAACAAGATATGATAACTCACCTTCATGTCCTCTACAAATGAAGGAAATCCACCGATTGCCATAAAAGTCAGAAAGGCCGCAACAAACATCAACATTGAACCTCTAGCCTATAAATTTCCAAGTAGTCATGTCTAGTGAGATGAGGATCATGTGCCGAACCATCATTTTCTAATAATGATGAATTAACTTCAAGGTTTCTGATTCATAACACATGCATGAGATATATAGCTAGGGCATTATTCCAGCTAGATAAATATTTTCATCAATTACCTGTATTGAGCCATAGTTGAAGCCAATGTCATGGAAGATAGTCCCGACACAAAAACACAATGCAATGTAGATTGCAAGGCGAAGCCAGTAATAGCCTAGATCACGATACATGTTCACAAACGATCTCCTTGTCAGAACTTGACACTGGGTAATGAAGCTTGCTTGGCTTCCCTTCTCCAGAGTTCCTCCTTTCTACAAAACAAAGAAGCTACCTCATCATCAAATCTTTCTATTCCATCTTCTTTTTCCTAATTTTCGTTGAGGAGGAAATTTTTGAACAGTTGGAGTCGTCATTAATAAATATGATCAAATTGTTTACCTGTTGGCATATTTTAGATACTAGCTGCTGAAGTTGATGGTAAGTCTCGGATGATTTGTATGAGTTGACGAGAATATTAATNAAGCCATTGCTCCTGGAACTATGGAGATGAGAAGCAAGTAAGGAATGGAAGAAAATGTGTTTCCCATCACAAAAGCCCCAACACTGTAGTGCCCGTTCAATCTTTCTCGCCCAAAGATCTGACATTTAGAAAGATTCAGGGTCGAAGTAAATCCAAATATTGCCACGTATATATCATAATTATGTTGAATATGAACAAGATATGATAACTCACCTTCATGTCCTCTACAAATGAAGGAAATCCACCGATTGCCATAAAAGTCAGAAAGGCCGCAACAAACATCAACATTGAACCTCTAGCCTATAAATTTCCAAGTAGTCATGTCTAGTGAGATGAGGATCATGTGCCGAACCATCATTTTCTAATAATGATGAATTAACTTCAAGGTTTCTGATTCATAACACATGCATGAGATATATAGCTAGGGCATTATTCCAGCTAGATAAATATTTTCATCAATTACCTGTATTGAGCCATAGTTGAAGCCAATGTCATGGAAGATAGTCCCGACACAAAAACACAATGCAATGTAGATTGCAAGGCGAAGCCAGTAATAGCCTAGATCACGATACATGTTCACAAACGATCTCCTTGTCAGAACTTGACACTGGGTAATGAAGCTTGCTTGGCTTCCCTTCTCCAGAGTTCCTCCTTTCTACAAAACAAAGAAGTTACCTCATCATCAAATCTTTCTATTCCATCTTCTTTTTCCTAATTTTCTTTGAGGAGGAAATTTTTGAACAGTTGGAGTCGTCATTAATAAATATGATCAAATTGTTTACCTGTTGGCATATTTTAGATACCAGCTGCTGAAGTTGATGGTAAGTCTCGGATGATTTGTATGAGTTGACGAGAATATTAATAGCTTCCTCGGTGCTTGTTGTGGTACAAGATCCTTGTTCGATGTCCTATATATATTTGTGATATGTATAACCAATGTTTCCTCCCTGACGATTAGTTTCAAGAAGGGGATGATAACGAGCTAGAAAATAATGCTTACCGAATCAAAGTCCTTGTTGATAGTCCTAAGGTAGTGATCAGATGGGTTTCTCAGAGTTGGGCATGGGAAGTCATTTGAAGCGAAAAACTGCATAAAAATTCAAGCATATGTACAATTCGTTAAATTATTCAGAAACTTTGTTAAGTGCTAAAGAGGTTCTATTTTTGCAGATGAATTCCATAAGATAAATATTGGCCATTTTGAGTTTACATATATTTTTTAAGAAAATATCGTACCTTTTCTGCCATTGAAGTGGGGCCAAAATAGACTGTCATTCCTGTAGAAAGGAGGCAGAGATTGCTGAAAAGCTCAAAAACTTCACTGCTGGGTTGATGGATTGATGCAACAACAGTCATTCCATCTTGACGAGCTATCTTGATGATGCGGCTCATGACATGAAATGATGCTGCGCTGTCAAGCCCACTTGTTGGCTCGTCAAGGAAAAGGAGCTTCGGGCGGGTCAAAATCTCAATGCAAATGCTAACCCTCCTCATTTGCCCCCCACTTAGACCTTTTACATTCGAGCCTCCAATTCTCGTGTCAATGGAGCCTTGCAATCCCATCTCCCTTATAGTCATCTCGGCCCTTTCCTTCTTCTCGGATCTCGACATTGAGTCCGGAAGTTGGAGCTGTGCAGAGTAGTACACAGCTTCCCGTACAGTTAGGGTTGTCATTAAGGTGTCTTCTTGGGTAACGTACGCCTAAGTCATGCAAAATAAGATAAACCCTGGTCACAAAATTAATTGAAGGCCTAAAATCGACGTTGATCTGCATTACAAATTTACACGCGACTTTTTCATGTCTCTATTCATACCGAAGTTCCAAAAGCAAGGGTTTCTCTGCGTCCGTTTATCAAGATCTCCCCAGTCTGCTGCGTATTTGAGCTTAGCCTCCCTGCAATAATTAAGTTGCTTCTCATCAGTACCTCCCATATCTCAATCAATGGAATTTAACCCGGTTTCCAAAACCGGTCCATGCATATTCTTCCCGTCTTCCATCGTATTCAGCAAACTATTGAGCATATATGTATAGATATAAAAATTTATATATAGATATCCTTAATAAGAAAGAGAGGGAGAGGATGCGTCAAAATTTTACCTGCCAAAGAGTCCAAAAGAGTTGATTTTCCAGAGCCAGAGGGACCCATGATAGCCAATACCTTTCCCGGTTCCGCGTAACCCGTCAGCCCTTGGACTATTTGCCGGCGCCCACTTTTGCCATTGGGCACCGTCACCCACAGATCCTTCCATGTCAAGAAAATATTTCCCTCCTTCTTTGCAACGTAATTCTGATCTTGCTCTGTCTCCGAAGACACAACTTCGGAACCAAACTTAAATGACGTTTCATGAACATCCAAACGCACTGAAGCACCTAAAGTACCGGGGCCAGCAATAATGCTAAATGGGAACTTTTCTTCCCCGTTTGGGCAACGGCCGCCATCTTCTTCTACAGAATCTATGCTCTGCATCTCTAAATCGCCAACATATTCTTTAGCAACTACGGAAGCTCTTGGGGGTGAGCTTGCTCGACTTGACTTTGGTGTCCTTCTTGGGACATCATTCGAAGAAGAGTAATCCATGATATTTTTTGTTGCTGCTGGAGAAGTGAATTTCACAGAGAGAGAGGGAGAGAGAGGCGGCCGTTGAAGAATGGAGTAAAATTTATCTGAATTCGTGTAGTGGCTTCCGCTTCCAATTGTACTTGAATTTAAAGAAGAACAAGCTAGTCATGGTGAAAAGATCTAAAAGACAATGACGTAACAATGATGGATAGAAAAACAAAATTTGAATGAATTAACTTAATTAATTAATTAGCTAGGTAATCAACCTACGAGGGCAGCCGCCGAAGTTGGCCGAGCTTCCGACGATTCTATCGACTTTTATATATGATGGGCATTTGTATGACTAATTTCATGTAAAATTGCAGTTAACTTCGTGATGTTGTTGTTCATGACATATTCCAGCAGTATGAACAAGAGCATGTATATATGTGGTCTAAATTGGGTGGAAATAAAATATATAAACTTGTTTCGTGCGTTGGTATACATTGATAAAATATATGAGACTGCATGAAACTCAGGTCTCCCCACGTGTTCCATCTATGAGTACCACACTTTTCAACATGATCGAGGAGCTAGATTAATTGTACCAAGTAATATTCTACCACATAAATCGCCATATAGGTAACTTCTTACATCAATCTAAGACAAGAAGTCCGCGAATGACTAATATTTCAAGGTTAGAATTAGTATGGCAAATTGGCAATCTATATAAGATCTATAATCTTATCAAGTCATGCTTTTCTGTAATTAATTATAACACAGCCGGCCGACCAGAAAATTTTGGGATTTAGAGCATTTACGTACATTGGTGTAGCTAAAGTTTTAGTCAAATTTTGAATAAAATGCCATCTTTTGCCTTTGGACCATCCATCCAAAATTTTAAGGGCATTGCACTTTTTATACTAATAAAATATTATTATTTTTTAATTTCTCTAACTTTTTATCTACTTCTATTTTCTCTAAATCTTGCCTTTAATCATGTGTTGGCAATGAGTGAATCAAAGCTAGCTATACCATATACACTAGAAAGATTACAAGAGAATAATTAATAATTGTAGATTAAGTAGCGCGGCCTGCTAGAAAGATTAATTTACCAAATACACGATGTATTTCATTTTAAAACAAACCACGCAGGCTTTCATTAATTAATTAGCATAGTTTCAACAATTAATTACAACATAACCTGCTTGACATGATAATCCAAAATCCATTACAAAATCAGTAGATCGATCGAGCGACTAGGTTTTCATTACAAACCACAAGTACTTTAGAAATATACTTCTCAAAATATAAACCAGGGTGCTGGAAAAAATATTAACTCATCTTAAAAGTTTTGTCCATGCTTGGAGCAAGTGGCTGAACAAGTCTTCAAAACATTACAGTCTTGTTTTGGACACTGAGATGATGTAATCATACTCAAATTTAGTTATTCCTCTAGTCTAGTTAGGCCCAGGACTAAATCCTTCTAGGAAGCATCTAACGAAGGCTGAACAAGTCTTCAAAACATTATAGTCTTGTTTTGGACACTAAGATGAAGTAATCATACTCAAATTTGGTTATTCCTCTAGTCTAGTTAGGACCAGGACTAAATCCTTCTAGGAAGCATCTAACTAAGACTTACTTGGTTACCGACCTATGAGTCTTGGTTATTCAACAAATATTTTCTTTTGAAGTATTTGCGTTTCTTTGCCATAATAGTGGCTACCTATTATACTTATAATAGCCACAATATTATAATGTTCCAGGTTTTCCTGCAGAAATACTATGTTAATTGTATTGATCTGTCCAGATATAAATTGGATTAGAGTTCTTACGGCGTTATTCATTGAAAATCTGTCCAGTTCACAATACCATGTGAGTTTGGTCCGCTGTACCTAATGTTGTTATATATGATTAAAAACTTGAATGTGTTTATGAAGTTATTATTCCTACCAGTGTTGGTAGTTCATAGACCTTTATCTGAGGTCTTCTATATGTCGCACTAATAGAAGACTCATTTCGTGTCTAGATGGACAAAAGTTGGATGCAACTGAATGATAGACTGTTGTCGACACAATATGCAGAAGGGGTTCAACAGTTTATCACTCAAGCATGAAACCACGCAGTTGGAACTAACTGCACTCGTTGTCCATGTCGTTCATGCTATAATAATATCTTCCTCCCTATAGAAGAGGTGGAAACACACTTGTTCATAAATGGGATTAATCTAAATTACCACCGTTGGATATTTCATGGGGAGGAAAAAATCTTGGATGTCAGTGATGAGGACCAGACTGGGCCACATAGTGATGAAGATGACTATATTGATGACATGAACAGATGCTAGGTGACATTAGGGAAGGCACGTTCATGAATACACAATCAGATAACACCGGACCTAGTGCCTAGCCACCTATGACTGAGGCAAACACTTCCTTCTCCTTCGACAAGCTATTGGATGATGCCCTGCAGCCACTTTACCAGGGGTGTAAATAGTTTTCGAAACTCTCATTTATTGTGAAGCTGTTGCACATTAAAACTATCCAGGGTTGGTCAATAAAGTCATTTGACTTTCTCTTAAAGTTGTTAAGGTCTGCATCTCCCAATGCTCTTTTGCCGAGATCATATGAAGAGTCACGGTCACTTCAACGGGGGGTTGGGTTTCAATTACCACAAAATCCATGCTTGTCCTAATAATTGCATACTATTTTGGAAGGACTTAGCCGATAAGGATGAGTGTCCAAAATGCAAGGCCCCTAGGTGGTTGGTCGATGCACATAGGAATCGTCTAATCCCTCAAAAGGTGTTGCGTCATTTCCCTTTGATGCCAAGGTTGCAACGTCTCTATATGTCTACTAAGATATTCGCTGATATGAGATGGCATAAAGAGCAACGAGCTACTGATAGTAATGTCATGAGACATCTTGCTGAGTCAGTTGTGTGGAACATATTCGACAAAGATCATAGTTGGTTTGCTGAAAATGCTTGCAATGTCAGGCTTGGTTTAGCAAGTGATGGCTTCAATCTTTTCAACAACCTTACAAAACCTTATAGCATATGGCCCGTTATCCTCGTGCCATATAACTTGCCTCCGTGGTTATGCATGAAAGAGCAATTCTTCATCACGTTGCTCATTATTCCTGGGCCAAGATCGCTGGGAAATGATATTGATATATACTTGTAGCCATTGGTTGATGAGTTTAATGAGCTTTGCAAGAATGGCGTGCATACATATGATGCCTACAAGGAAACCGTCACTTGCATGCGGCTTTAATCTGGACAATAAATGACTTCCCTGCATATGGAAACCTGTCTGGATGGTCAACTAAAGAAAAATTGGCATGTCTCGCTTGCAATGCTGGTATGGATTCCAGGTGGTTGAAATTTGGCCGAAAGCATAGCTACATGGGACATTGTCGATTTTTACCAACAAACCACGTGTGGCGGAAAAAAAGCTACTTTTGATGGTAGTGAGGATCACCGCATGCCTCCAAGTATATTGTCAGGTCCAGATATTGCAAGTCAACTCACTCTTCTTGGGGATGTGGAATTTGGCAAATGCTTTAAGAAGAGGAAACGCACTGCTCAAGAGTTGAACTGGACTGAGCGAAGCATATTCTTCAGCTTACCATATTGGTCACCACTTCAGTTTCGACATAATCTAGACGTTTTGCATATTGAAAAGAACATATGCGACATCATACTTGGCACACTAATGAACATTCGTGAAAAAAGTAAAGATAATATAAACTCTCACCGTGACTTGGCTAGTTTGGGTATCAGAAGGAGTTGCATTTGACCCATCAAGGTGATCGGTGTTCAATGCCACATGCATGTTTTACTCTATATGGGCATGAGAGAAAAGCTTTTTGTGAGTGGTTGGCCGAGGTTAAATTTCTAGATGGGTTTGCGGCAAATATTTCACGCTGTGTTGATGTTGGTGATTGCAAGATCTCTGGGTTGAAAAGCCATGACTGCCATGTTTTCTTCCAAAGACTACTCCCTATTGTAGTGGGAGGGTGTTTATGAAACGATATTGCTTTACCTCTCACAGAACTTAGCAATTTTTTCAAAGAGATTTCCCGACGAACATTAAGTGTTGATTGCCTTGCCCAACTTGAATAAGAAATTGTCCTCATTCTATGCAAGTTGGAGATGATATTTCCTCCTTCATTCTTCGATGTGATGGTCCACTTAGCCATCCATTTTCCCTGTGAAGCATTGCTTGTAGGTCCAGTTCAATATAGATGGATGTATCCATTTGAGAGGTACTTGGGAAAATTTAAGCCGTATGTAAAAAATAAGGCCCGTCCAGAAGGATCAATAGCGGAAGCCTACATTCACGTTGAATGTTTGACATTTTGTTCGCTGTATCTCGAAGATGTTGAGACGAGATTCAACTGAGCTGACCGCAACGTTGATTCTGGGGTAGAGGAAAGGAGAGATGGTTTTACTATTTTCAACCAGAAAGCTCGTCCACTTGGCATGGCATCATCTGTGCAACTAGATCCGTTGGTCTTCAATGTAGCTCGTTGGTACGTGCTTAATAACTACCTCGAGATTGGTGTCTACATAGAGTAAGTAGAAGTCATTTGTACTTTCAAGTAAATTAAATCTGACATGCACGTTCTACATAACTTAGTACGTGATTAGCAAAAATGCACATATTTCCCTGGTTATTACATCCAAAAATACAACTAACAAACTTACGATCTGGTTTAGTGAGCACTATCGGATTTGTAAGGAAAATAACCCAACACATGTCGATAGAGCACATGAACTAGAGTTCCTTGCTTGGTTAAAGAATCGGGTATGTTACCCCACTAACTGATTGTGTGTCTACTTGCAAACTGTATCATGTCACACAACGTAGCATTAACGAAGACTTCTACTTTTTCCTTATGTTTGATTGACAGGTTCAAAATCTACGTCAAGATAACCCTGGGCAAGTCCCTGATGATCTGTATGCTTTAGCGTGTGGCCCTAATTACACTGTTGCAACTTACTCTGCTTGCATAGTCAATGGGAAAAGATTCCACACAAAACATCGGGAACAACGTTGCTGAGTTCAAAATTCTGGTGTGTTAGTAATTGGTGACGATCAATCAAACAATTTGGACTTTTATGGTGTTTTGCAAGATGTTGTTGAACTACATTACATGGGATGGCGTCGAGTCTACTTGTTCAATTGTAAATGGTTTGACGTTGGCGATCGAAGACGGGGTGTCCGAGTGGATAAACATTTGATTAGTGTCAATGTCCCCAGTACGTGGTACAAAGATGAACCATTTGTCTTGGCATGTCAAGCTAAACAATGTTTTTATGTTAAAGATAGAAGGGCACAAGGTAGTTGGCTTGTTGTACAAAAGTTCACGAGTAGAAATGTATATGACATCCCAGAAGTGCATTTAAACGAGGACCATGATACGTCATCAATTGAGAATGAGGCGTATCAAGATGATGAATCTGAAAATGTGCATGTAACTGTTGATACTGATGAGATTGGTGTGGCAAGTCCACTACATAGGCCTGATATAGAACCAATTCAGGTTGATGCATCAACAATGATATACTCGTCCAGTCAGCCTCAACTTGGAGGGGATTTTATTGACGATGCAGAAGTTAAGTCCAATTCAGACAGTGATGTTGGTGATCATTATTGTTTTGATCTAGATGATCTATCTACAGAGGAAGATAATTTCTCGGACTGACTAATAGAAGTCATTTCCCCATTTGTTGAGCACCATATAAGGTTAATTTTTGTAGACTTAGCCTTGCACTGGTAAATTTGAGAATTTAATGTGCATCCCATCTTTATTGACTAACACCTTACCTGCTTTGCATATGTAGGTGGTTGGTGATATCAACTTGAGTCAAAGTAGAATGTTTGACAATAGTGAGCGCTACCGAACACTTGTTCAGGGAATTAGAGAACAATTTGGTTGAATACTTCTTAAATATACAATCTGATTGTGTAATATATATGATGGTTAACGAACTAGATGTCTGATACTCATGAATTCTTGCTTACTTGAAATTTATGGGTTACATTTGCTGCCAATCTTACTTGGCAGGTTCTTTGCATCTGCGACAGTGGAAAAATGTTAACTAGAGTATAATAAGAAAGTGGGGATTTACCACCATGAGCTAGCAGTTGCACTACTTTGATCAATGGGCCAGAATCAATATCCTTTCACATGAAATTAAATATTACATGCCTTCTGCATTGGTAGCTAATTAACTACCCATGATAAAATAATAGTAGTCACTTCCCTGCATAGAAGTATACTCTAAGATGTCTAGAAGTCTTGATATAAAGTAAAGAATATATATATGGACAAACATATATATAGAAATTTTAACCTTGGATATGTTCCATGTATATATGGTCCCTGCTGTCAGGTTATTGGGCTTCGAGGGTATGATATGTATAAAGGAAATCAAAGGCACTACTTGCCTAGCAATGTATGCCTTACACTACAGCTTGTTCTTGATACATTTAACAATTGTCTAGCTTTTCTCACAATAGTCAATATAAGTTCAATATATAACTGAGCACATGAATGAGTAGGAAATATGTAGGTCATAAAGGCACTAAATATGATGTTGGCGTTCAAATATTAATCGAGTGTGCATAGTGTTGGATTGAGAATGTGAAAGGCTAAAAATGCATTTAACAGGTGGAATTTGTCAACTGCAAATGCTGGACAAAAATGATTTGAGTTATTGTATTAATCTACAAATTCATTTACTGCTATCCAACTTAAATGAGTAAGCATCCAACAATATCTATATCCAGAAAAATATAAAACATGTTGCCAAGAGGGGTAAGTTGAGCATGAAAAATGGGCAATTCAGTTCCAGGGGATGACTGCCATGTGTAGGGAATTACAAATAAAAAGAATTGGGCCAACCAGCGAATCAATAGATTAACTGAGTACAAATATTCTGTTGGCATGTTTTTTACATATTAGGTAGTATTAGTATATGTGGTTCACAAGTATACACTGTATTTGGGAGAATTAGGCCATTTTGTCTAATTAAACTGGGTTGAATTTAACTATCCATTCGGCAAGTGATTGGATGTTCGCTTAAGTTTATTTGGGCGGGAGAGGATGGCGCCATTGGGAAATATGACACGAAATATTTGTATGTATTCAGCTGAAAATGGGCAATTTAGTCCTAAAATATTTAATGTGACAAGCTGGGATGGGATGCAGAGGTTTGGTGAGGCTAAACACCATTTAGTCTATATTTCTCTTTCTAGAAGAGAGGAAGAGTTGAGTTACTTTGCAACCCTCTGCCTTGGAGCCATCCACTTCTGGCATTCCTGATATTCGAACTATACACTTCATCATTTTCTCACCTAAGACTGTTATTTTTCTGTACCCTCTTGCTCTCAGATAGTGAAGTTGGTGCTTCTCTCCTGAGATTTGTTGCTTGTTGCAGTGAAGAGGCCCAGTCCAGGTATTAGTATTACTTTTTTAAACAAGAGGAATAAACTACCAGAAGGTATCCTTCTTTCCTACCTCTCCTGAACAAGTCTATAAAGGCACCATCTTTGCTGTTAAACAAGCTTGCATGTTTAACCTTAAATGACATAAGGTAGCAACTGAACTATATTTCGAATATAGTTCATATGCTTCTCTCATATAATCTAGATGGGTTTGGGGGTTCAGACAGATATGGTTTAAATGAGTTATAGAAAAATGTTGCTACTGATGTGGTACAGTTTGACACAAGTCTACTTGTTTACAACCTACTGTGGCACACAAACGTTCATGTACATGCCCTACATTTATGAACTAACCCCCTTAACAGAGGATAAGAATGTTCTAATTTCCATGCCATGTAAATGTGACACTGTTAAATCTGCTACAAAGGAAAAAAAAGTGAGACCAGAAATGTTGTGTCTAGATGGTCAAAATTTTATACTGTATATGTTCACAGCTAAGATTTATGTATGGCTTTTATGATTTGACCACAGTGTATTTGTATATTTTTGTTTAGGGTTTCAACAATGGAAATATGTAGGTCAAATATTTCTATATGTTAGTTTGAATGTGTATACACTATATTTGTGTATCTCTACTTAGGGTTTCAGCAATGTAATACCTGAAACAAATATTGAATGTATGTGCGTCTGAATGTGTATACACTTTATTTGTGTGATGTTGTTTAGGGTTTCAGCAATGTAATACCTATAACAAATATATTTTGATGCTAGCTTGAATGTGTATATATTGTATTTGTGTATTTCTGCTTATGGTTTTAGCAGTGTAATACCTATAACAAATATTTCTGTAAGTGCGTTTGACAGTTTCTACACATGGTTTGTATTCTGTTTGTTAATAGCTAGTGGACGAGTAACTTTGTCATCAAATATCAATAATTGTATTAATTCTGAACAGATTAGTCAATCATGGTTTATCGAACATGTTATACTTTTATTTCTTAGATAAATATGTGAGAACAATGTAAGATAGGAAAAGGCCTGATCTACATCTATGGCACCAACTGGCTGAGGGAAAGGGTTCAGACGAGGTGGAGGGTTTAGGCCATGGGCTCAACCTTATGCCTATATTAGACGACCTCATCGTCCTCTAATTTCATCATGCACCCCAAACGACGATGCTGGTGAGGGTAGCTCTGACGACTCAATGCAGCCCCCAAGCATTGTTAATGAGACAGAATTTGCAAATCCACCCTTGGTTGGCAACACAAGTGGAGACAGTAACTAGGCTATACATGGTATCATTCTAAATTATATCACTCAAATAATGTTTAGAGTTACTTGTAAAGTTGTTAAAACCATCAAAATCGAAGCATACTATTAGTTCAATATAAGTGTAAGTTATGCAATGTGTACAAGTGTTACTAAGTGTGAATGCAACTAATTTTTTTTTAATCTCTACACTAATAGCAGAAAATGTTCCCGAGCCGATACCAGCAAACAATGCACCGCTAAGACGTGGACGTGGCCTCGCAAAGTGCGCTGAGTTTGATAAGTTGCATAAGCATGGGAAAATCCCATTGAAAATCAATCCTGGTCAAACTGCACCATGCTGTGAAAATGCAACGATGTTCACGACCCGTGTCACTTGGATATTGAAGCATCATGGGGACATGAGTCACGCACGATGGACTGATGTACCCACTACTAAGAAGGATGAATTGATAGACCGTGTAAGGGTAAGCTCAAAAGTCTACTTGCATATGATATGCTTTAGTTTGTAACTTTGACAATGTTTTTACAACTAATAACATGGTATGTTTAGAGTGACTTCATACTGGATTGGGAATTAGACAATCATCGCGCCACAGTGTGGAAGCAATTGTGTAAGCGATTCAATGCTTACCACCATGAGCTGCATAGGAAATATTTGTCCTACGGAACCCATGATGAAGCATTGGTTGGTGGGAGTGGGTTGGTCGTACCCCTTGTTTGGGTGAAGTTATGTAATAGATGGGGAAGCGAGGCATTCAAGGTATAAGTTTTTGGTTATTCATATACATTTAATAGCATGGTTGTGATAGTTTGTAAATGTTGTTTTCAATTACTGACATGATATGAAGCTATTAATTTCTATTATGGTGTATGAATAGAAATTGTCACAGCAAAACAAAGAGAATCGTGATAAGCTAAAAACCAATCACACTGTAGGGAGGAAGTCATTTGTCAGAATATTAGAAGAGAAGGTCTGCATGTGTTTTAGTAAAAATTAACCAAACACTAGTATTATTATGTGTTTTCAGGAATATAGACTATTTAGTTTGCAATTGATAGTAGTTTTATCTTTATAATTCCAACAATTATGAAGTTCTAATATCTAATGATATATTTGACAGCGTCCAACTACCACAAACCTGGTGGACTTCTATAAGGAAGTCCGTTGGTCAAAGAAGAATGACAAATTCATGACGTCGACTGCTGAAGATCTTTATATGAGAATAATAATAAAACCTGCAAATCTTTACTTGTAAACAAGGACAACAGTTTCTGCCCAATTGAATATTTCTCTCTATATTTGTTAAATAGGAAGTTTTTGTTGAATTATAGGCAATTAGAATATTTTGTGCAGACGCAAATGGTTGGCAAGCTGGGTGTAATTGAGGCCGACCAACATACTGACGATGCAGCAGCTTCTGTATTTAGGGAGGTCCTAGGACATAGATCAGGGTATGCCAGGGGTCTCGGGGAGATGGTAATACTGGAGTCTACGAATAAAAAGGAGCGTGAACGAGAGAAACGGTATGCTGAAGAAGTGGAAAAGCACAAAAAAGATGTTGAGTATTACAAGACTCAATTTGAGGGATTAAAGGGGGATTTTAGAGTTCTTATGGAGAGGCAAGCTTCATCTAACAGGAGAATGTCTAGTATAATGTCAATAATGTAGCCATAGGATGAGTCTCTTAGAGAGGCTCAGGGATACTAAAAAATGGGTGTGTTAAGGAACTAAATATTTTGTGGGGGTTTTTTGAATTATAGGCTGGCAGGGTGTTTTTGGTCTTAGTCTGTATTTTGGGGGATGAAACAGGAGGATCAAGATGTTTACAATAGTGCATTAAGTAGTTATACTATATAGTATGTGGTTGCGTGTGGTTGTCATTTGTAAAATACATCGTGTTTGGAGTTGAGGTCTGAAAATTCCATGATCACAGTAAACATTAGTAACATATATTGCAAAATCGAGACTGAGGTCAGAGTACATGCCTTGTAAGTAATGATTATAATGAACTCTTATAATTTCTTTGATTATAAAAATCTGCACCAAATATTATTTCCAAAGGTCATTGTGTCCATGTTTGGTATCTTTATTATAGGTTGAAGCAGCCAAATAGTGTTGATGTGGAAGGGCTCCAGAATAGGCATATACTAGACACAAGAAAATGCACTTGGTATGGCCATTTAACATGCTATTTTCCTGCATCCAATCTTGTAAGTATAAAATTCATTGGATGTTTGCTTATTTTTGCAATGAAATATACTGCATTATAATTAGCCTCTTCTATTTGTACTAACAATTGCAAGGTTATATTGGGAGAAGCTAGTATGGATTTAAGTTGGGAGATTTGGTCTTTGAATATTATGTATGTGCCTAATTAATTGATGAAGCCCATATGTACGTTGAGATAAGGTTTAATTAGTTGGCTCAAGAATATTATGGGTTGCAGTTGCTGATAGTTCTGAAGGTTTTAACCAGATGTGTATGTCGAATGGGTTTCCCTCTTGCTCTCTAGTAGATGACTATTTTGCAGTGTGTTAGTTTGGCATTTGTTTTTGCATTTAAGTTATAAGTAAGTTGCAGTATATTAAGGCATTCATGGTAGCTGTAATTTTCAATAGGAATGGCATATAAAGGATTCAAAAGGGGCCATAATAGTTTGGAAGCTAATGTTTTAGGTTTATTGCACTAACTCATGAACACACTTCCTACTAGGTGGATGATTATTATAGGTGCCTAAGTGTACATTGGTTGATGCATGTTTTGGTTGATGCATGGCTGGACCAAAATGTATGTGTGAGGATGTCTTCTAGTACTGGATGAAGGTTCAGGGATAGTGAACCTGGATGCATGTTAGAGCTGACTCTGTTTGATCACACTTGGAAGTTTTTTGTTGGAATACAATTCAACATGAATTGTTTTGTGGTATTGCTGATAAACTGTGAAGCTTGATACTGCTGTGCGTGGGCAAAATCATTTGATCTTGTCTCACCTAGCCCTGCCAAGCCATGTCTCGTTGCTGCCTATAAGTGTTATTGCACCATTTTGGATTCAGTTGTAAATGTTAAAGTTGTATTACATTTAGAATTTGCTAAGACTTGGCACTTGAAGTTTGTAAATCTAATATTTTGAATGTAATAGTTTAAAATTCTTGATCAATTCCTGGAAAACTAATCAAGGATTTTTAACAGTTTATGAATGAATGTTCATATGGTTTCATATGAAATTTCAATTATCTTGGGTTTGTTTGGGAATGAAGAATGTCATTTAGGATATTTTAAAACTGTTGACCATTATCAACATTTCATCAATAATATAGGAATGTTTATATTCATGATATATAGTAGACAATATTGCATAAATCCTTAGTAATTTTGTTATGGAGATGAATATATATATAAGGTTTCTTAATGAACAATTATGGTCAGATCCATTAGAACATACATGATTCCAAAGTAATGTATGTTTTTATGAACCAAAAAATGCGTATGATTAGCACAGACAACAAGTTAGAAGTCAAATTTTTATTCCACACAATTTTGGAAATTGGTTGCAAAAAGGAAGCCAATACATGTTGCCTGATGATGTTCTGGGCGATCTAACTTGTGACAAAAATTTCCTTTAGCAGTGCATATTTATACTATTGCGTTGAATATAAAATGTTGGGAATTATTCAATCACAAGAGGAGCTCTTTTGCCTGCCTGATCACAACCTATAAATCCTAGCGCTGAAACATTATTTGCAAGGAGGAAATAAAGCCGCATAAGAGTATTTGCAAGGTGGAAATAAAAGACGCATAAGAGTATTTGCAAGGAGGAAATACTGATGCATAAGAGTATTTGCATCAGTTTGTGTGGCCTGGTGGAGACTTTTTTGCAACAGTAGATTTCCTTATTTGTGTCGACATCTACCTCAATGGAAAAAAAGTATTTTCAATGTTTTGGACAAATCGCTTGGAAAAAGAGCTTCCATCCATTGTTTGGCAACCATTTTGCAGCGATCAGAAAAATGACGGAAAAAACCATTTCCAACGATTTAATTGCTTATTGCGTCAATTATCAAGCACTGAAAATGACGACTTTCCTTGTAGTGTGCATAGCTAGGTACATTATGTTACTAGAGCTTTGCCAAATGCAAAAGTGTTACTAGAACTTTATTTTCACCACTATTCTCAGCTTATTCTATCTCATCTAATCATTACAACTTTATCAAATGTCCTCACAAAATAAAATAAACAATTAAATTTTATAAATTTTAAAATAAAAATAATATTAAAAAAATATATTATGAAATATTTTATTTAATTTTTAACTTTTAACTTAACTCATCTCAAATTGCTGCACGAATGTAGAGCTTGGAAAAAAAAATCATGGGAAAAGGCAAAATTTCTTGTAGTGAACAAATGAGGCCGCTTTGAATCTAGATGCAGATGGGTTGTCTACGATCTATTTTGACTATTTGTGAGGTAAAGCTGCAAGAACTTTAATAAGCGGCTTAACCTTTTCTATGCTCTTTATAATTCCCCAAAACATAAGCCTATATAGAACCACCATTCCCAGCAAAATAACTATATCAATCCACTTGGAGTAGCCCATCTCTGCCTGCCAAATACTATGCAAGATTTCTTCACTAGTGATCGTAGGCGGTCCTCCTGCTTGGTTACTTGGGAATGGTAATCCTTCAAACTCATTCTTGTAGAATCCTTGGTTTGCACACTTGTGGAATGCAATGTAATACATTGGATATCTCTAGAAAGGCTTGGGAAGATCATCAGGCAGCCAGAAGAAACCTCCATTCAACATCATCACGCCCTGTATTCCAGCACCAGTAATTATTCCCATAAAAAAATCCGGCACTATACTCGCAACCATCATCATCAAGCTTTCCACCAACATCGTGCACACGAAGAGTAGCAATACGAAGTAGGCAAAGTGTTCGAAGCTCTTTTGAAGACCAACAAGGAAATAAACCATTGCTCGTGGAACTATGGAGATGAGAAACAAGTAAGGAATGGAAGAAAATGTGTTTCCCATCACAAAAGCCCCAACACCGTAGTGCCCATTCAATCTTTCTCGCCCAAAGATCTGACATTTAGAAAGATTCAGGGTCGAAGTAAATCCAAATACTGCTACGTATATAACATAATTATGTTGTATATGAAAAAGATATGATAACTCACCTTCATGTCCTCTACAAATGAAGGAAATCCACCAATTGCATAAAAGTCAGAAAGGCCGAAACAAACATCAACATTGAACCTCTAGCCTATAAATTTTCAAGTAGTCATGTCTAGTGAGATGAGGATCATGTGCTGAACCATCATTTTCTAATAATCATGAATTAACTTCAAGGTTTTTGATTCATAACACACATGCATGAGATATATAGCTAGGGCATTATTCCTACTAGATATATATATATTTTCATCAATTACCTGTATCGAGCCATAGTTGAAGCCAATGTCATGGAAGATAGTCTCGACACAAAAATACAATGCAATGTAGATTGCAAGGCGAAGCGAGTAATAGCCTAGATCACGATACATGTTCACAAATGATCTCCTTGTTAGAACTTGACACTGGGTAATGAAGCTTGCTTGGCTTCCCTTCTCCAGAGTTCCTCCTTTCTACAAAACAAAGAAGTTACCTCATCATCAAATCTTTCTATTCCATCTTCTTTTTCCTAATTTTCTTTGAGGAGGAAATTTTTGAATAGTTGGAGTCGTCATTAATAAATATGATCAAATTGTTTACCTGTTGGCATATTTTAGATACCAGCTGCTGAAGTTGATGGTAAGTCTCGGATGATTTGTATGAGCTGACGAGAATATTAATAACTTCCTCGGTGCTTGTTGTGGTACAAGATCCTTGTTCGATGTCCTATATATATTTGTGATATGTATAACCAATGTTTCCTCCCTGACGATTAGTTTCAAAAGGGGATAAAACGAGCTAGAAAATAATGCTTACCGAATCAAAGTCCTTATTGATAGTCATAAGGTAGTGATCAGATGGGTTTCTTAGAGTTGGGCATGGGAAGTCATTTGAAGCGAAAAACTGCATAAAAATTCAAGCATATGTACGATTCGTTAAATTATTCAGAAACTTTGTTCAGTGCTAAAGAGGTTCTATTTCTGCAGATGAATTCCATAAGATAAATATTGGCCATTTTGAGTTTACATATATTTTTTAAGGAAATATCGTACCTTTTCTGCCATTGAAGCGGGGCCAAAATAGACTGTCATTCCTGTAGAAAGGAGGCAGAGATTGCTGAAAAGCTCAAAAACTTCACTGCTGGGTTGATGGATTGATGCAACAACAGTCCTTCAATCTTGACGAGCTATCTTGACGATGCGGCTCATGACATGAAATGATGCTGCGCTGTCAAGCCCACTTGTTGGCTCGTCAAGGAAAAGGAGCTTCGGGGGGGTCAAAATCTCAATGCAAATGCTAACCCTCCTCATTTGCCCCCCACTTCTACCTTTTACATTCGAGCCTCCAATTCTCGTTTCAATGGAGCCTTGCAATCCCATTTCTCTTATCGTCATCTCGGCCCTTTCATTCTTCTCGGATCTCGACATTGAGTCCGTGATCGATGCAAAACTACAAGTGCACAGTTTTGTAGTTTTATAGTAAAGTGATGAGAAGAGTATCGTCCTCAGGGATTGGTATCTTACTTTTGAAAAATACCAAAATTATACTAATCTTGATTTTATCTAGAGAAATAACTAAGATTTTTGATGTTGCAATTTAAACTAAAATGAATTTCAAGAAAAATACGCAAAAGAAATAAAACTGATGTTCGAAGATCAAATTAATGGGAAAGAAAACTTCTAGGAAATCGATTTCACCTAACTCCTCACTATGCTTTTCTCATCCAACTAATTTAATTTAATTCTTTTTGTTTATTAGCAAATCTTTAATTCATCCAAAAGCCTCTTTCAATAGTCAATTGAAAATTATTCTTGTTCATCGATTTACACAAGAATATGCAAATTAATAAAGCAAGAAAACAATAAGACCAATGATTTAAATACTACATAGGTTCATACAAGTCTTTCGATCTCTATATTTACTTATGCTGAGATATTCACAATCTATCCTATAATTCCCTTTTTCGATAGCAAATCACAAGATTAAAACATCATCTAGTCAATAGCCAGTTAATTAGAAGCAATAAACTCAGAATAAATCAAATAAACAGAGAGAGAATTGCCTTAAATTAGCATAGACAATCAAGCATAGTTCGGAACTAGGTTACATCGTTTTCCTAGAATAAATAAAATTTAGTTCATGCTAAAAATGGAATTCAACATAAACGAATTCACCATAATTGTTCTGAGAATATTGGAAGGAAAATAATCACTGAAAAATACTCATTGCAGTCACAACTCGTCTTCAAAAGCTCCAGGAAATGATTCACTGCTTCTCTCCAGTCTGTGCCCGTGTATGATTCCAGCGTACGTACAATGCGTGGAACTCTCTCTCCAAAACTGATGACTTGAATTCTTCTAGTTGTGTTTTTCTATCCCAAAAACGTGTTCTCCAGTCAAAAGTACGGCCATATGATGAAAAATCACTTTTATATACCCTGACGGCGGAAAAACCCTAGATCTGTAAAATAGATGTTCGCTCGAGCGGGGTGTTGAGCGAGCATCGAGCGTTCAACTCTGCCTGACTTCCTGAGCGGCTTGTGAGGCACTGAGCTTCAACTCTGCTGACTTCGCTCGAGCGTCCAATGTCTCCGCTCGAGCGATCTCGTTTCCCGCAATCCCGCTCGAGCTCACTGTCGAGTGGGCATCGAGCGTTTGAATCTACCTGAATTCACTCGAGCGCCCAAATTCCTCCGCTCGAGCGATGTGGTAAAACTGCAATGTGAATTTCTGCAAGTCATCAGTCCGGAAGTTGGAGTTGTGTAGAGTAGTACACAGCTTCCCGTACAGTTAGTGTTGTCATTAAGGTGTCATCTTGGGTAATGTGTGCCTAAGTCATGCAAAATAAGATAAACCCTGGTCACAAAATTAATTAAGAATAAATCTACTCAGCCCCCGGTTCTCTAATCGCATGCAACACTCTTGACGTGGCCAACCCGGTTCGTTGCCACATCACGGTTGAGTCATTCATCTCGAGTTGCTACTTCATTCTCTCTCTTCTCCCTCGGACCTATTCTCCCTCAGACTCGATGCCAACCTTCATTCTCCCCCTCAGACCTCTCAACTCTCCCTCTTCTTCCTCTCGAACCTCTCACTCGAAGCTTTTGATATGACTATAAACCTTAGACCCAACTCTCTGATGCCTTCTTTCTCACCCCGACGCCCTTACCCACTTCAATCCCGAACCCTAGAAAAATAAACGTGGAATTCAATGCCGCTGAAAATTATGTACGAGGTTCTTGGATGGTCACAGATAGAGAGAGAAATGGCTTCGTGGAATTCGATTCTAAAGTGATGTACCAGGTTCTGGGATGGACCGCTTGCCTATCATGGACTACGGCTGCCTATCCTCAAGTCATCTCCAATTTCCGTCGGAAGAGGTAGTAGTAGTACTGTAAAAAATATATAACATGAACTATTATCCCCTCCTTTTTTTTTTCCTCGATCGGCACGGATATCATTTCCATGGTTTTTCAATCTGGTTGTTGCTTTCTTTTTTTCTTTTTTTTTGGTGGGTGTGAACCTAGTGTTGTGGGGGTTGAGCTTCGATTTCGTGGTGCTAAATTTGACGAAGCACTCCTCGTATCTCATATACAACGCATCCCTCTACTTTAGCTCCACTATTCAGAAGCAATACTATGAAAAATACAGCTACAATGAAGTTCCTGTGCTTTCTTCTTGTAGTGTTTAAAAAGCAGAAAAGAGAGTGGAAGTAGAATAACGGTGAAAACAGAAGAGAAATATGTTTTCGATTTCAAATCCCCTTGTGTCTTGAAATAGTCCCAATTTGAACACTGTTTGGAGGTTGTTTTCCGTAATTTATTTTTTGATTCTTTGATCTTTGTTCTTGCCCATCACGCGTTTGACCGAAAGACTAAACCAAACAGCCTATTATGGATGTTAAATTTTGTGTTTGTGAGAATAGTAATGGATGTGTTAAATTGCTAAATCCTCTATGTTTGGATCATGAGCATCAGATTACAATGACTTGCACTTGTAGGAACTCCTCACTAGTAAATTGTTGGATTGGTGATTTTTCCAGGTCATAAGTAGGATGTTTCTAAGAACTTGTGCGTTGAATTTAATTAGGAAAAGGTGTTGGGTGGTCCTTTTATCTTTATTTTTTTGGGGGGAGGGGGTATTTAGTGGAAGATGGATACCTACCTTGTAGATCAATAATATTTGGATGTTATTGAGATGTGGTTTTGTAGATTGGAAAGTTTTGTCTATTCTTTAGATGTATTTTACACACACAAAATTGACTTCATGATCAAATTTTTGGATCCCTCATGTTCTTAAAATTTGTTATTTAGCTTTTTGTTTCCTCTTAAATGTATTTTCTTGGTTTATCTATAACAGATTACTGACTTACCGCCTGGAAGAATACCAGTTGAAACATTTAGTATTAAGGAAATGATGATGGCTTTGAGAAGGTCTACAAGGTAATTGTATTTCTTGTTGTAAACAACCTGCTATTCTCTGTAATATCATTTCTCTGACCTGTAGTAGTTTTTTTGTTTAAGTGTGATTGTTTATTTTGAAACATGAGAAAGCCATCAATGCAAACAAGAAGGTATTTTGTATTGGACTTAAATTGTAGTTGTTGAGGGAATAATAGTAAAATACTTCATATATATGTTTTTGTGTTTATTTTTTTCAAGTATTTCGATATATACATGTCTTAGATTTTAAAGGTTTATTATTTTGGAATGAAGGTCAGTTTTTAATGGATTCTAATTGAATGTGTGCAGTAGTGTTATGCTTCTGTTAATTACTTTTGCTTTTACAGATGATGCTGGATGAGTTAGAAGTAAGGGGCAAAGTGTATCTTGTGTATCCAGTGATTGAACAGTCTAAACAACTGCCCCAACTTCATGCTGCTTCTGCAGATCTTGAAGTTACAACTACGGGTTGTTAAATGGAAAAATAAGGAGTGACCAGAAGGAAGAAGCATTGAGCGTGACCCAAACTTGAGATTTTATGGTTTGCAAAAGATCTGTTGTTTTGTATCCCTTCCTGTTTATGAACTCCAAACAGATTTTATCACTCTGTTTAATCTAATTCTGGTGCATGTTGTAATTAGATGGATTATACATTTATGTTAATAAAATGATAAAGTCCTCATGTGATAAAACCCACAAGTTAAATTCTGAATGCGTTGGTTTTTTAAAATTTTCAGTTCAAACATCTTTACACGCATACAATTTCAGCCCCGCGTGACAATATCAATTAGTTGTATATCAATTATTTGTTTGGGGCTATGCATGCGAGTTGGCTGTATAGAAACAGACCACCTTTAAGAAAATATTACCCCCTTTACACATCAAGAAAATATTAACCCCTTTACATATCGTATTACACTTCTTGAATGTATTACACTTGAAGAAAAATATTACACATCCATTCTATTAGCTGGTTTATCTCCCATTTACAAACCCAATGCTGAAATTACATTAAAAAACAAACATAAGTCACAGGAACACCAAGTCAGCTGATTTCACAAACACATATACACATAAAGCATGCTCAATCTTCCTTTCGGTATGCTGAAAGCACCAATCTTCAGCACACCAATATCTAATTTGGTAGAAGTATACACATAATGCATGCCCANACAAGTCTAAATTCTGAATGCGTTGGTTTTTTTAAATTTTCAATCCAAACCTCTTTTACACACATACAATTTCAACCCCGCGTAACAATATCAATTAGTTGTATATCAATTATTTGTTTGGGGCTATGCATGCGAGTTGGCTGTATATAAACAGACCACTTTTAAGAAAATATTACCCCCTTTACACATCAAGAAAATATTAACCCCTTTACATATCGTATTACACTTCTTGAATGTATTATACTTGAAGAAAAATATTACACATCCATTCTGTTATCTGGTTTATCTCCCATTTACAAACCCAATGCTGAAATTACATTAAAAAACAAACATAAGTCACAGGAACACCAAGTCAGCTGATTTCACAAACACATATACACATAAAGCGTGCTCAATCTTCCTTTCTGTATGCTGAAAGCACCAATCTTCAGCACGCCAATATCTAATTTGGTAGAAGCATACGCATAATGCATGCCCATTATGTGGTTTATACCTGTACCAACAATTCAAACTTCAAATAACTAAACATAACACTAACTAACAGCTTGAAAAAATCAAATAAAATGTTGGTATTTATAACTGTACAAACAAATTAAAAATAAAATGCTAACTGAACATAAGTCTAACTAACTAATAGCTATGTAAATGCATGTTGCTTTAATACTTGAACCATTTAATACATAAAACTAACTAACCATTTCTTTGAGAACAACAATTAATATCAACAACCAAACCAACTCATACATGCAGGAGTATACAATTAATGTCGCATTCAACAAAAGGCTCAAATTAGATCTCAATCACAGTGTATAAAAAAATGAATGAAAACAAAATCAGCAACTAGTCCAACTGATGATTTAGAAATTAACTAGTATATCATTTAGCTCATTTGGAGTTGAAGACTTCACTTCAACTACACTCTTCTTAAACAGTCCAAAGATAAATATTCAAAGATGATTAGCTTTATTCCAAAGTAGGTCTAGTCCTGTTTTGATAACTTTTCATCATGACGATCTGGATTCATTACATCTGAACTTAGTTACCAGAAACATTGTTTTTTTATTTTTATTTTTTTTCCCATGGCATGGATCCCTCACATCTGAACTTGTCCAAAATTTGCCTATTGCCCATCAAATAGTCTAAAGAATTTTCATGCAGATTTTACAATTCAGAAGTCACCCACATTCTAAAGTTTTTGATACATCTTAAATTTAGTTACTAGAAACATTGTTAGATCAATTGCAAAGTATACTATAAATAAGAAGAAAAAGTCCTTTTCATTCCAAAAGACAAACCTATAATTTAGAGTTTGCATATTGATGTAGTAGCAAGCTCGAGAAACCAAACCCCACAAGACAGAAATAATAGAGACTTCCTTTTGTGCCTAAGCAAAGGCTAATATAGTGGCATCCAGCATATCATTTACCACGGTCCCTTCTCTCTTTTCCTTGTTGGGGGGGGGGCTGCTTCTGCTAATTAAATTGACAAAAATAAAATTAAATAGGCCAAGTTTGAAGGAATTTTAAGTTTGTAGCCATTATTAAGGTTTTGAAGCAACACTGAGGCTACCAAAACCCCCACAAACTCACAGATCAACCAATGCCATGATTTCTGGACTGGCACAACAATGCTATGTCTAGTTGTAGTCTTTAACGTTATAGGCAAATATATAATGAACACAAATCACATATCAACAAAAAACCCCACAAAAATTGCGGAAAATCTGCAAGCTTTTCGGTTATTTATGCAAACTCACAGATCAACCAAAAATCCCACAAAACACACTTTAGTACCACACAAAACACAGATCAAATAGATCCACTAAATACATAAACACTCAATATACAAGAAATGGAGAGACCTCATTTCAAATAGAAAAAAAATAAAAATAATTTCTTTCATTTCTTACCCTCATCGGCAGAGCACCAGGCGAGAGATGGTGGGTATCGGCAGCAAGATCAACCAGTTGGGCAGAAAGAGATGATGAGTTGGGCGGTGAAGGAAGAAAATGCCGAAGAGAAAATTGGGGGGAGAACAACGCGGGGGGGGGGGGGGGGTTGATTTCAAAAATGGGTCCTGGGCTAATGAAATGAAACACGTGGTTATATATGTAAAAAAAAAAAAAAAAGCCACGTAGGCTGGAGTGCGGAGGATGAGTGAACAGTGGGTGGTTGTGTAGTATAAATCATTAATTAAAGGCCTAAAATTGACGTCGATCTGCATTACAAATTTACACGCGACTTTTTCATGTCTTTATTCATACTGAAGTTCCAAAAGCAAGGGTTTCTCTGCGTCCGTTTATCAAGATCTCCCCAGTCTGCTGCGTATTTGAGCTTAACCTCCCTGCAATAATTAAGTTGCTTCTCATCAGTACCTCCCATATCTCAATCAATGGAATTTAACCCGGTTTCCAAAACCGGTCCATGCATATTCTTCCCGTCTTCCATCGTATTCAGCAAACTATTGAGCATATATGTATATATATAAATTATATATAGATATCCTTAATTAGAAAGAGAGTCCTCTGAATGATATTGGTCCCCTCTCTCGGTTAGAAAGGTGGGGTTTTTCTCTCTTGTTCTTCAGAACATAGAGGTTGCTTCTTTTGAACTTTGTTTGGAGAGTTGGTTCAGTATTGTAGTGGTTACCGTCACCAGCTTTACAGTATGGCAGAAGAATTGTCAAACCTCTATGAAGGGTTAAAGCTCAAGGAGGAAGAGAAACAGGAAGAACTGGTCCCGAAAGAGGAAATCCAGTTATCCATCGTGAAAAGTAAAAAATGTCTGGCTGTTCTAGTGGTAGCAGAGAAAGAGGTCAATAGAGGTGCTTTTCGTTCCACAATGAGCAAAGCATGGAAAGTAGAAGGTCAGGTGCAGTTCAAGGACTTAGGCTTTAACAGAAGCCTCGTTGAGTTTCGAAATCCTATAGAGAAAGACAGGGTCCTAGCAGGAAGACCCTGGTCTTTCGATAGGTCCTTAGTGTGTTTATTCAACTGTGAAGGTTGTTTGGCACCCAAGGACATCGTCTTTAAGTATGAACCGTTCTGGTTACAGCTTCATGAACTACCTTTTGCTGGTATGAACAAAACCATGGGGGAGAGGTTGGGATCAGCCGTAGGTATTGTTCAAGCAGTGGATGTAGATGCAAGTGGAATGGCATGGGGAAGCTTTCTCAGGGTCCGAGTCTTACTAGATATCTCCAAACCACTTATGCGTGGCAGATTCATGAATATGGGAGGTCAAAGGTACTGGATCCCCTTCAAGTACGAGAGGTTACCAACTTTCTGTTTCCAGTGTGGGACAATCAAACATGTTGGCCCTTCCTGTCCAAACTCTCCATTGGGAGGTAAACGACGAGAAGAATGGAAACCATAGTATGGACCGTGGCTCAGAGCAAACTCCCAATTGAGAAGTGTTTATTCTTTTGGCAAGAAGGGAAGTGAATCTGAAAGTTCAGGGAGTTGGCGCCAAAATAAGTCAGGGGACAGTAGAGCTGACTTGGATGGGACAGGACCTATCACACAGGGCAAAGATGGAGAACCTTTCGAGCAAGCAGAAATGGGGAGCTCTAACAACTGCCAACTAACTAGACTCTTACCCGAGATAGATAGCAAGTACAAACAGTGTGGTCAATATGACAATTCTATCCAAACTAGTAGTGCTAACTTAGGCTCCCCTCTGATGGTTGAAGAGCAGTAAAAAAAACCAACTTTATCAAGCCAAGGCCTTGCTGAACAAGGCTTAAGTACGTCTCAAACAAACTACTCTAATGCAAGTCCCATCAGGGACACCCCACAGGTTAGTTCTCCTTCCCAAATTCTCCCATTAAACTAGTCTCTCCTAATTACCCAAAAGGCCCAACGTGGAAGAGAAGGGCAAGAGACATGGGACATAAGGGAGTACTTGGCCCGCCTGGATCACAGGAGATTAATGACACTATGATGGGTGAATCCTAGGGATTTAAGCAAAAGAAAAGGCCAGGGTGGGAGTTGCATGAGCCTATCATGACCAGAAAGAGGGCAAAACAAGCTAAAATGGCAAAGGCTGGAATACAGCCCTGCCAGTCCCCATGATTTGTTTAGCTTGGAACTGCCGAGGGCTTGGGAACCCTCGGACAGTTCGTGAACTTCACCTCATGGTGAAAGAGAAGAGCCCAGATGTAATTTTCCTAAGTGAAACCAAATGTGGGAGAGGCAAGATTGAAAATATTAGAGATAAACTAAATTTTGAATGTAGCTTCTCGGTTGACAGTCTTGGTAGGAATGGTGGGTTGGCTTTGTTATGGAAGAAGGGAATGGAAGCCGAGATAGACTCCTACTCACATCATCATATATCCCTATTGATCCAACCTAATAACTTGGTATACAGAAGGATCTTTACAGGCTTTTATGGCCAACCTGTTACAGCAAGAAGAAATGAGAGTTGGGATCTCTTGAGACTAATTCACTCCAGAATCCAATCTCCTTGGTTATGCATGGGAGATTTTAATGAAATCATTTACCAAGATGAGCAGTTTGGTTCTAATATACGCCCTTTCAAACAAATGGAAGACTTCAGAGTGGCTTTAATGGAATGTGGCCTAGATGACATTGGTTACATAGGCTCAAAATTTACCTGGTGCAATAGAAGGGAGGGGGCTGAACTTACAAAGTCTAGACTAGATAGGGACCTGATAAATGAGGGCTGGTCAAATATTTTTACTATCAACCAAGCCTATGTTTTGCTTGGTCAGTGCTCTGATCATAACCCACTACTAATCAAGTGTATAGACCCTGAAAAGATAGAAGCTTCCAAACAGAGAATTGTTAGATATGAAGTGGCCTGGGGAAAAAGAGAGGGATGCATGGAGCTTATCCAAGAAACATGGAATCGAAGGAACTATACTGGTTCCAAGATTAAATGTACTCGAGAAGGTTTGGAAGCATGTAAAGAAAAACTCAAGGTTTGGAGTAAACAGGTTTTCAGAAATCAGAAGAGAATGCTAGATCAGAAAAGAGAAAATCTTAGAAGACTCCAAGACTCTAACACAGGCCAAAACAATGGTCAGATAAGGACAATACAAAAGGAAATCGATGAGTGTTTAGAAGAAGAGGAACTAAAGTGGAGGCAAAGAGCCAAACAAAGATGGCTTAGGGAAGGAGATAGAAACACCAAATACTTTCATAAGTGTGCTACTCAGAGGAAACAAGTGAATACCATTAAGCTGATCGCAAGTGAGGAAGGTGTTTCAAAAACTAGTCAAGAAGGAATAGCCAAAGTTTTTCAACATTACTACCAAGATCTCTTTTCCACTTCTCATTCAAGAAATATTGATGAAGCATTACAGTCTGTCCAACCTCTTGTAAATGATGAGATGAACTCCTCTCTCACTATGGCCTTCTCTGAAGTAGAAGTGGTAGCAGCAATTAAGGGCATGAATCCTCTTGGATCACTTGGACCTGATGGCTTCCCAGGGGTCTTCTATCAACAACACTGGTGCTCAATTGGAAAGATAGTAACTGAAGCTGTCTTGGAAGTTCTTAACTCTAGACAAGGACTTAGTGATCTCAATCATACCTTCATCTCTCTTATACCCAAGAAAAAGTGCCCTTAGTCAGTGGTTGATTTCAGACCTATCAGCTTATGCAATGTCCTGTATAAAATCATCTCTAAAGTGATAGCTAACAGGCTCAAAATCATCTTACCCAACCTGATCTCAACTTCCCAAAATGCCTTTGTCCCGGGGAGGTTAATTTCTGATAATGTAGTGGTTGCTTATGAGCTCTTACACTCTATGCAGACTATACTCAAAGGGAAACACAATGGCTTTATGGCCTTAAAACTTGACATGAGTAAGGCTTATGATCGAGTGGAATGGGAGTTCTTATATAAAATTATGATCAGAATGGGCTTTGCTGCTAGTTGGGTAGAATTGGTGATGCAATGTGTAACCATTGTTAGCTATTCTCTTTTGATCAATGGCCGCCCTCAGAAACCCTTCTATCCTTCCAGAGGAATCAGGCAGGGAGATCCACTCTCTCCTTATCTTTTTATTATATGCTCAAAGTTTTTGAGTCATAGTCTGAATAGTGCTGAGAGGCAGGGTCTTTTTTCTGGTTTTCCAGCAGCTCGAGGAGGTATGAAGGTGAATCACCTACTATTTGCTGATGATAGTTTAGTCTTCTGCAGAGCCAAACCAATAGAATGGAATAGACTACGACAAATCCTCAGAAACTATGAACAAGTTACTGGACAAAGACTCAACATTGATAAAACTTCCATCTTTTTCCACCAAGAAAGAGGTACAACAATCAATACTGCAGCTAGCAGGGATTAGAGCTCATGGTCCCTTTGACAAATACTTGGGACTCACATCATATGTTGGAAGAAAAAGAATTAGAGTTTTCAGCTCTATATTGGACAGAATCAAATCTAAGATGGCAAATTGGAAAACCAAGGCTTTATCCTATGTAGGAAAAGAAATACTGATGAAATCTGTCCTGCAATCGATCCCCACGTATAGTATGGGCATTTTTCAACTGCATAAGTCTATACTGAGGAGTCTTAACAAGCGGATGCAATCCTTTTGGTGGGGCCAGGCAGAAAAAAAATCTAAAATTCACTGGCTGAGCTAGCAGTCTTTAAGCAAACCCAAAGAGAAAGGGGGCTTGGGTTTTAGAGATTTTGAGTTCTTTAATTTAGCTTTGTTGACAAAACAAGGATGGAGGATCATCCAAAACCCAGCTTCTCTTGCTGCACAGGTGTTAAAGGCCGAGTATTTCTCGGGTTCTGATTTCCTTTCAGCCACATGGAAAGTTAATGGTTCATATGTATGGAAAAGCTTCCTATCAGCAAGACCTATTCTGATGGAAGGTTTGGTTTGGAAAGTTGGGAATGGAAAACATATCAAGGTTTGGCAGGACAAATGGCTCCCATGTCCCACTACTTATAGAGTGCAATCACCTGTAAACACTCTCAACTCAGAGGCTACTGTTTTAGAACTCATCAATCCTGAAACCATGCAATGGGACTTGAATCTCATCAATACCATCTTTATAGAAGCTGAGGCCAATGTAATCAGTAGGATGCCAGTCAGTCCGTGTAGGAGCCATGATGTGCTGACATGGAGATGTTAAAGAAATGGGAAATTCTCAGTTAGAAGTGCCTATCACTTACAAGGCACAATGATGGAAGATAGGAAGGGGCAAGCTTCAACTCAGAACCATTTATCGAGCTGTTGGAAGCAAATATGGGGAATGAAAGTACCACAAGAAACCAAGTCTTTTATATGTAGAGCAGCCAAGGAATCACTAACCACGAATCTGAATTTATATAAGAGAAAGGTGGGAGAGTCCCCCCTCTGCCCAATCTGCTCAAATTTCCCTGAAACAATTACTCATGCTATTTGGACCTACTCAGCTGCACAAGACATTTGGTCAATGAGCTCAAGAAGAATTCAAAAGTGCAATATTCAGAGTGTTTCTTTTGTAGAAGTTTTGAAGCCCCTTTTAATTCAGTTAACTCCTATAGAGCTCAGAGAAGTAGCAGTTACTGCAAGGGCAAGATGGTACAGAAGGAATGATTGGGTTTTTAAACAGGTTTTCCACACACCTCAACAGATATCCAAGCTGATCCAGCAAGATTTGGTAGCTATGGGCCAGTGGCTCGATAATGGGGGCAAATCTTCTAAGGTTCAGGTGGAACACAAGACTAAATGGACTAANACTCTCAACTCAGAGGCTACTGTTTTAGAACTCATCAATCCTGAAACCATGCAATGGGACTTGAATCTCATCAATACCATCTTTATAGAAGCTGAGGCCAGTGTAATCAGTAGGATGCCAGTCAGTCCGTGTAGGAGCCATGATGTGCTGACATGGAGATGTTAAGGAAATGGGAAATTCTCAGTTAGAAGTGCCTATCACTTACAAGGCACAATGATGGAAGATAGGAAGGGGCAAGCTTCAACTCAGAACCATTTATCGAGCTGTTGGAAGCAAATATGGGGAATGAAAGTACCACAAGCAACCAAGTCTTTTATATGTAGAGCAGCCAAGGAATCACTAACCACGAATCTGAATTTATATAAGAGAAAGGTGGGAGAGTCCCCCCTCTGCCCAATCTGCTCAAATTTCCCTGAAACAATTACTCATGCTATTTGGACCTACTCAGCTGCACAAGACATTTGGTCAATGAGCTCAAGAAGAATTCAAAAGTGCAATATTCAGAGTGTTTCTTTTGTAGAAGTTTTGAAGCCCCTTTTAATTCAGTTAACTCCTATAGAGCTCAGAGAAGTAGCAGTTACTGCAAGGGCAATATGGTACAGAAGGAATGATTGGGTTTTTAAACAGGTTTTCCACACACCTCAACAGATATCCAAGCTGATCCAGCAAGATTTGGTAGCTATGGGCCAGTGGCTCGATAATGGGGGCAAATCTTCTAAGGTTCAGGTGGAACACAAGACTAAACGGACTAAACCCCCACTAGATTTCTTCAAAGCCAACTGGGATGCAGCTGTGGACATAGAAAATTCCAAGATAGGAGTTGGGATTATCATTAGAGACTCAAATGGTCTTATAATAGCTTCCTTGTGCTCTTCCATTCTCTTAAGCCTTGATCCTTTGCTTGGTGAAGCAGTAGCAGCCCTCAGAGCAGTTTCTTTGTGTCTAGAACTGGGCCTACAACATATCATACTAGAAGGAGACTCCAGTGTAATGATTCAGGCAGTCCAGAGCAAAGAGGAAAACTGGAATCCTGCTGGTTTGGTGGTCAGAGATATTAAACTCCTCTTATCACAAGTTCAGTCTTGGTCTATCCAGCACATACGAAGGACAACCAATGTAATAGCACAAGCACTAGCGAAATTTGCTTTAAAATGTTCTGGGGAATATGTTTTTATGGAGGATTATCCTCCTTGTATTCAACATCTATTTTAATGAAAAGTATCTTTCCTTTCAAAAAAAAAAGAGGGAGAGGATGCATCAAAATTTTACCTGCCAAAGAGTCCAAAAGAGTTGATTTTCCAGAGCCAGAGGGACCCATGATAGCCAATACCTTTCCCGGTTCCGCGTAACCCCTCAGCCCTTGGACTATTTGCCGGCGCCCACTTTTGCCATTGGGCACCGTCACCCACAGATTCTTCCATGTCAATAAAATATTTCAATTCCCTCCTTCTTTGCAACGTAATTCTGATCTTGCTCTGTCCCCGAAGAAAACTTCGGAACCAAACTTCAATGACGTTTCATGAACATCCAAACGCACTGGAGCACCTAAAGTACCGGGGCCAGCAACGCTAAATGGGAACGTTTCTTCCACGTTTGGGCAACGGCCGCCATCTTCTTCTACAGAATCTATGCTCTGCATCTCTAAATCGCCAACATATTCTTTAGCAACTACGGAAGCTCTTGGGGGTCAGCTTGCTCGACTTGACTTTGGTGTCCTTCTTGGGACATCATTCGAAGAAGAGTAATCCATGATATTTTTTGTTGCTGCTGGAGAAGTGAATTTCAGAGAGAGAGAGAGGCGGCCGTTGAAGAATGGAGTAAAATTTATCTGAATTCGTGTAGTGGCTTCCGCTTCCAATTGTACTTGAATTTAAAGAAGAACAAGCTAGTCATGGTGAAAAGATCTAAAAGACACTGACGTAACAATGATGAATAGAAAAACAAAATTTGAATGAATTAACCTAATTAATTAATTAGCTAGGTAATCAACCTACGAGGACAACCGCCGAAGTTGGCCGAGCTTCTGACGATTCTATCGACTTTTAAATATGATGGGCATTTGTATGACTAATTACATGTAAAATTGCAGTTAACTTCGTGATGTTGTTGTTCATGACCTATTCCAACAGTATGAACAAGAGCATGTATATATGTGTTGTCTAAATTGGGTGGAAATAAAATATATAAACTTGTTTCGTGTGTTGGTATACATTGATAAAATATATGAGACTTCATGAAACTCAGGTCTCCCCACGTGTTCCATTTATTAGTACCACACTTCTCAACATGATCGAGGAGCTAGATTAATTGTACCCAGTAATATTCTACCACATAAATCGCCATATAGGTAACTTCTTACATCAATCTAAGACAAAGTCCGCGAATGGCTAATATTTCAAGGTTAGAATTAGTATGGCAAATTGGCAATCTATATAAGATCTATAATCTTATCAAGTCATGCTTTTCTGTAATTAATTATAACACAGCCGGCCGACCAGAAAATGTTGGGATTTAGAGCATTTACGTACATTGGTGTAGCTAAAGTTTTAGTCAAATTTTGAATAAAATGCCATCTTTTGCCTTTGGACCATCCATCCAAAATTTTAAGGGGCATTGCACTTTTTATACTAATAAAATATTATTACTTTTTAATTTCTCTAACTTTTTATCTACTTCTATTTTCTCTAAATCTTGCCTTTAATCATGAGTTGGCAATCAGTGAATCAAAGCTATACCATATACACTAGAAAGATTACAAGAGAATAATTAATAATTGAAGATTAAGTAGCGCGGCCTGCTAGATAGATTAATTCAATATACCAAATACACGATGTATTTTATTTTAAAACAAACCACGCCGGCTTTCATTAATTAATTAGCATAGTTTCAACAATTAATTACGACATAACATGATGCTTGACATGATAATCCAAAATCCATTACAAAATCAGTAGAGCGACTAGACTTTCATTACAAACCACAAGTACTTTAGAAATATTAGAGGCTAGCTGCTAACTACTTTCAACCAGATCACTTTCATTACAAAACCGCAAGTTTGGAAATAGATGCTGACTTACATTACAAACTGATCACTAGAGCGGCCAGAGTTTTATTCCAAAATCCATTACAAATGCTACAGACTTTCATTAATGAAATTTATCAAAATCGATTCCAAAATCACTAGAGCTACCAGCAAGTCCATTATAATCGATGTTGCCCCAATAACTCATAGATATTGATGCCTCATTATATTTGTAAGTCCATTACAATAGAGCAACCAAAAGTCAAAATAAGCCATAGTTAAACAACATTACAATTGGAGGCCAAACAAGTGCAATCAAAATAAACTACAAGCAAGCAAACAATTATATACGAGATAGATACGGGCCTATTCCTTTACTCCTCAATGACTTCCATTTACAAATTATGGAAATACTCTTGCTACATAGGATTTATGGAATCATTATCCAATTTCATAATTTTCATATTAATGTCTCTCTTATAATATGTATTAAGTCAGATCTATCTTTGTCTGCCTTGATTACTGCTTGTCTTCTCTCCGTCATCCTCCTATATATCATCGTTCATGTGGCTTAAGACCTCATTCAACTCACTACATTGTGATTCCTCACCTTTTCATTTTTTCTCTCTTTATTTTTTAGCCTCTTGTCTGGAGGTATCTCAGCATCGATAGACATATTTTCCTCAATATATAATGTCTTCCCCTAATTGTATCGAGTTTAGAATGATACCTGAATGTGACATATTTTATTTTCTTCATATGACTTCATGTGCATTGTTGAAGTTTGTTTTTTGCACCTCTTAGTACAAGATTTTTGCCTTTTCAATATAAAAAATAGTTGAAGGTTAAGTAAGACTGCAAATAGTAATTGTATATACCTCAAACAATACTAACTAATATCATAATTAAATCATGAGAAAAGCTTGGGGCTGGATGGGTATAAAAAGGATTTTCACACCAGCCAATGATAATGTGCCATGTAGGCACTCTAGAAAAACCTTAAAGGAAACCACATACACTCGATCCCCTCTCTGTTTCCTCCAAATCTCTCCCCCTCCCCATCTCTCTGTTACCTTTGATTCTCCCAACCCTCTTTCTCTCCATCTCCTTCCTGATCTTACACCACGAACAAAAGGAACACCGAGGACAAACAAAAGGAATGCTGTCCCTGCTCCCACGACGACTCACGTCCTCTCTGAATTGAATATAATTCTTTCCTGATTGGGAAAACCTATCCTTCAACTGTTAGTTTGTTAGCATTTATCAAGACTTGTGAATGCTATGTAGCTAGAATAGAAACATGCTTGAATAATGGAAGACCTGTCGTGTACAATCTCATATGTTTGACTCTTCAAACTTTATCATTCTCTGAGAGAAAGTTGTACAAAAAACCATTGAAAATGAGAAAGTTGTGGTACGAGACTCTTGAACTTGCAATTTGTAGATCAGAAATTGGAAAATCATTTTTGTGAAAACATTACTAGACTCCAGATCAATACCAAGTCAAGGTGAAGCAGATTTTTTAAAGACCAAAAATTGTCATTCTGGAATGTGTGTTTACCACACATTGGTTACTTAAAATCCTCCCTTGCTTGAATCTCACAATGTTAGGGTTTTATTCTCTGGCTAATCGCTTCGAGACATTAGAGTTAAATGCCCTAGATTGAAGTATTGTGTGGCTTTTGCGATTGTTGGAATCTTAGTGCTCTTTGGGTTCACCTTTGCCTATTAGATTAAGGCATTTAACTTCCAAAAGAGATAGATGATATCTTCTTCTCCTTCTTTCTTTTTCTTGTATTTTTTTAAAACTCAATACAGAGAAAATCATGTTGTTGCAAGTCTCATCGTTGGTATTCCCATCCGAAACATCTACCACAAATGATTCGATCACTAATGTCCCTGGCCTCCCATCAATTATCTCTGGGCCATGCTGGCTATTATGAATAAAGTCTTTTACTTATAAAAAAATAGTTTGAGGGTTGTATATTCAGTTTGTAAGTGGTGTAGAAAATATCAAATATCAAATATGAAATTGATAGATTTATTTCATACTTTGAACACTTGGGTAATTCTTCAAGTGTCTTGATAGATTTATTTCAGTTTGTAAGTTAAGAACTTGAACATTTCTGTCTTATATTTGAACTTCACCGTTCTCTATGCAAGAAGATCTACTCACCAGGTCTCAAGATATCAGGTTGTGTGAATGATGAGTACATCAAGAGATCGTGTTGAGATTTTGGACAATTATAATTCTAGTGCAGATGAAGTTGAGATAATTGAAGAGGATGGTGAGGTTGAACTTGATAGGAACATACCTGAGGAAGGCCATACAATGTCATCTTCATATGTGGAGTCGTATGTGGGGCTAGAGTTTGACGACGTAGAGGATGCACTTAGTTGCTGTAAAGCTTTCTCTAGACGAATTGGTTTTAGTATTCAAACAAATCATACTTGATTGTCAGGTATAGACAAATAATTAATTGGTATAGAGTATGTGTGTTTGAGAGAAAGGTTCTGTCGGTATAATCTTAAACTTAAAGAGAGAGCAAGACTCGAGGCTCCGAAAACAAAGTGTGGGTGTAAGGCGATGATGACAATAAAGAAGAATAGAGGCAAATAGGTTGTGTCCAAGTTTGTACAATAACATAATCATGAGTTGTTGACACCATGGAGTACAAGTTTGGTTTGTGGGCATAGAAGGGTGACACCAGCTCAAAAAATTTAATAGAGTAGGGGATTTTAACACAGAAAATAATGTTCGTTTTGAATAAGGAGCACGGTGGTGATTATAATATTGGTTGCATTCCTAAGGATATTCATAATTATTTGGGCAATGGAAGGAAGCAACTTCTTGAAGAGGGAGATGTACAAAAGTTATATGAGTACTTTTTTGAAAGCGAACATGATAATCTAGGCTTTGTATACTCGATCTAAGTTGATGCAGATGGGTCGATGGGAAATTGCTTTTGGGTAGATGGTAGATCACGAGCTGCATATCAATATTTTGGAGATGTTGTTACATTTGACGCTATGTACCTAACAAATCGATACAAGATGCCCTTTATTCCATTCATTGGAGTTAACCATCATCATCAATCTGTGATGTTTGGATGTGCGTTATTGATAAATGAGACAATCGAGTCTTATACATGGTTATTGAAAAATTGGCTATTAGCGATGCTTGGTCTTTTTCCCTCTACAATAATAACTGATTATGACAAGTCAATGGATAAGGCCATCGTGGAGGTATTGCCCAATATAACTCACAAATTGTGCTTATGACATCTCTTACAAAAAGTTCCTGAACATCTAGCTCATGTTTTTAACAAATATCCCCGATTTAAATATGATTTTAACCACTGTATTCATGAGACACTAACTATTGAGGAGTTTGAGCTGGAGTGGACTGAAATATTATTGAAGTACAAGTTAAAAGAAAATAGTTGGTTACAAAATATTTATGTGAAGAGAGAAAAGTGGGTGCCTACTTACTTGAGATCTATATCTTGCTCTGGAATGTCCACAACACAACAAAGTGAGAGTATGAATAAGTTTTGTAAAGACTATGTTCGTTCAAGTCTGAAGATAAGTGAGTTCGTCCATCAATATGAAAAAGCTTTGAATGCTTGTCATCTAAGTAAGAAACTGAAATATGTGAAGACAAAAACATTGAGGCCAATTATGAAAACTTTTTATAGTATTGAAGAGGTTGTGACCAAGCTCTATACAATAAAATCCTTTTTGATCTTTCAAGAAGAGTTATTTAGTAACCAACAGTTCAAGTCACACAAAACATGTGATGAAGATGGAAGGAAAATTTATTTAGTGGCCATTCCTGAGAGAGAAAAGCCGACATATGAAGTAACACTTGGGAATGAAAAAAATGTTGTGTCTTGCACATGCCTTAAGTTTGAATTTATTGGCTTTCTATGTTGGCACATCCTACACATTTTAACAAGAAAAAATTGTTTGGACTTTGTAATGCAATCATATGTGTTAGAGAGGTGGACTGTCAATGCAAAGAGTTGGATGGTACAAGGGATATGTGTTGATGAGGGACCATATTATTTTGTAGCCATGATACTTTTGTTGGTTGTAATGATGAATTTGGTTGGTTGTAAGTTGGCTACAATATTGGAGAATTTAGTTGGCCGTAAGTTGGCTGTTTCTTTAGTAGATTCACGAAAATTGAAATGCTTTTGTTAATTAGGATATGAAATTGCTTCTACTTTTAAAACTAATTGCAAATAATCAAGAACCAATGATGAAAGATGGAACAGTGACTACTTAGTTGCTATTGGTGGCTGTGGTGGTTTTTTATGGCACTAAACATTTTTTTTTTCTTATTGTGGGTCAATCTGCTACTGTTCTTCTTGGGAGATTTTATTATGACCAGGGTGGCAATAGTACATGATGTATTATATTTATAGAACACGACTTTCTCTCAAATTTTCATTCACCTAAGCAACAGTTTGTCTTTCATTCCTTCTTTGTTTTTTCTTTAGTTCTTGTCCACATTATTAAGGTATGGTCTTTCATAAACCCAGGATTCACTAATAAATAGTCAAGAATCATGTGTTAAATAATTCAAGGAAAACTCTTATGTAGAACAGAATTATTGAAGTCATCTCAAACCTGCCCTTTGATCACTAGGGGGCAAGCATTCTATTGGCTACTTTCTCCTTTGCCATTGAAAGTATTGCCATCTAACTTTTCTCACCCCTAAGCAACTTGGATCGAGCAGGGCTCCTTTCAAATTTCATTTGCTTAAAGAAAAAAAAAACTAAAAACACAAAGACTTCTAACAAGTTCTAACATTAAAATGAAATGCAAGAGGATCAAATAGCTATTAACATGAGCTCTACTATTAACATGACTCTTTTATTTTAGAAGGGCCATCCCCGCAAAATATGTTTAGTCTTTATATCTGCTGCTTAGATTTACAATATGTTTACAAAGGAAAACTTCAAAATGATGAGTGGGTCACCATAAAAAAAGATCAAATATAGAGACACCAACAGTATTGACCAAGTCCAGAAATTACTCACACCATAAGAAAATAAATACAACTTGTCTTGATAAGCCAAGTGCATCTTAATGTAGCATTAAATGATTTACAGAGCATGAAAGCTCATAACAATTCAGAGTAAGAAATAATGCAATCAATAGAATCCAAGATGCAACCAAGACACATTGTACTTCTTCTTCATCGATTGGAATTTTATGTATTCAATTCTTGCACGTTCAGTTGCTATCCTTTCATTTCTTTGAAATGTTAATTTGAAAAGGCCACACTGTTTTTTATCCTTATAATTTGGACAATTGAAAAACCGCATCCCCAAAATTTTTGGGTTGCTCGACGTCTGCATTTTGGAGGGAATGCCGCAATAAAATATCGGTCTTTGTTATGATATCACATCATCTCCTGCCCTTATAGACCGTAAGCTGGATATGCTGTCTCCTCCACTACTTTCCATCTTGTTGCAAAAGAAGAGAAAAAAAAAAAACCACTCTATCAACTAATGGTTGCATACTGAGGCACTCAATATGATCACCAAATGCAATGCAGTGCCAAAAGAATAAAAATATATAAAGAAATAAACACTAAACAGTTCATATGGGGTTTGTCTCATTTCATCAAACATCTTGTGTGTATTTTGTTTACTCATTGCAGCAACCATCTTCTATTTCCATTCCATTTCCTTAATACAACATAGTGAAAAATAGCAAGACCTATTAGAGTCTCCTACATCAAGTAATAGTTATAATTTGTGTGAACATCAAGCATCATCTTTTTCATTCCACTCTTTTAGACAGTATAAATAGCTTAAAGATCATACTAGATTTGACTATTGACACTACTATAAGAAATGGCTTGGTTAAGATAGGCCTTTTTTTTATTTTTATTTTTATTTTTATTTTTTTAAGAAGAGCCGGCAGCCACCCACATAGTAGCCCCGTCCCAAATTTATTAATAAACCCTCACTTGTGGCGGAGGAAAACAGTGGTTACAATCCAAGACCTGGGGGATACAAAAAAACCAAAACCCAGGCCTAAAAACCAAACAAAAAACTCAAGAACAAAACAAGGCCCTAAAAAAACCAAGGAAAAGAACCGCAAAACAAGACCTGCAAAAGACAATCAGCACGAACAAAGATAAAGAAAGGAAACAAACAAAGTGCATAAAGAGACATACCTGGAGAAAAAAAACCGCCCAAAAAACTAGCAACCTTTTCGCAATTTCCGTATATAAGAGAAACCTCCTTTGTCCATCCGGATGTTACCTCTAATATGAGGAGGCAACTCTGATAAAGAGAACCAGGAACCAGTTTGTCCATTGGCACCCAATTTGGCAAAACCATCCGCAACTGAATTACATTCTCTATAGCAGTGAACTAGAGTGACTTGAAGCCCAGCTAGACGATCTTGTATTTCATCCCAATAATCTTCCATGTACCACAAGTCACAACGTTTATTCCTCAACCAGTTAAGCACTAACAAAGAGTCAAGCTCAATCTCCACTGATAAGACACCCATTAAATCAATATTTCGAAGCCCATAAAGTAATCCCATCAACTCTGCATAGTTATTAGAGTTATGCCCAGTTTCAACCGCAAACCCACAAAGCAGGTCCCCTTTATCATCCCGAATAATGCCGCCCGCACCCGAAGGTCCTGGATTACCCAGAGAACAACCATCCACATTCAATTTCACCCAACCCTGCTTAGGATACTTCCATTTGACCGGAATTACAATCTCTTTCCTCATAACATTAATAGACATGTTAAAGCAATGAAGAATTCCTTTATCTTGCTTAGAGAGCAAATTAACATCCTTAAGCTTTAAAGCAATCCATGAAACCCAATATTTGATAGACACCAAACCTGTTGAACTGATTCCATCAAACCTTCCATCCTGGCCTTACAACGCCGACCCCATAAGCGCCAAGTAATGATTCCTGGAAGAAGACCCAACAATTGACCAGATCGAGTAGAATTTTTTGCCCGCCTATACCAACACTCCACTCTCTGTCGCCAATACCAACCCTTCCTCCAAGGAACTCCAATCACCACCGAACAAATGCGCCAAATTTTTTCAGCAAAGTCACCTCTCGCAAGACTGTGATTAAGATCTTCATACTTAAAATTGGAGCAGCAATCGCAGCGGGATGCAATAGGAATACCTATTCTGCGAATTCTGTCATCCACCGGAAGACAATCGTGAAAGGCCTTCCACATAATAATCGACATATTTTTAGGAAGGGCTGTATACCAGACTCATTTTGCCCAGGGGAAATCTGGGCCCCTTGTGCGAATACAATTCCATGCACTTTTAGTAGAAAAATGCCCATCAGCATTAGGGAGCCAAATCAGAACATCCTTCCCATTATTAACATGACCCAGTTGCAAAATGAGCTCCTCGGCTTTTTGATGACCAACCAACTGAGTAAAAAAATCCATATCCCAGCCCAATCCAGATTTACAATCTTTTATTTTAAGATTCGGCTGATCAGAAATCTGAATATGATTACAAAGAGGGGCATCATCCGCCCACTTATCAAGCCAAAAATGGAGATTGCCCTCCTGTACTTTCCATTTAGAATTGGCTTGCACTAAAGGAATATTGTGCAGAATCATCTTCCAAAAAAGAGAACCTTTCGTATTGTCCACTATAGAAATATGTTTATCACCAACATATTTAGCATGAAAAAAATTGGACCAAAGAGAATTACCTTTCAAAAAGTTCCAGGCTAATTTCATATGTAGAGAAGTTTGAACATCGTGAATACTTCGAATGCCCAACCCTCCTTCTGATACAGGCTTACAACTGTCCTCCCAAGATCGCCATTTTTTCTTTGCCTTGCCATCTTTAACACCCCAAAAAAAGGTACTAATGATTTTTTGTATTTTCTCAAGCACGGCTTTAGGAGTCTTCAAAATAGAAAGACTGTGAACAGGAATGCTTTGTAAAACATGTTTAATAAGAATCAAACGCATCCCACTCGATAATAATCTGGTTTGCCAACCTTCCAATCTAGCCTGTACTTTAGCAATCAAATCATCAAAATGAGCAATCTTCATTCTTCCAGAAATAATAGGAACACCCAAATAATTAAAAGGAAATCGTCCTTCCGTAAAACCAGTGAGCCGAAGAAGAGCCCTCTGTCTACTAGTAGATACCTGCGAAGAGAAAAAAATAGAAGATTTGTTTTTACTTACCGCTTGCCCCGACCACTGTTCATACTTCCTCAACACCTCAGTAATAGCTTTCAGAGATGCCTTTTCGCCATTACAAAAAAGCACCATATCATCTGCATAAAGAAGGTGAGAAATAATAGGAGTACTCCTGGGATGATAAAAAGGAATGATGTTACCCCTTTGTATCTGATATTTAAGCATCCTCGAAAAAATTTCCTCCACAAGAATGAATAAATAAGGAGAAATAGGGTCACCTTGTCGCAACCCACGACCACCTTTAAAAAAACCTTTAGGAACCCCATTCATGACTACAGAGAACCAGGGATTAGTGATACATTGACAAATCAACTGGCAAAAAAAATCAGAAAAACCGAAAGCTTTAAGAACATGCATAAGAAAAGACCAGTCCACCGTATCATAAGCCTTAGCCATGTCAATCTTCAAAGCAACATTCCCCCCATGAGCTGGTTTATTAATAGAGTGAATCATCTCTTGTGTCAAACTGATATTTTCAAAGATACTACGACCCAGAATGAAGGCTCCTTGCTCAGGAGAAATAATTTTAGCAAGCAGAGGTGAAAGACGATTTACCATAATTTTAGTGCATATTTTATAGAACACATTGCACAGGCTAATCGGTCTAAACTTATCAAAACTCTTCGGATTATCAACCTTAGGGATTAAAACCATGAAGGTAGCATTAAAAAACTGAGGAAGAGCCATACCACGGAAAAATTCTGCCACCGCTTCAACAACATCGACACCCACGATATGCCAACAAGATCGATAGAAGCCCGACCCAAACCCATCTGGGCCCGGACTACTATCTTTCGGAATAGAACAAAGAGCATCATAGATTTCCTGAGTGGAAGGAACCCGAGAAATGAGATCATTATCACTTTGAGAAATAATAGGTTGGACTAAATCCCCCAGATTAGGTTCTTGACATTGAATACCAGCCTGCAAGAATTGAGAAAAATAGGATATTGCCCCTTCATGAATCTGCTCTGATGAGGAAAGGATAGTACCATCCTCTAGTTTCATCTCTGTAATCTCTTTATGATTACGTCGACTAACAGCACGGAAAAACATAGAATTGACTTCACCCTTCTGAATCCATCTTTGTTTTGCAAGATTGGCTAAACGCTGTTCTTCCCTGTCTAACCACGTTGAAAGTTCCAGCTAGGTGGCAACAAGATCATCCTCCACATCGTTAGAGTAATTAGATTGCAGGTGAACTTCAAAGTCCTTTATCCGATTCTCAAGCTCCGCTATATGAACTTCAGTTCTACCAAAAATTTGCTTGTTCCAGACTCTCAAAACAATTTTTAGTCTTTTAAGTTTAGTAACCAACATATACAAACGAGACCCCCCAATAACTTCACCATTCCAGGAATTCGAAACACAATCAAAAAAATTAGCATGAGAAATCCACATATTCTGAAATTTAAAAGAAGGATAGCCATACCGTACAAGTTGATTTTTCAAAGATACCACCATAGGTGCGTGATCAGAAGAGGTGCGCACCAAGTATTCCATATTAGCATCAGGAAAAACTGCGAGTGCAGCTGTATTGAGAAAACACCGATCAAGACGCGCCCAGTGCCTGGAATTTCCTGAATGACCGTTACACCAAGATAGAGAATTTCCACGGAAAGGCATATCAAGGATCCCACAAGAATCCACCCAACCATAAACTCCTCCATAGCCAACACCAACCGTGGCCTACCTCCTCTTCGTTCCGAGTCATTTCTAATAATATTAAAATCTCCAAGCACCATCCAAGGGGAATTATGGGTATTAGCATCCATCAACGAACTCCATAGACGCCTTCGCTCCATATAGGAGCATTTTGCATAAACAAAAGTCACACGAAAATCATTTAGACTCTTAATAAGGATAGTCAAAAATTGATTGCCCATAGACTCCACAACAAGATTTAAATCCTGAGACCAAAACAACCATAACTTTCCACCTTCATCAACATTAGAACCACAACAATCAAAACCCAATCTATCTCGCCACATGTCTAAACGAGAGTTATTCACCATAGGCTCAGCAATAGCAAGGATTTTAGGATGGAATTTTGAAATCAGATTTTTAAGCCTCTTCCTCGACGTACCAACCCCCCGAGCATTCCAATATAAATATGATAAAGTCATAAATTAAGGCGAGAGGGCTTGCTAACAACCCTTGATGAACCCCTCAATTTAATACCTTTCCTCTTCTGTTCTTTTGTCGACTGAATATCCGAGTCAGATGCCGCAAGTTTATGTTTAGCTATGTGTTCCACGACTTCTTCTGAATCTGTGTCTGAGTATACTTGACCATCAGAGCAATCTTGTAGGCGTTCCATATCTGCATTTACAGGATCATTTCCTTCCTGGACCGTGACACCATTTATAATCTGAATGTCTGGGTTTCCCGAATGGGTTTCCTCAACGAGAATAACATCAGTCTTTGAAACATCCATATTCGACATGGAGTCCATAACCGACACTTGTTGTTCAATTAACTGCCGTGTTCCTTCAAGCATACAATCTTCCTGTAGCCCCTCCATAGTATCGGACTGCTTATTGACAACTATAGTATCATCACTCGGCACTTTAGAATTTAACTGGGTTACTTCTAAATCGTTGGGATTACATGCATCTGCATTTACAACATCTTCAACTTCAACCTCTTTAATATGAACCCCCCTTTCCGAGTTTTCCAGATTTAAATCCTTAGATGAGGTCCCTGTTTCTTGAACCGTTTGTTCTCCCATCTTACTAGACTCACCCTTTTGCATTAATTCAATATTGTACTCTTCCTTTTTTTCCTTGATCACCCAGGCCATAATCGGTTGTTCTTTCTCCAAAAATTCCTTTGACTTCATACTCTGTTTTTTCTTTTCCCATTTGCATGTCTTATCATTATGTCCTTGTACATGGCATCTTAGACAATATGCAGGAAGAGTTTCAAATTCTATGGTTTGATAAAAACTTTGAGGATTTCTGGGCATACCTATCCACAAGGCATTGATCGGTTCTTTAGTGATATCCATTTCTACACAAAGTCTGGCTCCGTCGGTGCGAGTGGCACATCGAGTGAGATTATCCCTCTTGAGAAATTTGCCAATAGGAGCCGTGATGCTGCGGAGAAAAGATTCGTGGTAGAAGTTTGGAGGAAGACCCGGCAATGTTATCCACACCGGCACACGAACAGGTTCTTGTTCTTCATGAAATTCAGTGGACCAGTGAAATACTCTGTAAGGAACACCATTAATATCACAACTTTCCTGTGCAAATGCCTTCACAAAATCATCCTCCACCGATAGACGAACAAACACGTTCCGTGGTTTACGCATCGCTGAAACAATCGGTTGGTGCGACAATCCCCATCGGGCTCGGATGAATGATCTGATGGCATCTAGGGATGGTCTTTGCCGTGGAAACTTTAAAACCAGAGAGAACTGGAATGGTGCAGCCGATCTGTCCAATTCATCTTTCGAAAAAACCACGCATACTTCACCGTCCATTGTTTTATGGGATCTAAATGGAACCACAACCTCAGGAATTGGTTGGGGAGTTTCTAAAACCATATCTGCAAATGATCTGGGACGTGTAGCAGAGTCCGAATTGGCCTGGAGGCCATCGGCGGCAGCCATGCATGTAGAAACCCTATGCGCTCACGTTGAGAGAATGAAGGGTAAAACCGGAATACAACTTACATATAGTTAAGATAAGATTAACATTCTATGGAAATATCAATGGGTCTACCGCACAACCAATGTATAAGATAAGATTTAAAAAAAAAAAAAGGAAATGAATTTGTTTGAAAAAATGGGACAAGTTATAAGTAAAACCTGATTTGGTCAAAACCCATAAATTCATCACATGCACAAATGAAAGACATAGTGTTTAGTTGAGGAGCTCTAGGATGATAGGCATATAAAAATCAAAACCTTTTGATACAAAGTTTCTTACTTACACTTTCCCCCCTATTATTAATATCCTGCAAAACCCCATTTCATGGTTCAAAAGGTTAAGATAGGCCTTTTGAACCATGAAATGGGGTTTTGCAGGATATTAATAATAGGGGGGAAAGTGTAAGTAAGAAACTTTGTATCAAAAGGTTTTGATTTTTATATGCCTATCATCCTAGAGCTCCTCAACTAAACACTATGTCTTTCATTTGTGCATGTGATGAATTTATGGCTTTTGACCAAATCAGGTTTTACTTATAACTTGTCCCATTTTTTCAAACAAATTCATTTCCTTTTTTTTTTTTTAAATCTTATCTTATACATTGGTTGTGCGGTAGACCCATTGATATTTCCATAGAATGTTAATCTTATCTTAACTATATGTAAGTTGTATTCCGGTTTTACCCTTCATTCTCTCAACGTGAGCGCATAGGGTTTCTACATGCATGGCTGCCGCCGATGGCCTCCAGGCCAATTCGGACTCTGCTACACGTCCCAGATCATTTGCAGATATGGTTTTAGAAACTCCCCAACCAATTCCTGAGGTTGTGGTTCCATTTAGATCCCATAAAACAATGGACGGTGAAGTATGCGTGGTTTTTTCGAAAGATGAATTGGACAGATCGGCTGCACCATTCCAGTTCTCTCTGGTTTTAAAGTTTCCACGGCAAAGACCATCCCTAGATGCCATCAGATCATTCATCCGAGCCCGATGGGGATTGTCGCACCAACCGATTGTTTCAGCGATGCGTAAACCACGGAACGTGTTTGTTCGTCTATCGGTGGAGGATGATTTTGTGAAGGCATTTGCACAGGAAAGTTGTGATATTAATGGTGTTCCTTACAGAGTATTTCACTGGTCCACTGAATTTCATGAAGAACAAGAACCTGTTCGTGTGCCGGTGTGGATAACATTGCCGGGTCTTCCTCCAAACTTCTACCACGAATCTTTTCTCCGCAGCATCACGGCTCCTATTGGCAAATTTCTCAAGAGGGATAATCTCACTCGATGTGCCACTCGCACCGACGGAGCCAGACTTTGTGTAGAAATGGATATCACTAAAGAACCGATCAATGCCTTGTGGATAGGTATGCCCAGAAATCCTCAAAGTTTTTATCAAACCATAGAATTTGAAACTCTTCCTGCATATTGTCTAAGATGCGATGTACAAGGACATAATGATAAGACATGCAAATGGGAAAAGAAAAAACAGAGTATGAAGTCAAAGGAATTTTTGGAGAAAGAACAACCGATTATGGCCTGGGTGATCAAGGAAAAAAAGGAAGAGTACAATATTGAATTAATGCAAAAGGGTGAGTCTAGTAAGATGGGAGAACAAACGGTTCAAGAAACAGGGACCTCATCTAAGGATTTAAATCTGGAAAACTCGGAAAGGGGGGTTCATATTAAAGAGGTTGAAGTTGAAGATGTTGTAAATGCAGATGCATGTAATCCCAACGATTTAGAAGTAACCCAGTTAAATTCTAAAGTGCCGAGTGATGATACTATAGTTGTCAATAAGCAGTCCGATACTATGGAGGGGCTACAGGAAGATTGTATGCTTGAAGGAACACGGCTGACGCCCCCAAATTCCGCTTGGGATTGAACGGACATTTGAAGCGTCGAGACATGCAACACAAGGTTACCTGCCCCCGTTCATGACATATAAGATGCAATGTTCCTAACATGCATCTAGCATTATGCAATATTCGCAGCGGAATAATTTTTTTCTTTAGCAATACTATGCACCAAACTAAAAATATCCCAAATACTTGAAACATATTTCATACATAAAGGCATACTAAAAAGCCGTGATCACCACACTAGTCTAAAATGGTTGTGATCAAAAGAATACTTGAGATACAACTCCAAAAGTACAAGTATTAACCTAAGTTAAATACTATACCATCATCAACATCGCACCGTGGCCTAGTCGACCGTATTCAGTTGGTCAGATTCCAATTCTCCTTTGGGTCCTGTAACAAGATCTACCATTCGGGGGGAATGGTAGTTGGGACTACCACAGTGAGATTTGATTACAAATCTCAGTAAGTTAACATAAAACTCACACACAGGTTAAAAATGCATGCATGGCAGTAAAAGTATAAAACTCACACACAGGTTAAAAATGCATGCATGGCAGTAAAAGCATAAATGCATAATTATAGTCATACATAAACATAGTATAACTTGACATATAGCATGACTTAACCAGAACTTAAGCGTGAACTGAACTTGACTTAACATGGCATGAACTTAAGCTTAAAACATAACATGAACAATCAACATAACATGAACGTGAAACATAACATGGACATGAACATAACATAACATGAACGTGAGCTTGAACATATCATAAACGTGAACATAACATGATGTGAACATGAACTTGGAACATAACATGAACATGAACATAACATGTACGTGAGCATAACATAACATGAACTTGATCTGAAACTTGACTTAACATAAACTTGGAATCTTATTTAATTGTCTTGATTAATAACGTGCATTAATACGTACTCCACAGTTGTTGTGGCCCCACGTATTCAAGTAACATAAAACATAATACGTACTCCACAGTTGTTGTGGCCCCACGTATTCTACATGTCACAATTGCTGTGTCTCATGTAGTGTATGCTCCATAGTTGTTGTGGCCCCATACTTCATGCTCCACAGTTGTTGTGGCCCCATGAATAACATAATAACATANAATCATGTGTTAAATAATTCAAGGAAAACTCTTATGTAGAACAGAATTATTGAAGTCATCTCAAACCTGCCCTTTGATCACTAGGGGGCAAGCATTCTATTGGCTACTTTCTCCTTTGCCATTGAAAGTATTGCCATCTAACTTTTCTCACCCCTAAGCAACTTGGATCGAGTAGGGCTCCTTTCAAATTTCATTTGCTTAAAGAAAAAAAAAACTAAAAACACAAAGACTTCTAACAAGTTCTAACATTAAAATGAAATGCAAGAGGATCAAATAGCTATTAACATGAGCTCTACTATTAACATGACTCTTTTATTTTAGAAGGGCCATCCCCGCAAAATATGTTTAGTCTTTATATCTGCTGCTTAGATTTACAATATGTTTACAAAGGAAAACTTCAAAATGATGAGTGGGTCACCATAAAAAAAGATCAAATATAGAGACACCAACAGTATTGACCAAGTCCAGAAATTACTCACACCATAAGAAAATAAATACAACTTGTCTTGATAAGCCAAGTGCATCTTAATGTAGCATTAAATGATTTACAGAGCATGAAAGCTCATAACAATTCAGAGTAAGAAATAATGCAATCAATAGAATCCAAGATGCAACCAAGACACATTGTACTTCTTCTTCATCGATTGGAATTTTATGTATTCAATTCTTGCACGTTCAGTTGCTATCCTTTCATTTCTTTGAAATGTTAATTTGAAAAGGCCACACTGTTTTTTATCCTTATAATTTGGACAATTGAAAAACCGCATCCCCAAAATTTTTGGGTTGCTCGACGTCTGCATTTTGGAGGGAATGCCGCAATAAAATATCGGTCTTTGTTATGATATCACATCATCTCCTGCCCTTATAGACCGTAAGCTGGATATGCTGTCTCCTCCACTACTTTCCATCTTGTTGCAAAAGAAGAGAAAAAAAAAAAACCACTCTATCAACTAATGGTTGCATACTGAGGCACTCAATATGATCACCAAATGCAATGCAGTGCCAAAAGAATAAAAATATATAAAGAAATAAACACTAAACAGTTCATATGGGGTTTGTCTCATTTCATCAAACATCTTGTGTGTATTTTGTTTACTCATTGCAGCAACCATCTTCTATTTCCATTCCATTTCCTTAATACAACATAGTGAAAAATAGCAAGACCTATTAGAGTCTCCTACATCAAGTAATAGTTATAATTTGTGTGAACATCAAGCATCATCTTTTTCATTCCACTCTTTTAGACAGTATAAATAGCTTAAAGATCATACTAGATTTGACTATTGACACTACTATAAGAAATGGCTTGGTTAAGATAGGCCTTTTTTTTATTTTTATTTTTATTTTTATTTTTTTAAGAAGAGCCGGCAGCCACCCACATAGTAGCCCCGTCCCAAATTTATTAATAAACCCTCACTTGTGGCGGAGGAAAACAGTGGTTACAATCCAAGACCTGGGGGATACAAAAAAACCAAAACCCAGGCCTAAAAACCAAACAAAAAACTCAAGAACAAAACAAGGCCCTAAAAAAACCAAGGAAAAGAACCGCAAAACAAGACCTGCAAAAGACAATCAGCACGAACAAAGATAAAGAAAGGAAACAAACAAAGTGCATAAAGAGACATACCTGGAGAAAAAAAACCGCCCAAAAAACTATCAACTTTTTCGCATTTTCCGTATATAAGGGAAACCTCCTTTGTCCATCTGAATATTACCTCTAATGTGAGCAGGCATCTCTGATAAAGAGAACCAGGAGCCAGTTTGTCCATTGGCACCCAATTTGGCAAAACCATTCACAACTGAATTACATTCTCTATAGCAGTGAACTAGAGTGACTTGAAGCCCAGCTAGACGATCTTGTATTTCATCCCAATAATCTTCCATGTACCACAAGCCACAACGTTTATTCCTCAACCAGTTAAGCACTAACATAGAGTCAAGCTCAATCTCCACTGATAAGACACCCATTAAATCAATATTTCGAAGCCCATAAAGTAATCCCATCAACTCTGCATAGTTATTAGAGTTATGCCCAGTTTCAACCGTAAACCCACAAAGCAGGTCCCCTTTATCATCCCGAATAATGCCGCCCACACCCGAAGGTCCTGGATTACCCAGAGAACAAGCATCCACATTCAATTTCACCCAACCCTGCTTAGGATACTTCCATTTGACCGGAATTACGATCTCTTTCCTCATAACATTAATAGACATGTTAAAGCAATGAAGAATTCCTTTATCTTGCTTAGAGAGCAAATTAACATCCTTAAGCTTTAAAGCAATCCAGGAGACCCAATATTTGATAGAACACCAAACCTGTTGAACGGATTCCATCAATCCTTCCATCCTGGCCTTACAACGCCGACCCCATAAGTGCCAAGTAATGATAGCCGGAAGAAGACCCAACAATTGACCAAAGCTAGTAGAATTTTTTGCCCGCCTATACCAACACTCCACTTTCTGTCGCCAAGTCCAACCTTTCCTCCAAGGAACTCCAATCACAACTGAACAAATACGCCAAATTTTTTCAGCAAAGTCACATCTCGCAAGACTGTGATTAAGATCTTCATACTCAAAATTGGAGCAGCATCGCAACGGAGGCAATAGGAATACCTATTCTGCGAATTCTGTCATCCATCGAAAGAAAATCGTGAATGGCCTTCCACATAATAATCGATATTTGTTTAGGAAGGGCAGTGTGCCAGACCCATTTAGCCCAAGGGAAATCTGGGCCCCTCATACGAATACAATTCCATGCACTTTTAGTAGAGAAATGCCCATCAGCATTAGGGAGCCAAATCAGAACATCCTTCCCACTATTAACTCGACCCAGTTGCAAAATCAGATCCTCGGCTTTTTGATGACCAACCAACCGAGTAAAAAAATCCATATCCCAGCCCAACCTAGATTTACAATCTTTTATTTTAAGATTCGGCTGATCAGAAATCTGAATATGATTACAAAGAGGGGCATCATCCGCCCACTTATCAAGCCAAAAATGGAGATTGCCCTCCCGTACTTTCCATTTAGAATTGGCTTGCACTAAAGGAATATTGTGCAGAATCATCTTCCAAAAAAGAGAACCTTTCGTATTGTCCACTATAGAAATATGTTTATCACCAACATATTTAGCATGAAAAAAATTGGACCAAAGAGAATTACCTTGCAAAAAGTTCCAGGCTAATTTCATGTGTAGAGAAGTTTGGACATCATGAATACTGCGAATGCCCAACCCTCCTTCCGATACAGGCTTACAACTGTCCACCCAAGAACGCCATTTTTTCTTAGCCTTGCCATCTTTAACACCCCAAAAAAAGGTACTAATGATTCTTTGTATTTTCTCAATCACGGCTTTAGGAGTCTTCAAATAGAAAGACTGTGAACAGGAATGGTTTGTAAAACATGTTTAATAAGAATCAAATGCATCCCGCTCAATAATAATCTGGTTTGCCAACCTTCCAATCTAGCCTGTACTTTAGCAATCAAATCATCAAAATGAGCAATCTTCATTCTTCCAGAAATAATAGGAACACCCAAATATTTAAAAGGAAATCGTCCTTCCGTAAAACCAGTGAGCCGAAGAAGAGCCCTCCGTCTACTAGCAGATACCTGCGAAGAGAAAAAAATAGAAGATTTGTTTTTACTTACCGCTTGCCCCGACCACTGTTCATACTTCCTCAACACCTCAGTAATAGCTTTCAGAGAAGCCTTTCTGCCATTACAAAAAAGCACCATATCATCTGCATAAAGAAGGTGAGAAATAATAGGAGTACTCCTGGGATGATAAAAAGGAATGATCTTACCCCTTTGTATCTGATATTTAAGCATCCTCGAAAAAATTTCCTCCACAAGAATGAATAAATAAGGAGAAATAGGGTCACCTTGTCGCAACCCACGACCACCTTTAAAAAAACCTTTAGGAACCCCATTCATGACTACAGAGAACCAGGGATTAGTGATACATTGACAAATCAACTGGCAAAAAAAATCAGAAAAACCGAAAGCTTTAAGAACATGCATAAGAAAAGACCAGTCCACCGTATCATAAGCCTTAGCCATGTCAATCTTCAAAGCAACATTCCCCCCATGAGCTGGTTTATTAATAGAGTGAATCATCTCTTGTGTCAAACTGATATTTTCAAAGATACTACGACCCAGAATGAAGGCTCCTTGCTCAGGAGAAATAATTTTAGCAAGCAGAGGTGAAAGACGATTTACCATAATTTTAGTGCATATTTTATAGAACACATTGCACAGGCTAATCGGTCTAAACTTATCAAAACTCTTCGGATTATCAACCTTAGGTATTAAAACCATGAAAGTAGCATTAAAAAACTGAGGAAGAGCCATACCACAGAAAAATTCTGCCACCGCTTCAACAGCATCGACACCTACGATATGCCAACAAGATCGATAGAAGCCTGACCCAAACCCATCTGGGCCCGACTACTATCTTCCGGAATAGAACAAAGAGCATCATAGATTTCCTGAGTGGAAGGAACCCGAGAAATGAGATCATTATCACTCTGAGAAATAATAGGTTGGACTAAATCCCCCAGATTAGGTTCTTGACATCATATACCAGCCTACAAGAATTGAGAAAAATAGGATATAGCCCCTTCATGAATCTGCTCTAGTGAGGAGAGGATAGTACCATCCTCTAGTTTCATCTCTGTAATCTTTTTATGATTACGGCGACTAACAGCACGGAAAAACATAGAATTGGCTTCACCCTTCTGAATCCATCTTTGTTTAGCAAGATTGGCTAAACGCTGTTCTTCCCTGTCTAACCACGTTGAAAGTTCCAGCTGGGTGGCAACAAGATCATCCTCCACATCGTTAGAGTAATTAGATTGCAGGTGAACTTCAAAGTCCTTTATCCGATTCTCAAGCTCCGCTATATGAACTTCAGTTCTACCAAAAATTTGCTTGTTCCAAACTCTCAAAACAATTTTTAGTCTTTTAAGTTTAGTAACCAGCATATATAAACGAGACCCCCCAACAACTTCACCATTCCAGGAATTCGAAACACAATCAAAAAAATTAGCATGAGAAATCCACATATTCTGAAATTTAAAAGAAGGATAGCCATACCGTACAAGTTGATTTTTCAAAGATACCACCATAGGTGCGTGATCAGAAGAGGTGCGCGCCAAGTATTCCATATTAGCATCGGGAAAAACTGCGAGTGCAGCTGTATTGAGAAAACACCGATCAAGACGCGCCCAGTGCCTGGAATTTCCTGAATGACCGTTACACCAAGATAGAGAATTTCCACGGAAAGGCATATCAAGGATCCCACAAGAATCCACCCAACCATTAAACTCCTCCATAGCCAACACCAACCGTGGCCTACCTCCTCTTCGTTCCGAGTCATTTCTAATAATATTAAAATCTCCAAGCACCATCCAAGGGGAATTATGGGATTAGCATCCATCAACGAACTCCATAGATGCTTGCGCTCCAAGTAGGAGCATTTCGCATAAACAAAATTAATACGAAAATCATTTAGACTCTTGATAAGAACAGTCAAAAATTGGTCTCCCATAGAATCAACAACAAGATTTAAATCCTGAGACCAAAACAACCATAACTTTCCCCCTTCATCAACATTAGAACCACAACAATCAAAACCCAATTTATCATGCCACATGTCTAAACGAGAATTATTCACCATAGGCTCAGCAATAGCAAGAAGTTTAGGATGGAATTTCGAAACTAGTTTTTTAAGCCTCTTCCTTGACGTACCAACCCCCCGAGCATTCCAATATAAATATGATAAATTCATAAATTAAGGTGAGAGGGCTTGCTTACAACCCTGGATGAACCCCTCAATTTAATACCTTTCCTCTTCTGTTCTTTTGTCGACTGAATATCCGAGTCAGATGCCGCAAGTTTATGTTTAGCTATGTGTTCCACGACTTCTTCTGAATCTGTGTCTGAGTATACTTGACCATCAGAGCAATCTTGTTGGCGTTCCATATCTGCATTTACAGGATCATTTCCTTCCTGGACCGTGACACCATTTATGAACTGAATGGCTTGGTTGCCCGTATGGACTTCCTCACCGAGAATAACACCAGTCTTTGAAACATCCATATTCGACATGGATTCCATAACCGACACTTGTTGTTCAATTAACTCAAACAACGTGAAAAATAAATGTTAATCCAGCCGCCTCTCTTGAGGTCTAAAATCCTACAGCCTACCTCCCTTTTTCAACGAAGAAAAGTAAGAATGAAAATAAAGTAAAGCTACCAACCTCTATGTCTGTAACGAAAAGAAAAACTAGAAACTAAAAGCCGCACTCCCGAAATGATGAAAATGAAAAAACAAGTAAAGGCACCCCTCGCCTGTAACCTCCTGACCTAAAAGACTACCTAAAACTAAAACTAAGGAAAAAACACAATAAAAAAAAAAACCACAGAGTAGGTTCCCCCGTGCCTGCTTCTTTGTCCGAAATCTCCAGCCCGTCTATTCGTACTGTCTGGCATTGAGTTGCTCGACGTCCCGCATCTTGCTGCTACTGCTTTGCTCTTCTTATGATATGCTCATGTGGTCCCCAGGTCTGGAATTGAAAAGCACTCCAGCGTGTAGCAAGTCCATACATGCCCTTGCTCATTACATTTTTAAAAATGTGTTACATCAATTCAAATTTAGTGTTCATAATGAGAGGGATAAAATTGAGCTATTAATTCTGATGTGGCCTAACAGCTACATTTTAAATCTTTTCAAGTGCAAATTATTATAATTTATCAATTGAATAATCAACTACATAATTAAGTGTTTAACTAGTTTTTTGGTTAAACAATTAATTCACTTAAATAGCTTAATTATGCAATTTTTACTCTTTATCACACCCCCAACTAGCTCTTTGCTAGTCTCTAGCAAAAAGAGTGAAAGAAAATAAAACTCTTAGCTTTCATCCAACATAACTGAAGTAAAAAATCTATGCAATAGACTAGAGATTATTGTCAAAATGGATATTGAAACCAGGACAGATCAGATTAAAGCTTTTGTAAAAACTCATGGCATATTCAACACTCAAGTAGGAAAAATGTGTAGAAGATTGCAGCTCACTAAGTGCAGCAAGTGTGTGGCAAGATTACCAAGGTTGACTAACATTTCGTTATATCTTCACCAATATTAGCAACTTGTCACAAAGAATCACAAGTGATCTTACTCTAATTCAAAACCATTGCGATCTTTTTTTTTTTTTTTTTTTGGTTTCCCTAGGGGGGGTCAGATCTATAAATGTGCGCCTACCCATACTTTCACAAATAAGCCCTTACCACTAGGTTGCCTTCACAAATAAGCCCTTACCACTAGGTTGCCGCATCTCTTGGTTTTCTAGGGGGAATCAGACCTATGAATATGCGCCTACCCACACTTTCACAAGTCGGCCCTTACCACTAGATTACCTAAAGGATGTGTACATATATATATATATTTTAAACGTAATGGTTCATTAGAGTTTGTTCGCTGCAAAATTAAGCTAGACTTATTGAAATAGAAAGGCAACCAAGGTATTCAATTTGTGTACAGTCAAAAATAGCAACCAGCTACTTCATGCATTTCCCTTTCTCAAGCAATTGAATATAAGATATGAACTTCTATGTTGAGCTAAATAAGGTTAATGGACAGCGACTCAAACATTTCCTTGACCATTTTTCACCAGAGGATACCACCATCCATCTATTGGACCCTGACCCTCCAACCGAGCCTTGATGTTTGACTTGTTTGTCATTTTATTTCACTTCTTTCTTGCATTTTTCTGTTTTAGTTTTAGTTTATGCAGGTGTGTTTTCTCTCTTCTATTTTTCATTGTTCTCTTCTTGTCACATGTTTCTCTTCTCACCAGGTAACCCTTCATTCCCTTCACTATCACTTTGTTTTTCTTTTGACATTGTTTTTATCATTGAGGACAATGCTCATTTTAAGTTGGGGGGTGGAGAATTTCATTTTTCTTTCACATGCTAGGTGTCCCTTTTGTTGTGTGTCCCTCCTCTTAGTTTGATGGAGTTCAATGTTCACCTTTATGAAACTTCTTGGCTAAATTTTATAAATTACTGTTTTCAAACTTCTATGCTTGGGAAAGGAGTGTTGGAATTATGGGTTGCGGTAACCTCAAATGGTTCGAACTTTAGCTCNCAGGGTCCAATAGATGGATGGTGGTATCCTCTGGTGAAAAATGGTCAAGGAAATGTTTGAGTCGCTGTCCATTAACCTTAAAAATATTACCATTGTGTGGATTGAGGATTTCAACAGCCCCATGAGGAAACACTATCTGAACAATATAAGGACCACTCCATTTGGATCGAAGTTTACAGGCAAACACATGGAGTCTAGAGTTGTAGAGAAGAACCTTTTGATTGGGGAGAAAACTCTTTCTCAGGAGAAAACTCTTTCTCAAAATGTGCTTATCATGGAAAGCCTTAGTTCTCTCCTTGTAAAGCTTGACATCATCTTAGGCATCATGTCTCAACTCTTCTAATTCATTCAGCTCCAATTTTCTTAAAACACCAGAATTGTTAGTAGAAAAGTTAAAGTGCTTGACAGCCTAATAAGCCTTGTGTTCTAGCTCAATAGGGAGATGACATGCTTTACCGTAAACCAAACGATAGGGAGACATGCCTAGGACAGTTTTAAAAGCTATCCTATAAGCCCATAAAGTGTCCGAGAGCTTCAAAGACCAATCTTTCCTATTTGGATTGACTGTTTTTACAAGAATGGCTTTTATTTCACGGTTGGCCAACTCAGCTTGGCCATTGGTTTGAGGATGATAAGGAGTTGAAATTTTGTGATGGACCCCGTATTTTTTCATTAACGCTGTAAATGGTTTATTGCAAAAGTGGGAACCTCCATCACTAATTAAAACCCTTGGTATCCCAAACCGAGTGAAAATGTTGTCTTTCAAATATTTTAACACCACCCGGTGGTCATTGGTCCTACATGGTATTGCCTCGACCTATTTAGAAATATAGTCCACAGCAACAAGAATGTAAAGATAACCAAAAGAAGACGGAAAAGGACCCATAAAATCAATCCCCCAACAATCAAAAATTTCTAATTCTAAAATGGGTTGTAAGGGCATCATGTTTCTACGGGTGATTCCTCCTAACTTTTGGCATGGTTCACATGCCTTACAAAAATTGTAAGCATCCTTGAATATGTGGGGCCAATAATAATCACATTGCAGGATTTTAGCCACTGTTTTCTTAGCTGAAAAGTGGCCTCCACACGCACTAGCATGACAAAAATTTAATATGTGCGGAATGTCACAATTAGGCACACACCTCCTTAAAATTTGATTAGAATAATATTTGAATAAATAGGGGTCATCATAAAAGAAAGATCTGACCTCCAATTTAAAATTTTTGATGAGTTGAGGGCTCCAATGTGGTGGGGTGTGTCCTGTCATCAAGAAATTGACAATATCATCAAACCAAGGTAAAGAATCAACAGTTAAAAGCTGTTCATCTGGAAAGGAATTTGAAACGGGAGTAGTAGGTTCAGAATTTTCGACAACGAGTCGAGATAAATGATCGGCAACCACATTTTCTACTCCCTTTTTATCCTTGATGCTGATATTAAATTACTGCAACAACAAAATCCATCTAATCAGTCGAGGTTTGGCATCTTTCTTTGTGAGCAAATATTTGAGAGCTGCATGGTCAGTGACTATAACAATTGGAGAGCCTAAAATGTAAGCTCTAAATTTATCCAAAGCAAAAACAACTGCTAGTAACTCTTTTTCAGTGGTGGAGTAATTTTTCTGAGCTGCATCGAGTGTTTTGCTTGCATAATAAATCACATATGGAATCTTACCTCTACGCTGACCAAGGACAGCACCTATGGCAAGGTCACTGGCGTCACACATGATCTCAAATGGCAATGACCAGTCAGGTGGTTGAATTATAGGTGCAGTGACAAGCATAGATTTGAGTTGCTCAAAAGCAACTTGACATGCATCAGTCTAATTAAAAATGCAATCCTTAGCTAACAACTCACACAAAGGTCTCGATATGGAGCTAAAGTTTTTTATAAAATGCCTATAAAACCCGGCATATCCCAAAAATGATCTAATATATTTAACTAATTTTGGAATGGGTAACGTCGATATTAGATCAATTTTGGATTTGTCAACTTCAATGCCTTGGGCTGAGATGATGTGACCAAGGACAATACCTTGCCACACCATAACATGACATTTTTCCCAATTTAAAAGCAAATTTTTCTCTTCACATCGAGCCAAAACAGCAGTGAGGTGAGTAAGGCATGCATCAAATGAATCACCAAGACTGAAAAATCATCCATAAACACCTCCAAGATATGCTCAACCATGTCACTAAAAATACTTAATATGCATCGCTGAAATGTGGTAGGTGGATTACAAAGTCCAAAGGGCATTTTCCTAAATGCAAAAGTTCCAAACGGGCAAGTAAAAGTAGTTTTTTCTTGGTCTTCAGGGGCTATTTCAATTTGATAATATCCCGAAAAACCATCAAGAAAACAATAAAAATTATGGCCCGCAACTCTTTCCAAAGTTTGGTCTAAAAATGGTAATGGAAAATGGTCCTTTCTTGTGACAGCATTTATTTCCTAAAATCAATGCACATGCGCCATCCTGTGATGGTCCTAGTTGGGATTAACTCATCTTTTTCATTTTTCACAATTGTAACCCAGATTTCTTAGGAACTACTTGAAGTAGGACTTACCCATTGACTATCCGAGATGGGATAGATGATACCTATATCCCAGAGCTTCAAGACTTCATTTTTAACCACCTCCTTCATCGTAGGATTCAACCTCATTTGCATCTTCGAGTTGGTGATGAATTTTCCTCCAAGAAAATTCGATGTGTGCAAATGGTGGGGCTAGATTCCTTTGATGTCGGCAATTGACATCCAAGTGCTCCTTTATGTTGCTTAAGAACCCGTAGGAGTTGCTCCTCTTGCTCAACTGATAAAGAAGATGAGATAATACATGGAAAAGTGTTAGTTGGCCCAAGAAAAACATATTTCAACGATTCAGGTACTGGTTTCAAAACCGGTGATAGAGGAACTTCTTCCGATGGTTGTTGGTTTATGGATTGAAGTGGAAGATCTTCGAATTTGAGTCGCCACAATGAGTCCATTTTGCTACCTGTACCAGAATTTACTGCATTAGTATCCAATACTTCAATATTTTCTAAGGTTCTAGGTAAAACATGTTCCATTTGACTCTCTTGCTCTAATAAAAAAATTTCTTCAGCAAGTAAAGATTCCAAACAATTCACTTCCTAGAGTTCTTTCAAATCTTGTGGTTGCCTACAAGTGTTGAACACATTTAACTCCAATGTCATATTTCCAAAAGTCAATTTAAGGATGCCACTTCGACGATTTATTAAAGCATTGGAAGTAGCCAAAAATGGCCTCCCTAAAATGATGGGTGCCTGAAAAACAGAGTGAGGATTTAATTGAACATCTAATACCACAAAATCAACGGGATAATAAAATTTATCCACTTGCACCAACATATCTTCTACCACTCCCCTAGGCTTTTTAATTGAATGGTCAGCCAATTGCAAGATGATAGAAGTTGGTATCAACTCTCCGAAACCAAGTTGTTCATAAGTGTTATAAGGAAGCAAATTGACACTAGAACCTATGTCTAGTAGTGCTTGGCCTATTTTGGAGCTTCCTATAACACAAGCTATTGTTGGAGATCCCGAATCTTTATACTTAGGAGGAGTATTGGGTTGGATAATGGCACTGACTTGTTTCGTGAGAAATGCCTTCTTTTGCACATTAAGTTTTCTTTTAACCGTACACAAATCTTTCAAAAATTTGGCATATGTGGGGATTTGCTCAATAGCATCAAGAAGAGGAATGTTAATGCACACTTGTCTAAAATTGTCAAAAATCTCAGCATGATATTTATCTTTTTGTAAAGGAACCAATCTTTGAGGAAAGGGTGCCGGAGGAGTTACCTTTGGTTCCAAAGAAACATCAACATCAGAATTTTTACCTTGTGCATTGGAAATAAAACTTTCACCTTTCTTGCTAGCTTCATTACCCAATGTATCAACTTCTTTGCCACTACGGAGAGTTATTACGGCCTTGCAAGTCCTGACATTTGCTTCTAAAGAAGATGCAGACTCTATGACAGCAATTTGGACTTGAGGATTTGGTTGAGGTTGAGAGGGGAATTTTCCTTTCTCTTGTGCACTCAAGGTTGTGTTCAGCTTGGTTAAGTTATTCCTTATGTCATTGATGGCTTGAGAAGTTTGGTTATTTATGGTGGTTTGACTTTGCATGAATTGCTGAAGAGTAGAAGCTATTTGTTGAAATGGGTCATCCATGGGTTTTCTAGGGGCTGGAATCAGTGCATTTTGCTGGGTATGAACTGAATATTGAGGTGCACCAGCTCCCGGATGTGCTGAATTTGTGAAATGATCATTTCTCTAGCTGAAATTAGGATGATTTCTCCAACCTGTATTATAAGTGTTAGAACATGGTACAGGAAAAGGCTTAGAAATCATGTTAACAGGATGAGAAGCATTACACAAAACTTCTTTAAAAGCTGGAATAGTAGGACATTTAGATGTTACATGGCTAATATCCTTAGAGATGTTACATTTTCCTTGTTTTGGAATGCCCTGAATTTCATGCACTTTCTTCAACTCAATCGCCTCCAATTTTTTTGACAATAAGGCAAATTTGGCTTTCAAATCATCCTCCTCATTTAAAACATATTTTCCCCCTCCGCTCACGGTCCTCAATGGTTCAGCTCTATCATAGATACAAGAAGTGTCCCATGATTGAGCATTTTTAGCCAAGTAATCAAAATATGCAAATGCTTCTTCCGGTTCCTTATTAAAAAAATTCTCCATTACACATGGTTTCGATAAATTGTCGCATCTTAGGTACCAAAGCTTCATAAAAAAAACTAATGATGCGCCAATTCTCGTAACCATGATATGGACAAGCATTTAAGAGATATCTGAACCTTTCCCAACTTTGATAAAACATTTCATTTTCTTTTTGAGAAAAATTCATAATTTGTCTCTTTAAAGCATTGGTTTGATGCATTGGGAAAAACTTTTTCAAAAATTCAGCTTGCATTTCTTGCCATGTTCCAATGGATCTTGGCCTCAATGCATTCAACCATGTTTTTGCTTTGTCCTTAAGAGAAAAGGGAAACAACTTCAATCTAACAATCTCCTCAGTATAATTTTGATCCAAAAATGTGGAGCATACTTCCTCAAACTCCTTGAGGTGCAAGTAGGGATTTTCAGAATCCATCCCATGAAAATGAGGCAATAATGGTATCATTCCAGGTTTAAAATTGAAATTGTGAGCATTCAAAGGTGTAATGATGCATGATGGAGTGGTGGTCCTAACAGGATGCAAATATTCTCTAAGTGTTCTATTCGGATTTCCCACATCCCTATCATGATGTTCATTTTCAGCCATGATGCTATCAGTGTCAGATGATGATTCAAGAGAGGGTGATGCAGAGTTAAAAGATGATAATGATTCTGTCCTAAACAGTTGATATGTGTGGTCTCTAGTCCAACCAGTCATGCAAACAGGAGCAGGAAATCAAAGACAATGAAAATTAAATAGAGAAAAGGGAAACAAAATCAAATATCACCCAGGCTGTGAAGAGGTTCACAACTTCACAAGCGTCTTCTCAGGAAAAGAGAATGCTCTGAAAAACACCAGTTGTCTCCGGCAATGGCGCCAAAAACTTGATCAGCTTATAATTTTGTCTTCCAAGCGTAGAAGCTGTCAAAGTAATACAAGGGTAAGTCCCAAGATCGAATTCACAGGGACAATGACAATTGAGCAAACCTTTTATAATCATAAGATAACATATTGATGTTTATGGTGACAAGAAATTTCGAAAAGAAGAAAGTCTTGAACTACAATGGGGACTATTTACTAAGGAAATGTAGATTGAATTAAGACTATGATTAGTGGCTGTTTTGGAAGTTCAAGCTCGAATTAAACTAAAAATAAATGTGAATCTAAGTTTCTAAAATTACCAAAACTAAGAGACATAGAGAAGTGTGTAACAAATGAATTAAACTTGTAAGAAACAATAAAACAAACACTTGGGATGCAATTTTCACCCACTGATTTGGAGATGGATTTACTTCTCTTTTCATCTTTTCTCAACCATGCTCCCATTCCTAGAAGTCATGGTCGGATAATATAGCAATGAACCACAATTCTTAGCCTAACAAAACTACTTGACAGATAATATAACAATTGTAAAATAGTGAAAGAAAACCATCAAAATCTTGTTACTTGTTCAAGTATTAATTGCGCCTTTACGTCTACAACTAATCTAAACCAAGAACAAAGAACTTCAATCCTTTCTAGATGTAAACTGAAATATCATCCAACAAGTTAATCATTGAAATCACATAACATTGAAGGAAATCCACCTGAAACCAGTCATAGGTTACTCATTGAATCCCAAGCTAAAAATCTAGCCTATCATTATTAAATTAGCAAAATGCCTAAAAATGATGAACCATAACATTTCAAGTTGAATGAAAATAAGTGCAGAAGAATAAATAAAACAAGCTGGAACGAACTAAGAAATTAAACTTAACAACCGACACTGAACTGAAAAGAAATAAAATGAAACACGCCTGCCACTCCAAACTTAAACGAAACGGAAAAAAATAAAAATGTTGCCTGAAAGAAAAGGCAAGACGCCGAACTAAAGGAAAAAAACTGAATCTCCACCTAGACAAAAAAAAATGCGGAATGAAAAAAGAAAGAAGCAGCAAAAAAAAGTTCATCCAGCCACCTCTCTTAATGAGGTCTCAAATGAAAAAGAAACTAAAATAAAAGTGCTGAACGAAAAATTAAGTAAATCAATGCCGAACGAAAAGAAAACTCCAAGCTAGTAGCTTCCGTCTCAAACGTAAAATGAATGAACGAAAAAAAAGAACAACGTGAAAAATAAATGTTAATCCAGCCGCCTCTCTTGAGGTCTAAAACCCTACAGCCTACCTCCCCTTTTCAACAAAGAAAAGTAAGAATGAAAATAAAGTAAAGCTGCCTATATCCACTTTGTAAATATGGTATTTGAATTCTAGTATAAGTAAGGCACTAGGCACTGATTGAGCCGAGATATTGCATATTTTAACTATTTAAAACCAATGTATTTTAAATTCCTCATGACATTATTATTGGTTTTAGATGGAAAAATGGTTAATAAGCATAAATACGAGTTGTGATTTTTAATTGATTAATATCATGTTTATGCTTAATTTTATAAACTAAGATATAATTGGGCAATATCATTTCAAATATATAACATATTTTTTATATTTATTTTTTGAGTGTTATTTCTTTCTTCATATTTTCAGCTTGAATAAAATTCAAAGGATGGTTGGACCAGAAAGTTGAGAGGTTCCGTATTTGATTCATTGAAGAGAGAACGTGGTGGAGTTGGTGGTGATTTATTTTTCTCTTGGTGACCGAGGATTTGCTAGAATAAAAAGAGAGAATCAGTCAAAGAAAGGGAGCAAGAGAAAAGAAAGAGATAGGAGAGTTGAATTTGTTGGAATTAAGGGACGTGAGGAAAATCACTCACACTTGCATCAATAACGGCTGGAAAGAAAATGCAAGGCAGCAGCACACAACTCACTCACATGCATCACTTGGGCCCACAGACAGCACCTGCATAAAGTCACACATAAAGCAGTTCACATGAAGAAGCAGACCAGCTCACATGCATAATTGGACAGCAACTCATCAGCTTAACACATGCAACAATCACTGCAGGAAAATCACGCACACATGCACTTGGACAGCAACTCACACCTGCAGAAAACAGCTCTCATCACACATGCATCAGAAAGTGGACAGCAGCAGAAAAATTGCAGCAGCAGAAAAAAACTGCAGTAGAAAAAAAAATTGCAGCAGAAAAAAAACTGCAGCAGAAAAAAGCAGCAGCAACTCACGGCTGGGAGAAAAACAAGCTGAAATCACGGCACCTCAAGCTCATACATGCAGAAAAAATACATGCAGAAAATCAACCTCACAGCATTCACACATGCAGAAGAAAAACAGCACATGAAGCAGAAAATAGAAAATCAATAATCACGGCTGGAAAGTAAAAACACAAGCAGGAAAACATGCAGCACACGGCACCTAAATGCAGCACATGCAGACAACATACACATGCAGAAATTGAAGCACTCGGACAGCACCAATTTCCTGCAACAAATTGAGCAACAAAAAGTCAAGAACATGTGTTGTATCTTCACCGAAATTCTGCTGCTATTTCTACCAACTTCTTGCAACAAGTTGAGCAACAAAAAGTCAAGAAAATCTGCTACAAAAACTGACTTGGACAGCAGCAAATCATGGCTTTAGCACATGCAGCAGAAAGTAAAAACACATGCAGAAGCAACTCACACCTGCAGAAAACAGCTCACTTGCACATGCATGAAAGTAACAAACCGAACACATGCAGGTCTCATTTGGACAGCATACAAGCACTTCACATGCTGGCACACATGAGGAAAAATAAAGCAAACCACATGCAGAAAAACAGATGCAGAAAACAAACAAACCACGGAAAAGAAAAGGAAGAAGCACATGCAGAATTCTCCACCGAATGTGTGCTGTCCCTCCACCGAAATTTTGCATCAATTGAGAAACAAAAAGTCAATTTTTCCAGCTGTTCTTTTCCACCGAATTATGCTGTTCTTTTTCCACCAAATTGGACATTCAAGAAGTGGTAGATGGGTTCTTTAAATAGGGGTTGGACGTGTGGAGTAGGGAGATAATTTTTTCTGCTCTGTTTTAGTCTTGTCTTATGTTCCTTAGCAGTTTTTTTTAGTGAAGTTAGTGCTACTTTAATTCTTGAATGAAGTTTCGGTCAATTTGAAATTTAATTGTTGCTAAGCTAATTCTTAAGTTGGTTAGTAGGTGGGGACGTGTGAATGAAATAAAGAAGGAGTTGTATTATGTTAAGATGCTAAAGTCAAGTCTTAGTTTCGGCTGATTTTTTTTTCCTTTGGTTGCAATGCTATGTTGTTTTAGAGTTTTTATTAAGTGTGCTAAGAATTGCTTTAGAATTTTATTTCATTAAGTGTAATACTTTAAATTCTAGCAAGTGTGTTAAGTGATTTCATGGATTAAAGAATTGTTTTAGAGTTTTTATTAATTGTGCTAAGAATTACTCTAGAATTTTATTTCATTATGTGTAATACTTTAAATTCTTGCAAGTGTGTTAGTTAATTTCAAGAAGTAAAAGAGTTGTTCTACAGTTTTCATTAAAGGTTTGGAGATTAATTTTCAAGAGTGTTACATAAGAAGTTGGTTCTTTTTGTTTTGAATTTCAATTGAATGGTGAAGGGGAATTTTCCACCATACTTTTCGTTCTCTATATTTTTTTAATTTCAGTTTAAAGTTTATAGAATACTTTTGAGATTTTTAGCTTAGAAGTTTGGGCAATTTATTTTCTGTTTACTTATTTCGTGTTATTTATTTTTCGCACTTCTTTAATCTTTCTTTTCTTTGAGCATTTTCAATTTTCAGTTTGTATTTTATTAATTACTTTCTAATCTAGTTTAAAGTCTTAATTTAGTTTTATTAATTTCTGAATTTAATCTATTAGTCATTTACATTCAAATCCGACAATCAAAACAAATCTAAAAATATGAATCTAGTCCATGACTAGTAACCTCTCTATCCATTGCACATACCATCCACTTGTTTTCTCTTTGTGAAGTTTTTCACACTTTTTCAACGAGTTTAATTTTTGAGTAACTTTCCCTGAGGAGACGATCTAGGAATTTATTCCTTATTATTACACGACATCCTCCTGCACTTGGGGGAGCATTAGTGCTACTCATTTTTGAGTGAGTCAGGCACTAGGCCATTAGTATAAGTAAGCCCCTGAGGCACTTTTGTGCTTTGTCACTTAGGCTCCATTGGGTGCAATTCATGAATCCCAAAGGAGAAGGTTCACCCTGTGCAATTTTTGAATAAGGGTAACCTATGGTTTTCTTTGTTTCCCCTATGTTAATGCATTGTCGAGGTATTTCAGCATTATCGTTTGTTGTTTGTTGCATTGCTTTCGCCTTTGCTTGCTGATCATTTTGCACTACTCAAGTGGGGCATCGCGTAAGGCAGCCACAACTTGCCATTGAAGGGCATTCGACTTGCATCAAGCCTCCATAGTCGAATCTAGAGCAAGGCCAGGGACAAGCTTGGCAGTTATTGCCAACCACCCAAGCGACGCTCCCAGCCTTAGCCACCTATCCAAACATAACCTCTTCCCTACTTTATAGGGATTAACCACCCACACCATAAACCGCTTAATCACCTATTCAGCCAACCCACAAAATCGCCCATAGCCACGTGTGCTTCACCATCAGGGGGCATGTGTGCTTTACTCTACCAGCTCAGCCACTCAACCGCCTTATCCCACTCAACCGTTGCACATGCATGGTCGCTAGCATTGCGCCCACCATCATCCTTTGAACACACATATGAGTTTAGCCAATGCCATTCATAGCTATCACCATCAAGGAAGTGGTAGATCATGTCGGTCATCAAGGCATAAGAAGGGGTGCGGCAGTTTGGTCTCTAGGGTCTTGACTGAAGACCCTATCAGAGATGCAAATTAAAGAAATAGCTCAAGCTTTCTAATTTTTTATCGTGTATTGACCAAATTAAAGGCTCAAGCTCACTAATCTTGTCATGCTTCAATGACTAAGACAACACCCTTTTATAGATAGATAAATTTGGCATTTAGATCATTTTCACAGTCTTGCACATTATGACTTCATGAATTAATGACTAGATCGAGATCAGTAGATTGGGCAGATGCTTGCATATGGAAATAGACTCTCTCTCTCTCTAGAGAACAAAGCCTGACAGTCCTCCCTTGAGGGAGGTGGCTCCTCCCTCCCTTCCCTCCATTTACTCGTCTTTATTTTAGGTTGTTAATTACTAATAATAAGGCTTGAGGTGGCTATTTTAACGATGGCTTAAGGGTTGTTTTGGTGTGTCTCTCGTGCAGTGGATCTAGAAACCACCTCTGCTTCGGGATGGTGGTTTTGTGTAGGCGTTTGCTTGGCCTTTGAAGCTGGGTTTCGACATGAGCTCATGAGCTCTGTTTTCATCTAGAAAAACAGGGGCTGTTTTAAGTCTGGGATGGAGGAGGATGGCGGCATGAACAGATCGACTCAGCCAAACCAAAGCATGCTACCAGCCATTTTGAAGCATGCTACCAGTCAATCTGAAGCCGTCTGCGAGTAGACCAAGAAGCAAGTACACCGAACTGATTTTGGATTTCCTACGCAGTGATCCGAAACTTCGTCTAGGGCAAGGCAAGGCTACCAGTCAATCTGAAGCCGTCTGCGAGTGGACCAAAAAGCACGTACGCCAGACTGCTTTTGGATTTCCTGCGCAACAATCCGAAACTTCGTTTGGGGCAAGGCAGGGCGAGAGATGGCAGCATGTTCGTGCGTTGGTGGAGGGGAACTCTGCAGGGGAAGATGCAAAGGAAAAAAGAGAAGAAGATGGGTGGCGGCGGCATAAGAAAAATCTGGAAACCCTAACAGGTTGGGCCCCCACATGCACATAACCTGGGCCTTTTGGCTTAGATTGGGCCCATTTGTTTTTACAGCCCTTTGCCAGTTTTATTTATTTTCTGTATTTAGAGTTGTTGGTTTTATTTTAGTTTTTAAAAAATAAAAAAGAAATAGGCTAGTGTCCCACTCCTCTTTTGGAGGAAGGTGGGTGCTTATCCTACTTCTCTTTTGGAGAAAGGTAAGTGGTTGTACTCTTCCTCCTTGGGAGGAGGGAGTGTAGTTGTACTCCTCCTCCTTGGGAGGATGGAGCTTGGGTGTACCTTTCTTCTTTTGGAAGAAATGTCGTTTAGTTATGTTTTAACAGAGCGCTTTCTCTAATGACTGTTGTTAGGAGAGAAGGTATAGAAGTTTAGACAATGTCTTTCACAAAGAAATTTGTTGGCGGGGGAGCCCCTAACAGATGAGTAGTTTCGCTGATAATCTGGATTTTCCTATATTGATTAGTCACAGAAGTAACTTTGGTTTCAGTGAATGAAATTAAGTCTATTTAAAAAAAAAAAAAAAAAAGAAGATTGAGATTAGTAAAAAGCTCCCCGAGTTTAGTTGATAGGCTAGAGAATACAAATTTTCTACAAGACTAGAACACAAATTCCACAAGCCTATGCAATTACTTGCTTCTTCTTTTGTACGAATTCATTTAATACTAAAATCTTTTCGTCTTGTCACTATACTAAAAATGAACATTTGTGATCAATTATATCCGACAAAAATGACTATTAGAACTCAAAATAGACTCATTTTGATAAAAAAAAATTGTCATTTTTGCAAAAAATAACTGGCCACAATTGAACAGTTTTTTCGTAGTGTGTAAAAAAAGAAGACAAGTAAGTCAACAACATTCCTCATAGCCAACTTGAGAGAATCTAGCAAGCTTGATGATCATGATCATGATCTAATTACGTGCAAAATGGAGCGACGAAGAGCAGCTTTAACAAAAAGCTAGACAAGAAAGAGGAAGGTTGCCAATTTTAAATACTGCAGCTGTCTAACATAGTATATGCCGTACAAATTTATAATACTAGCTAGGAACATCATGTTACTAAAGCTTTGCCTAATGCAAAAGGTGTAACTAAAGCTTTGCATCTAGATGCAGCTGGGTTGTCTATGATCTGTTCTGACTATTTGTGAGGTACAGCTGCAAGAGCTTTAATAAGCGGCTTAACCTTTTCTACGCTCTTTATAATTCCCCAAAACATAAGCCTATATAGAACCACCATTCCCAGCAAGATAACAATATCAACCCACTTGGAGTAGCCCATCTCTACTTGCCAAATACTTCTCAAGATTTCTTCACCAGTGATCGTTGGCAGCCCTCCTGCTTGGTTATTAGGGAATGTTAATCCTTCAAACTCATTCTTGTAGAATCCTTGGTTTGCATACTTGTGGAATGCAATGTAATACATTGGATATCTCCAGAAAGGCTTAGGAAGATCATCAGGCAGCCGGAAGAAACCTCCATTCAACATCATCATGCCCTGTATTCCGGCACCAGTAATGATTCCCATCAAAAAATCCGGCACCATACTCGCAACCATCATCATCAAGCTTTCCACCAACATCATGCACACGAAGAGTAGCAATACGAAGTAGGCAAAGTGTTCGAAGCTCTTTTGAAGGCCAACAAGGTAATAAGCTATTGCTCCTGGAACTAAGGAGATGAGAAGCAAGTAAGGAATGGAAGAAAATGTGTTTCCCATCACAAAAGCCCCAACACCGTAGTGCCCGTTCAATCTTTCTCGCCCAAAGATCTGCCATTTGGAAAGATTCAGGGTCGAAGTAAATCCAAATATTGCTACGTAAATAACATAATTATGTTGTATATGAACAAGATAGGATGACTCACCTTCATGTCCTCTACAAATGAAGGAAATCCACCGATTGCCATAAAAGTCAGAAAGGCCGCAACAAACATCAACATTGAACCTCTAGCCTATAAATTTTCAAGTAGTCATGTCTAGTGAGATGAAGATGTGCCGAACCATCATTTTCTAATAATCATGAATTAACTTCAAGGTTTTTGATGATTCATAACACGTACATGAGATGTATAGCTAGGACATTATTCCAGCTAGATATATATTTTCGCCAATTACCTGTATTGAGCCATAGTTGGAGCCAATGTCATGGAAGATGGTCCCGACACATAAACACAATGCAATGTAGATTGCAAGGCGAAGCCAATAATAGCCTAGATCACGATACATGTTCACAAACGATCTCCTTGTCAGAACTTGACACTGGGTAATGAAGCTTGCTTGGCTTCCCTTCTCCAGAGTTCCTCCTTTCTACGAACAAAGAAGCCACCTCATCATCAAATCTTTCTATTCCATCTTCTTCTTCATATTTTTCGTTGAGGAGAAAATTTTTGAACAGTTGGAATCGTCATTAATAAATATGACAAATTGTTTACCTGTTGGCATATTTTAGATACCAGCTGTTGAAGTTGATGGTGAGTCTCGGATGATTTGTACGAGTTGACGAGAATATTAATAGCTTCCTCGGTGCTTGTCGTGGTACGAGGTCCTTGTTCGATGTCCTGTATTTGTGATAAGTATAACCAATGTTTCCTCCCTGACGATTAGTTTCAAGAAGGGGATGATAACAAGCTAGAAAATAATGCTTACCGAATCAAAGTCCTTGTTGATAGTCCTAAGGTAGTGATCAGATGGGTTTCTCAGAGTTGGGCATGGGAAGTTATTTGAAGCGAAAAACTGCATAAAAATTCAAGCATATGTACAATTCATAAAATTATTTAGAAACTTTGTTCAGTGCAGTGCTAATGAGGTTCTATTTCTGCAGATGAATTCCATAAGATAAATATTGGCCATTTTCAGTTTACATATGTTTTTTGAGGAATATCGTACCTTTTCTGCCATTGAAGCGGGGCCAAAATAAACTGTCATTCCTGTAGAAAGGAGGCAGAGATTGCTGAAAAGCTCAAAAACTTCACTACTGGGTTGATGGATTGATGCAACAACAGTCCTTCCATCTTGACGAGCTATCTTGACGATGCGGCTCATGACATGAAATGATGCTGCGCTGTCAAGACCACTTGTTGGCTCGTCAAGGAAAAGGAGCTTCGGGCGGGTCAAAATCTCAATGCAAATGCTAACCCTCCTCTGTTGCCCCCCACTTAGACCTTTTTCATTCCAGCCTCCAATTCTCGTGTCAATGGAGCCTTGCAATCCCATCTCCCTTATAGTCATCTCGGCCCTTTCCTTCTTCTCGGATCTCGACATTGAATCCGGCAGTTGGAGCTGTGCAGAGTAGTACACAGCTTCCCGTACTGTTAGCGTTGTCATTAAGGTGTCATCTTGGGTTACGTAGGCCTAAAGTCATGAAAAATAAGAAAAACCCTTGTCACAAAATTAATTAAAGGCCTAAAATTGACGTTGATCTAGCTGCATTACAAATTTACACGCGACTTTTTTGTTTCTGTTTTCATACGTACCGAAGTTCCAAAAGCAAGTGGTTCTTTGAGTCCGTTTATCAAGATCTCCCCAGTCTGCTGCGTATTTGAGCTTAACCTCCCTGCAGTAATTAATTGCCTCTCATCAGTACCTCCCATATCTCAATCAATGGATCGAATATAATATTTTTTGTTGTACTTCAGTTTTTCCCGTCTTCCATCGTATGCGGAGGGGAAAAAAACAAACTATTGAGCATATATATATATATATATATATATATATATATATCCTTATCAAGAAAGAGAGGGAGAGGATGAACCAAAATGAATTCATATTTGTAAAGGTTTTATCTAAAAATTAGGGTTTAAAGTGAAAATATATATGTACCTTATAGTTTTAACGTATAGATCTTTGAAATGCTATTAAATATTCAATAAAATTAGCCTATCTATCGTTAATTTCAAAACCTCTAATATTTAGACATTGATGGCCGGGAAGGAGCACGTTAAGGTTAGGTTTGGATGCAAAAAATATTTCATATCATCTAGTTATTACACTTAATTTTTTTAAATTTTTATACAAAATATAATAAACAATTCAATTATTTAAAATCTCAAAATAATAATAATATTAAAAAATAATATTATAACAATATTTTATTCAACTTTCAATTTTCATCTCAACTCATTATATCCATGTTCTTTGTATGGATGGCAAAATCGGTCAATGAACAAAACGTACCCATAGGGCTACAAATGAACAAAATAACTTGTGAATAGCACGAACTCGGCTTGTATATACTTAGTTCATTTAATAAATGAGATGTTTGTAAACAATAATATATGTTTAAATATTAAACGAGCAAAACTAGTATAAACTTGGCTCAATTCAATTTAGACTCATAAACAAAACTCGTATAAGTTCGACTTGACTCGTTTGTGCTCATTGGAAAACTTGTATCATGTTATATATCTTTATATATATAAAGTGACTATCTAATAGAATTTTGTTGGTTTAACGGTTTTTGTTGTTTTACTGTTAAAATTAACGCTGTTAGTTACATGAATAAATTAAAGTGGCTCTCTCTCTCTTCTTAAAAGTTTTTATTTTTTTAATCTCTCTCCCCAATCAATTATGAATAAATTCATAGTTATCAAAATTCATGCAGCATGCATCAATCCTCGAACCATGCATTAATGATCATTTATTTAAGAGGTACTTTATATATATCTATATAAATTATAATTTATATATAAATTTATATGTGTGATTTAAAATTTCTATTCATTCCTTATATAAATAAAGAGAAATGTAAAATAATTAAATTTAAATCTATTACTAACTACATTTACGAATACAATTATATCAATAAAATATTATTTATTTATCAATTTAAATTCATTATGAAACATTAAAATCAAATAATAATATCTTATAAAAACCTTAGTATTTGATTTCTTTATAAAAATTATATCACTTTTTAAAAATAATCGCTTTATTAAATTAAGAAAACGTGCTCTGCACGTTGCTTTACTGTTATGGTTTGTCTCATACGCTGCACAGTTTTGGTTTAAGGATTGTTTTTTTTTTTTCACGTATTTGTTGTTTCCAACCGTACCCAGGAGCACATGCAGTAGTAAATAATAAGATTTTAATTCTAAATGTTTTAAAACCGATTTAAGTTTATCTTACTATTTGATGTTAGAAATTATATTTTTTTTTTCTAAAAACATTACATTATTAATCTAAAAAATTTCCTTTATAAAAACAATATTTCTATACATTATACAAACGTCCTTTGGACATTGCTCAACTACTAGTATATACGTGTGTGTGTGTGTTATATATATTACATATTAGTTATATTTTATATACAACATCCATGCATGTTCTCTGTGTGGATGGCAAAATTAGTAAATGCACGAAACGTATACACGTGACCTTGAACAACAGCCACGATTAAAGTTAATAAACTATGGGAATAGTAAATTAAAGAGCTTTGCTACGCAACATATTCACACTCCACATTTTTATTTTTATTTTTTTAAGTTTTATTTTTCTTAAACTAATTAAATTCTTCTACTCATCATCGTATATCACACATTTGGTAAGAGAAACAAATAAAAAATAATAAAAATATATAATGTGTGACGTGTAGAAATGATTAATATAATTTTTCTAAATTAAATGAACTTTTTATCCATAATAAAAAACTGTAATTGAACAGGTATGTGATATACGTACCATTTTTTAATTATTTTAAAATTTATTTTAAAATAGTTAATATATATATATATATTGTTATGTCACCCTCTTAAAAAATAATTTTAATTTTATCCTTCCTAGCATTCATTAAGATGTTGTTTGGATAGTGAGATGTGATGAGATGATTTTAGTTAGATAAAAATTAAAAGTTGAATAAAATATTATTAGAATATTATTTTTTAATATTATTATTGAATTATGATTTGAAAAAGTTGAATTATTTATTATATTTTATGTATAAATTTTAAAAAAAAATTATAATAATGAGATGATATGAATTGAGAATATTTTTCGATCTAATCTGCCTCTAATTTTACCTGCCAAAGAGTCCAAAAGAGTTGATTTTCCTGAGCCAGAAGGACCCATGATAGCCAATACTTTTCCCGGTTCCGCGTACCCAGTCAGCCCTTGGACTATCGGCCGGCGCCCACTTTTGCCATTGGGCACCGTCACCCACAGATTCTTCCATGTCAAGAAAATATTTGACTCCCTCTTTGCAACGTAATTCTGATCTTGCTCTGTCCCCGAAGACACAACTTCGGAACCAAACTTAAATGACGTTTCATGACCATCCAAACGTACTGTAGAACCAAAAGTACTGAGGCCAGCAACGCTAAATGGGAACGTTTCTTCCACGTCTGGGCAACGGCCGCCATCTTCTTCTACAGAATCTATGCTCTGTATCTCTAAGTCGCCAACATATTCGTTAGCAACTTCGGAAGCTCTCAGGGGTGAGCTTGCTCGACTTGACTTTGGCGTCCATCTAGGGACATCTTTCGAAGAAGAGTAATCCATGATATTCTTTGTTGCTGCAGGAAAGTGATATTCAGAGAGAGAGAGAGAACCGGCCGTTGAAGAGTGGAGTAAAATTTATTTGAATTCGTGTAGTGGCTTCCGCTTCCACTAGCACTTATATTTAAAGAAGAACAAGCCAGTCATGGTGAAAAGATCTAAAAGTCAATGACGTAACAAATTAGATGAACTGAAAGATAAAATTTGAATGAATTAACCTAGTTAATTAATTAGCTAAGTAATCAACCCACGAGGGCAGCCGCAGAAGTTGGCCGAGCTTCAGACGACGGATCACGCGTCATGATGACTTTACCAGCAACGTCAGTTTGTATTACCGAAACATCGAGCCAGCTAGATACTAGTTTCCTTAGCTAGGGCATGCATGCATGGAATTGTGGGAGCAAGCTAACCAGCGCTTGTTCCTACAATATTAACGGTCTTGCGTGCGGTTCAAGTACCCCAGCGGATCATAGCGCGCGCCTGTCTTCCCCTTAATAGGCTTGATTTATAGAGTACAGCTTGGGTGCCGACCGACGAGCATGCCTTAGTTTAAAGGAAAAATTTGTTCGTAATCATATCTGTATACCAATACGCATACTTATTTAAGAGTAATCTTATTGGATTATTTGTATATAAAAGTAAGTGTATTTTTTAACTATAAGATACAAAATTCGCTTGTAATGGATTAGCTATTAGCAAATTTTATAGTTTTTAGCTACAGTAATTGTAAAAAAAATATCAAATTTGATATCTACTATAATTATACCAAATATTTATTTTATTATTTTTTTATAACACACTCAATCTCTTCTCTCCATCTACATCGACAAACTTCCATAAGTTTCTTTAAATTAAATAGTAAAATGTGATAAAATAAAATAAATTAATAATTAAAAAATTAAATATTTTTTAAATTATTAATTACTCATTACTATATAATAAATAAATGGATATCCAATGTGGTAATTTAATGTGAATAGCTAAAGTCAAATTCATGTTATATTATTTTATTATTATATAATAAAAAATAATTATTCTAATGTGGAGACTTATATAAATGGAATTATCAAAATCTAAATTTATCTTACATTCATCAAAATTATTCTTTACATATAGATAATCTATTAACAATGCTTAGATATAGGATTGGTAAAAAAGTTAGACTTTATTAAAAATAGTATCAATTTGAATTTTGAATATGAAGGCAGCAGTATTGGTAAGCAGATTAGTACGCAAATTCACTTGTACGTAACAAAACTCTTAATTAAAATTTTTCTTTTAGTATTTTTAAAAGAAAAAAAAATTGCCAATACATTAAGAATATGTTACTTTGTCGTTTTATTTTGCTACCTCATTTTGACTGTTTATATATTAAATTTTTTTTTAAAAAAATTCTTTTACTCATTGATTAAGGAAAGTGATTATTAGTGTATTTGTATTTTTTTTTATATATTTTTAAAATATTTAAAAATGTAAAAATATATATATTAAAAAATTAAAAAAGTGAATTTTGCCTAGGGGGTAGGCCCAAAGATCACTGTTGGGCGGCACCCTAGCAGCACTCATACACTAATAATCACTGCTTTAATTCATAATTACAAAAGAATTAAATACATAAAGGGTGAGGCATACTAGTATTATTCTAATTTATAACCCTCAAATTAAAGACAAATCATCTTAGTATTGTGAATATATATATATATATGCACACTTGCTGCAATATAATATTGCAACCTTAGGCAAGCTGACCCTGCATCATTTAAAAGCATTTATATCTCCTCATCAGTACTCCCAACTCCCAAGTACTGTTAGTTTTTTAGCATTAATTTGTTATGATTTAATGCTTCATCATTTTTGTTCTCTTGCTGTTCCAATTTCCCATATCTAGAGTTACAACTTCTTTATAATTTGTCTACAATCTTAAAATAAAATTATATTTTTTTGAAATATTTATTTTAGTTTTGATTTTGATTTAATGTGTTTGAATTAAAAAAAATACTATTTTATTGATAAGTTGTAAATAAAATGTAAATTATAAGTTGTAAGTACTCTATCAATATTGCTCATCCAGATTATAGATATTGCATGCTTTCTTGTAACGATTCTTTCAACTTCTAATTAAATATGATGACCATCTGTATAATTAATTACATGTAATATTGCAGCAACTTCGTGATGTCATTGTTCATGACATATTGCAGCAGTATGTAACAAGAGCATATATATAGATATTTTCCTAACTGGTGGTGCTTTGTTATCTTTGATTAATATTAGGTCATGATATATATATTTATATATATATGGTTTCAGATTTGTATATATAAACAGCTTGTTCCGTGCGTTGGAATATAATGATAAAATATATTAGACTTCATCATGAAACTCAGGTCTCTCCATGTCATCCATTTATTACCACACTTTTCAACATGATCGAGAATTTAAGTAATGCAAAAATAATCCATTTTACATTTAGGTAACTTTTTACATCAATCTAAGACAAAAAGTCCGCGAAGGTCTAATATTTCAAGGTTAGAATTAGTATGGCAATCTATTTAAGATAATCTTATCCAGTCTTGCTTGTCTGTAATTAATTATAACACAGCCAGAAAATTTGGGGATTTAGAGCATTTACATTGGTGTAGCTAGATTTTTAGTCAAATTTTGAATGAAATGCAATTTTTTGGCTTTGGCCCTCCCATTCAAAATTTTAATCCCATGCACGCTACTAAAAGAAAAATGGGTATTTGTAATTACTCTTTTGCAACCAAAAGACTATTTGCGACTAATTTTAGTTGAAAATAATTATTTCCCTGAAAATAACTTATTGCAAATAAGCAGTTTTCTTGTAGTAACGTTGAATTAGACATTGCACTTTCTATACTAATAAAATATTATTATATTTTTATCTCTCTAGTTTTTTATTTTTATTTTTTATTTTTATAATCTACTTCTATTAATTTCTCTAATTTTTGCCTTTAATCATGTGTTGGCAATCAGTGAATCAAAGCTATACCATATACATGCACTAGAAATATTACAAGAGAATAGCTAAGAGGAAAAAAAAAAGGCTTAGAAAAAAGATTAGAAGAGAATAATTAATAATTGAAGATTAACTACGGCCGCTAGAAAGATTTCACTGTATCAAATACGTACATGCACGATGTATTTTATTTTGAAACAAACCACACAGGCCGGCTTTCATTAATTAATTAGCATAGTTTCAACAATTACAACATAACGTGCTTGACATGATAATCGAAAAATATCCATTACAAAATCAGTAGACCAACTAGACTTTCATTACAAACCACAAGTACTTTGAAATATTAGAGGCTAACTTTCAACCACATCACTTTCATTACAAAATTACCGCAAGTTTGGAAATAGATGCTGACTTCCGTTACAAACTGATGACTAGACCAATCAGACTTTTATTCCAAAATCCATTACAAATCCTACAGACTTTCATTAGTGAAATTTATCAAAACCTATTCCAAAATCACTAGATCAGATGAGCTACCAGCAAGTCCATTATAATCGATGCTGCCTCGTTACATTTGTAAGCCACCAATAACTCATAGATGATGCCTCATTATTTTGTAAGTCCATTACAATAGAGCAACGTACCAAAAGTCAAAATAAGCCATGGTCAAACACCATTACAATTGGAGGCCATACAAGTCAATCAAAATAAACTACAAGCAAGCAAACAACTATGTACGAGATAGATACCTATTCCTTTCCTCCTCAACTATTTCTATTTGAAAATTATGGAAATATTCTTGCGGTTGCATAGCATTAATGGAATCATTATCTAATTTCATAATTTTCATATTAATCTGTCTCTTCGAAGATTTATTAAGTCATATCTATCTTTGTCCGCCTTGATTATTGCTTCTCTTCTCTCCAACATCGTTGTTCTCCTATCATCGCTCATGTGGCTTAAGATCTCATTCAACATGTACACTACATTGTGATTCCTTGCCTTTTCATTTTTTCTTTCTTTCTTTTTCACCCTCTTGCCTAGAGGTCTCTAAGCATCGATAGATTCATTTTCCTCAATATCTAACATCATTCCCTAATCGTATCGAGTTTAGAATAATACCTGAATGTGACACATTTTCAATGTTCATATGGCTTCATGTGGAATGTTGAAGTTCATTTTTTGCACCTCTCAGTACAAGATTTTTGCCTAAATAGTTGAAGGTTAAGTAAGACCGCAACTAGTAATTATACCACAAAAAATACTAACTAATACCACAATTAAATTATACTAACTACAAATCCTAGAAATTGCATAGATGGCTAGGGTACAAGTATTGAAATTGCTCTCCTCTCATTCTTAAGTTACCTGGGCTTCAAAGAGTAATGCCACCTCACTATTTGTGCTTACTTGGCTTGTTGGACTAGCAATGAAATTCCCTTGTTCACATACTCTAGCATTTCTTAACTTAACTTGGATGAGAAATTTCCTTTCAATTTTGAGGCAAAATCTCTATATTTAGTTCCTACTTTGTTTACGTTAAAAAAATTGTACAACAGGCTTGAAAGGGAGAAAGAGACATTCCCGGCCCGCTATGATGATTCGGGCCTCAATTGGTGTCGTCTAGTGCACCCAGCATTGGTCTGGTTCAAATGTAGGGTGTCGGTGTGTACATCCATGGTAGTGAAAGGAAAATAAATGCAAAGAAAGTAAAGAGAGTTGAACACACATATTTACGTAATTCGGTATAATGTCTACATCCACGGGCATTTAAGGAGGAGAAATCCTTTATAATATGCTTATTATAGTCTCTCATAACCTCTCATTTCTCACCATACAATGGTGATCTTGAATATATTTGCTGGAGAGGATCCATTCGACAGAGCTCCCTCTTGAGAGGTTGAAGAAGAAGTCGAAGAAAAACCCTCTTCAGTTATCTGGACATCCCCTATTATCTGATGCCCTTGCTGAGTGGCCCCCTCCCGACGCAGCGGTGAGGCAAGGTCTGTTTTGTGTGTCTGATCATCTCTGACTTTCCCACTTTCTCTTGACAACCCCTTTACTTCCCGGCACCTTTTTTCAGCCTTCTGATTCCCGTTCCCCTTACTTCCCAACTTCCATTCTTGTCCCCTAGTGGTGACTTGGGCCTAGTTATTTTACCCTCTCACAGTTGCCCGCAATTCTTAAGGGCAATTTACTCCAAAAAGAAGAATTTGAGAATTTTCAAAGGTAAAATATGCAATCGAACTAATCCACCCGAGTCCGTAGGGAAATAAATTATGGGAGCTAGTCCCTGTTCATTTGTTCCCCTCACGTTAGCTAGTAAAGATTTTTGGACAAGGGATTAGGCAAGAGATGTGCTTGACCGCATAGAGTTCACGCCTGTAGCTCGTCTTGGCAAGGTGAGCAGGAGATGGGCTTGACCGTGTAGAGTGCAAGCGTGGGGCTTGTCTTGGTGAGCTGAGTGGGAGATAGGCTAGATCACATAGAGTGCAAGCGCAGGGCTTTCCTTGGCAAGGTGAGCTGGAGATAGGCTTGACTGTGGAAGGTGTGAAAGTGTAGTTAGGCTATGGCGGGAGATGTACTTGACCCCGTAAGATGGGAGCGTGGAGCTCAGATGTGGCGGGAGGTACACTCAACCATTCAAGATGGGAGCATAGAGCTCAGACGTGGCGGGAGGTGTACTCAATCACGTAAGATGCATAGTTTGGCAGTGCATCTGTATGTATGCATGTCACTATTGAAAGGTGTATGTTCGCCTGATGTTTCTATTTTCAGTTTTGTTGGTGTTTAAGTTTGTGTGAAGTAACCCATGCAAAGCACTCAGAGGACCCGTAGACCCCCTGGGTCCACCTTAGGCAGTTGTCGAGCCTGAGATGTGTGACCAAGTGCATGGCACGATGGTGTTTGAGCAACTTGCTCTGGCCGAGTAGTTGCTTTAATGTGGCGCTTATGTTGAGCAATAACTTTGGCCAAGGGCTTATATGTGGCCAAGGAGCTTCTGGTTGAGATGGTGACCAAGATAGGTGACTAAGTGCATGGCATGAGGGTGTCTAACAACTTGTTCTGGCCAAGTAGTTGCTCTGAGGTGGTGGTCACGTCGAGCAATAGCTCTAGCCAAGGGCTTGTACGTGGCCAAGGAGCTTTTGGTCATGATGGTGACCGAGTGCACGGCATGAGGGTGTCCAAGCAACTTGCTCTGACCAAGTAATTTCTTTGAGGTGGTGCTCATGTCGAGCAGTAGCTCTGGCCAAGGGCTTGTAAGTGGCCAAGGAGCTTCTGGTCTGGATGGTGACCGAGTTCATGACACGAGGGTGTCCAAGAAACTTGTTCTAGCCGAGCAATTTCTTTGAGGTTGTGGTCACACTGAGTAGTAGCTCTAGCCGAGGGCTTGTACATGGCCAAGATGGGTGACTGAGGGCATGGCATGATGGTGTTTGAGCAACTTGGCCGAGATGCTTAGTGGCCGAGGAGCTTGTTCTGGCCGAGGAGCTTGCACCTACTGCTCGGAGGTCGAGGAGTAGGAGGGCGTGAAAGTGGTCGCCCGCCATTTGATGGACAAGGGAGGTCTCGGGCTAGTGGTGATAGAGTGAAACCCCAGATCGAGGAAGGTGGGTGAGTGTGTGACGCCCTTAACTCCCACGTACAGACATGTGGAAATCGAGACTGGATGATGACAATATGGGTCACACATCCCATCGCCAAGTGCCAAGTGTGTGTACATGCAACACGTGTACATTAAAAGATCGCAACGGATAATAAAAATCAGTCAACTAAGTACCAGAATTTGTTTTAACACAAGTTCGCTTAAAAATAAGCATACCAAAAATATTACAATTAACCAGCATAAATATAATACAAATAAAAAACAATAAACAAAATAGGTAAGTAACAAACCAAACAAACCTCAAGATAAAAATGCATTCATGCAATAACCAAATGCATGAACATGATGCCATATGCATATGTCCAAAAATCCACATTTTCCACGCATGCCAAAATCCCATTTGTGGCCCAAATAGTTCCATTAAAACATTTCCTTGCCATTATCCAAGATAATGGCCCAAAATCCAATCTCGCCATTTTCCTAAAAAATGGCCCATTAACCAAACCATCAGAGCACTGTAGGCGGGAATCACAGGTGAGACTCTACCACCATCCCTGCTTACCACCATCCCTACGTGTGCACTACAGGAGGGAATTACAGGCAGGACTCTACCACCATCCCTGCTTACCACCATCCCTGCTTACACGTGCACCGTAGGCGGGAATCACAGGTGGGACTCTACCACCGTCTCTGGTTACCACCATCCCTACAGTACCTCTGACTCAAACTAGTCAATCCAATTGTTGAAATATACCCAAAATCATTTCTCGCTTGAAAACCTAGTTTTCAAGTTCCAACACATGTACATGCATGCAATTACATGAAACCCCATTTTCCTTTTCAAACATGAACATGCATGCACTATGCAATCCTTATGACAAGATACCAAAAATATCCAACAAATTCCAAAACCAACCAATCACACAAATATCTCTATCCTCAATTCCAACCGACCCCTGACTCCTTGGACTGAGTCCGGCACAAACAACCAATCACAAATTATTTTTAAAGTGAAAATATATTTAAATCTTAAATAAAGTTTGAAAAATACTTACAGTGTTATAAAATAATTTTCGGAGGATCAATGAACTGCAAAAGGTGGCGGAAAGGCAACGTAATAGTGCAAAATACACTGTGACTGTGGGTCACAAAATATCCACTTTTGAATGGGGACAAACTAAGACTTGGAATTGATAGGTAATGGCTTAGAGGTGTTAGTGAAGCTAGTGGAAGTGGTGGTTGGCCGTGGGTGACGGCGAAAACGGCGGTGGAAGGCTAAAAATGCTAAATCAGATTTTAGCTTGTGGTGGTTGCTCAGGTGACAGATCGAAATTAGAAATGGGTGGGTTAGATTGGCAAGAGGTCAGTGATGAAGTGGTGACAAAATGGTGGCCAGAGGTGGAGCGACGGCGACGCTAGAGCAAAATGACGACACAGCTTGGAGAAGCTCATGGTGGTTAACGGCAGCGTGGGAGGGGCTAGAAATTGGTGGGTGGGTGTGCCGGCCGATGGGGGACTAGGTGGGAGGGGCAGTGAGGGCCACACCGGTGAGTTGTGGTAGGTTAGGGTAGATGAAGGAAACGGACGGAGAGGGAGGAAGAGAGGTCGCGCGGGGATGGGGAGAAATAAGAATGAAGAAAGAAAAAGAAAGAAGAAAAAGAAAGAAGAAAGAGAAAGGAAAAAGAGAAAGAGAAAATAAAAAAGGAAGGGAAATAAATGAGGTCCAACCCTCACAACTTGGGTCACTAAATTGATCCAACGAAATTTATTTTCAAAACAACAAGTTAAATAAAATAATTCAAATGCAGTGATTAAATAAAATAAAATAAAAAGATCCAAAAATGCAATAATTTTAAAGCCCAAAAATAAACTAATTTAAATTAAAAAGTAATTAAAATATAATATAATAAATAGCAAGAAAGCACGTTAAAATAATTTCCCCACTTAAAAATCATAAAATAATATTGCAAAAATCACCTTTAATTTAAAATAAGAAAATCACTAATTATACTAATTTAAATAAACTCACTAAATAAAAATATGTGTAAAATGGAGATATCGCAGAATGCATGGCCAAGCAACCTTCCAACCTTCTCTCACTGAGCACTTGTGCCTGCCAGTGGATGGCCGGGCAACATGCTTTGTAGCCGAGACGTGCATGGCTCGGAAGTGTGGCCCATTTGTGGATGGTCGAGAAATACACCTAGTTGTATGGGGAGTGCTCGTTACTGGGGTGGCCATGCAGTTTACCATGTGCTTGTGCATGATAGACGATGCTGGCAGACCCCAAGGTGGCCCTCGGCGTCCTTCCCCTGTGGCACCGCGGCTAGGGCAAGCTGTTGTCCCATGTGCACGGCAACATGGGCATGGGGTGGATAGTTAACAACCCCCATGAATAGGGGCTATAGCGGTTGAGCCAAAAACTACCAACAGGTCAACTAGGCTCGCAACAGGAGGCCACTAGCCTCTTGCTTTGTGCACAACAATGTGCACTTGGGCGCATGTTCGTTGGCCATCACTGGTGTTGGGGACCCCACCAATGAAGCCAGATGACTTTGGTAGACCATGGGAGTTTCCCCCATTGCCTTCCCTGCTTGTTTTGTCGACTTGGCCGTGTTATTGCCTCGTGTGCATGGCGAGGTGCACATGCAGGTACTATTCATGGCATCGTGGACGGGGGTCGTAGCGGTAGAGCCAAAAATTACCGGCAATCCATGTGGTGGCCACCGGCCAGTCAAGTGGGCTCATGGTGGGGCACCACAAGCCTTTGGGTGCATTGTGCATGCCATGCATAGTGGACGTGCATTGCACTATGCACTTAAGTGCACAGTGCTTGCCTTGATATTGTGTTTATATATTGTATGGTTTGGCATGCATGGGTACTATGCACGTAGGTGCACAATGTTACGAATGAGCAGGGACTAGCTCCTAAAATTTATTTCTCTACAGACTCGAGCGGATCAGTTCGATTCTATTTTACCTTTAAAGATTATCAAGGTCTTCTTTTTGGAGCAAATTGCCCTTAAGAATCGTGGGCAACTATGAGAGAGTAAAATAACTAGGCCTAGTCCACCAAGCCATCACTAGGGGACAAGAACAGAAGTAGGGAGGTAAGGGGGAAGGAGGGGTTAGAAGGTAGGAAGAGGGTGTCAAGAAGTAAAGGGGATGTTAGGAAGTAAGGGGGTGTTAGGAGAAAGTGGAAAAAGGGAGAGACGGTCAAACACGTAAAGCAAGCCCTGCCTCGCCACTGCGGGGGGTAGGCAGAAGGAGGCATCAAATAAACGGGGACATTCAGACAACTGAAGGGAGTTCTTGTTCGACTTCTTCTTCAACCTCTCAGGAGAGAGTTCTGCCAAAGGGATACTTTCTAGCAAATATATTCAAGATCACCATTGTACCATGAGAAATGAGAGGCTATGAGAGACAGTAATAAACATCTTATAATGGATTTCTCCTCCTCAAATGCCCATGGATGTAGACATTATACCGAACCACGTAAATCTATATGTTTTTTTTCTTTACTTTCTCTACATTTATTTTCCTTTCACTATCATGGATATACGCACTGACATTGTACAGCTATACCGGACCATTGTCGAGGGCACCAAACCACACTAATCGAGGTTCAAATCATCCTAGCGGGCTGTGAATGACTCTTTCTCCCATTCCAGCCCGTTGTGTGATTTTTTGAGCATCAACATACTTAATAAACATGTATATTGTATGTTTTGAATGCCATTGACAATGGTAGATATGTTTGTTATGAAATTTCATATTTTGAGAATTTTGGAGACTTGGTTTCATTTATTGTTCCAATATTGATCTTTCCAGAGGCTAGTCTCGAACACTCTTAGCTCAAAATTGTCTTTTTCATCTAGCTAGGTATATCATATTTTGTATACATGTAGTTGTGTGTGTCGTTGGCTATTATCCACTCAATTTATGGGTTCGCATGCATTGTGGCCGGATTAGCATTAAAATTATATTATACATCTTGCCCATGCTACTAGAATAATATCTAGTCAATATCTTGAAGATTTCTCTCTGTGATCCATCTGTGTAAGCGTTGCAACTTAACTTTTATTTGAAAGTTCTATTTATTTTTTAAAATTCAATTCATGTATACTACCTCTAATGCTCAATCTCTGACCTCGCTTGCTCTAATGCTCTAGAAGTGTTGGCATTACTGGATGATGAGGACGAGCTAGAAGGCTTGATGCAACGACCCAAACCCCTAAAATAGTCTGAACGTGGACCCAAAACCTTCACAAAAATGTCCACATCACTTGTTCTGGAATTGTTGTGGAAATTTAATCAGTTGTAGATTCAACACGTATGGCAACCATTTTTTTCTACACATAAGAGAAATAATTAATATTGTCACAAATATATAAATAAGTTTAATTAAAATAGATAATAATACGAACATAATTTTTATGGGCATCAAAATGAGTCCACTCTCTATTATGAGTAGTACATGATGCAGCATATAATTTTGTCTGATTCTAATTGCTATTTGAGTCTTGCTACACAATAAATATTTTATAGATTTAAATTCATTAGAATACAAAAAACAATAAACTTGAGTAAAAAATAAACTTACCAACTTCTTAGAGAGGCAATGGAAAGATCTTGAGTTTGCATGATGATGAATCTTCAAGTTTGATCTATTTATTTTGTTTATAGAACTTCATTGATAAATAGAAGTTTTAAATATTAGCAAGAGAAATTATAAACCATGACATATAAAACAAGTTATTTATTTACCTTCAATGCAGCACCCTGAAACGTATCACAAAATTTCTCCTAATTTGAAAGTCGGACATCCTGGAAAGGATTTTGGTGTGCGTCGTGCTTATTATCAAACTTATTGTAATGCCCATGACATCTGGTCTTATATTTTTGAAATGCATTACACATAAGCTCATCAACAATCTTGCGCTTCTCCCTCCGACCAAAATTTAGTTCGAAGTCATTCTTAAAAAAATAAGACTCACGAACAAATTAATTGCATATTCTATATTTTGCATAGGCATTATATAATTTGATATAAAATGAATTAAATAATTACCATACATCGCTTCTTAATAAGCTCTTTGACATCTTGCATAACTTTATGCCATGAACTCGTAACCAAAGGTGCATAAGTCTATATAAAAGCACTTACATGGTAAGCAAGCCAAGTTGCTAGTTCTTCTTCACATCTGGTGTGATTGTTAGGAATGTTAGTCTTAATCTTACCAACTTTACGATATTTTCTAAACGTCATGCATCTAGTAGTACCTCTACCTTGATGAGATTGTACGTTTAGCTCTAAAAAAACCATATGGCAATGTATGCATGAAAGAAATGATAGTTAGGATTTAGTATGCTTATGTGTGATTTATTTTAATTGAAACAATATTATACTAAATTTTTACCTTGGTTTGGAGAGTTAATCTCCATTGGTGAGTCAGTCGAAGAGCTAGGCATTGGTGGAGATGGAATATGAACCGCCTTCCTCTTGGGTGGCATAATGTCAAAATATTGATACATGCATCACATAAAAGATTGGTCATAAAAGTGTCGTGATCACAAAATGCATCAATCATCCATATCAATTTCAGTGAATCCACATTTTTCCTAACTGTTGCATCAATAATTTCAGTCTCAATATCTCCCCTATGTAAAGGAATCATCTTATACTGGCTCAAAACCACAAACAAGTTGAAGACAAACTAACTCTCTTGGTATGCTTCTTGAGTAGATGGATCATTTTCCTCTTCATTTTGTCCCTTCACCTTAGGGATAACATCATATATATTTGTTGGAGAAAAATTTTTGTACCACTTGTCATTGATTTCCGAATTCAGGATCATCTAAATAGAATACTTGAAATGCTTGGAAAGTCAAAATAAAACGATCATCTTTATACCATTTTTTCAATGTATCAATACTCATGAAATATTCATCACACATTTCCCTTCAAGGATTGCTTCAGTCTCACCAATCACACCTAAATAGATATACCACAAGCTCCCCCAAATATTTCAAGCCAATTATATCCACAATACCCCACAAAAATCAATGTTCTCTCCCTCATTTCTTCGACTAGGACACTACTATTTTGAGTTTTTCTAAAAACACTCTCGATATACCACACCAATGCATATAGTTCATTTGAGACATAGTTAGGATTTCTACCATGCATTTGTACAACCTACATATCGAAGAGAGTATAAATTTACATATAACTAAACAATCACTAGATAAAAAATTTAACTAAAAAAATGTTTAATATAGTCATTACCTGTTATTCAAACCATTTAGGGAACTATTCTTCATGTTTCTTGTCTATATCAATTGCTCATTGTTCTTTGAGCATGTTAATATGATCACTAAAATATAAATATAATAAACAATTTATATCTCGCATAGATTTTTAAGTAGATCCCAATATCAATTATTATATAAGGACAACTTATTTCATGTGGCTCTTTATCTCAGGACAATTGTTTAGTACATACCACAGAGCTTTTTCAAAAACTCTCTTCCAGATAAATCATAACCACGATCTGCACCAAGTAATGTACATGTTGAGAAAATACAAAAAAAAAACATTTTTTTTTCTTGCTTGGTCGACATCAAAATTTCTTTCTGGCCGATCAAACCTTGTGTCCACTCCATGGAAGTAATTTGAAGAAAATGTATGCCACTCATCATTAATATATGCTTTTACAATTGATCCTTCTAGGCGAGTCTTGTTACCCACTATGCATTTCAACTTTCCAATGAATCTTTCAATAGGATACATCCATCTATACTAAAATGGTCCTACAAGTCAAGCCTCACATGCCAAATGAATGGCAAAGTGAACCATGATATCGAAGAATGACAATGAGTAAATACTCTCCAGCTTACACAATATTATAACAATTTTCCGTTCCTACATTCCAAAGCTTCTACATTCAACATTATAGCACATAAATCTTTAAAAAATACATGTAGCTCAGTCAAAGACATGCTTACATCTTTCGTCAAGTAACCATGAATACCAATTGGCAATGTACATTGTCAAAATTCATGACAATCGTGACTTTTTAATCCAGTAACTTTTCAATTATTTATCCGCACACACCTTGTTAGATTTTAGGCATAATAATGTGGTAATTTAATTTTCATTAACCACTCCCAAAAGCTAACCGTCTCGTTCATTGACAGTGTATTCCAACCAATTGGCATGTAGATAGATGAATCATTTTGTTGCAAGTGCATGTCTTGTCTAATTCCTATCTGTTTCAGATCCTTTCTCGAGTTTAATGTATCTTTTGTCTTGCCTTCAATTGACATCAATATTCTCAATATAGACTCACATATATTTTTCTCAATATGCATAATATCAAGACTATGCTACAATTTTAACATCTACTAGTACATGAGTTCAAATAATATGCTCTTCTTTATCCAATTCAACTCATTCTCAGTTTGCTTTCACTTCCATTGTTGTTTTACCAAATTCATTACTAGCGAAATGCACAAATTGTGCAAGTACATCTTGCCCAAACATATATGGTGGAGGGTGCCCTCGTTCAACGGTCTCATCAAACATTCTAAAGTTTCACGCCATCTATGGTTAACAGGTCAATAGTGACGATGACCCATAAAGCATAGTTTCTCCCATATGCAAACCACTTAGATTGTGTGTGTTTTTTATATGTTAGACATGTCATTTTCCCCTTAGTACTCCAACCTGACAAGTTTCCATATATGGGAAAATAATTTATTGTCCATAAGACTGTAGCATGCATCTTGAACGAAGTACCCGTTGATGCATTAAATGTGCCAACCCCATTCTCCTATAAATGTTTTAACTTAGCAACCAATGGTTGTAAATGTACCTCTATATCATTTCTCGGTGATCAAGGACTAAGATTAAGCAAACTCATCATGAAATATAGATCCTTCACACACTTCCAAGGTCGTAAATTGTACAACATAAGTACAATCGGTCAAATACTATGTGAAGTACTCATATTTCCAAATGAATTAAATCTATTTGTTGCCAGCCCAAGATGCACATTACAAGATTCTTCATCAAACCATGGGTTTTCGAAGTCAAACTCCTTCCATGTTTCAGAATCAATAGGATGTGACAAAATATTATCATTCCTAACTCTGGATGATAAATGCCATGACATGTCCACAGGCATTGCACGTGACATAAATAACCATTGTAATCTCTGTTTCAATGGAAAGTGGCATACCACCTTTTACAACATATTGTGCTTCTCTAATGTCCATCTTGATTCATGGCACATGGGACACTCATTCAAATAATATTCTCTCACCACAATAAGACACAATCATTCTTGCATGCATGTATTATATTATAGTCAAACCCTAGATCTCGCTTCAATTGCTTAGCTTGACAGAAGTTTCAAGGCAAAACATTATTCGATTGAAGTGCTTCTTTAAATAGTTCAAGCAACATATCAACCACCTGAATAGATATTCTACACATGGATTTTATGTGAATTAGTCTCACTATAAAAGACAGCTTACTATGTCTTCTGCATCTTGGATATAGCTCACGTTGTGAATCCTTCCATAGGCGTTCAAACGTGTTATTACTCACGTCACTTGCAGTTGATGTGTCTGCAACACTTTTATCCATAAACATTCCCACTCCAGTGTCACTTAACTTTTGCTCCATACCCTCGTCGTAATCATGACCACCATCCTTTGTCTGTGCATCTCCATCGATCTCTTCTGCAACTCCATGAAAAAGGCTATATTGTTGGATATGGTTCCCCGTGTAAAACTCAGTCTGTATACCCCTAGTCAATACGATTAACAAAGAGATGCTCACCCACCAAATCCATCTTAGAAGAACACAAATTCTTGCATTTTCGACACAGGCATCTAATTCGCCAGTCAATATTGGTTGTACTACATGCAAACTCTAAGAATCTCTTCACACCCTCAACATATACATTATAATCCTTACCCAATCAATCATTCACTTGCATTCAACTCTTATCCATTACTAAATCCCTATTACAAACAATGGCACAACCATCAAGAAGCAACCATATTCAAACAAAACAATGCGTTCTTTTCACTTCACTGGCTAATTGGTCCTATCTCATTTGAGATCGTAAGCTCATTGTCGCTAACCTACCAAATATTATCTATCACGTCCAATGAAATTTTGGTACATCTCCCCATAGTTCTCCAAATATGCTTATTTGGTTGAGTGCATCGACAAGTAACACGTTGATACACCATCACCTCAACTACATATCCAGAGTATAATATGGGATGAGACTACCAAAATCACAATGTCGGACGAAAACAAATACAGTTGGTAAGTTTTTAACAATGATCTTATACTCCCAAACTACAATCGACGGATGTGGATTGATAACTCTTGAATGGTTGTAAGGTTAATTTACATGCAATATACAAGACACGATAAAAATACACAACAACAATACAAGACGAGAATATATCAAACAACATATATAAATATGTGCATTATATTTTTAAATCAATGTTGTATATGTTTTCCTTAAATTTTGCATCATTTTTTAAAGTATATAATCTTATTAATTAATTAAGGTGTTAATTATTTTACATATTTTTATTATTTTTGTTTATATGAATTTTAAATCATTTTTAAAGTATATAAATGTTTCTAGGTTTTATATATGTTTTTAGGTTTCAAATTTAATTTTCTGAATTTATTAATGTAACTTTTATTTTTTCACCTCGTACTATAATGCTAATTAATAGTTAGTTAGTTTGTCAACTAGTACTAATTTTTGGAAATTTTTTTGGCCATGGATTAATATTTATTAATCTGTTTCTAAGTTTTAAATTAGTTTCTAGAAATTTATTAATGTAAATCTTGTTTTATTAAGTTTTAAATCAATTCTTGTAAATTTATTAATAGTTATTAATTAATATATTGTTATATTGTTAGTTATTTTAAATTTAAGAAATAGATCTGTTCCTAAGTTTTAAATTTATTTTTCAAAATTTATTAATATTGGTTTCCGTTTGAACATATGTTAATTGTTCGAACAATAAGAAATACCATTTGAACTTTACTATGTAGCATTCGAATGGTATATGCCAAGTTTCCAAATCTCATACGTAGTTCCCATTTTTCATAATGTGCATCACATATCCAAACAACAATATATACTTCCATATTCCCACATCAAAGAAAACAAATAATTCACAAATAAACCATAAAAAAATAGGTATAGAAAGAGTGAAATATTTACCTTAATAGCAAATCCAACAACATTATTCACCACCACTCACCTACTCCAGAATTAGTAAAAACTGTAAAATTAATTGGATGAACTTTGTCAATATTACATGAACAAATAATAAAGTGGAGGAGAACACTTAAAAAATCATACCAAATAGAAGAGACAAAAATACTTGAAGAATCCTTTCAATAGCATTTCTTTCTCTATCTCTCACGCTCACTGTCTCTCTCTTTCTCTCACTCTTTGTGAAATAAAATTTGAAACATCATTGCGTGAGATAGGTTTATGTGGTTCTGGACGTCTTATTTCTTATTTATGTATTCAAATATACTAAAATAACCATTCGAACATTAAAACAATGTTGTGGGAAAATTTTCCCGCTCGGAACAATTTAGCACACAACCATTTGAATGTCATTTACAAACCATTCAAATCGAACATGTTTATATTTTCTTCACTAGGCAGAAAATAATCCTGCCATTGCTTCTCAATGCTGCCAACATTGTGTGAGGGGTTTGAACGATATATATGTTCATTCAAACACAAAATTATACAATGTGAACAGATAATGATACCATTTGAACACATAATTATAACATTCGAATATCATTGTATACCGTTCGAACATATATAATCTATATAATCTGTCATATATAGTATATTATATACTTACATAGTATATGGTATATTTATAGTATAATCTATATAAATACTATAGGCATATATGTATATAATATCGGTTATAGGTATATATAAGTCTATCATTATATTATTAGTATAGTATAACTACTATATTATATATATAACTACTATAGTAGTTATAAATATATAGTATATAGTATATATATACTATATATATATACTACTACTATAAGTATATATATTATTCTTATATAATATATAAGAATAACTAATTAAATGTTTTTGGCCCGTTCGAATGTGATACGTATACATTTGAATGGATAGATTATTTTCAGAACACATTTGAATGTACAAATACACATTCGAAGGCTATCAAAGGTAAAACAGGCAAGAGCATATGGCTCAAATGGCGTAAAACCCAACCTCCATAAGAGAGGTCTTGGGTTCGACCCTCCTCCCCAAATCCCCCAATATCAAAAAAAAATTTTAAAAAAGCATCCAGCTCACTTTCCTAGTTGAGGTTTCCTTCTTTTTTTAGCCTAATGAAAAATAGGTAGCTTAAGAACATTTAAGTAATCAGTGGCTATATTAATTATCCTTCTACGTGTAATATTGCTCTGCTAGGGTTTCTCCCATCTTTGGCTGCATGGCGGCCGTAGATGGTTAGCCTCCCACGGCTGGGCCTTCTCGGTCGTTCGTTGATCTCGTTTCGGCAGTGCCACAACCTTTACCGGAGAGGGTTATTCCTTATCGTCCACCAAAAACCATGGATGGAGGGCTGTTTTTCTCTTTTTCTATGGAGGAGATTGAAAGAACCGCCGAACCATTTTGGTATTCTATGGTTCTAAAGTTTTTGCAGCAAAGACCATCTTTAGACTCCATCAGAGCATTCATACGAAGTCGTTGGGGTCTGTCCAGCGTTCCTGTAGTTTCTGCTATGTACCGTTTGAGACATACTTTTATACGTATGGCCAACGAAAATGATTTTAACAAGGCAATGTCAAGAGAGTCATGTGATATTGATGGAGTTCCTTACCGTCCCTTTTCATGGAAGCCAGACTTTGATGAGGATTTTGAACCTCCGATTGTCCCGGTATGGGTGTTTCTACCGGGTCTTCCACCAAATTTTTATCATGAATCCATGTTGAAGATGCTCACAGCGCCGATAGGGGGATTTATACGACGTGATAATTCGACGAAATGTGCAACCCGAATTGACAGGGCCAGAGTGTGCTTAGAAGTGGATTCTTCCAAAGATCCGATCACTCATTTCTGGATTGGTTAGCCTGGGTTGCCTCGGAGCAGGAAACAGATGGTTGAGTTTGAGACATTACCCGCTTACTGTGCTTCTTGCTGCTGTCAAGGACATAACCAGCGTACCTGCAGAAAAGGAAAGGAGCAAAGAAATCAACAGAATGGTGGAAAAATATGGGTTATCAAAGGAGATAAAAATGTGGTACACGAAAAGCATGATACGGATAACACGGTCAAGCATGTTCCAGTGAATAAGGTGGAGAATCAACTCATCACGGTTCAACAGGGAGAATCGAGTCAGAGGCTAGAGAACCAAGTTACAGTTCATGTTACTGAGGGTGCCAAAACAGAGCAGGTTGAGAAGCCTACAGAACAGCTGTCCGAAGGTACTGTTTCAGACTTACAAGTAGTGGAAATTTATGATAAAGAGCAGTCTTCAGAGGGTGCCGATTCTGAGATGGTTGAAGTCCCTCAAAAGATGCAGTCCGACGTTGAACCAGAAAAACAGAGTATGGCTGATATAGAAGTGGCTATTCCGCTGGAGGGGTTGACGGCAGTTACGGAGTTTAAAGAAAGTGAGAGTATTACAGTGGGTATGGACCGAGAAAGAGTACAACTTGGGTGTGTGAACGTGAATGCAATTGTGCTTGCCGATAGGTGTGTTAACGTATCGGTCCCTGTTAAATTTAATGAGGTCAATGACTCAATTTAGAATGTGCTTCCAAGTGCAGAAGTGTCAAGTTGTATCAAGGATAAGTCCAGGATCGTATTCCACAGGGACAATGGGTTATCAAAGCGTATAAAGGATCTGTAAGGAACAAATGAATCGAGTATGTGAGTGAAAATAAAATTAAAATGCTATGCCAAAAAAAATAATTGAAATTGAATTTAGAGTTTCTAAAAAAACAAATTAACAAACACTTGGGTTGGGTTTGAGATTCTTTTTATCTCGGATTCTAGATAATTTCTCGATTAACAATCCAGTCAAGGAATTGATATTCGGAACATAAAAATTAAGCTCAAGTATTTGCAATATTTTCTCAAGAAATTCTCTAATTTACTAGCCAAATTTATATTCATAAACAATCGAAAGAGACCTTGATAAATTCAAGCTTTTGTTGTGCCTTACGTCAACAACAAAACAAGAGCAAGAGCCGCAATCTATTTTCCATTTGAATCCGACTAGTAATTTAGTGAAATCAACATTAAACAATAATATATTGCATCAAACTAGAATCTAAAATAAATTAAATCTCATTCCACAACCCAAGCTTTAGTAATTAGTTACACATGATATTTTTAGTAACAAAAATAAATCTAAGTGGAATCATATCAAAAACTAAGAAAATATAAATAAACTTTAGAATGAAATAAAAAATAAAAAGTCTATAATATCAACTCGAAGAAATAAGACAAACTAAATTAAAGTAATAAAATTGAAACCAACACTAGGTAATAAACTTGAAACTATAACAAGGTAATAAACTTGAAACTATAACAAGGTAATAAAATTGAAACTCCAAAACTTATAACAAAGTAATAAAAACTTGAAACTTATAACAAGGTAATGAAAACTGAAACTTATAACAAAGTAATGAAAACTCAAAACTCCAAAACTAATAACTTAAAAATTAACCCCGTAAATAACTTGCAAAATACAAAGGAAATAACTTGCAAAATAACTCCCCTCCTTCGTCTCCACTGCCTTGATGCCCTTTCTCTTCTGAGCTCTCTCCTATTTATAGGAGAGAGCATCCTACCATTTCTCAAGAGTGGGTGGCCAAACTTTGAAGAATGGTGGAGTGGGTTGCATTTCTATCTTTCTGCATGTGCTGATTTTCTGCTTGCTCCCTTGAGTTCCAGCCGTGAGTTCCATTCTCTTTTAGTATTTTCATAAATGCCCTGCAGTACATAAAAAATGTATTTCTTTCAAAGGCAAATATAGAACTTTATGTATATAAAATATTGACATCAATTAATTTGCATTCAATATTAGAATTTGATGCATAATTAAGTGTTCAATCTTTATTTGATAAAATAAATCACCCATTTAAACAACTTAATTATGCAATTCTAACCTTTTATCAGTCAACGTCGCTACTAAGCATTGTAGTATTGCTAACCTCATTGCCCAGGAAGGTTCTGAGAAGATTTTCGATGGTGTTGACGGCATGAATGATCAAACCGAAGGCCAAGTCTATTCGGATTTTGAGTCGGAAGGGGTCTTGGAACATCTTGCTAAAACAAATCCTGTGGTTTCAGATTCGGATATTCCCTCGGCAAAGAAATGGAATGGGAAAGGAATTAAAATAAGGGGCTCTTCAAGGGCTGTAAGCAAACCCTCCCGTCTTAATTTATGAAGACATCTTACCTGTTTTGGAATGCTCGTTGTGTTGGAACTTCGAGGAAGCATCTTAGAAAATTGGTGTCCAAGTTTCAGCCTAAAATCCTTGTTATTGCGGAGCCGATGGTAAGTAATTCCCGTTTAGATATGTGGCATGATAGATTGAGCTTTGATTGTTGTTGTTCTAATGTTGATAGAGGCGGTAAGTTATGGATGTTTTGGTCTAAGGAATTAGATCTTGTTGTTGAGTGTATGGGGGATCAATTTTTGACAGTCCGGATTAAAGAGCAGTTAAATGTTTTTGTTATTACTTTTATTTATGCCAAATGTTCTTACTTGGAACGTAGAAGGTTATGGGATTCTTTAAGGGATGTAAATATTCATAACGTGCCGTGGATGGTGATGGGTGATTTTAATATTATTAGGAATGAGTCGGAGCGCAGAGGGGGTAGGCCGAGATTGGCCTTGGCTAAGGAGGAATTTAATGAGTGGGTGGAATCTTGCGGTTTGCTTGATATGCAGTTTAGTGGAAATTATCTTTCTTGGTGTAATGGTCACTATGGTAGATCG